>CM062818.1:279192411-280411255 GCA_031772625.1 Pinus tabuliformis
GATCATGCAAGGTATAGACACCGCATCTCAAAGGAAAAGAGGCCAGCCCTGCTTCTTATTTTTCTTGAGAGTCTGTGTAACACTCTCAGCAATAATCTGGTAAGCTATTTCTCTTGCTAGCATTTTATCAGGTATGTACAAAGGAAGGACGTGAGGTTCGGCTTGGCTACCGAAAGCTCTTATATAAGTGAACTTTTCCTCCCCGAACCATCTCCCTATTGATGTTAAATCAATGCCAGATTGGTAAGAAATCTTAGGAGCAGGTTTATCAAAAATAGAATAATGAATAGGCAACATAAAGCCATTATAGACTTGGTATAAATGGTGCTTATAAGAGGATTTCCACAATTTCTGATGGTATATGTGAATAGGCATGGGGTCTTGTGGCGTCCACCTCCAGCCGAGCACAGGAAATTCAGAATTAAAACACAAGGTATCTAAAATATAGGCACTGTAATAGAATGGGGGAATTAGCCTTTCAGTAATGCGGGTCTTATTCCTAAACTCAAGAACAACTGTAGCTAGATTATCTGAGAGAATAGTGGCCCAATCCATTATTTCACTGTTGCATGCTGCTTCCATCAAGGGAACCATTTCTATAGTGAAATTAGAAGAGTCGTGCAACCCCCACAATCTACACATCATTATTCTAGCATAACAATAAGGAGAACATAGGGAATCAACCGAGTACTTACCGGAAGACTCATGTTTGTGTTTTGCTAGATTTTGTCTCCAATCCCGGATGGGTTCGGATTCCACTTCATTCTCTTTTCATAATTTCTCCAAAAATGCCTTGTTATACTTCCTCTCTGGCTCAGGCAAATGATACATTTGCCTTAAATCATCAGCCTTGAATGACCCGAAAATTCTCTCGTCCCTGGTGCAGAAGGTTCTATCCATGATCGGGATTTCCTCAATTGCCCATCGCACTACATCTGTATATGGGAGAATTTGCTCCCGAGCTGCTATCCGATGAAGGAAGGAGTCAGCCAGGTCTTTTAAAGTACCCTCAGATTTCCTAGTTGAATCTGCAGAAGCTTGTACTGTTGTCACTTTAGGTTCTTCGACTTCAATCAGATTGTAGGTACTCTACCAAGTAGTTCTGCCGAGGCCAGAACATGTAGTATCAGATATCAATCCTTTGTTTTTGTTTGTTGGATCAGTGACAGCTTGTCCTGTGGCTGGCGCAATGGAAGCGACTATGGTTTTCTTAGATTTCTTTCCCATTCTGCTTGAGTTTTCTTCTTTGGATGAATTTTGCACAGAAGTGAAAACGAACATAACACAACGAATTGGTAATGAAAACCCAATATGAGAAAGATAAATTGATCAATGCATGATGAGGAATTAGCTTTTAAAATGGCCGTGAATACAATCTATGGGAAGATTTCAGGACTTATTATTACATTAAATGGCCATTTAAACCTGCCAATCCTTTAAATGCCCATGATATCATTAATCGGCCGAATGATTCGTTTAAGCGTGCCTTGGATGTTTTGGCGGTTAAGCGCACGTAAATCAATGTTCGAAAAATCGAGCTTTTAATATGAATTGATCGTAATATCCCTCTGTCTTAACGGCTTTTTTGAAATCTACGCTTTTGGCTTTATCGCAATCGGGCGTCGGGGAAAACTTAACTCCTTATGTTGACACTTTTTGAAATCCCCGATCGCCGATAGCGATATCGCATCGCATCGGGAGTATGGGCGCTCTATAAACATATGGATAGCATACCGCCGATCGCCGATAGCGAAATCGCATCGCATCGGGGTGAATGGCCTGGGGCGCTTTAAGAACATGCATAGAACATTGCCGATAGCCGATAGCGATATCGCATCGGCGAAAACCAATGGGCCATTAACTTATGCTCCTTATGTCATTGCGATATGCGATCTTGCGATCGCTTTATCGCAATGATAAAAGATTGATTATTATGATCAAAATGGGTTTATCAAAAAGGTTTTCATAATGTTTTTCTTTTGGTTTTCGGACCTTTTTGAATAATAGAATATTGATACCAATCAAAACTAAAAGGGACCCATTTCATATGATAGTTTTTCTAAAGAAATAATGATAGGAAATGGGGGGGTGTTGTAAAGCACAACAGGTCCATACCTGATAGGCTTTAGCTTTTTACCTTCACCTTGCATCCTGTCCTTGCTAATATACAGCTAGACCTGGTCACCAACTTGGAAACTATGCTCCATCCGATGCTTGTCATGGCTAGCCTTATATTTGACTTCGCTCTTTGCAGTTGTTCCTGTACTGCCTGGTGGATCTCCTGGATTTGTTCAATGAACCTAGTTGCCCTATCCACATCATTGTATCCCTCCATTGTGGTATCTTTACCAAAGACGAAATCCAAAGGAGACCTTGGTGTGAAACCAAAACAGGTCTCGAAAGGAGATCTCTGTGTAGAAGAATGTTTTGCTATGTTATAAGCATGCTGCACATAACACAAATGTTCATCCCAAAGCTTAGGATGTTTGCTGCAATATCCTATAAGTAACTAGATCACTGTCCTATTAACCACTTCTGTCTGGGCATCATTTTGTGGATGAAAAGCTATGCTTTTCTTTAGTTTGGTGTCCATCAGTTCCCACAGATTTGACCAAAGCTTCCCACAAATCGGATGTCTCGATCAAATACAATGGAAGTGGGTAATCCAAAATGAACCCATACATGTTCAAAGAACAATTTTACAGTTTGTTTAGTTGTAATATGCTTATTACAAGGTATCAAAATGCACATTTTGCTGAACCTATCCAGAACAACATATAGATAATCATGACCTTTCCTAGATTTAGGTAGTCCTCCAACAAAATGCATGGAAACACTTTCTGAAGGGTGAGAAGGAACTCTCAATGGAGTGTACAAGCCTAGTTTTCTATTTTTGGTCTTGCTTTTAGCACACATAGTACACCCTCTTTCATATCTAGAAACTGTCTCATTCATTTTTGGCCAATAACACAATCTTTGTAATTGTGCAACTATTTTACTTACCCCAAAGTGACCTGATATCAGAAAAGTGTGTGCTTCTCTAATTATCTTTATTCTCTCAGTTTTTGGAATGCAGAGTTACCCACAATGGTATAAGAGTTGGTCCTTCACATTGTAATCCAATTCTTCTACCTATTTTCCTTGACTCAAATTTTCATATAAATCTTTAAAGTCTATATCTTAAGAATATTGTTCAATGTAGCTTTCATGTAGCACAAAATTATGCTTAAGTATACTAGATGCATTTATAATGGGTCTAGATAACATGTCTGCAACTTTATTATGTATGCCCTTTTTATATCTGATGACTAAATGAAACTTTTGTAGAAAACCCATCCATTTGTAATGTCTTGATTTCTACAACTTAGTTTGGGGGTGTAGATATTGAAGTGGTTGATGATTATTATGTATTACTGTCGCATTGCCCATTAAGTAATGTTTCCACATTTTCACACTCTAAACTAATGCATACAATTCTTTATCATATGTAGGATAGTTAACTACTACAGGATTAAAAGTCTCAGAATGATAACATATGGGTTTACCATGCTGTGTCAACACTACTCCCATTGCATAGTCACTCACATCTGTTTGGATCTCAAATGGTCTTTGTAGATCAGGCAATGCTAGTACAGGTGTTGTACTAATCTTTTCTTTCAAGGTGTCGAAGGCTTTCTGATGTTTTCCTCCCCACTGAAACACCTTGTTCAATCATGTTAAAGCATGTAAGGGAGCTACAATTGAGGAAAAGTTAGAAATGAACTTCCTCCAATATTGTGCTCCTCCTAAGAAGCTTCTCACTTCTGTAACAGACTTGGGTTTTACCCAATTTACAATGACTGCCACTTTAGAGGGATCTATCTTCAATTCACCTCCCCCTACTATATGACCCAAATAATTTAGAGATGTTTTGCCAAATTCACATTTTGAGAGTTTAACATGAAGTTTCTCTCTTCTCAAAACATCTAGTGTCTGCTTAACATACTTTAAGTGTTCTTCCCGCATTTTACTAAAAATCAGAATGTCATCCAGATAAACAATAACAAAATCATCAAGAAAAGGTCTAAGTACATCATTCATTACTCTCATGAAAGTAGCAGGAGCATTAGTTAAGCCAAAAAGCATAACTAACCACTCATATAATCCCTACTTTTTTTTGAAAGTAGTCTTCCATGCATCTTGTTCTACAACCCTGACCTGATGGTATCCACTGTGCAAGTCCATCTTGGTGAAATAAACAACTTCCTTCAATTGATCCAAAAGATAATCTATGCGAGGAAGGGGATAACGATTTTTTATTGTTATCTTATTCAGTGCTCGATAATCAATGCACATTCTCCACGAGCCATCTTTCTTTCTCACCAAAACGATTGGTGACCCACATGGTGATGTGCTAGGCCTAATGAACCCTTTCTCGAGCAACTCCTACACCTGCTTTTTGATTTCAGCATTCTCTAAAGTAGACAACCTGTACATTCCAATGTTAGGCAATGGAGCATCTTGCTGCAAAATAATATCATGTACTATTTCCTTTTTGGGTGGCGGACCTTTAGGTTCTTGAAACAAGACATCATACTCTGAAACAACCTTTTCTATATCAGCTTGTTGTTTAGTATTACAACCCTAAAATACATTGGTTTTATCAGGTTTATTTTCCTTTACAACTATTAGTAAGAATTGTTTGTGTGAATTTATCATTCCTTTCATTTGCCCTGAGTTTATGAGAGTATAATTATTCTTGAGCTTATGAGCTCTTACAAAGTATTCGATTCCATATTTAACAAGTAGATACTTGTTCTCAGCTCTATATAAAATAGCCTTTCTATCGTACAAGTAAGGAATTCCTAAAACAATTCCACATATATCCGAAGGAATTATGTCTAACTCAACCTCATCTACAAATGCTGACCCAAA
Organism: Pinus tabuliformis; assembly: GCA_031772625.1. NCBI lineage: Eukaryota > Viridiplantae > Streptophyta > Pinopsida > Pinales > Pinaceae > Pinus > Pinus tabuliformis. The sequence continues at coordinate 279,197,326 of CM062818.1, forward strand.
AGAAAACTTGAGTTTGCACTGTCTAGTCACTTGTAGTTGTGCTTTATCATTCAACCATCCTAATGGGTATGGTTTCTTGTGAGGTGTAGTTTTAATCCCAATTCTTTACAATTGCTTCAAAAATTAAATTTACTTGTGAGCCACTATCAAACAAAGTATCAATATTTGATATTTGGAAAAAACTTGAATATGGAAAAGCTCATGTCTTTTTCTCTCATTCTCTTCATCAATAACAGATTGAGAAAAATTACTAGTAGATGCTTTAGAATTATTACCTTTTATACCTATAGCTACAATCGTTGTTTCATCTCCTGAGTCTAACCCCAATTCTTTCTGAATAGCTACAGCAGTCTTCTTTTTCTTGCCCTCGAACTTCTTAGGTCTCAGCTCTGGATGCAGAATCCAACAATGCTTATCATCATGCCCATCCTTTTTATAGTTAGTGCATGAAGCTTTGCTTTTCTGTGCAGTGTTAGCCTTCCTTGCCTTCCACATCTGCTTTCTTTTTTCCTCACTCTTGCTTGCAGTGGGTTGGGACGATCCCCTAACTTCTAGATTTTCATTCTTTCCTCTAGCTTCTAGATGAGTAGCTTATACAGATACCTCATCTATACTAGTGGGATTAAACATGAGGATGGTATGCATCATGTAGTGATGTAGACCACCAATGTACTTCAACAGAGTTTCTGGTGAGTCTAATGAGATTCCTAGAATCAATGCTCTCTTTCTAAGTTCTTGAGTGTACACTTGCACACTTTGCCCTTTCAACTGCCAAAGAATTTGCCAACTCATCATGGCTTGTTGCATGTTAGCCAATGGATAGAACTGATTTTTGATTGCAGAAACAAATTCACTCCAGACAGAGATAGTCTTACCATGTCTTTTCATATCAGCTTGGGTTCTTGCTTCCCACCAAACCAAGGTAGCGCCTCCTAGGCATAGGCTTGCCAACTGAATCTTGCTCTTGTCTGAGTCGATGTTCTGTACTCTATAATAAACATCAATTTGTCTAATCCAATTGTCCAACTTTTCAGCATTTAGCTCTACATCATATACAGGCAAATCAAATTTAACATCTAGTTTGATCAAAGATTCTTTCTTATTATGCACAGGGCTATTACGAGGTGTGAGAAAGTTTTCTTCTTTCCCTTTCCCTTTGGATTGGTCATGGAAGTGAGACTCATCTTCTTCTTTGTCTTGCTTAGAACCTGACGAATCTTCATCCTTACGCTTTCTAAAGTCCCTATAGATTTATTCTACCATGGACTTTATGGCTATGAAACTTTCTATGAATTGAGGGTCTGGCCCCATTGAACCTTCCTCTAACATTGTGTTTTGAGGATAAACTCTCCCAATTTCATGATTAGTTTTGACCAACTCTCCTTCTCCTAATTTGAGCTTTGATCTAGTGAGCATCCAACAGCTACACCAACACAAACTTGTCTAACCTTATAGCCTAAAGCTCTGATACCACTTGATCTGAAAATCACCCCATGAGTGATCTAAGTTAAATATTTATTAAATGAAGGTATTACAAACTCATGTGCTTGTGTGTGTCTATGTTATTTAGGCAACGGATCGATTAGATTGCAAATACACAGACACTTGAAATTGAAAACAGCAGAGAAATACAGTAAGCAAATATAAGAACACAAGAATTTAATAAGGAGTTCACCCTATCCTCCAGGGCTACATCTCCGGTCCAACTCTCAGTGATGGCCTTCTTTTATTATTTCTTAAAGCAAATAATTACAATGAAGGAGCTCAATATGACTCTCCTAAAATAGAATTTGCTTGGCAGGGTGGTTCTTGGATTCCCCAAGCCACTAGAATGCACAGACTCTTTTCCTCACTAGCGCTTCGAGCTCTCTAGTCTTGAATGGAAGGAGCCCATTGTGGTGCTCAGTCTTGAGAGATCCTCTCAGGGATGGCTTGAATCTCTCAACCTCTCTGGTGCTCAATGCTACCTTTGGTCAGCTCGGCCCTTTGTCTTCTTTCTACCTTTTGATTTACTGTCTTTTCTCTGTTCTTCCTCTCTGTGTCTTCTGCTTGTCTATTCATGGCTTTAAAGCCATTCGAGCTCATCGCTATTCGATTCCCCTTCCACTTCTATTGGATCGCCTGTTGCAGGTTCGCTTGGAGTTCCCTGTTTCGGTGTCATCATCAGGCTCACAGGGAGTGGCCACTTGTCCTCCTGCAAACTGCACCAACTTTTTCCTCGTCGGTTGTTTTTCCAATTTCCCCATCATGTGTGATCTCAGCGATTAGATCTAGGGCCTCCAGTTCTGACACCATTCACACATTTCACATGGTTGACTTGCTTGACTATTAGCGTGCGATGAGCGGTGGTTTTCTCTCTCCTCCGCTTGCCACATGTCGGGCATTGAATAGAATCACTCTATTTTTGCCAAATATGCTTACCGCCCAAGGGTGCCCCCAATAAATAGCTTTGGTTTTTGAAGCGCAGGTCTCCCCTTAGCCTTTAGTCTTTTCCCCATTGTTTTCACGGCTCTCATGCGACCGAGCGCTTGGGGCCTCTCCTTCTCAAGGGGTTTTGCCCAGCGATGCTTGATTAGCGCTAAGTGCATCAAAAACTGCCTCCTTTTCCCAATCCGGGCTCCCCAGGGGCTAGTTTCACCTCCTGCACAGTCTCCATCGGCCTCAGTCAATGTGCTTTGATTGAGGTCCTCGTCATTCCACGATGGCTACTAATTGCCACTGTTTAGAGGTGTTTCTGATTGCTGCTCTTAATTATTTGAAGCCTATTCCAACTTGATACAGTCATGGTCCTCTGATAGCTCTTCTTGGATCCAATTCGGATCAGATACTCGCATATAGGAACCTTCCTCTGAAAAATTGGGTTTAACAGTTGGTTGATGCAGAAAATACACCCAACTTTTGTCTGAGATATTCAAATTATTCTCTGGGAAGTAGTTTGGTGAATCTATTAGCAACCTGTTCTTTGGAGGGAACATACTCAATTTAAAATTTTGTTGTAGCACTTGTTCTCATAGAAAATGGTACTTAATGGGTATTTTCTTGGTCTTGGAGTGCATGACTAGATTTTTTTAAATGCTAATGGCACTTGAATTATCACATGGAATGAAGTAGGGTGGAGTACATGTGATTTGAATATCTCGCAATGTTTGCATCATCCAATGTAGTTGTGTGTAACAATATGCAACAACCACATATTCTGCTTCAGCTGTAGATAAGGTATTCGAACTTTGTTTCTTGCTGAACCAAGATACTAACCATGATCCCATGTAGAATTCACCTCCACTAGTGCTTTTTTGATCATCAACATTTCCTGCCCAATTTGCATCTGTATATGCATGAAGAGTAAGATCTGTAGCTTTAGGATACCATAGAACGAAGTCTTGAGTTCCTTGAAGATATTTGAATATTCGCTTTACAGCCTAAATATGTGATTCTTGTGCATTTGCTTGTAACCTTCCAACAATTCCTACTGCATGCATAATACCATGCTTGGTACATGTTAGATAAAGCATACTTCTAATCATAGATCTATATGCTAGCTGGTTCACTGAAGGTGTTTCATCGTTAGAACTGAGACTGCATCCTGTTACCATTGGAGTACATACTGGTTTAGAATATTCCATTCCATACTTCTTCAGAATCTTCTTGAGATATTTAGTTTGTGAAAGAAAAATACCATATTTTGTTTTTTAAACTTCTAGACCAAGAATTTATGTGAGTTGACCAAGTAAGGACATTCAAATTCTTCCTTCATAACTAAAGTGAAGTTCTGACTCATAGATTCTTCATTGCTGCCAAAGATGATATCGTCAACATAAAAAACAATTTCTAGTTTATCATTCTCGATCTTGGTGTATAAGTTTCTATCTGCAGATCCTTTTGTGAACCCTTGTTGTTGTATATATTTGTCAAGGCGATAATACCAATCCCTTGGAGCTTGTTTCAATCCATAAAGAGCCTTTTTGAGCTTGCATACAAGTTTTTCATCATTTCCTAGAATGAATCATCTTGCTTGCTCAATAAAAACTTCTTCCTCTAAATCTCCATTAAGAATAGTTGATTTTACATCCATTTGATATACTTTTACTTGTCGAAAACTATAAAGAGAAAGAAACAATCTTATGGCTTCATGTCTGCCAACACGTGAAAACGTTTCTTCAAAGTCTATACCTTCTTGTTGAGCATACCCTCTATAAACAATCCTTGCTTTGTTTCTAATAACCTCTCCATTTTCATTCAACTTATTCTTAAATATCCATTTTGTTCCTATAAAATTTTTCTCATTAGGTCTAGGAACTCATTCCCAAGTATCATTCTTTTCAATTTGGTCTAGTTCTTCATCCATGGAATTAACCCAACATTCATATTTTCTAGCTTCATTTACATTCTATGGTTCTATGGAGGATAATAATGCTAGATAGCTTGAGGTTCCTATAAGAGTTCTTCTTGTCTATACTCCAGACCTTTTTTCTCCCAGAATTTGAGATTCTAGATTATTCTTTTGAACATACCTGCATGGAGTCTTTTCCCTATTTGTTGTATCTCCTTTTGATGCTTCATTGGTTTCTTTCTCCATTTTGATTTGATACGGGAAAGCATTCATTCGCTTCCTCATTGTCATATTCCTTTGTTTATTTCATTTGTTCTAGATTTTTTCATGCTTCATCAATTAGTACATCAATTCATTAAAAAAAATTACGAATTCTTTTATTATTAACATTTGTATCCTTTACTTTTGGATGAATAACCAAGAAGAATTTGTTTGTCTACTCTAGGTTCAAACTTACGAAGTTTTTCACTAGTCCTTTTGATGAAACATTTACTTCCAAAAACTATAAGGTGTTTTACAGTGGGAGGCTTACCATACCATAGTTCATATGGATTTTGATCGCTATTTACCCAAACATTAGATTTGTTGAGAATAGTCACGACAGCAAATGCAGCTTCATCCTAGAATTTTGCAGGAGTTCCAGATTCATCATGCATAGGTCAAGCCATTTGTTGAATTGTTTTGTTCATTCTTTCCACTATGCCATTTTGTTGAGTTATGGAAACTGAAAACTACCTTTTCAATCCATGTTGTTCAAAAAAATCAAAGAATTCATTTGATGTGAATTCTCCCCCTTGATCAGATCTAAGACATTTGATTTTTCAATCTGATTCATTTTCAACTAAAGATTTGAAGGCTTTAAACTTTTTAAATACTTCATGTTTATGCTTTAGTAGACCTATCCAACACATCCTAGAAAAATCATGAGTGAATAAAGTAAAGGATTCTTCTCCATGAGGTAAATTTTTCCTTGTTGTTCAACATAAACCAGTATGGATGAGTTAAAGAGGCTTACTTGTTGATCCTTCTTTTTCACTAAAATGAACTCTAGTTTTCTTACCGACTTGACATCGTTTTCATATGGTATTTTCTGGAATTATGATATCTAGAAGATGATGGACCACCTTGAGCTTGCATTCTCTTCTTATTTGAGAAAAGCTTAGATGCCCCAACCTTCTCTGCGATAAACAATTTTCATCTGTTTTTCTTAGATAACACTGTTTTTGTCCTCCTTTGAGTATGTATAAATTATTTTCAGTTCTTATACCATTGATTATGGTCTTTCCCATATCAAACTCACAAACCACACATCCGTTTGATCGAAACACAAATTCATTTCCTTGATCACACATTTGACTAACAGTCAACAAGTTATGCTTTAAACCATCTACATACATGACATTTCTATCTTTAACCTTTTCTTTCAAATAAACAAAACCTTTACCTTTAATGATAGCAACTGTGTCATTTCCAAAAGATACAATCTTCTCCTTTTCGAAAGAATTATATGAATGAATTTTCTCTTTATCACCTGTCATGTGTTTGGAGCATCAACTATCAATGTAGCACTAATTTTCTTATCCTTCTGCAAACAGAGCTATGGCACATCTTTCTGATTGAACTTCCTTCCTTCTCCATACCTTGGAGTTTGATTTTAATTTCTCCTTTTGAAGTGTTGGCTGAAATTTGCTCCTGCATTTAGATTCTTCATGACAAAATTTATTACAAAACGAACATTCAATTTCATCTTGAAGAGGAGAGAATTTATTATAGGAAATTTTCTTGATTCTTGTTATGCTCCTTTGATTTTGTGCTTCTCTAGTCATGACAGTTTTGCAATAAACACATTGAGGAGCCTTATGCCAAAATTTATGGCATGAAAAAAATCGTCCATTAAAGAAATTTATGTGATTATATAATATTTTGGCATTGTTTAACTTTTGGTTGATGATTCTATTGATGTTCATCCTTGGAGTAAACTAAGCATGATTTACCTCATCAGTACTTTTAGGCATTTTCTCACGATTGGCATACTATTAACTGGTATTTGCTTCATCAAGATAGCTTCTGGTGGAGGCTGATGGCTTTTGTGATTGGGATGATTCTTCAGTATACCCAAGACTTGTATTTATTAGAGGAGAACAGTGAACCTTGATGATTTCATTTAAAGTTTTTGGTCCTTTATCAAATCTAAGATTAAGAGATTTTGTTTTCTTCAGTTCTTTTCTTAGACCCACAACTTCAAATTCTAGTTTTTCATTATGTTTATCTCTTTCAGTGAGTTGATGTGTCAATATGTCTATTATTATATTATTTTATTCCAAACATATTTTGATTTTTGTGATTTCTCCAAGAAAGTATTCCTCTTCTAAGGCATCCAAAAAATCATCATTGTCATAAACCATGAGCATTTCATAATATTGTTCAGTTTCATCTTCATCACTACTAGATAATCGATCACTGTGTTCATGAGTATAGTAACTTCTTTATTAACAACATGTTTTATATTTTATTTTGCAGATTCCTTTTTCATTATTATCTTTATGAGGACATTTTTTCTAGAATAATGGCCAACTCTACCACAAGAAAAGAATTGGAATGGTAGCTTACCTCTTAATCTTTTGGAATCTCGTTGAAGCTTCTTGACAAAGTATACCTCATCATATTCTTCTAAAACATATCCTGATTCATTGGGCCCTTCCTTTTCTTTTCCCTTTCCTAAAGCTTTGATGGCGGCTTCTCTCATTTCAAAGGTATTTAGAATTCCATGAAGTTGAAAGATAGTAATAGATTTAAGATCATGTTTTTCTTCTATGGAAGATATTTTTTACTCAAATTTAGAAGATAAAGATCTAAAAACTTTCTCTACTAAACTAGCCTCCTTTATCTCTCCACCCAAATTCTTCATAGAATTAAAAATCTCATCTACACATAAATAATAACTAGAAATACTTTCATCACTATGCATATTAGGAGTTCATACTAAATTTTGATTGTTTGGAGCTTAGCACACTTTACCTGGGAGTCTCCTTCGTAGATCTGAATGATTTCGTCCAATATCTCTTTGGTTATCTTGAGCTACATGACTTTGGTAAATTTTGATTCTGACAGACTTCCTAATAAAGTATTGACTACTTTGGCATTGGTTTCATATAACTTCTTACTTGCTGTATCTATAGGTATCACTGCTGGATATTGATATCCTCCTTCCACAATTTCCCAAACATCAGCTCCAAGCAACTAAAGATAGGCTATAGTTCTTATTTTACAATATACCAAGTTGTTCCCATTGAAAATTGGTGGTCTAATAGATCCCATGCCTTCGTGATTGTTCATCTTGAAATATCTCCCTTCAAGCGATCAATCTTCTTCTGAAGGACCCGCTCTCATACCAATTGTATTTACAATTCAGTAATTTTTCATTTCCCAAATAGATTTATATACACTACTTTAGTGAAGTGAACTTGCATTTGCACACTACTATGATTAGAGAAACCAACGTATACCCATAGAAATTATGATTTAGTCAATTTATCATGTGTTGATCTTTAATCAGTGCATGAGTAACATATTATATAGTAAGTATGTGCAGTAATAACATAATAAACCATCACACATAAGCAACACACATGAACACAAATATTTAAGGTGGAAACCCAATGCAGGAAAAAAACCACCTCTTATTGTCGTCTTTGTCTTCTTTTAATATAAAGAAAAAATGTTTACAATCTTGTATTGTTTTAGACTCATACCAGTACACAGACACCCACCTGCAGAAGGCTACAACCTTCTCTCATTTTGCAGCTTCTACTGGAAGGGAGCTACAACCACAACTCTTGTACTAGCCGATATGTTTAGTAGTACGTAGGTGTCGGCCTACAGAATGCTACGACCTTCTCTCTTCCTCCAGGGACCATGTTTCATTAATTTTTCAGACTGCATGCTCCTCGTACACAACAATACAAAATGAAGGTATCGTTTCATCAAATTTTCACATCGGATCCATCAGAACTTTCAAACTGCATCAACCAACAATCAATTAATCTGAACAGTCAGATCACTATCACTAGAACACCATGCTAAACACAAAAACCTAAAGCATAATTCAGAACGAGATGAGACCTCAAAAATCATACATCAGAATGCATATGCTATGGTATTGAACCCAACTTGTACGTATACATTACTTCCTTTAACAAAACTTGCGTATACCTTCAAAACAACTAAATCATAAAAACCTCTGAATCAAATCTATACCAATCAGTAATATTCTGAACATCTATTTTCAATTTACAGAGATCTAGACAGTTGACAGCAAAGATAACCCTTCTCACTGAATCAATTAATCGATCAGGCCCAAACTCCTTATCATTCATTTTTACATTCATATCTAAGAAGACTTCATTGATACACAATAGTAAAACAACAACATTGATCAGATATATAAATCATTTATGAACAACAAGATTTTCCTTTGCATACGCTACTTGAAAGAGTCGAACCTGTGTGTAAATGCGTCTTTACCAAGGTGATCCAACATATGGATCTACAAAAATTAACTTACTACTTCGCTACTATTCCAGACTTTAGACACACCCAGATCATGACATTTAAAGAATAAAACATGCGTAAGTAATAATATCTAGCCCAATCAGATCATATAATGATAAGTCATTTCAGGTCTCATGATCCTGATCCAACATTTTATCTAAGGTGCACAAAATATTTCAAATCATATCGTAATCATAGCCCCTACAACATAAAATATACTGCATATAGAAGTATTCCTGAGAAACCGTTTCACTTTCACAGTTGGGCCTTTGATCTTCTCGTCCTTATATAGTTTTGGCCTTCCTCAATACCCCATACCAAAAAAACACTTAGATCCTATGGTATTCTTGGACGGGATCAAATAACCATTACTATGCTAATAGCATGGTATTGATCCTCGATATTCTTTACTCTTGAATTTTCTTGATTTTCCAATCCATACACAGTCTTCTTCATGTGAAAATGTGCGCATACGTATATGCACATTTTGTTCTATAAACCTACGCATATATGCTTCTTTGTCAAGCTGAACCTGCGTATACAACTTAAACTATCTGAAAACATCCTTTTCCTTCAAATTCTTGATTCTAATAATTAGAACTTTGATCCAACTTCCTGTTCTTTTGTACCAATATCCTGTTACCTCTTAATTACCCTGTTACATTATCAGTTGCCTTTTATCAAATCTGAACTAACTTGTGAGTGAGTTGCCATTAAGGACAACACTTGTATCATAATGCCAAAATATAGTTACATATTTAAATAGTTGAAAGATAGCATTAATGATGTTATCATTAATATTGATAATATAAATCATATTAAGGTTAATGTTAACAAATACCATTAATAATAATATTTACATTTAAATCATTCTAATCAAACTTGGTAAAACAAACATAGCCATGGTCATACACTATATCCATGCTCAATGATACACAACCTTAGTTAGCAAAATCCAACGATGGTTAACCCCAGTCAACCATGGTCATTCCTCTCAACCTAGAAATCTCTTTCTCTGCCCATTCCTAATAGCCAATTAGGGTCATCTAAGGTTTGAATGGTGGAACATCATTAACTAAATTGCCTATTATTGAATGTGGTTAACTCTTATCAAAATTGTAAATCATAAATTTTCATAGAAAAGTATGGTCAACCATTGCCAAATATGTTAAATGATGACCTATCATGTTCAACCATGGGAAACCTAGGTTAGCCATGGTCAATCATAGTCATATTTTCGCAAGAATTACCACCATAATGGACCTTTGAAAACCATGGTGAACCCGTTCTGAACATGGAAAAAAATGGTTAATGTTATAAAACATGGTCAACCATAGCCATTGTCATAAACATTATCAGAATGTTACATTACATTGCAATCTATCCAACATTGGAATGCAACACTACCAAATTGCAAAAACATTCACTAATGTTGTTGAATATGTTTGAATATATTTGATAGTAAACACTCATCAACTTTGGCTAAACATAAGCACCTTTTAATATTATTGATAAATATTAATAATGTTTATAACATTAAGTTTTATGGTATACTATACAAAAATATATCGAATGTCATCATGTGACAAACATTGGTGCAATGTGACATACATCTCACTATGTTACAAACATTGTCAAAATGATACATTAATTTACAATTTACACAATGTCGCAATGTGACATTATCATATTTGTGAAGCACATTTGCTAAAGTTCTTGAATATGTTTTACTATGTTTGACAGTCAACACTCATCAACTTAAGGTAAGAATAATCGCTTTTAATATTACTGAATAATATTAATAATCAAATATATTCAACCACATTAGTCAAGCATAAACAAACATAGCCAAAAAATGTCAACCATAAATCAAATTGATTCAACCATAATGGTGAGTCAAGGTCTCCATGGTCAAGCATGATCAACCATGGTGAACCATGGAGAACCATGGTGAACAACGCTCGAACTAAGTCAACCATCAACCATCATTAACCATGGTCAACCAAGATGAGACATTATCTACTATGGTCAACTGACATCAACCGTGATTAACCATCATTAACCATGGTAAACCATTACCAACCATGGCAACTGTGATCAAGGTCTCTACGTTCAACCATGGTCAACCATGACTAAGCATGGTCAATCATAATCCATGATTAACCGTAGTCAATTATGGTCAACCATTATCCATGATCAACCAAGATTAAGTGTGATGAACCATGGTCAACCACGATCAACCGTGATGAACCAAGATCAACTATTGTCAATCGTGATCAACCATGGATAACCATATTTAATCATTGTCCGCTGTTGTTAACCATGATCAACCATAATCATCTCTTGAGATTATATCTTACATTATTTTTCTTTAAAATATAGTTTATAATATTAGGATTTATGATGTTATAGTTCATAAAATTTGATTTTATGATATTGGGTTTATAACATTTGGTTTTTTTAAATTGTGATTTATAATATCAAGGCTTAGAATATAGAGCTTAATATGAGGGTTTATAATATTGGGTTTTTAATATACATGGTTAGTATATAGGGTTTCATATATAATGCTTTTAATATAGGATTTAACATGTTAGGGTCAATCATGCTTAACCATGATCAACTCTGGAGATTATAACTCACATTATTTTTCTTTGAAATATGGTTTAAAATATCGGATTTATAATATTAGGGTTTAATATTAGGGTGTATAATATTGGGTTTATAACATTAGGGTTTATAGTATTGGGTACAAAAATCTATTCAATGTCACAATGTGATAAACATTGACGCAATGTGACCAACATGTCGCTATGTTACAAAGATTGTCAAAATGTTATTTTACATTACGATTTATCCAATTTTGCAATGTGACATTACCAGATTTGTCAACCACATTTACTGATTCTGTTGACTATGTTTCAATATGATTCATAGACAACGCTTATCAACTTCGGCTAAACATGATCACCTTTTAATATTTTTTATTACTATTAATAATCGAACATAGTCAACCACATTAGTCAAACATAGCCAAACGAAGTCCACCATTAGTAAAATAGAGTCAATTGTAATGGTCAATTAAGGTCTCCATGGTCAACCATCATCAACAGTGATCAACAAAGATCAAGCATTGTCAACCATGCTCAACCAACATCAACCATGATTAACCATAGTCAAGCATGACCAACCAAAAATTGCTTAGGTTTATAATATTAACCTCTTGGTTTATAATAAAAAGTTTATAATTCTATGTTTTATATACGGATCCCTTGGGTTTATAATTTTAATATCTTGTTTTTATAATATGAAGGTTTATAATATTAATCCTAACCTTTGTAATCCTTTTTGTTTATAATATTTATGATGTGATTTATAATCCCTTTGGTTTATAATATAAATAATCCCAAGGGTTTATTAATCCCTTGGGTTTATTAATCTTGTGGAATTATAATATTAATAATCACTTGGGTTTATAACATTAATTCTAGGGTTTAATATTCCCCTTAGGTTTATTACTGCATCGGTTTACAATTTTAATCCCTTGGTGTGTATCTCCATTTGGATTTATAATATTAATCCCTTTGATATATAATAATGGGTTTATAATATTATGTTTAGTGTCAAAATTTGAATTGTTGGATTTTTAATATTGGTGTTTATAATATTGGGTTTAATATTAGGGTTTATAATATTAATCTTAGAGTTTATAATATTAATCCTAAGGTTTATAATATTTATGATAGAGCTTTGTAATATTTATCATAGGGATTGTAATATTAATCTTAAGGTTTATAATGTTAGGATTTATAATATTTGATTTGATATTAGGGTTTAGTATTGTTACATTGGAATGGTGCTTAAATTTATCCAACATCACAGTGTCACATGCATCATTGCAATGTGAAAAGTAGTGTGACGATCATTGTGACAATGGTAAATTACATTAAAATTTATTCAATGTCTCCTAGATGTGGGTGACAATAGAGGACAATGAGGTGGCTGCCAGCTGGGTTGGCGTGTGGCGAGAGCACATGGGCCTCCCACAGGGTGGCACAATAATCCAAAAATGGCATTAACCATCGCCATAATTGTACCTCAAATGAACACTACCACCACTCTGTTAAACACCATCAACCTCGACTCAAGGTAACGATGCACTCTTGGGAAAATATCGCTTCTGATCTTGCCATTCCTCCCCTACAACCTCAGCCCCTGTAATGCCTCTGCCCTCATGCAGTGGCGGCACCCAGCTCCTGCACAACCACTAGGAGACGCTGTAGTCTTTATTGCTGCATCGATTTCGGCTCAGGCATCCATTTCACCCACAGTCTAAATCTACAATTTCTTATCCCTTCGGCCCTGGTTGCTCATCCCTCTACTGAATTTCCTGTTAGCTCTATTGAATTTCATGTTCTCTTCACTGCGACGCTGCATCCCATTGACCAAAATTCGCCTCCAATTGCAGAAAGCATGGTGCACCATAGAATGTGCAGCCATAGAGGTGGGAACTGAGGGAGCCTAAGTCGCTCTTAGCACTCTTCTACTTCAGAGACCACCTCCTCTCTAGCTGAGCAGAACACTGGCCGCTACCCCAATACGCGCAGTGGCAGAGGTCGCTTCCACTCGGTGGCCTCTCCCACACCTCCCAAAACCTTCCCCTCCACTTCTGTCCCCTCTCCCAGAAGCACTCCTCCAGCTCCTCAACCGCATTCCCAACACGCCCAATTCACCTTTCGCTTTGCCCTGAACCAGCCCCTCAAAACCGCCACCATCACCATTAGCTTTCATGAGGAAAAGCAAAATTCTGAGGCACAAGACTCTGAGGTTGGTGGTCGACTCATGGCCACTGAGGAACAAGGAGCAATGGGTGCTGGCTGCACCGAAGTAATGGGGCTCTCGAACATTGTTGGTGGCGGAAGCACCATAGTAGGGAGTAGCCAAACCAAGGCCAAAATAGAGCTGGCTCAGACGAGTCTTCAAGGTGCAGAGGAGCGAAGCTAGGAATAGCAAAGCAGACGCGCAGGGAAGGAAGTGGAAATGGCTCTGTAGATGAACTAGGTCATAGACGAATACTACTGCATCATTGAGGAAGAATAACCAGAGTTGTTGGCGAGCAATACGGAGACTTCGCCACTGCCAAGTGGCAACATGGACGGGTACAGATGCTTCATCGTGGAGGAGCACCCTCCATCGCCGCCATGTCCCTAACCGCCACCTCGATGTTGTGTGTTCGACGCCTAGTCTACCACCTTGCTGCAACTCAACATGCCACACGCCTGCCTAGTAGACTGCCACTCAGCATGCCAAGTGTCTCAGGTTCATTGGGACTTTGTTCTTTAGTTTCTGCTTTCAATGGTTTTTTTGGGGAAAACTAAAATTTTTTAGACTCTTAAGTTGGGTTTACCTTTTCTAGTCTCCTCAGTTACAATGATGCAAAACTGGTTAATTTGCGAGTTTCCCCTGCGTGGGCAGCAAGATAACTTTTTTTGAGACACTTCGGTTAAGAACTGGTTTCCCTTCTGGGCAGTTCAATTCTTTTTTTTTTGTTGGTTGATGTCTTTCCATTGGCATAGCTAAGTACAAGCTTCGGCCTCAGTGTATGATATTTTTTTTTACCTTAATAGAATTAGCATAACTTAGAAAAAAAAAATTATTCATTATCACATTATGACTTTGAACAAATTAGGGTTTAATATTTTGGTTTATAATATTGATTTTAGGATTTATAATATTAATGTTTATCATCATAGGTGTTTTTAATACATAGATTTAGAATCAAAGTTTGAAATGTTGGATTTTTAATATTGGTATTTATAATATTGGGTTTAATATTAGGTTTTAAAATATTAATCTTAGTGTAATGTCCCTTAATAATAAATAATAAATAATATAATATAATAATAAAATACAAGAAAATAAATAATAAACAATAAATAAAAAATAGTAATAGTAAATAAATAATAAATAATAATAAAATGATAAATAACAATACTAAAGCTCTAAATAAATATAAATAAAAATAAACAAAAAAATAGTAAGAATCAATAAAGCTATCAAAAAGTAAAAACAAAATAAATAAAACAAGAAAGCAGTAAAGTTGCATGTTGACACATGGAGTGTGTGCATGTGGTTCCCCTTCCAATGTTTGCTCTATTTAATAGATGGTGAGCAAGATGACATGCATTCCATCATTCCATGGTTCCATCATCCATTCTCTTGGGAGAATAGTGTTGTGAGACAAATGATTCCCTCGTAGTAGTACGTTGATTGAGGGCTCGAGGGTGGCTAGTTGTAGCAAGATTTTGTGCAATTGAGCCTACGGTTGGGTGGAGAGTCGTCCTCAAGACTTTGTTGCAGTTAGCAAAATTCAACTAGCATTCAACCGCGAAATCATGAGTGAGAAACATCATCGCCACACGTAAGTTGTCTCTACTCATATTTTTGAAATTTGATGTTAATTAGTTGATAAATTGCGTGTTGATTATAAATCGAATGATTAATCTAATTAATTACATGTTTTTATTTCAGGGCTATTACATATGGTATCACAGCTTAGGCTCAACCCTTAGGGCCTATAGATGGGCATTTTAATGTAAAAATCACCAAAAAAAAAATGGAACTAATATCTAAATTTTATATTTTATATTTTGTGTTCAATCCAACTCTGGAAACATATAAGCCCTTGTATAATTATATGTTATTTATATTTATATTTGTATTTAAGTTGCAAATTACATTAAGTTTATTATAGTTGAATATGATTGCTTGTGAATTTGACACCATTTTGTCCATTTATTAATGACAAAATATATAAAACTCGTCTTTATCTAAAATCTAATGCTTTATCAAACATAAATTTTCAATTATAATTGGTTTTGCATAATTTCGTATAGTTTTTATTGCTCTAGTGATTAATTTTATTACGGAAACAACGCTCAAATTTCCCAACCCAATTTCCACTCATATAAAGGCCAAAATTACTTCCATCTTTCATTCCTATTAATATTTTTAATATAAAAATGATATATAAATTATGTACTGATTTTTAATTGCATGCATGCAGTGGAGTATATATTTAAAATAAAAATAACACTTTATGATATAACTTCATAGATGGCATGAGACATGCATGTAAAAAGGTTTTTTTGCCACTTCAAATTTGAGACATATAAATTTTACTTTTAAAGTGTTTTTATATCCAAATTAATTCATTGTTTCTTTTATCTTAATCTCCTTTAATTAATTATTTTTCTTGGAAATAATATTATTTTATAATCCCACTAGTCTTATCCCCAGCTCAGACCATAGGAACTCTCAATTCCAATTAGTGCCCAACTGAACAGAATAAGTCCCAGTCTAACGTTACTTGGTAAGTTCAGATGAAAGAACCGGGCGGGAATAGTGAAAGGTTTCTATCCCTTAGTTGCTCCTTTTAAGAAGACATTACATAAAAATTTTGTTGGAGGCACTGGGGTTCGACCCTGTGAACAACCATACGTATATACCACTGAACGGGCACTCAACCAAGCTCACTTAATCAACTGTATACTTTCAAAATGCATGTTCATTAAATTTATGTGCACATTAAAAACATCTCAATCTCCCAAGCCATGTTTCATTTATGTTTGATTAGTACTTGACTCAAGATTATACACATGAGAACTAAAAGTGAAGTCATTCTCACATGTAAGTCTAGTAGAAACCCAGATTCATTCAATGTTATGCTCATATAGTTCTCTAAATAAACGTTTTTTTTTTTTAATGAAATGTTAGGCCGCATTAGCTAACTAACCGACATGAGATCTCAAGGATTAGATTAAACAAATAGACAAAGAGTTTTCCCATAATTGTGTAGAACAAACTCAAAATATAACTATTATTGAAGATATGATGCTTTTTAAAACAAGGATTATGAAGAACAACTTTTGGATTTTCTAACATAATTGATTGAGTATAGTTAGGGAAATTTACAATTAAATATTTAAATTGAGATGGTACAAGTTGGAGGTGGCTTTTAAAAACAAAAACAATGGTAAAATATTGTTTTTAAATGTTTACTCTTTTTAATTATATAAATTAAGTGATAATAGGAAGGCTTGTATTTATTAGTATGTATAGGAAATGTATATTTTTTTATATAGTTTATTTTATGATAAAGTTGTATTAAATTAATAATATATATTAAAAACAGTTATGTGAAATATGAAAGATTTTGTTTTTTTTTGTATTTAATTAGCTAATGGGTGTGTTGATATGCACTTTAAATCATGAAGTTGTTTTTATATTAGTGAATTTTTTTTAAAGTAATGCAAGGATTGAATTATATCTCATTACTTATTTAATTTTGAGAAAAGAAAGTTATAATAAGGAAAACAACTTATGACAATTTTATAGTATACAAAGTGAATGATTGAGTATGTATGATGGATTGAGAGTGAGCATTGAGTTATAGTGGCTTAATACATAAGTAATGCTTATTGGGTGTATTGCTCTAAGGACGTTGCTTCTTGAAGAGAGGAAGAACAATTATTTACTTTCACTGAGTGAAGGATAATTCACCAAGGATCAACCCTCCCTTGTGCAAATGAGCATGACAAAAGACTTCAACAATGATGACCTAGTGTTTGTGTCCCATTGAGAAGAATAACAATAGAATGGATAAACAAAATATATATAGTGATCATGGATATTTTAATTTTGATATTGAGCATTCAAAGAATAATTGTGCAGTCAGTAATAACTTAATGATGAATTTCATTAAATTTCTTTGGGGAAATAAGAATACATGACTAGAGATTAAGGCTAAAGACGATGAGGCTCAAAGATCTACTTAAACGACTCTACCTATTGTATCAATAGCTAACTTCCTAGTTGAGAGAACATGAAACGATTATTGAAAAGCAATTGGTATCTTGATTAAAGCATGCCACTAATAGTATTTATGAGACAACCTAGATCATAGATGGATGTTGAATAATCTTATTTCATCATTGGTATTCATTGTTCATACAAGTAAATGACATTGATTTTTCTAAACGAATCATGATAAGAATGTTTATAGTTTTTTATTTCTCTATATTTGATAAGTATTGAGATGATTCTCATATTAATAATGTTGTATGATGTGGTTGTATGTGGTAAATGGATATAGTTCTAATGAGAGGTTAATGATGCATATGTGGTGCTTATTCATTTATTTATTTGTTATGATAATGATGTTGTATGCTCATGATGGATATGATATGCATAGGGATCATGATGTTATGATATGTATATTGACATGTGGTTCATTTATTATGTGATGATGTGTCTTTGATGTAGATATGTTGATGTTATAACTCAGGAGGATATTATGATGTGAAGCATGTAGTAATTGTATGTAGATTTATGACATGCAAATTTTTGTGATAACAATGATGTTATGTTCTCATGATGACATGCAAGAGTTAGCATGTGGGTTATATTCTATGGTGTTATAATTATAACTAATACATTGGATGTATGTTGAGATGTGGTGATTGACAGGAAATCCACAAATGGGCCAAGAGGGCCAGTTTATTTGATGATCTCGTGGGAGCCCATACTTGCGAGGCAGAATAAGTAACACCATATGGGCTGGGTACATACTCAATCAAAACTACATATGCCAGTGGTTCCTTTGTCTTGTATAGCTCTTAATGGATAGCTCTTGAGGGCTATGGGACCATCTTGACGAGACCAAGTGCCTGATATTGAAGGTTAGGTGCCTAGTATTCTATTTGGATACCGAAGTATGGTAGGGGTGTAAGGATTTTGATGCGTGGTGTTGTGCACCGTAGTGAGTTATGGAGGGAGTGGGCCAACCTTTTGAGATGCTTGGAGACATTGAGCACTATACCGGATGCTTGCCTTGGGGCAGATGAGGTCTGAGTCAGGGGCGAGCCTTGGGGACAGCCTTGGAATATGATACAGACCGAGGAGGCTTATGCCTAGTTTCGAAAGTGGGAAAAAGGACAGAGATTCCTTGGGATTTCTTGGGTGTTGTGAAACTTTCAAAGCCTGTTGGTTATATTAGTTCAGCAGAGGGTGTCGGCGAACATGAAGTAATAAATAACAAAATAAAATGTTAAGTAATTCAACTTAACTTCGGGATGAAGTTCCTTAAAGTGGGGGATTATGTAATGTCCCTTAATAATATATAATAAATAATAATAAAAATAATAAATAATATAATATAATATTAAAATACAAGAAAATAAATAATAAACAACAAATAAGAAATAGTAATAGTAAATAAATAATAAATAACAATACTAAAGCTCTACATAAATAAAAATAGAAATAAACAAAAAAATAGTAAAAATCAATAAAGCTATCAAAAAGTAAAAACAAAAGAAATAAAACAAGAAAGCAATAAAAATCAGTAAAGTTATCAAAAAGTAAAAACAAAAGAAATAAAACAAGAAAGCAGTAAAGTTGCATGTTGACACATGGAGTGTGTGCATGTGGTTCCCCTTCCAATGTTTGCTCTATTTAATAGATGGTGAGGAAGATGAGAGGCATTCCATCATCCATTCTCTTGGGAGAATAGTGTTGTGAGACAAAGGATTCCCTGGCAGTAGTATGTTGATTGAGGGCTTGGGGGTGGCCAGTTGTAGCAAGATTTTGTGCAATTGAACCTACGGTTGGGTGGAGAGTCATCCCCAAGACTTTGTTTCAGTTAGCAAAATTCAACTAGCGTTCAACCCTGAATTCACAAGTGAGAAACATCATCGTCACAGGTAAGTTGTCTCTACTCGTATTTTTGAAATTTGATGTTAATTAGTTGATAAATTGCGTGTTGATTATAAATCACATGATTAATCTAATTAATTACATGTTTTTATTTCGGAGCTGCTACACTTAGCATTTATAAAATTAATTCCATGGTTAATAATATGTATCGTAGGGTTTTATAATATTATCATAGGGAATGTAATATTAATCTTAAGGATTATAATGTTATGATTTATAATATTTGATTTGATATTAGGGTTTAATATTCTTATGTTGGAATGGTGCATAAATCTATCGAATGTCACACTGTCACACACATCGTTGAAACATGAGAACTAGTGTGACAATCATTGTGACCATGATATATTACATTAGAATTTATTCAATGTCGTATTACGACTTTGAACAAATTAGGGTTTAATATTACCATTTATAACACCGGGTTTAGGATTTATAATATTAAGGTTTATAATCATAGGGTTTGTAATATAAAGCCTTGGGTTTATAAGATTAATATATCAGGTTCATCATATTAGTAATCCCTTGGATTGATAATATTAATGTGAAGGGTTTATAATATTAATCCCTTTGGTTTGTAGTATTTATGCATTGGGTTTATAATATTGATTGTTTGGGTTAAATAATTCATTGAGTTTATAGAATTAATTTTTTGTGTTTATTAATCCCTTGTGTTTATAATATTAGTAATAAGTTAAGGTTATTAATCCCTTAGGTTTATATAATTAATAATGCTTTGAGTTTATAATATTAATATTCTATAGGGTTTATTAATTGTTTAGGTTTATAATATTAATCTCTTGGTTTTATAATCATAAAGTTTATATTTGTCATTTTTATATACTAATCTGTTCATTTATAATATTAATGTCTTGGTTTTATAGTATTAAGGTTTATAATTGTAGGGTTTATAATGTTAATGTGAGGGTTTCTAATCCTTTGGGTTTATAATATTAAGGTTAAGGTTTATAATCCCTTGGGTTTAAAATTAAAATACTAGGGTTTAATATTGTTCCCTTGGGATCATAATATTAATCTCTTCAGTTATTAATCCATTGAGTTAATAATATTATTAGTCCCTTGGGTTTATCAATTTCTTGGGTTTATAATATAAAAAATCCCTTGTGTTTATTAATCCTTTGGGGTTATAATATTAATCCCCAATATGTATAATAATGTATTGGGATTTACAATGGTAGGTTTTGAAATATTAAAATTAGGTTTGATATATTAATCTTGGGGTTTATAATATTAATGTTAGAGTTTATATTAAACTTGGGGTCTATAATCCCTTGGGCTTATACTATTAATTCTAAGGTTGGTAATATTAATGATAATATTTAAAATTAATCCCTTCGGTTTATAATATTAGTTTGTTGGGTTTGTAAAATTTATTCTTTAGGTTTTTAAGATGAACTATTTGCACCTATTAATCTATTGTGTTTATTAATCCCTTTGGTTTATAATATTAAACACTTGCATTTATATAATGATGTATTAATAAAAATATATTAATATTAATATTAAGATGCTCATCCAATATTAATATTGATATTGATATATTGATAATAATATGAATATCATAAACCCAAGGGATTAATATTATATTAATTATAATATATAATTATATTTTATTTAACAATGTGGTTGATATTTTTCCCCTGGGTTTATTATCCCTTGGGTTTACCTCCCCTTGGGTTTATAATATTACTCCCTTGGATTTATATTATTGAGATTTTTTATATTTTGCTTATAATATTGTGTTTAGTATCACAGTTTCAAATGTTGGGTATTATTTTATGGTTTAATATTGAGTTTTATAATAGTAAGGGTTATAATATTGATGTAAAGGGTTGTAATATTAATCTTTTTGTTTATAATATTAATCCTACAGTTTATAATATTTATTGTAGGGTTTATAATATTTATCATAGATATTATAATATTAATCTTAGGATTTATAATTTTATGGTTTATAATATTCGATTTAATATTAACGTACAATATTTTTATGTTGGAAATTTATCCAATGTCGCAATGTCATAGGCATCGTCACAATGTGACAAGTAGTGTGATGATAATTGGGACAATGATATGTTACATTGCAATTTATTCAATGTTCGATTATGACAATGAATAAATTACGGTTTAGGATTCACGTTTATATTATTGGATCTAGGATTTATAATATTAATTTTTATAATCATAAAGTTTATAATATCGATCCTTGGGTTTATAACATTATTCCCTTGGGTTTATCATATTAATTTTTTTTAATTTATTGATCCCTTGTGTTTATAATATTAATAACCACTTAGGTTATTAATCCCTTAGGATTATAAAATAATAATCCCTTTGGTTTATAATATTAATCCTTTGCTTTTATAATATTAAGGTTTATAATTATAAAGTTTATAATATTAATCCTAGGGTCTATAATCCATGAATTTACAATATAAATCCTAGGATTTAATATTGTTTCATTAGTTTTATTTTCCCTCGGGTTTATAATTTCAATCTCTTGGGTTTATTAATCCCTTCAGTTTATAATATTATTAATCCATTGTGTTTATTAATCCCTTAGGTTTAAAATATTAATCCATTTTGTTCATATATTGATATATTCATAATAATAATATATTAATATTCATATTATTATGTTGAACCAATATTATTATTAATATTTATATTAATATTCTAAACCCAAAGATTAATATTATGGTATATAACTATATTTTATTTTAATTAAATATTTAATTTATATTAAAAATTATTAATAGGCTATATTATTCATATGTATAAGGTTAATATTACTAATATTGTTCATATATATATATATATATATATATATATATATATATATATATATATATCTATATATATATATATATATATATATATATATATATATATAATTGTATATTAATCATCAAGATAATGGTAAGAGATAAATAAATTTTTTTTCTTTCAAAAAAACGGGTATTAATTTTCATTGATAAAGTTGGTATTAGGTCAGGTCCCTTATAGCCATCGAGAACTTTGCCTCATATTTGTGTATATATAAAAGGAAAGAGACCCTACTCCTACCTATCTTATTTATATATATACTCTTTACATCCTTCAAATTATATATTTTCCAAAAACCTCCATAGTACTTCAATATCAAACAAAATATAAAATTATATTCTTATAGGAAACAACTACTCGCAACTTCCAAACTCGAATTCTTCTTGAGAGGCCTTAGATGGTATGCCCAGTTCCACACTCCTCCCAGCACCAGGTTCCAGTTCTCAACTTTTAGGATTAGTGTTCCCCTCTGCCAATGGAGAAAATCCTTTATAAAGACCAAATACCTCCCAGAGTGGTTATTTCCACTTATAGTTAAATATTCCCCACTTTATGTTTCAAGTTTAGAACACCTGTATTCAATTGTTCCAATTATTTTTTGAGCATCTTCGTTTCCTTCCCGAGGTCAAATAATTGAGGAAAATCAACAACCACGTTTTCGTTGATCTCCTTGAAAATGTTCTTCACAACCAACTTGGAAGAATTTCCAACAATTTCCTTTATACTCCTGCTACGCCCGAGCTTCTCACCATCATTACAACTTCCATTGCTCACATAAGAAATTTTCCTTGCAATTATCCACTACATGAGAGTAATATGATAATTTAGATCCTTAAGCCATCTCCAATATCTAAATGGTTGATCCTTACAAACATGTGTTACCATCTTGTCAAGTGTAAATGCATTTCAATTATCAAACAAAGCCAATCCACCTTCTGCCCTCTTCATCACTGCCAAATTCCTCTCAGCTTGAGCCAAGATGGTACTCTGACTACACTCACCAGAGATCTCGTTTAATAACTAAGGGAAAATAGCCCAGTTTCCATGTATCATGACCGACGTACTCCCCCGTGCCCACCTATTGTTCCATGTCTGACTACGAAAATCCTCTCTTGAGGAGCTCCTTCAAATCCTCATAATGCAACCATAATTAATTAACTCTTACTCCTCGTTAATTTCCATGCTCCATCTCTTATCCAAAAGGATTGCGATTAATATTTTAATTAAGGGACATGACATATAACACTGTGACGGTATATGCATAAGGTTCCTTTCTCTAATTCCACTCCTTTATTGGCTTGGACATCCGCAAATTAATTATTTTCTCTTTCAACTTGAAATATTTTGAACTCTTATAATTTTCTAAGGAGATACATTATCCTTATGATTAATGGAGAGGTTTATGAATTAAGAAGGCCTTCATTTCTAGAAAGCCTTATACATTTTTTGATAACCATCACTGAATCATCTACAATGATTAAATTCCTAATTCCTTTAGAGATGGAAATCTTGGGGCCTTTCTAAAGTTATAACTCTTTGACTTGATTATTCTTCGCTTTCCCAAGCCCCTAGACAAACTTGAATTCAGATTTTTTTTTTAAGGTTTATAAGCACTCCTCCCGCTCCAGCCTCCCTAGGGTTACCATTTGAAGCACAATCAAAATAAATTTGATCTCATCCTCTATTCATTTTCCAATCTTCAAAGGAATCCCCATTCAATATAAGACAATTAGGAGGAACCTTATGAGTTTTTGACTTGATATCTCACAAATTGTAAATAAGAATTCTGAGCCTCTTTTTTAGTGATCAAATTGTTCAAATATGAATCCTCATATCTCATGGAGGATATAACCTCAAAAAGGAGCATCATTCACTTGATTGCACTAGATTCTAGAGAACAATGTTGATCCTGAAAGAACTCTTTGTTTTGGTAGAGCCAAATTGACCAGCAAAGATATTTAGGCACCACCATCCAGCATCCCATTAAGATGGAATTTGAATTATTTGAGCTAGGGTATTTATATTTCCATTGGATAAGCATCTCATTCCACTAAGAAATTGTTAAATATTGAACCAAGGGAAAAATAACGAATTTCCAAGTTTCAATAGAGAAAGGACATTAACAAAAAATATGCTTGATAGATTTATCCTCTCTACCACAGAGCACACAATGGGAGGAGCCATGGATATTCCTTTTCCTTAAGTTTTCAACTCTAAGGGTATTCTCGTGAACCATTTCCAAACAAAATATATTGACCTTAGGAACCCCATCCTTATTCCAAATATTTCCCTATATTCCTGAAGGAGGAGGAGAGGATAGATTGTTAATCAGGAAAGCATATCCTTCCTTAAGTAAATAAATTTTACTCTTGCCTCGTTGTGAAATTCGACTATCTAATTTACTAGTGAAAATTGGTGTAAACCCCTTCATATGTAGAATCCTAGAATGCCAAAAATTTAACAAATGATTAGGCAGATCCAAAGTATTCCACCCATTCCAAATTCCTTGATCATCCCAATAGAAAATGTAAGCAATACTAATATACTCATGCTCTTCCATCCAATTTGAGATTTCCACATACCCATGTCTTGACACAAGATCAAACATGGGGGAATGATTTTTCCAAAGGTGAATACGCTTCCCATTACCTGGATACTAACCTAGGTGTTCTAGCATAAACACCATTCATACTTTACACTTTTTCCACATTTTTTATGCTTTCCACTCGCATAATTCTCCTTTAGGTCTAATAAGATGATTTTTGTGGAAACAATTTCTTGTGCAAGCCTTTTTCCACCACTCATTTGAGTCTAATAGAAGCACACAAACTATATTATCCCCAAGAGCCAATTTCATGAATTCAGGATCCTTGATTGCTAATCCTCCTAAGTTTTTGGTTGTCTTACCAAATTCCAATTGACAAGGTGAAATTTATGGTTGTTATTTTTTTCTCCTTGCCAAAGGAACCTCAGAATTAAACTACTTAATTGATGGTTTATATTCTTTAGAGATAAAAGGCCACCTCCCAAATACACCAGAAGGGAGGAGAGAACTGATTTGATAAGAGTAACTCTCCCCGCAATATTTTTCCATCCAAATCCCCAATATTGAACTCTTTTCTTAATTTTCTTCAAGACTGATTCCTAATCCTCTGAAGAGGCCTACTTAAAAGAGATTGGAGTTCGAAGATAAGAGGAGGAGTTTTGATTGATATCCACAAGGAAACCGGTCAAGCGAGAAATTTCCATCAAAGTCACCCATGGGGAGTTCCATCGAATCAATTGATATTTCAATTTATTTATCTTTCCTCCATATAGAAGGAGATACTAGTGCAAAACCTTTTTGAGTCTTGAGGTTATCGCTAAAGAGGCACCTCCATGAAAGAGAGTGTCATCAGCAAAATGAGAGTGATTTATTTTTTTAACATTCCTTGTTATGCTTAAACGACGGAGAGATCCATCCATCCTTGAAATGCTCAATATTTTGACTCAGGGCTTCATTTGTTATTGTCTATAATATAGGATACAAGGAAAAACCTTCCCATATTCCTCTGGTAGCAACAAAAAATGGAGCAGACCTTCCATTTATGAAAGGGGAAACTCAAGGTGAACCAATGCAATGATTAATCCATAAAATAAAATCATTTTTGAAACCTAATTTTTTGAAAACAAGGAGAGGACATGAGTGATACACCCGATAAATCACATTTTCCATATCCTTTTTGATAACCATTCCAACTTCTCCCGCATATTTGCTTAAATGTATTGCTTCCTGAACCAAAATGATATTATCAAGGATATTCCATTACTGCATAAGCCCTCCTTGTTTCTCAGAGATGAAGGAATAGAGAAGGGGCTTAATTCTGTTGGCAATTATTTTATGAAGACTTTATAGGAATAATTACACAATGAAATAGGTTGAAATGTAGAAAAACTAGAGGGATTAGATTCCTTAGGAATTAAAGCAAGAAAGGAAAATTTTGTGCACCCTCCAATCTTCCTTTTGACTCTACTGTGATTCAACATTCCAATGAGATCATTCCTTTTAATATTCCAATATAGCCGGTAAAAGTAAATAGTGAAACCATCTGTGCCTGGTGCTTTCTTACGCTCCAAGGACCAAACCGCTTTTCATACTTCTTCTTCCTTTATTTCATCTAAGAGAGATTGATTGGAAGATGGAGATATAAGTTGTGGTATTTCCAGCAAAAACTCGTGAGTCTTGCCAAGAGGAATATGTTTTGTACTGAGGAGGGTTTTTAAAAAGGAAACGTCCTCGTTCTTTACTTCTGCGAGGGTGCTAACATTTTGCCTTCCATTAGGCGTTATTTCACTTATTCTATTCTCGTTCTTCCTAGACATAAAATTTTTATGAAAGAAAGAGGTATTGGAGTCCCCTCCTTTAACCAAAGACTACAGGATTTTAATCTCCACATATTTTCTTCTTGTCGACTTAAAGAGAAAATCTATTTGGAGAGGTCCTTTTCCTATTGAATGTTTTTATCTTATATAAGTGCTTCCTCCAATAGCTCGTAGTCTCATCTAGCTCTTGAACTTTGTCTTGCCTTTTTTCCCTAGAGGTTGATAATTATCTTTCAACCACTTCCTCTACTGTTTTCTTACATTCTTTAGCTTAGATTCTGAAACAAAATTCAGAGAGCCCTAGACTAGTGACATCCAATCCCTCTTCACAAGATCCCTGACCTGTCCTGAGAGGCCCTAGTCTACGTTGAATTTTAATGGAAACGACCCAAGATTTTCAACCTTCTCCATTTCAATGATAGTAAGGTGATGGTATAAATCTCATTCAGCTTCTATTCCTGATTATCATTCAAAAACCATAAATAGCCACCTGTTGTGAATAAACAAATGGTCCAAGTAGGCTACTATATAATGGTATCTTATATGTCTATTATACAGCGTGTATTTCTCGATCTTAGGTTTAATGTCTATCATATCCCAAATATCTATTATCTCCTCCATTATGTCTTTGAACAAATCCCTAATTGTATTCCCTCCTCTTTTTTTTGTGATGTTTAGGATGGTGTTAAGGTTTCCTTCCATCACACTATTTGGATGTTGGTTCCTCTCTTTTAGAACTTCTAAAGAGTCCCAAAATTCATACTTTTCGCTGTAAATCACATGAGCACAAATATTTATGAAAGGGATTCTTTCTCTCATTAATGCTACCTCGAAAATAGCCATCACCTAATATTTCTGCTTTATTTATTCTGCATGTGAGAAGTTATTTTCTTACCATAAAATTCGCAATCATCTAGAAGCCCCTCTGGATGATTGAACAATCCCAGAGCATTATTTCCAGATGATTTCAACTTCTTTGACTACCTCAAATTACTCTAGAATTGTTTCTTGAAGAATAACCACCTTAAGAGATTATTTTTTTATTATGTCTCTCATTTCTATGTTTTTAGCAGGGTTTCCTAGCCCCCTAACATTCCAGGATATCACTTTCATTTATTAGGAGTGGTTTTAGTGAATCTACCTTCCTTTCCTTCATTGTTTTTAAAAACTTTACCTTTGATAATTTCTGAAATGGCTGGTTCGTTTTTCAATTTTTCGTTCAATTAAACTTATTTTTCTCGAAGTTCCCTTTGATTGGGTCTACATTTTCTCGTTGAGTTTCTGGTTTCCTCGCTACTCCATTATTCTGTCCAAGATAATTTCTTAATCATGTGATGAGTAATGAATCTTTCTATATCCTTGTTGACACTGCTTGGAGGTCCACACGACAGGTTCAGGGTCAGACAAACCTTGGAGGGAGAAGCTTCAAGCTTGGCATCATTCAAACTACTCTCTACTACTATATTACCATCCCCGACTACCAAATCCTCATCCTTGCTTCTTCCATCCTCATGCTAGAGAGGAGATTTCATCTCAACATTTAGAGCACTAAGAACATTAAA
Source organism: Pinus tabuliformis (assembly GCA_031772625.1). Taxonomy (NCBI): domain Eukaryota; kingdom Viridiplantae; phylum Streptophyta; class Pinopsida; order Pinales; family Pinaceae; genus Pinus; species Pinus tabuliformis. The sequence continues at coordinate 279,225,754 of CM062818.1, forward strand.
AGGACTCGACAGGAAGGAACTATGTTATTAGCTATTATTTCTTTGGGATTTTGGGTTCCTTTTTTCGTAGCTCTTTTGTTTGGCTTCTTCTACACCTCCTCCTATGAAGTAGGGGTATCCAGTCTTTTGTTTTTCTCAAACTTGGAACAATCTCTTGCAAAATGTCCATATTCACGGTATATGTTGAGTGATGGGAAAGGTATGCATTTACTATTAAACTCATCATCCTTTTCCTTTATTCTTATCTTTTCTATATCTTAATGCACTAATCTATTTTGGAATTATGGTGAGAAATGAAGGAATTATCTGCAGTTACGACTTGGCTAATTATTACCTTCCTTTATGCAGGAAAACAACAAAATGGGTGAACCGCTTCACTCTTTGTTGTTGGATCAGTGTAGTGTGCTGAAGAGATGATAGCCGGATTTCATCTAATTCATTGATTTGATGTAGCCTATTAATATGTGCTTCATTTAAGTCCAAGCCTACCTCCTGAGCTATCCTCAATGTTTGGATTTCAAATTCGATTGGGAAGATAGGTTCTTTTCCAAACACTAGGTGATATGGGGAATATCCGGTGCTATTTTGCCATCTCGTGCGGTATGCCCACAGGGATTCTAGCAATCAGGTAGGCCAATCACATCTATGTGATGCAACTGTCTTTGTGAGTATTTCCTCGATTACTTTATTGGTGCTTTCTACCTGGCCATTTGCCTGTGGGTGGTATGAAGTCGTGATTTTGTGCATGATATGATGATTCTTTAATGTTGCAGCAATCTTATGGCCTATAAATTGTGGCCTTCCATTCATGATTATTTCTCTAGGCAAGGCATATTGCATGAATAGTTGGAACATAAAGGGGATTACGGAATCCTCTTTTACCCTTGGTAATGCCTCTGCCTCCACCCATTTAGTGACATATTCTGTTGCAACTAGTATGTATGTCTTTTGACTAGATGATGGGTTTATTGGACCAATGAAATCTAACGCCCATCATTCAAAAGGTTCAATGACTAATTGTGGATGTAGGGGCATCTCATCAGACTGCCCAGGGCATCCCATTCTTTGGCAACTATCGCATGCCTGGACAAAATTCTTAGCATCTTTAAAAATGGTGGGCCAATAATAGCCCATTTGTAAGACTTTGTGACCAGTCCTACAGTCTGCAAAATGACCACCGCAAGTCCCATCATGGCAAGCTTTCAGGATGTCAAAGACTTTTTCTTCCCTGAAACATCTTTGAATGTGCATATTGTCCCCTATATGAAATAAATATCCTCCGATCGAGAGAACTGAGTGCTACGTTGTACTATTTATTTCCTTTCATTAGGCATCAGGTGCTTGGATAATTTTCCCATTGCTAGGTAGTTTGTGACATCTGCGTACCATGGTGTTTTCACAGTGACAACGAAGAAGTGTTCATCAGGGAACTGGTCTTCTACTATTGCTGAGTCATCTGTCTTTGGCATTTGTGAAAGCAAGTCTGCTACTGGATTTTCTTTTCCTAGTCGATCTTTGATTTTTATGTCAAATTCCTGCAAAAGGATAAACCATCTTGTCACTCATCCATTTGTAATAGGTTTATTAGCTAGATATTTAATAGCAGAGTGATAAGTATACAAAACCACAGGGTATCTTGTTATATAATGTCTGAATTTATTGATAGCATAGATTACAACCAAAATTTCTTTCTCAGTCATAGTATAATTTGATTTAGTAGGAGATAGATTTTTACTCATGTAGTATATTACATATGGCTTCTTATCTTCCCCCTGGTTGAGAACTGCTCCAATGGTTGTATCTGAAGCATCGGATGAAATCTGGAATGGAAAATCCTAGTTTGGGCCTTGTAATATTGGCCTGTTGACACAAACAGTTTTAAATCTTCAAAATAAATGTCACATTTGTTAGTCCAAATGAAATCGATATTTCATGCTAATGCATATAATGGTGCAGCAATTTGAGAAAAATTCTTTATAAATCTTCTATAATAGCCATAAAATCCCAAGAAACAACGTACCTCAGCTTGTGTCGAATAGGTAGCTATTAAAAGAATTATCTCAATTTTTGTTGGATCTACCTGAATTCCAAATGCTGAGATATAGTGGGCCAAGATGAGGTCCTCAGTCATCATCATGTGGCATTTTTCATGGCTTAAATAGAGCTTGGTAGCAATGCATATTTGCAAAACTTTCTCTAATGTTTGTAATTTCAGCTCGAGGTCATCTCCAAGTTTAGGGACAATGTCCCCTAGGGTCTTGGGTTAATACCCTAGCAGAGCTGGGGTTATCTATAAAGAAAAACAAGCATTCCACACAGCCATGATGCTAATATCAACAAACTACGTGAAGAGAGGTGCACCTAGGGGTCCTTCGTTTGGTAAGATCTAGCCATGGTCCAAACCCTCTTGGAGTTCATTTCGCTCCTTCAACCTGCAAAAAAACCAATTCAAGAAAGCACAACAGTATATGAAATAAACATATTAAAGCAATCAACTACATAGCATATTGAAAGTTAGTTATGCAATTGAAATAATCATTCATTTGTAAATCATAACATTGATATCATAAACATGAGGAAGATTCATATCAGGAACAAGACAAGTGTTTCTCTTATTATAGATAATTAAAATACAGAAAGGAATGATTTCACCTGAGTCTTTCTTTTGCAGGCTCCAAGCGGAACCGTCCTCCAGATTCGTCCAATCTCAAGCCTTCAACAAGCTCCTTCCATAACTCACTCAAGGATATCTCAACAAATGGAAATACATCATAACTCAAGGAAACAAGGGTTTCCTGTAATGTGGGAAGTGTTGGAAGCACAAGAATCTTTAGACATGATCAGGGATAATCTCAACATAGTGATTAATCTCTCTCTTCTCTCCTCCATTAGTCCTTCCCATTGAAGCCTTTTTATACTTCTCCCAAAGTAGTTTTTTAGTTGAGAATTCGTTGGGAACAGTTGAGCCACAGGCACTAATAGGTAATCAACAGGTAAAACCCATGATCTCTGCCGGAAATTAAGGAGATTTAATTTTTTAAAGTGTTTTAAGACATATACGCGGGTTGGGTATACACAAACCCGTGTACACACACGTTTAGCTTAGGGCAATGTCACGTATAGGGAGTAAAACTTTATTTTTTAAGTATTTGGACTAAGTCTGGAAGGAGGGGTTGCCCTAGGCCATGAGTGCAGTGTCACAAACATCAAGAATGAGATTTGGAGCTATAACAGATTCCCCCTAATATATGAGGTTAGAAGGGGTACATGATGGCCGAAATATATTATGTAAGTGCATGGAAAGGAAACCAGTCAAAAACTGAGAAGGACTTCACCAGAGTTTAGCCTTCCAAGCCACAAAAGGAGATCAGAAAGAAACACTGTCTTAGGCAGGCATAGCCATGCTCAGATAAAGTAAAGCATGTCCACATATCAAGTACAAGCGGATCCACTAAGTATAAAAGTATAAAACACTGGGAAATACATAATGGATCGTTTGATCACGATCAAACAAGTACATGTTTGAATATCACATATAAGAATGTCAATGATGTTGAAGGATGAAGCAGATCACTGATAACAAAGACTGATCCCAAAGAGTACCAAATGAACATGATGGAGTGAGATGGTACTACACTGCAAACTCAGGTGCTAGCATATAGAATGTTGCCATGAATGATTGCAACATATAAGATGGAGTGTATCAACTAGCAACAATAGGAGCAACTGTCAAGTGAACCAACGAATGCTGATGCAACCTGAGGTCTTCACTGACTGTCGTGGTACATTTCTACACCATGGGAATAAATGATCTAAATTCGACCATGTGAGAAATCATTTGATTACCGGTCATTAATGTATACCGTTAACAAATGCGAGACTACTCACCGATAATGATAATGAGTGTCAAGGTACTCATTACAAACTAACAAGTGTGAATAGATGAGTTGGAGTCGAATACCTGTAAAAATCTATCAATCAAGAGAGAATGATGGTTTCCCATTGTCGATAGCGAAGGATCTCCCACTAATGACTGCAAACCCCAAGGTACTACCAAATGGACTCTAGATCTTTGCCCATTGCAATGAGTCGTAGTCGATAGGGAAAGATCCGCTAGAAGGAAGGCATTGAGGCATCCCTCATCAATCTAGTGCGAGTGTAACCCGTAGGCCAATAATGTGGAAGGAATCGGACGAAAAAGGATGTAGTAACCCGACTGAAGCACATTTCTGGCATACACAAGATGTGGCTAGTGCACGACATAAACCCTCTGAACCAAACAATAATGAAGGCTGACACAGAGGCGAGGTATCCACCAATAGGGTCAAATGGAAGCCAAGGTACTACACGAATCCTAATGTGTGATAGTGTAAGCTGATGTCGAACACAAGGGAAACCACTCAGTCAAAGACCCATGATACTGATCAATGTTGAGCACAAGGTGACCTATCAGTAATGGAAATAGGGCTAGGGTACGGCTCTAGGCCTATCCTTAGAGCAGGATGTCGTCGTCGATAAGGACAAGACCCGCCAACAAGAAGTCAATGGAGACCTTCTCAAACCGGCACGAGTAAACAACCAATATAACTAATGTGATGATAGACAAGATACGGACAACAAGGGATGGCCGACTGAAAAATGAGTCAAGGGACACCACAGAGAGGTCGACTCAGGCTAACTTCCCTTCAACAAAAGCACGACTCAATGTGACTATGTGGCAGCATATGATGACTCTCTATAAGTTCGTCATGTAATAGGCACGAATGAACCCTCCGTATGATTGGAAGAGATAACCAATCGGGGGAGAACTGACTCAATAAGAAGGTTAAGGCATACCTAAGTCAAACTAAATCCCGCCCAAATGGAGGAGGATTTGTTTTGAGTGCTTTATTCAAGCACGACACGATTGACTCTAACTGCCAATAATAAGTGGAAACACTGTCTCGTTCTCACTCTTTTTCGAATATATATTTTTTTTGTCTTTTTCTTTAAGCTGGAAAACGAATAAAAGAATGGTAAAGTACAGTGGAAAGAACGAGTGTCAATGAAATAGATGATCTAGTTCTTGGGATTTGAACATTCCTATGCTCAATGAAGGGAGGTGAAAACTGGTCAAAGACACTCAAAGGCGTGTTCCTTCCATGGGTCAAGGTGTGTCAAGTTTCAGAAGTCAAGGGAATGCAAGTTTGATTTTGCAATCATCATGGTAAAATTTTGACTTAAACACGAGTCCAAGTGAAGCCGACTCAAGGCCAAAAGGTGAAAATGGTCAAAATGCAATGCAATAGTACAAATCAACACAAAGGAGCCTCTAGGGTATAAGGCTAGAACAAAGTGAAGAAGCAAAGAGGAATGAGTCTTGAGTGCATAAGTCATGGCATGACTACAGAGGACTCCCGAGCCTACTAAGATCGAAGCAGCATGGGCAACAAATGTCAGTGAGGTGCTAACTACGATGCCCATGAAAATGATGGCTCTACCATCCTATCATGATTTAAAAATCGGCAAGTGAAGATGGTTTACGAACCATAACACGATGGGATCGACCCAATGGCAAGTGTATCTGCAAATGGAGGCTATTATGCATAATGCAACGGAAAAAATGGCTTCCCTAACCTATATGCCAGTGAAAAACCATACCTGCCATGACGGGTCAACAATCATGGAACCGTCTTGAAACTATCGAGAAAGCATCCAAAATATCCTGAAAATCAAACCATTCTCGACATTCCAAGCTCCCAAATTAAAAGTTACATGAGACAAAAAAAAATTAAGATTTGAAAAATTTTTGCATTTTCAAAGCCTATAAAACAATTTTTTGACTCACCATTATCACCATTTGATTTGAGAGCAAAGGAGTGAAGCAAAAGGAGCAAGCATTTCCATTCACCAAATTCGACCATTTAGATTGTGCCAAAATCCCCAGGTAACCCTTAAACTTATCTTCCATTCAATTGTGATTGGTTTTAGAATTTTTTATTTAAGTTTTACTGTCAAATTATTGTTCAAAATTTTGTTGCGGTGTATACACGGGTTGGATATATGAAACCCATGTATACGCAAGACCTACATGCGACTATGTATGAAACAGACCCACCTATATGCCGCGAAAACTTTAAACAAAAAATCTAACGGTCTAAATTCGTTCTTTCTTCAGGATGCCAGTCACTTGGAGATAAAGATAGCATACCTTAGTGGATGATGAGGTTATGAATGATCCTAATGCCTTGGATGCCTTACGAGGATGTAGTTTGCTAAGGTTCTTTAAAATTCCAAACATGAAAGCAAACACTCACCTGCTCAACATGCTCATTCACTACTTGAGCATCAAGGATGACTCGTTTATGATTGATCAAATGCCGCTCAAGATAGAGGTTGAAGATATTTATTTCATCACAGGCCTTTCACGGAGGGGAGAGGTAGTACATTCCACGGGCAGGTCACGAGGCAGTCTCTTGATCAAGGACTACGTACATATATATTCCCGGGTCATCCAGAAAAGGTTGGAAGTCAAATTCCAATCATGCATGTGGAGAGTTTATCGTTGAGGATAATCCTGTTCACCATAGCGAGAGTGAACAGATTAGCTTCCTTGCACCAGGGCTCACGGCTAGCCATGAGCTTGGCCGTAGACTACCTCACCGTCGTCTTTAATTGGCGTACTCCTCTTCTCATCAACCTGAAGAGCCGGCTTACTTCTATCAGGAAGGGATAGACAAAAAACTTCGGATATGGAACTATTTTGTGCTCTTTCTTCTTTGAGAGGGCCTATCACTTCGTCCTAGAGTACTAGTTTCGATCAGCACCCCACGAGATCCACGAATGGGTAGGTGGGATGACTTAATGAAACAAATAGGAGGTGGGGAGGTCCCACGGATTTCTTTCGATGATGACTTCTTCTCTTGGTGGGAGCAGGAGATCATTTCCGTAGATGACTACCCTTATGTTGGGTTGGACTTCTGAGGAGATCCTGATCTAGCATTACCACCGACTGTATCATGGGGTGATATAGGTAACAAATATTTTTTGATTTATGAATTTTTTATGATTTTTCAAATATAATAATGAATTTTGAAAAATATTTTCGATAGGATTCAAATGACTAATATGATGATTATGTTCCAGATATTGGGCTGGTGCATCCAAATGGGTTCCCACAGCATGGATGTCACAGTCGAGGTGCCGAAGAGGCAGCCGCGGACACAGAGTGACTTCTGCACATAGTTCAGCGGCACTTCGTGAGGCTAACTCACCGAGTACTGATGGAGGCCGTATAGGATCTCCCAATAGACATGCAACGTCATGTGGTTGGCATGCCACGAGACTGGGTTCACACTCTTAGGCGTGTGGTCAAAGCAATGGTTGCATACTTAGCCGCTCATCCTGTGCTGGGGCATTAGATGTACTAGACATGATTATGGGCATTTGAGTCCCAATTTTTGTATATTATTTTGGACACACTTATGTACACTCAATATATTTTATGATACATATATATATACAGTCGACTTTTTGATGCTTCATTTTATTGTGATGACTAAATGATATGCCATTCTAAAGCTTGATTAGCGATAGAATCAGCTAACCAATTATGAGATCTTGGAATGTGCAAATAATTAATGTAAGTAAATGATCTCTGCAACAATCTCACCCTTAAATACTGGCGATATAAACATGGATCCCTTACCCATTAAATGTTATTCAGTTGTGACACTATCAATTGTGAATTAAGATAGACTACCAATGAATCGATTTCATAAGAAATTGTTTTGGATAGTAAATTAATGACGGCAGTATACTCAGCCATATTATTCAAAGCAGGACCAATGCCTACTCCCCTTGACACCATCAATTGACCAGTTGGATAGTAGATTACCCAAACTGCGGAGGCAAGGTTCTGAGTGTGCCGACTAGCACCATCGGTGAATCCAAAATAGACCAAGTCATCCATCAACACCTGCCAAAACAGATGAAAAAGTGTCGATATCGAAAAAATCCCAACGAAATATGTACAAACATACAAAATGTACAAAGAAGCCATTTCCTTGCTGCTACTTAAGCAAAGTACTTCTTGAAGTAGAGTCCGTTTCGAGGCTCTACCAACTTGTTTCCTTCAAAATCGATTAACTCATACACCCCTTTTTCTAAAACTTGTTTAATTATAAAGGGACCGTACCACATATGTTTGAACTTTCCTGCCCCCAAGGCATCATTATCTTCGTCATAGACCAAGATAAGGTCGCCTTCAGAAAAGACATGAGGACAGAAAGCTTTATCATACTGAGTTTTAACCTTTTCTTATGAGCCTCGTTGATTATGGCGGCATTTCGACGATGCTCATTGAGATGTTCCAAATGAAGGAGGTGCTCTTTGAGACTAGAGGTCTCTAGAAGGAGCTCAATAGCTAACTTAAGAGATGGAATTTCACATCCAACAGGAAAGATAGTTTCCATCCCATAAACTAACTGAAAATGTGTAAAACCTGTAGCAATCTTTACGGAGGTTCGGTATGCCCAAAGAGCTGGATATAGCATAATATGTGAATTGGACCGAATTTTGTCGACCGTCATTTGCAGGATCGTCTTAAGGGTTTTATTCACTGCCTCAACCTGTCCATTGGCCTGAGGATAATATGGAGACGAGTGCTCCTACTGGAAACCCAATTTAAGAGCCAATTCAGACATTAGTTGGTTCTGGAAATGACTGCCATGGTCAGTGACAATCTCTCTCGGGATATCGAACCTTGAGATAATCGTATTAAAAAGGAACAAAGCCACTGTTTCACTATCATTTTTACAAGTGGGCATGGCCTTAGCCCACTTTATAAAGTAGTCTATGACTGTTACAGAGTAATTTGTCACCATCCCTATTACTCCTCTTGTCGTACCTTGGAGGACTCATCCCGGGAGTTATAAGGAGTGACAAAGTCTAAAAACACTTGCATTATGTTCCCTTGGGCATGTATTTCATGTTTCCTGAAGACACCTCCTACAGATTATCCCTGAAAAGTGTCCCTTTTCCATTGGCGCAAGTCCACAGTATTTTACCCGCGCCAATCATGGAGATCCTCAAAAGAGGGCGCGACCATTGGCGCTCTGTCTTAGAGCAGCAGTCGCGCCAACCGAGTTTAGTCATGCTTTTTTCCTTAATGCACATCTGACTGTTGTTTCCTTCATTACATGGAGCTTTTTGAAGATAAAAAATCAGTCTTATGCCGAGCTCTATCCTATCTCCATCTTTAGTGGCTTTCGGGGAAAAGATGTTAATCCACAAAAGGTGTCCCGGTTCGTCGTATCCTCCTCCCTTCTTCATCTATATAAGCTTGTCCTTATGCATTTGACAAGCTAGTCGCTAGTGCTAAGAGTCAGAGTTATGGAGTGTTAGATGTTGAGTTCTTGAGTTCTTGGAGGAATGCTAATGAGAGCTAGGGAGGTTATGCTGCCGGAGTGGAGATGCAGTGCAAGACACATATAGTTACTCGCCCAGCCAGGAGAGGTTCAACGTCAGAACCATGGTTGTAACTTTTCCTGTTTATTATTAATTAATGAGCGACTGCTATTATAGTTCCAATCGCATTGTCTATTATGGTGTTGATTTATTTCCTTTCTGACTGAAATATAGTTATGATTTGGTAGATTTTATGTTGGTATCTGTCTCTCCCTTTGCATGTGCAGGTGTTCGTTTATAATCTGTTGGAGCGAGGGAGCGGGAATATCAGCTCTACCTCAAACATAGCGTTGGACTTTAGGTTGGTCTTTTTAATCCACCTTTGATGCATAACTAGGAACTTGCGTGGCAACGTGGTTTGATTGTGGCTAGTTCTGCTTTAGACTAGTGGGATCGCCTCTGTCCGCAGAGGGGATTTACCTGTCCAACAATTTGGTGACTCCGCTGGGGAGAAGATATTGAGTTTGTCTTGCATGATTGTTTTTCTCTCGCTTGCCTGAGTTAATGAACTTTCTGAGTCAGTTCTGAAATTGCTATCTGTTGTTTGGTTCTTCTGGGCACTGTCAGTCAGACCCTGGGAAGTTATATTTTCTTTTTGAGTTAGTAAACGCGGCTGGCGCGTTTTTTCTTCTTACAGTCGCGCCAGTTGGCGCATGTTGCTCCATAGGCACCCGCGCCAATTCATTGTTAGCGCGAGTTGCAGTTTTACAGTCGCGCCATCTCTCTGAATTTTGCCAGTTTGATAGCTCAAAGCTCCTTAAACTCAGATTTTTTGTTTTCCATATCTTTTGCCTGCTTCTGGAAGTGTGTTGGACCTCTGTGTGACTGGTTGTTACTTTCATCCTTCAGTTGTTTGCTTATTTCTATCGATTTTGTATCCCAGCCCTAGAGTACCTAGTGGCTGTGCATGTCGAGCCTTCTGTGGGACGTAGTGGTTTGATCATCCAGTCAGCTTCTTGATTGTTTTCCGCACTCATCTAGTGATCCACTTCTAACTTGCTTGGTTCTTGCTTGACTTCATTTGGTTCATTGAACGTCTTTGCGTTTTCCTTTGCTTTGATAGTTTATCTTCATGTTTCTGATTTGGTTCTATGTCCTTTGAGTGATTGTGTTTGTATTCGTGGATCTTGAGGTTTGTTTACATGCATTATGCTATCTTAAAAATCAGAAAAAAAAAACAAAAGAGCTTTTTGCATTATACTAGTTAGCATTTATTGTTATTTGTCGCTTTTAAAAAGAAAAGGAAAAAGTTTTTATTTCTTGTTATTAGCTGCACTAGGATCTTTGTTACTTGCTTAATGATCATTTTGTTCGTGTGAAAAAATATATCTCTACTCTTCTGTAGGTAGAATTCATCGAATGAAACGATATACTTTTGGCATATAGATTGCATTTAGGAAGTTTGGAGAGACCACATACGGTAGGACCAAAAAACTGAACCATAATTGAAGATAAACTTTAAAATAAACTCAATGAACATAACAATGCATTGGAACATAACGCAAATACTCTAGAGGTCTAGGTTAGAAGACGTGTTCCGGCGTCTTTAAACCTGGTAGTTTATCGTCGAGTGGTTGGGTGATTCCTCCACGGTGAAACGATAAGTGCCAATACGGACTGAGCTCCCACGTACCGTCGCGTATATACGGGAGACCCCACTAGGCTATTATCCTTTATCCATAGGAAGCTGAGTCTGCCGCCCTACGATTCGCAATGCAGTGAACACAGCATTCACGAAGATCGACCACCCATACCCTAAAAAGTATTCTGTGGTTTTGCGAAAAGTTTGGCACACCCTTTACCTAGAATTCCAGAGCAGTCACTTTTGATCCTTTTCGGACTCCCTAAACGAAAAGGTGCCTGTGAGCATCTTGTCACTTCGTGCTCATTAAACATTCGAAGGAGACTAGAGTCATCTTTTATCCTTTTCTCGACTCTTAAAAAATGAAAAGGTTAAGTTCAGTGTCTTAAAATTTATTGGCCACGATAACATCTACCCAATTAGATTGTGATTGCGTTAGACTGAGTAGGATTATTTCTCGTTCGATGGTAGCCTTCCCGGCGCCCACCGGCCAAGGTATTCCTCCTGATGGGAACCCTCGTCCCTTTCCTCCTGTTGGAAATGTCGGTGTTCAGTATATCGCAACATTGTCTTTGCCTGGGTTGACCATTGGTTTACCCGTATGGTTGTTTTCGAACTCGGTGGTTTCGAGTGTGATAACTTCTGTTCCGCCACCACCTCCTCCACCCGAACAACACCATGATGATTCTAAGGTGGGGCCCTCCCCTTCTTCGCCCACTGCTGCGTCCTCATCTTCTACTTCGCCTGGTGAAACCTTGGGTTTTAGTAACCAGGTGGCTAAGAAGAAGAAGAAGAAGACCAAAAAGAAGAAGTCCCCTAAGGGAAAGGTCACATCTACCACAAGAATATCTGAAGTAGAACCACCTTCTGCTCTTCCGCGGAAGGCCAGCTCTCCTTGTCGGTTATGCAAGGCGGACCATTTTCTTTCTGATTGTCCTGGTATCCCCAGGATCCTAGATGTATGGTCCCGTGATCCGCCTCGTCCCTTGTCGTCGCCAATCGACGATACCTCATTAGTTGGTAGGAGAAAAGGGAAGGTTCGTTTCCCTTGTCGACTTTGTGAAGGTAATCATCTCCTTCGCCTTTGTCCACTTATGGATGAAACCTCCCGTCTTTTGGAAAGTCTATCACCTCCCTTACCCCAACTACCCGCTCGATATCAGCGCCTTTTGGCAAGTCGCTCTGCTAACCAAGTGCTCAAGCATAATTCCCCTCTGGTCCAACCTTCTCTTCCTGAACCTACCTGTGCTCCGTCGATTCCAGACCAGTCCCTGGTCGGAACGAATGTTGATTTACCTTCATCATCTCTGCGCCACTTTATCATCAAAGATGAACCACCCGAGTCTAAACCAAATGAAATTCCAAAGGTCCAGCTCACAAGTGACCCGGTCTTTCAAAAGGTCCAGCTTACAAGTGACCCAGTTTTTCCTACCGAGGTTCCATCCTTAGATGATCCTACATCTGAATCCGAACTAGACAACAGTCAAAAGGTCCAGATTACAAGTGACCCGATGCTGCCTACAAAAGTTCTGTCCTTAGATGATCTTACACCTGAATCCAAACCAGACACAAGTCAAAAGGTCCAGCTTACAAGTGACCCGGTTTTGCCTTCAGAAGTTACTTCCTCAGATAATATTCTCACTAAAAACGATGAAGACCCCACCGTCCAAATTCTATTTATCAACATAGACTCTAATGATCAAGTGAGCATCCCTCTTATTCCTTCGCAACAGGAAGAAAGTCCACCAGAATCTTATCCGGCCGTTTATCCGGTCCCACCTCCAAGCAACCTAGTTGTTTCCTTTAATTGGGATCAACTAGTCAATCCTCGGTTACCAGCCGCCATACCATTTCGAATTATAGTCCAAGTCTACCGAATGGTTATGGCTGGTACAATTATTGATGAGGGATCTCCTATGAGTATCCTTTCTTCAACAGCTTGGGAAGCACTTGGTTCGCCACTGCTTCTGCCTGAGATGCGAAACCTTATAGGTTTCCATCGAGAAACTACTCGACCTTTAGAAGTTCTTCCCAATGTGCCTATCACCCTAGAGGGGAATAATGTTCAAATGGGTCTCATGGTTGTCCAAGGTCCGCTAGATTACAATTTACTCCTTGGACGAGACTATATTTATCGCATACGTGCGATTGTGTCCTCACTCTTCAGAGTGATGTGTTTTCCGCACGAAGGAAGCACGATCAGGATCGTAGACCAACTTTCGTTCCCCGGTTCACACTTCACATATAGTCATTTACCCTTTCTAAACGGTCTTATTTCCACAGGAAATGCCTCAACGCCCGCTCCGTCATTCTGATGATGGCAGGTGACCCGGGTGCGTGACTGAAGCCCGGGGGGCATGCATCCTCCTTCAACATCGAGTCTTTCCAAGTGAACCTTCATTCCACCCACTCTATGAATGCCATAAAGCTTGGGGGGCATATACCTCGATTTGCATTATCATGCTGGGGGCATGCAAATCATGCTAGGGGTATTCAAAAATTTAATAAGCATAGTTTTTCGTTTCAAGCTTATGTAAAAATGAAATTGAATCCAAGCAAAGTTCTCCATGGTTCAAGCTTGTGTAAAAATGAACCCATACCTGAATTGCATCCCGTGATTGCCTTTTATCTGCTAATTTCTGCTAGATGAGCCTTGGTTGTTTCATTCCATCGCCACCATCTCTTTGGCCGATCATATGCTTTCGCTTGGTTGTTTATCCTTTCCTGAGGAACCGCAGCGATGAGTGGTTTTATTAGCCAGCCTCTTGACCATTACATGTTTCAAGTAAGTTCCACCATTACCGGAACCAGTTGCTATCCTTTATACCACTCGTTCCTTCAGAACGAGTCGCCTTTACGCTCTTTTCTGACTCGTAAAATATGAAAAGATTACTGAGTATTTTTCCTTTTTGACTCGTTAAAGAAAATAAAAATGAAGGTCTGCTTTCAGCTCTTTTTTGACCATTTAAAGAGGAAAAGATTGCCGAGTTCTCCCTCTTGACTCGTTAAATGTTAATAAGGGGCAGTCGTTTTAAGTTTCTTTTTGTCGACTGTTAAAACATAAAAAGATTACCGGGTTTTTGTCGTTTCAAACTCATTAATGGTTCCGAAACGACGTGGCTTTGACCGCTTTTTTACTTTTTCAGGTCGAAATCACTAATTATGAAAAGTACTCCTCGATCGTAATGATCGGGCGGTTCTTTCGGGTATTATTTTATACTTTTTCGGGCCCGAGAGACACAACTTTACGAAAAAGGACACCCCTGGAGTTTTCTTTTCTGCTGTCTTTTCAAACTCTCTAAACATGAAAAGATGCCGAGTTCTTCCTTTGTCAGACTCGTTAAAACTTGATGACATCGGATTTTGTCACACCACAAGCACATGCTATCCCCATCAAGCTTGTTAAAAATAACTGGGGTACTCGCCAGAAATGGCTGGGGGAAAAGAAAATTTTTGACCCATCATTATTACCGTGACGGCAGTATGTCGCTCTTGAACATGGCACTGTTCTGTTTTCGTGTCCAGGGTGGGGATATCTCATCTCACATCTTTCACTTGCTTCCATGGACTTGGGTACCTGATTTGACCTCTCATTCATTCATTGCCTCGTCATCATGACCTTTGATACATTGATGTCAAATACTGCCAATTCCGTTAATGTGCCGCCGATATGTTCAAGAGAAGTTGACCTCTGCAAAGGAACAACATCCCTCTGATAGTTTGTACAATCTTGATTCACAATATTGTCTCTCTGTCTCGTGTCGATGATGTGGGAAACATTATGGCCCACCTTCGATCAAGGTCACTCCCTGTCGACTTCAACTCATTATCCAGGAAGTTGATCTAGAGACTCCCTTCCGGTGCCTTGGAGCCTGCATGCCTCAATGGCAGGTTCTTCGTGTTCGACGTGAGGTTTTCATCATTGGCCTCCGATCGAATGACTCTACGGGTGTTCGACTTCAGATCATTTATTCACACGCCGTAGATTGTACCTATAGTACCTTGAGGGCCATCGTCATTATTGGTGGTACCTCTCGCGTCTGTTAACAGTTTCCACTATTGACTGGTAATCAGACGATGTTCATGCATGTTCGACATCAGCTCATATATTCACATGCTTGAACTTGTACTCTTGTTCGGGTCGAGATGGAGCGCAAGACCCTGGATTGTGTCTGTTGTAATCCAGGCGTAATTCTTGATACTTGACTCATTCACTGGATGGCTGCGACCATACCTGAGTCAATTCATTGATCCTAACTAGATGGCTGCGTCCATACTATGGATCTAGATTATTTATGTACTCTCTTATGGATGGCTGCGACCATACCACATGCATCATGTAATTGAACTATCAGTCATGTCTCTTAATACAGATCCTCGGCGGCGGTAACTATATGTGTTCTTATGTGTGTTCTTGTAAAGCATTTCACCCCTCTCCACCTCTCGGACTTCATGCTTTAGGGGGCATCTGTTACACAGTAATTTGTCACCATCCCTGTTACTCCTCTTGTCGTACCTTGGAGGACTCATCCCGAGAGTTATAAGGAGTGACAAAGTCTAAAAACACTTGCATTATGTTCCCTTGGGCATGTATTTCATGTTTCCTGAAGACACCTCCTACAGATTATCCCTGAAAAGTGTCCCTTTTCCATTGGCGCAAGTCCACAGTATTTTACCCGCGCCAATCATGGAGATCCTCAAAAGAGGGCGCGACCATTGGCGCTCTGTCTTAGAGTAGCAGTCGCGCCAACCGAGTTTAGTCATGCTTTTTTCCTTAATGCACGTCCGACTGTCGTTTCCTTCATTACATGGAGCTTTTTGAAGATAAAAAATCAGTCTTATGCCGAGCTCTATCCTATCTCCATCTTTAGTGGCTTTCGGGGAAAAGATGTTAATCCACAAAAGGTGTCCCGGTTCGTCGTATCCTCCTCCCTTCTTCATCTATATAAGCTTGTTCTTATGCATTTGACAAGCTAGTCGCTAGTGCTAAGAGTCAGAGTTATGGAGTGTTAGATGTTGAGTTCTTGAGTTCTTGGAGGAATGCTAATGAGAGCTAGGGAGGTTATGCTGCCGGAGTGGAGATGTAGTGCAAGACACATATAGTTACTCGCCCAGCCAGGAGAGGTTCAACGTCAGAACCATGGTTGTAACTTTTCCTGTTTATTATTAATTAATGAGCGACTGCTATTATAGTTCCAATCGCATTGTCTATTATGGTGTTGATTTATTTCCTTTCTGACTAAAATATAGTTATGCTTTGGTAGATTTTATGTTGGTATATGTCTCTCCCTTTGCATGTGCAGGTGTTCGTTTATAATCTGCTGGAGCGAGGGAGCGGGAATATTAGCTCTACCTCAAACATAGCGTTGGACTCCAGGTTGGTCTTTTTAATCCACCTTTGATGCATAACTAGGAACTTGCGTGGCAGCGTGGTTTGATTGTGGCTAGTTCTGCTTTAGACTAGTGGGATCGCCTCTGTCCACAGAGGGGATTTACCTGTCCAACAATGACCACAACAATATACTTGTGATTTGCTGCTGAAGGTGGATTACAAGTTGTAAAATCAATACCCCACTTAGTAAAAGGACCGATAGTGACAACGGAAAAATGAGGAGCTAGATGTGTGTACATCTTCTGAGTATAGATTTGACAAGGGTGACAGCATTTGACCGCTTCAACACAATCTTTGAAGAGTGAAGGCCAAAAATAGCCAGCACGCAAACTACACTGGGCTGTAGCAAGCCCTAAAAGATGACCACAATAAGCTCCACTATGGAAATTATTAGTAAATGACTCTACTTCCTCTAGGGTTAAACAACGCTGAAGGATTGAATCAACCCCTTGATGATATAATGTGTCACCAATGATGATGTAGTTCTTAGCCAGGTGACGTAATTTTTGGCGTTCATCCTTAGAGAAAGTAGAGGGGAATTTCAAAGTCTGGAGATAGACAATGATATCTCCATACCAAGGGTCGAGAAAAGAGATGAGGAATAAATGTTCGTCGGGTAAACTTTCCTCATAAACAATATCTTCTCCCCAAGGCATCTCGGAGATTAACTCTGCAAAAACCATAGATTTCTTAGACTTGGCAGACAAGAACTCGAGATTGAATTCTTGTAAGATGACTATCCATCGATTATATTTGCCCCTAATCACTCACCTACTAAAGGCAAATTGGAATGTATTGACCGTTGCTAAGACAGAAGTTTTGTGTAGCAAAATATAATGGTGGAGCCACTGGAGAACATGGACAGCTGCCAAAGCCAACTTCTCAACAGGAGAATAGAAAAGTTCAGGACCTATCAAGCCTCAACTCAAATAATAAATCACATGCTCTATGAGAGCATCATCTTCCTGAACAAGAATCATACCTATCGTTGATTCTGCCGCAGCGAGATATAAAAGGAAACCCCTACCATAATCCGGTGGACTCAAAAGCGGGGAAGAGACTAATTCATTTTTCAAGGCATCGAACGACCACTACACAAAGTCATCCCACACATGTGGAACTCCTTTATGTAGCAAATGCATAAACCCTTTAGTGATCTCGATGTAATTCACTATAAACCTTCTCAAGAAATTAGCTTTCACTCGATGACTTTGAAGTTGTCGAACTGAGGACGGGGGAGGAAACTGAATTATTGCCTCTGCCTTGAAGGCATCAACTCGAATCCCTTCATTTGACACAATGAACCCTAATAACCGACCAGATGTAACCGCAGAAACACACTTATTGGGATTCAACCAGATCTTGTAAAATCGACATTGCTCAAAAACCAATCGAAGGAGACTAGGATGATTGGTTCTCTTTCAAGAACGACCTACTAGATCATCCAGGTATGCTTCAATGATATGTTGAATGTCATGAAAAGCATATGACATAGTCTGCTGGAAAGTAGCTCTAGCATTTTTAAGACCAAAAGGCATCTTTCTGTATGCAAAGGTACCCCAAGGGCATATAAAGGCTATCTTATGTTGATCTTTTGGACGGATAGAGATCTGATTATAACCGAAAAAACCGTCCATGAGGGAGAAAATCTCATTACCCGCACACTCATCAATAATCTGATCAATAAATGGCATGGGGTAATTATCTTTGGGACAAGCTTTATTTAGGTCCCTAAAGTCAATGCATACTCGGATTGTTCGTTGCTTTTTATCCACAGGGATTGGATTAGAAACCTAATATGTAAGATGAATAGGGTAAACAAAACTAGCCTTGAGTAGCTTTAATGGCTGTTGTTGGGTCGTGAAAATACCATTATTATTGTCACTTTTGAACGCTTATTCCACCCATTTCTACCATTCTTCATCATGTCATTTATCATAATTTATCATATAATTCTATTTTACAATGATTTATGCTCTTATGTAAAAATATTATTTATTCTCCTTTATTTCTAATAAATTGATGACTATGCATGATTTTATCAATGAAAGTATAATAAATTGGTTATAATATTATTCACCATTTTTAGCCTTCAAGATAATTTCCAGATTGAAGATTTGATCATTAAAAGTTCCAACTCAGAAATGCACTGGAATAAGAAGTGACAGTTTTGCGGTTGAGATTCTGAGCAAATGAAGCAGAATATGGAAAATCCGGAAGATAGGTTTTGTCCAAAACGGACCCAATTAACTTTGACAAAGAACGGCTTGTCCAAATTTGGCTTGTACTGAGAGAAACGCAGGGTTCTTTGAGCATGATTTTCTCAGATTTGTTGTTGCGGCCATCCTCCAAATCTCAGCTGCAAAGCCAAATTCGTCTTGCTCTTGTTGAAACATGGATGGAAATATATCTTATTTTTGATCAATTGGTTGGAAACAATCTAATTTTTTAATAGAAATTATGTTGTACTTATCTTTATTGTAACTTCTCTCTGATCTCTCTATTTAAATGAAAACAGAGATCAGAGATGGGGGTGATTTGGGGATGGAAAAATGATGGAATTAAGGATTTAGAATTGAGAATTCATGATAGGATAGGGCGAAGAAAGGATTGTTTCATGCTGTAAGTCTCAAAGCTTTAGCTGTTGTAATGATTTCACTATTTGATGATTAATACATGATTTGGGAGTTGTTGTTCATTCTTCTCATTTGAAGTAGCCCAGTAGCATCCACTGGCGGCTAAGGGCCCAGCCTCTGGTGGAGTACGCTGCTGCTGTATTATATCTTTACGCTTCATGTGTGGTTTGATCTCTTTCTTTTACTTTGTTCAGTAATCTGATGCACTTTAATGTTTTACATATCAGTGCTGTTATATATACTTGATTGGATACTATCGTTATCTGCAATAGGAATGCTATGTTATCATTTTAACTTTGTATCGCATTGCTATTCCTTTTGATAATTGATATAACATTGTTGTTCCATTACAATTGTTGTTACTTTGTAGCTGTGATTCATGCATATTGTATCGAAGCTCAGATTACTGTTCATTTTAATGATAAGTGTGTTGCGTGCTTGATTTGGGTTGTTGTACATTCAGATTTAATCTCCTGTTCTATTTCCGTGTGATGTCCGATTTATTCTTGAAGTAAAGATTGCTATTAATTTGGCTTTGCTGTTGATTTCCATTAATTAGAGTTTGTTGTTTAGATTCCTTTAATTACAGTTTGCTACCCATTTACCTTGTTGTTCATTTCTGTTGATTAATTGCAAGAGTTTGCTTTTAAAGAGTTTTCCTAGTTTACTTTCAATCGCAGCTTTAGTTCAATTTCTATTTCTTTTTAATTGCTTTAAAGCAGGAGTGCCAACTGTAGAGAACATTGTTTATTGCTTGCTCGTTCCCAGATTGATTGTCTTGTTCCGGTTTGATTTCAATTGCATCAATATCTAGAGGAATGCTATATTGCTACTGTATCATCGATTAATGGTTGTTTGAGTGAATGATTTAATTACAGAGCATTTGAGTTTCTTACTGTTCTAATTAGATTTTGTTTCCAGCTTTCATTTACTTTTGGGTTTTAAGAACTATACTGCAAAACATTACTCTTGAGTAAATAGCCGCCTCAGACTGAGTACACTCTTGAAATAAAAAGTCGTCCCTGGGTTGATAATTAATGTGAAGGTAATTAGGAGTTAAAAAGACACCTTTTTATCGCTCGACATTTTGGCATCGTTGCCGGGGAGGGTGTAGCCATTTTTAAAGAGTAGTGTGGATCTGATGAGTGCCTGTTAGGAGAGAATTGGGTATTAAAAATGAAAGGTAAGAGCCTGCGTACGGAGCATGTAAAAGCCCTGCTCCCCTGCCCGCTTTCCGGCAGGACTGTTAAAGAACGTAGGGTAGAAATATATGTTTGAATTTTTTTGTGAATGACTTAAAAGAAAAAAAAATAGAAATTTTGAAAAACAAATCTCATGATTTCTCTTAAGTGGTGATGTAAGCACCACCCTTTTCACTAACCGATTGACAGGAACATTTGAAGAAGGAGCCTCAAAGAAATACATGAAGAACATCTTCTATTATGGTAAGAAATGGATCACATTTTTACTTTTGAATTTCCTATCAAAGATCTAGGAGTGACACAAATGCACATAATTCCCCCATTGTCTCTACCAAATTTTCATGGCTTGACAAATGAAGATCCAGATACATTCTTATTTGAGTTCGAAATACTTTGTAGAGGATATGATTATTACACTAACGATCAAAGATTGAAAGTGTTTTCTCTTACTCTAAAAGGAGCAGCTCTCCAATGGTTCCCAGGTGGGAATTGCATCCAAGCATGGGAGGACATGAAAAACATATTCTTGAAAAAGTACCAAGACTATTGCAAATCCAATGAAGATATTTTCAGTATGATACAAGGGGAAGATGAAAGTTTGGAGGATTATGTAGATCAATTTCATTATAACCTTAAAAAATCAAAGCATAAGCATTTGGAGAAAGAGATCTTAAAAACACTTCTTCTTAAAGGAATCAAAGATAAATTTAGAACTCTTAAATCTGATAGGAAAAGGTGATGTTTTTCAGTTGTCATATGATGATGTTTGTGAATTGTGCTTAAGGTATTCAAGAGGAATCTCCAAGGCTGGTAAGAATTCTAGAGATGTTTGTTCTTTCTTTTCCAAATCTGCTACAAGAATAGGAGACATAAGAGCTGAAATCAATGCTTTATTTGAAAATTTTAAAGTTGATTTTATTACCTCTCTAAGTTCAAAATTGGATGCTTTGCAGGTTCAGAAAAATCAAGAATTTGATGAAGTGTTTTGCCCTCATGACCGAAAGGAGCATCCTATAGATATTTGTTCTTCTTTATCTATGATAGAAGTAACATATCAAAGAGATGAGGAAGTTGCAACAAGGTCAAAAGCATGGAAATCATGGCCTACAGGTATGGTTCAAAACACCTCCTCTCCATTCTCTTACTTGCATAATCCATTATGGAATACTAATGTGTTAGGGCAGCCATGTCAATCTCAATATAACCACCACCAAACTTGTCTACAAGTTTGGCATGGTTCATCTTACGAGTGCATGACTACTCTCCCTCATCTTGTAGCACAAGCACATTCTCCATATTCTCCACTAGCTCTTCCACAACATTTTGCTTGCATATCAAATTCATCCACTCAACCCAACCAACCACATCATCGCAATGCTCCATTCCTTACACATTTTCCTGCTCAACTAATTCCACACCCTCACCATAATAAGCCACTACAACATGCTTACAGTGTTGAACTGCAAAATTTACCCACCCTTCTCACCCATTCTATCTCACATGCGCCATTAGAGAAAACTTACAATGAGATTCAGAATGTTTTAAATTCAAAAATTCTAGAAGATATGGAAAAAAATGAAGTTTTTTTTAGTGTGCATCAACAAACCATTTTAAAAGCCCAAGAACTTTATGATATGATGGCTATGGGAAATCAAGAAAGTAATGGATACATTGAAGATTGGTTTCACTCCATTACTTGTTTGCAGCATTGCTCGATACTTCAACAATTTTTGACTCCACCTTTTCAAGGGAAGTTGGCTTCTCATACCCTAATTTTTATCAATATGCATTTTTCAAATTTGGGTATGTGCATACATGAAGCCCTATTTCGAATATGGCTCCACTGGAAGTACTCATATACGTAGTCAGATTCATTTTTCAAATCAAAATAGTTAATTTAGAAAATAAAATAAATAAGGGAATAAATAAATGCATTTTGTTTTTATGTAAAACTAGTTGTTTTTTGTTGCAACATGCTATCGAAACCAATATCGGTGATAAATGTTTCAATTCATTTGTGTATGTAGATGAATTATAATGGAAATAACCATTCTACAAACACTCATATTCACTTTTATCACCAATTTGAAAAAATGCTTGAATATCACATTTTTTTTGGCTTGCGGGCTTGATGAAATTTCTGAAAAAATAGTCGGGACAGTCATGTTTTGAGGGACCAAAAGGGAATATTTTTAAAACCTATTTCTATCCTAAGTATCCCTTGATGTATACTTTCCAACCCAATTTGAATCACTCAATTTGGATTTGAAACGAAAAAGTTAGAACCAAAACATTGACAGGGTGTCTAGCGGGCAACTCAGCAACAGAGTTGGGACAGTCAGTTTTTGGAAGCCTAAATGAATGAATTTTTAAAACCTATTTCTATGGTAGATTTCCCTATGAATATAGTTTACAATGAAATTGGAATCACTCATTTTTGATATCGTATGGGGAATTTATGATCAAAATACTGACTGTCTATCGTAAATCAGTACTCTTAAAACTCTGTCTTTCCGGCTGTTCCTTACCATATTTGACCTATCAATTCTTCTTGTCTTCAAAACCTGTTTTTATTGGAGATAAATAAATGCATTTATTTTCATTTCCAATTTGAATCATTCGAATCTGACATCAAACGAAAATGTTACGCTTGAAATATCAACTGTTGGTCTAAGCCGGGTAATCGACAATGACTCTATTATGCATGTTGTTCTAACTAAAATTGACATATCATATAATTGAATCTTTAAAACCTGTTTCTACTGGAGATAAAACTTTGAATTAGCTCTCATTTGGCTTTGGAATCACTCAATTTCAGCGAAAAACAAAGAAGTTGTGATTAAAACACTGCAGGTTAGCATGATTGGCCACTGCTCTCCGCAGGTAACAAATAAATTTTACTTTATTATTTTCTCCGTGGATTTGTTCTATAGTGTAACTACTTGTTAGTCTTTTTGCATAATTCTTGGATTAGGGGGGCCCACACACCTCTCTTTCTCCATGATTTAATGTTTTATTGCAGGTAGATACTCGTTTTTTGCAGGTCTTGGGAAAATAAAGAAGGTCAATTTATGGACGAGTGATTTTTGAAAGAAATTTTAAATGAAACAAAAGAATTTCATCCAACTCATTACCCAATGGATTCATAATAGAAGAAATGAAGAATTGATTTCCCTTTGAAGATTCATGTCTTGTCACTGCTACCAAAACATTTTTCAAAGAGATCAATTTTTTTTTACATAACATTATAGCTGTTGTAACTTAATTCACTTATTTACATACTGTTTTTTTAAATAAAATGTTGTTTCCTTTCTGATTTCTCTTATATTTTGTGTTTTAGGTGTTGCTTCATTCAAATTGTAACATATCTTCAGCATCAATGTCATGAACAACTTCTGCACTTTCACGTTTTGTTGTTCCTTTTTGAATGGAACAACACTTCTGCACTTTTCATTTTTGATGTTCCTTTTCCAAAGAAACGACACTTTTCATTTTTGCTGTTCCTTTTCCAAAGGAAAGACACTTTTTCATTTTTGTTGTTCCTTTTCCAAAGGAACGACACTTGCATTTTTGTTGTTCCTTTTCCAAAGGAACGGCACTTTTCATTTTTGTTGTTCATTTTCCAAAGGAATGACACTTGCGTTTTTGTTGTTCCTTTTCCAAAGGAACAACACTTTTCATTTTTGCTGTTCGTTTTCCAAAGGAACGACACTTGCATTTTTGCTGTTCCTTTTCCAAAGGAACGACACTTTTCATTTTTTTTGTTCCTTTTTTAAAGGAACGACACTTGCGTTTTTGTTGTTCCTTTTCCAAAGGAACGACACTTTTCATTTTTGCTGTTCCTTTTCCAAAGGAACGACACTTGCATTTTTGCTGTTCATTTTCCAAAGGAGTGGCACTTTTCATTTTTGCTGTTCCTTTTCCAAAGGAATGACACTTGCGTTTTTTGCTGTTCCTTTTCCAAAGGAATGACACTTTTCATTTTTTCTGTTCCTTTTCGAAAGGAACGGCACTTGCGTTTTTGCTGTTCCTTTTCCAAAGGAACGGCACTTTTCATTTTTGTTGTTCCTTTTCCAAAGGAACGACACTTGCATTTTTGCTGTTCCTTTTCTAAAGGAACGACACTTTTAGTTTTTGTTGTTCCTTTTTCCAAAGGAATGAGATTTGCATTTTCACACTTTTTTGTGTGTATTTTTGCTTTTTGGTGTGCATTTCCTTTGTTGTTCCCTACAAGAAACAACACTTTTTTTGAGTGTTTTTGTTGTTCCTTCAAAGAAGCACACTTTGGGATTATTTTCGAGAGCAACCCTTCCTTCCTCTTGTGGGAGTATTCCTAGTTCATCTCAACCACATTTTCCTGATTCTCTTTCATGGCATGAAGTAAATTACTTTTATGACGACAAGAATTAGGGACTCTTTTGAAGCGAGTTATTATCATTTACATTATGATCTTTAACAGGACAGCTCCTTGATGATAGATTCTTTTCAAAAAGGGACACAATTATTTATATACTACTTTACTTACATTGTTTTCTGTTGAACATGATATTGATTGATCATCTTAATACCATGTTGGTTCCACCCTTCTGGATTATAATCTTCTCTGTCTGTAATAAATGAGATTATGGGTATATTTTTCTATTGACATGTTCAACTTCTTCCACCATCCCTACTCTTAAGGAGTACTGAGCCTCCCTCTTTTTATCATAAAAATGTGTCATAATAACAAAATTTTGTTCGCAGATGGAGGATAGGGGGTCTCATTACGAGCCAACCTACCATGTTCATAAGGTTGTAACAAAGTGACATTCCCATTATGACCACCACACCATGGTTATGATCCATTGGATAGCCAAATATCCTTAGAATAGGAGGTCTCATCACGAGCCGGCCTGATCACTTTTGCTACATCCCAGTGAATGGTAGTGTGGTTATCTAGTTACCACGCTAGCACATTGATCTCTTCTGTAGAACAACACTGTAACTCTCCATTTATAAATTGAGAATCCTGGCTCATATGGGTTAAAAAGCAACCCTTCTGAGGCTATGGACGCTCGCTGGCAGCAGAGGCTCTGCTTATGGTATTGAAGTTATATCTTATCGTCAATTATTACTATAATACCCTTTTCTTATTTTTTCTTTTTATTAGAGAAGTTATTTCCTTAATTTTCCCTCTTTTGAACTTTTATGCATGAGAAATTGTTTTCAGATCAATCACATCATTTTCAGCTACAATGCTGTTAGTTAAGCATCTTTTTGGCATATTTCTGTCATTTTTCTCTTTTTCATAACTTATCATCAATCCAAAGCGTCCTATCTCTTATTCATAACTATCTTTACACACTCTGCTCTCACTATAACCATAACTCCTGTTGTCCTATCATTGATATGTGTACTCTGCTTCATTTACTGTTGTATTGTTCATTCCCTTGCCTTGTCATCAACACAACACCTTTCATATGCTTTATGGTCATGGGATCCATTTTTCAATTGGAGGGGGGAATGTATGCATTATGGGATTGCATGCAATATGATTACTGCACTCTGTGATAACTTGTTGATTTGACAAAATATCAGTTTTGCATGTATACAAAAGTTTTTCTGATTGAAATTTTTGCATGCATCTTATCTGTTGCTATTCAAAACTAACATTATGGATTCAAGAACATTGTATGCCAAATAGTGCTTTGTTTACAGGAAAACAACAAGTATGGGTAGAATTCTATTCATCGCATGACCACACTATTGCACTTAACAGAAGAGGCTCACGAACGTGAACAATTCTTCAGACATGATGTGCTTACATGGATTCCACTTTTTGCATCACTTTCAGCACCAACTCTACCTACATCAGCTTCAACAAATGCCAGTCCATATATGTCATTCCACATTTTTGGAGGTAAAACTTGAGGTAAAATCGCATATTTTCTGATTTATTACGAATTTAGGAGAATTTCATAAAAATCCATTTTGAGCATTACTTATTATCCTTCAGTCCACATCTGTACCACTTCCCATTTTTCAGCGACTTATCATTTTTCAGTTTGGGGAGTGTTGCTTTGATTCATTTCTTCCTTATAACCATGTTATTCATATTCTTTATCATCCATTGCTATTCTTATTCCTTCTCAACACCTCCCTTATTCCATGTTGTTTTACACAAAGCATAGAATTCAACAGTTGGTAGCAACCATCTCTATTTGCCTTCTAGCATTGCATGAGGACATGCTAATTCTTCAGAGAGGGGGAGGAATTGCTACGCATGATGGATGTTTTCTACTTTCTTCCTCGTTTACGGCATACAATTTCATTTTTACACAGTGCAAAAATTGATTTCCATAATATGAACTCAATTCTTGTGATTTTTGGAAAACACAGACGTATCATTAATACAAATCCAGACAATTTCAAGATAAATTAGTTCATAAAATTTCGGAAATCATGCACTCTCACCTACAACCATTTTGTTTATATCTCATGATCCGTGCATCAAAACGATATGATTTTTGGATCATAGAGGCATTCATATATTGTAAATTTACTTGCAACATTTCAACAAAATCTGGTTTGTAGTTTTTGAGAAAATGGTTAATGAAGTTTGTTGTTATCTATATCATATTTTGTTGCAACTTCATACATATAGTTGAATGTCAATGTAAAAATTGTTATGCCTTCATCAAGATTGCTAAAATTGAATATTCATTAATTAAGGAAGCATTCATTTGTTCTCAAATTTTTATTGCTTGGTTAACACATGGGTTTTGTCTTTGGGTTGCATGAGGACATGCAACATATTGAGTGTGGGGGTATGTTGGGTCATTAATATACCATTATTATTGTCACTTTTGAACGCTTATTCCACCCATTTCTACCATTCTTCATCACGTCATTTATCATAATTTATCATATAATTCTATTTTACAATGATTTATGCTCTTATGTAAAATATTATTTATTCTCTTTTATTTCTAATAAATTGATGATTATGCATGATTTTATCAATGAAAGTTTAATAAATTGGTTATAATATTATTCATCATTTTTAGCCTTCAAGATAATTTCCAGATTGAAGATTTGATCATTAAAGGTGCCAACTCAGAAATGCACTGGAATAAGAAGTGACAATTTTGCGGTTGAAATTCTGAGCAAATGAAACAGAATATGGAAAATCCGGAACATGGGTTTTGTCCAAAACGGACCCAATTAACTTTTTCAAAGGACGGCTTGCCAAAATTCGGCATGTACTGAGAGAAACGCAGGTTTCTTTGAGCATGATTTTCTCAGATTTGTTGTTGCGACCGTCCTCCAAATCTCAGCTGCAAAGCCAAATTCGTCTTGCTCTTGTTGAAAGATGGATGGAAATATATCTTCTTGTTGATCAATTGGTTGGAAACAATCTAATTTTTTAGTAGAAATTATGTTGTACTTATCTTTATTGTAACTTCTCTCTGATCTCTCTATTTAAAGGAAAACAGAGATCAGAGATGGGGATGATTTGGGGATGGAAAAATGATGGAATTAAGGATTTAGAATTAGAGATTTAGAATTGAGAATTCATGATAGGATAGGGGGAAGAAATGATTGTTTCATGCTGTAAGTCTCAAAGCTTTAGCTGTTGTGATGATTTCACCATTTGATGATTAATATATCATTTGGGAGTTGTTGTTCATTCTTCTCATCTGAAGTAGCCTAGCAGCATCCGCTGGCGGTTTAAGGGCCCAGCCTCTGGTGGAGTACGTTGTTGCTGTATTATATCTTTACGCCTCATGTGAGTTTTGATCTCTTTCTTTTACTATGTTCAGTGATCTGACACACTTTAATGTTTTACATATCAGCACTGTTATATATACTTGATTGGATATTATCATTATCTGCAATAGGAATGATATGTTATCATTTTAACTTTGCATCGCATTGCTATTCCTTTTGATAATTGATATAACGTTGTTGTTCCATTACAATTGCTGTTACTTTATAGCTGTGATTCATGCATATTGTATTGACGCTCAGATTACTGTTCATTTTAATGATAAGTGTGTTGCGTGCTTGATTTGGGTTGTTGTACATTCAGATTTAATATGCTGTTCTATTTCCATGTGATGTCTGATTTATTCTTAAAGTAAAGATTGCTATTAATTTGGCTTTGCTGTTGATTTCCATTAATTAGAGTTTGTTGTTCAGATTCCTTTAATTAGAGTTTGCTACCCATTTACTTTGTTGTTCATTTCTGTTGATTAATTGCAAGAGTTTGCTTTTAAAGAGTTTTCCTAGTTTACTTTCAATGGCAGCTTTAGTTCAATTTCTATTTCCTTTTAATTGCTTTAAAGCAGGACTGCCAACTGTAGAGAACATTGGTTATTGCTTCCTCATTCCCAGATTGATTGTCTTGTTCCGGTTTGATTTCAATTGCATCAATATCTAGAGGAATGAGATATTGCTACTGTATCCTCAATTGATGGTTGTTTGAGTGAATGATTTAATTACAGAGCATTTGAGTTTCTTACTATTCTAATTAGATTTTGTTTCTAGCTTTCATTTACTTTTAG
The DNA here is from genome assembly GCA_031772625.1 of Pinus tabuliformis. NCBI lineage: Eukaryota > Viridiplantae > Streptophyta > Pinopsida > Pinales > Pinaceae > Pinus > Pinus tabuliformis. The sequence continues at coordinate 279,254,559 of CM062818.1, forward strand.
GTTTTAAGCACTATACTGCAAAACATTACTCTTGAGTAAATAGCCGCCTCAGACTAAGTACACTCTTGAAATAAAAAGTCGTCCCTGGGTTGATAATTAATGTGAAGGTAATTAGGAGTTAAAAGGACACTTTTTTATCGCTCGACAGCTGCTACTTTCCTAGGTTTAACCGGCTGAAGCTTCTGACGAATAGGCTTGGAATTTTCATACATCTTGATCTCATGTTGAGATATGGATGGATCAATGCCAGGCATTTCTTCATAAGACCAAGCGAATACATCTCGAAACTCCTTAAAAAGGTCAGTGTAAGCTTGAATTTCTTCAGGGGAACATTCAGCTCTGATGAAGAGATTCTCGATCATGCTAGTGTTCCTAGAGATGTTTATAGATATTGTTTTTGAAATCACTGATATATTACATTCGGCATGAAAGTGTGCTGGAGCCAAAGGATTTGATACCATACAAACATCATTAGTAAAAATCTTGGAGAACCTAGATTCTAATTCTTGCAATGAAGGAATAAAATATGAACGATGGTGTAAGTCTTCCCAAGGTCGATGTACACCCATCATTACTTCAAAGATTGCTTCCTCAGATGGCAAAACTGTGTCTAAAGAGTCCATAGCAGAGGTATAATCAAGGGTCCAGGCCGGGGCCACATCACCATCTAGCTCCTCCTCAGAGGAAGGAGTAGAATAATTATCTACAGAGTGGATGATAGACTGATATCTGAGCTCTACTGCAGACATAGGAAATGCCATTCCACCAACTTGTCCTTCAACTAATGTGGTCATAGGTGAAGGCAAGCTCCAAGGGTTTCAAAAATAATGAGTTCGGAAGAACCCTTCTCGTGAAGACTCATTGGATGATGAAACGACATTGATTCTAGCGATATGAGAGGGAAGATCAAAGGTACCCATCAATGAGGAATACATCCCAACTCCTAGATTCTCAGTAGGTGGATGAGGGTTATCCACTAAAGGAACAGTACAATCCGAACTTGTTCTAGGATCAACTAGACAATAATCCAATTGATCAACCTTGATGATTTTCCCTTCATGAGGAAAGCAAATGACAAGAAACAGAGTCGAAACAATGGCGTCTCTTTCGTATACTCAGTTCCTTCCTAAGAGGAGATTGTAATCTAGGTTAGCATCAATGACTTCTACTTCGATATTGACGACCTTCTCCCCAACACCTATGGGAAAGGTCGGAATAATCCCATGTCGCTTATGAGAATTCCCATCAAATGTAGTCAAGAGGGTCGGTGAAGGAATAACCGAGGGCGATCCAATGGCCTTCCACCATGACATCGACATGACGTACGTGGAAGCTCCTTCATCAATAACGGTACGAAAAATGTTAATTTTCAGTATGTAGACTTTATTTGAAAAGCCATGTGATGAGGGAGTCACTTTTTGACATTAAGAATGTTGAAAGTGAGCACTAAAGAGTTATTTGGATCAACTGCCCCTATCACTGAAAGCAAAGCACTTTGTTGAGCTGGACATGACTGGAAAACCTCTAAAGTGGACATAGTGCACAGACTCTGAGCCAGATCCTCAGCAATGGAGTAATTCTAGGCTACCCTAGCATTTGGATTGATAGTTACGTGTTTAGCGGAACCTTTCGGTATCCGTGGTATAATCTCGACAGTAGGTCACTCAATATGAAGATCGGTATTTCCGGGAGCAGTTTTGTCCTTGGATGTTTCGGCTTCACTGTAATCACATGACCGAGTGGCCACATGGATGTTAGAACCCATCATGAAAACATTTGATGATTTTTCCCCTTCCTAGTTGCCCCCTGCAGAGGCACCAGGGTTTGAATTCATGCCAGCAAGTAGTTGTTACCCTTGGGGAAAAGGGTTGGTTAACACAGCTTGAGAGCTAGAAGTCCCTTGCTCCCTTAACAAGTGTTGAGCGTCTTGAATTTTTGGGCAGAGTTGAGTTAAATGGTCTCAACTGCATAAATTGCATGGAAACTTGACTTTCTTTCTAGACTCATTTCCACCACCACCAGCATTATTGCCGGGTTTATTTGCATCAGCCTTCCCATCTTGACACTTTTTCTTACCTCGTCCTTTCTTTTTCCCATTGGAATTTTGATTTCCTTCGGGGTTGGAAGATTGAACAACATTAACCGAAGAGGGTTGAGAAGACAAAGGGTTAGACGATTTGACTTGGTTGTTAGGAGCCATTTGTAAAGACAACTGCTACAATTGGCTCAACAGGTTCACCACATTTGTGTCTACCGATCCAATAATACCATCCGCATGGGGACCTAGCTTTGACTTGGCCATATCTATCTTAGTCCTGGGAGAATCAGGCAAGATTTTTTGTAGAATCCCAGACTTAGAGTAAATCAATTCTAACTGTTGGGCCCTAAAAATAGCTTGCTCCTCATAATAGACTCCAGACAGGGAGTCATCCTTAGAGATTTCAGGTTGTAAAGATTTCAAAAACCATTCGAGATGGTATTCTAGAGGAATTTTGGCTTTAATGAACCTCTTTTTCCATCTCCATTCCTGAATGTGATCAGAAATGTGAGTTATCATATCCTGACGAAAATTGGCTAGAAGTTTAGTTCCGGCATCGTAACGGACGGGCAACTGGAAATGATTTAGGAAAATATTAGTTACGTTAGCAAAAGATGTAAAGCTGCCCCCTGGGAACTCTATATACCACATGGCTACATTACCAGTCAAGGTGCGTTGAAAAAGTCTCAACCTAACCGAGTCATCGATAAGGATGTTTGATGAGCACCACAAATAGAATGTGGTCACATGGTCGCCCGAGTCTTCACCGCCCTTCCCCTCAAACTTTGGAATGTCTGAAGGGAGTTTGGTTGGGATTGGAGGCTAGGTCGGGTTGTATTTGATTGGGTCATTTGTTAATTTCATGAGATCTAGAAAATTCAGTGTTGCCAGAAAAGGAAGCCTAGGAGGACCTTGGTGATTCCACCCAGACTGGGCAGAGCTCCCAAAGTTTTGAAAAGATTGGCCTAGATTTTGGAAGGAACTAGGCTGCTCGAAGTAACCAGCAAAACCAGCTGAACGAAAAGGCGGACCTTGTGATCCAGCAAAACTCGGAGTTTGACCAACTTCGATTGAAAACCTCCATAACTAGTGAAGCTCCCTCCTAACGAATTATAAGGAGTTGATAACCCATGATAAGGATTCCAAGAAAAAGCTAAGGGAGGAATACTTTGAAATGCATTAACTGTAGAGTACGGCCTATTCCCTTGCTTGCTGAAAAACGATTCCCAGTTCCCATGTCACTAACCGTAGGGTTAGTCCAACCTTGAAAGGACTGCCTTATCCTGTAGCAGAAAAAGGCATAGATCCTATCGTCGGGTTGGAATGTGTTATATGACCACTTCCGAAAGGAAAACCCTGAAATGAAGCCGACCCACCCATCATGGATGCAGAGGCATTAAATAGAACTGATGGAATACCCTGTGAATGGGTGCCAAATGGGAAGAATCCAGAATTAAAAGCATTGGCTTGGGAATTTCCACTCGTAGAAGGAATGGAGGTAGACCCAACTAAATATGTACTAGCAAAAGACCCAAATAAAGGTGTAGAGGGGATGGAAATAGTTCCTCTCCTTTGTACTGATGTTGGAGTTTGCATTGTTGTAACACTTGTGGTAGAAGCCATGCTTCTAGTGGTGGTCATCGAAGGTAAGTGCATAATATGACCTAGACTTGGTGGTCTATTTGTCAGAGTCCCAACTTATTGTAATACATCTGGATGGCTAGAAGGTAGGGGAGAATTCAGAGCTGCTAGCGACTCTTGGAGTTCTTCTACCTCTATGTTATCTTCCAATTGAAAGAGAACTCGAGAAAGAATTGGAGTGTTACTCTCTCGTTCTACGGAAGTACCAGGCCTGTCTTGAACACTAATTCCCCCGATGGGAGGATCAATTCCCGATGTGCCAGCTGCCACATAATGAAACCAATTGGCAGTATTACCTTTGCGCCTTCTAGGAGAAGGCTCTAAACTTTGTGGTGAAAGACCACGAAGTGTTCGAGACCTTCTAGGTGATTGGTCAACCACTTTGAATTTTTTATTATGATCTAATGAAAGACTCAAGAAAAAATGAAAGCTAGGCCAACTAAGAGCATAGAGAACACACTAAAAAGTCCCTAAAAGACGTCATCCAGTCAAACAAATTTCAAGTATTTCCACTCCGGGTGATGAGTACCGGACACCAAAATAAAAGAAAGTGGAGTAAGGGGCCTTCCGAAGATAGTCTGGGATAATGACGGCCCAGTCCTCCAGCGAAGGTAACAGAGAAAGTTATGCTGACCCCCAACAACAACCTACATTGGTGCAAGCCCCCAAGCTTCACAAAGGTGCCCTCCAATAGTACCGTTGAGAGTGATACAACGTCGACCTCAGGTGCCACGGGATTCCCCTCAGCCACCTATGTAGATCCCTAGGAGAAGTAACTAAGGTTACCAACTCACGAGTGTCAGAATCCAAGTGGAATAGTCTTGAGGTAAGATCCGACAAGTAGGAGAGGGGGTATCTCTCTTCCTTATCTTCAAAAACCCTCATGCTTAACTCCCAGATCCGGAGCTTTCTTAGTCTTCCTAATGCTATTGGATTTCAAGTCACTATTCAGACTCCTTGTTTGATAGTTTAAATGGCCTTGGAGAGTTTTCTCTCCACTCGCCTATTCGAAAGCCCTAAAATATCCTAAAACGTGTTGGTGTGTCTAACTTGAAAATTATAAAAAAGTTTTAGTGTATTTTAATTAGCGCTTGTTTTTAAATGGGCTATTCTTAAGTCAAGGGATAAGCAGAAGTGAAACTTGTGGTGCTTTGATGCAAAAGAAATCAATAAAAACCAAACTATATGCAAATGCACTTGTTTTGTTCTTCGATGAAAGAAATTTCTACTAGGTTCAGAGGAACTTCTAAGAAAACAACAAATTTTTATTTTCTTTCTTTTACTCAAGCTTCACACTCAAAAAAATAAACAAACTATGGATGCCCTAAAATATGCACAAATTTATACTAATGCAATGAGTACATGCTGATGCAAAACTTAAGACTACTCTAAATCAAAAAATGAAAATAACTATTTTATCAATTCTAATTTTTCACTTAAGATGATTTGATAGAATATAAGTTGCTAATGCTCATTTTCATCCAAACACTAAAAGAAAATTTCAAGAAAAACAAAAAATGCAATTTCACTCGTAAAAAGAAACTAAATCAAAACAAGGTCCAAGAAACCAAAACCAAGTTCTCAAGAAGTTTTCTTTAAAATCAAAAACAAAAATGACTTTTCAAAAGTGCTCTAAATCAGACTGAAACTTTATGATCAAAGAATAGGCAAAAAACACTTTGCAAGTTAACAACACAAAACAGATGAAAACTCAACAAAAAGAATGTGTTTCAAGATGCTCTTAACAATCAAAAGCAACAACAAGAGCTTGGAAATAGAGACCAAAAGATCAAAAAGAAAACTTTCAAGAAAGTGTCAATCAACATCTTTTGGAAAGTAAGAAAAGCAGATGGTCACAAAGATGTGGTTTTGACATGCAAACAAAAAATCGCCAAAACAAGATTTGACACAAAGATTGAGATCAATCTTTCTTCCCTGGAAGACTAGAGCAGCAAAGATTCCTAGTAAGAAATCTTGTGTGTTTAAACAGAACTGATGATGTTTGCAAAAAAACAAAACAAGACCAACAATTTCCACCACCGAAGAGAGTTTGAAACCATATACTTGCTGTAAAAATAAAGACTGACACAGAAAAGTAATTATTCAGGACAGATTCAAACCATCAGATAGATCTTCAGAAACAAAATATTTGAAAAATCTTGAAAAGTTTAGGGTATACGCGACTGTGTTAGTGAAAAATTGCTTGTATACATTATTCAGCCCAAGGAAACCTACGTATATGCCAGTTGACTTGAGAAAACATGCATACATATGCTTCTGTAAACTAAAAAAAAAATGTATATAATAGATTATAAGAAAAAATAAAAAAAGTCTGAAGAAACTAATCAAACTTACAGTTCAAGTTCCTACAATAATAGACTACTCAGTCAAAGCAAGTGAATAAAAAGTTGAGCCATGATTGGCTTGAATAAACCCAAACTAGGAACAACAATACTATACCCCCCAGCAGAGTCGCCAATTCTGTTTGGGGACAATGTTCCCTAGGGTCTTAGGTTAATACCCTAGCAGAACAGGGGTTATCTATAAAGAAAAACAAGCATTCTACATAGCCATGATGCTAATATAAACAAACTACGCGAAGAGAGGTGTACCTGGGGGTCTTTCATTTGGGAAGATCCAACCAGGGTCCAAACCCTCTTGGAGTTCCTTTGGCTCCTTCAACCTGCAAAACAACCAATTCAAGAAAGCACAGTAGTATATGGACTAAAAATCATAAAGAAATCAACTTCATAGCATATTGAAAGTTAGTTATGCAATTGAAATAATCATTCATTTTTAAATCATAACATTGATATTACAAACATGAAGAAGATTCATATCAGGAACAAGACAAGTGTTTCTTTTATTATAGAGAACTAAAATACAGAAAGGAGTGATTTCACCTGAGTCTTTCTTTCGTAGGCTCCAAGCAGAACCGTCCTCCAGATTCGTTCAATCTCAAGCCTTCAACAAGCTCCTTCCATAACTCACTCAAGGATATCTCAACAAATGGAAAGACATCATAGCTTAAGGAAACAAGGGTTTCCCGTAATGGGGGAAGTGTTGGAAGCACAAGGATCTTCAGACCTGATTAGGGAGAATCTCAATAGAGTGATTTTTCTCTCTCTTCTCTCCTACCTTAGGCCTTCTCATTGAAGCCTTTTTATACTTCTCCCAAAGTAATTTTTTAGTTCGAAATTCATTGGGAACAGTTGGGCCACGGGCACTAATAGGTAATCAACAGGTAAAACTCGTGATCTCCACCCGAAATTAAGGAGATTTAATTTTTTTAAGTGTTTTAAGACATATACGCAGGTTGGGTATACACAGACCCACATACACATGTGTTTAGCTCAGGGCAATGTCGCGTATAGGGAGTAAAACACTGTCTTTTAGGTATTTGGGCCAGGTCTAGAAGGAGGGTTTGCCCTAGGCCATGAGTGTAGCATCACAAACATCAAGAGTGAGATTTGGAGATATAACACTCCATAAGGTTTAAAGTCATCCCTGTACACCTCGAGCCCTTAATTTGTTAGATCTGCAAAAATACTGAGTATAGCCCTCTGGAATGTTGTAGGTGCATTGTATAGCCCAAAAGGTAAGACCATGTAAGCAAATGTCCCCCAAGGGTAGGTAAAGGTATTCTTATCCTGGTCTTCAGGGGAAATTTGAATTTCATTGTAGTTGTTGAAGCCATCTAGGAAAGACAAGAATTTTTTTCCTGTCGATGTGTCCAAGACATGGTCAATGAACGGAAGGGAAAAATGGTCTTTTTGTGTTGCTTTATTAAGCTCTCTATAGTCAACACATATACGCCACTTTCCATTCTTTTTAGGCACCACTACTAATGGAGAGACCCATTTTCTGTCAGATATAGGATAGATGGAATTTACATCTAGCAGTTTTTGTAGTTCAGCTTTAACAATATCTTTAAGGTGACGGTTTAAACTCCGTTGAGGTTGTTGAATGGGCTTGGCATCTTTCTTTGTATAGATGTGGCGCATGCATAACTGGGGATCAATCCCTTTCATGTCCGGGTAATCCCATGCAAAAGCCTCTTTATATTTTCTCAGAAGTTGAACAAGCTTCTACTCTTGGTCAGTAGTCAGGTTTTTGTTAATATTTAATGTTTTCCCTGGCTCAATTTCTATGGTTTTACTATTATAAACAGAATTTGTTGGTATTTACTGGTCGTTAATATCTTTTAAGGGATCTTCTTCTATTTCCTTATCGAGGGCTACTTCGATCATGTGACATTTTGGATGGTATACAACATCTGGTTGGTTAATGTAAGTGTTAATGATGTCATCCTCTCTTTGATCCGTGAATTCGAGAGCATTTTTTATAGTTAGTAGTGATCTAATGTTTTCAGTTAGATATGATACAGGTTATTTTCTGGTTTTTATTATTGTTAGACTTGGCTGAGCTAGAGGATATAAGGCTAAATTATTCACTTTGCTTCCTCTTGCTATAGTCATGTTGCCTGTTCGACAGGATATGTAGGCATCTGTGGTTGCTAGCCAAGGTCTACCTAGAATTAAGGGATGTCCATCGAGCCGGTTTCTAGGATTGATGATTAGAAAATCTGCTGGTTATTCCCAAGAATCTACAAACACCATTACATCCTGTAATGTGCCTTCTTGTTTGACTATCGATCGGTCAGCCAGTTACAACAAGGTCGTGGTTGGGTCCAAGGATGTAATGCCAAGCTTTTGACAAGTCGTTTTTGTAAGAATATTGATTGCTACTCCTAGGTCGACTAATGCATTAGGGAAGGAGCATCCATTTATTTGCACCGTGACTATAGGGTTTCCTGGGTCCTCATATATTACAAGTGTTTCTCTCCCTAATAGGAAATCAGATAAAGTACCGACTACATGGACAGTTGGGGTTTTCTTTATTTTCCTCTTCAGATTTTACGTACACAATTCCTTAATAGTTTTTGCATAAATTGGAGTGTCCTGAATAGCCTGGAGGAGAGGTATTTTTACACACAATTTTTTCAATTCTCCCATAAGATCAAATTCAGGATATTTGATTGAGCGGGGTATAATTAATCTATCTGGGAATGGTGGAGAAGAGGTAATAGTTTTATCGTGATTTTTTTGTTTAACTAGATTCTCCACTTGTCGTACTTGTTCTACAGGTAATGGGTCTTCAATTTGTATATTTTTATCCCCCTCTGATTCTATTATCCATCCATACCTTAATTGAATCTCATTACACTCCGTCAACTCGGTTTCTGGCTCTAGTCCTTCAATAATTCGCATAGAATGAATCGGTCTGTTGTTGGGGTTCCGGTTGGGTTGGGCTGGGAGCTGTGATCGTAATTTGGTTTGAGGGTTCTGTTGTAATGTGTAGGGCACTGGTAGTGTGGGTTGAGGTAGGGAGATTGTTCCTGCTAGCTGGTTTGTAGGTCTTTCCCAGCTTGACTGCCAGTTCTAGTTCTGTGAAGTGGAGAGTGACTATTGAGATTGATATGCATTATTCTGCCAGAACAGTGGGAAGTAAGAGGAATTTGGCCAATTGTTATTTTGATTTGATTGGTTGGTCAAAGGTGGCGTAGAGAATGGTTGTTATGACCAATTGGAAAATGGTGGCTGGTTTTTCCACATAGCTCATAGGTATTGTTGCGAATTATATTACGAGGGTTGAAAGAAAGGAGATGGATCGGTAGATGTACTTATTTGTCGTGGTTGCCATTGGCAACGCTGATTTAGCAAACAGTCTGGTTTTGTTTCTTCCTCTAACTCCTTATAGACTGCTTTTAGCCCTGGGAGTGATGGGCAGCTTTATGTGGCATAATCTTTAGTACATATGGCACAGGTTTACACAATATCTAGTGGGCACTCTTTGTGACTATGCTTCTTCCTGCATCTAGGACAGGATATCACCAAGTTTTGTACTGCTTCAGCCTACTTTTGCTTGGCTTGGATAATGTCTATTTGCATTGTCATAGTTCCCAAAATATCTGTTTTGAAATCCTCTACCAGGTTTCGAATTTCTGCATGAGTTATACCTCCACTAGAGATTTTGTTGTCTCTAGTGGTCATGTCGCATTCTGTTGGTTTCAATCTCATGCTGCCTCTTGAGCACCTGATACACAATTTAATAATGTCAACATACTCTTCTTGATATATATTACCTTTATCCATAATATTTAATGTCTTTATCCATTGTTCTTTCATCCCTTTAATCAGTGTAGTTTTTAGCACCTTATCAAGCAAAGGCAGAGTTGCATAGGGAGACCATTGGAGGTTATATAGAAAACATTCCACATATTCTTCTAACGTTTCACTGGCTCTTGGTACCATTTGGAATATTTCATCTTTCAATTCCCTAGATTTGCAATAGTTCTGATATTTTTTAAGGAAAAAGGTTTTCAGTTGATCCCAATCATTTATTATGCCTCCACCTAATCCCATAAACCAACGCAAGGCTGCTCCTTTTAATGTAGAGAGAAACAGCTTTAGTTTTTGGGGGTCGGTGGTATAATCATAACTCCTACATAATACATCAAATTCAAACATAAATGCATTTGGATCCTATGATGTCAGTCCATGAAAGGTGGGAATATTTTGGAGACGGATAGCTTTCATGGGTGCATTGACAACTTTGTCAACGATGAGATACTATAATGTAGAGGTCTAGGGTGCTTGTGGGTTGTTGGCCATTTGATAAAATATATGCCAATACCCTTCCGGGATTCCTAGAGAGTTATTCCTAGGATGATTAGAAGGGGTGGGAATGATCTTAACAACACTCCCTCAGTCTAGGATACTAGGTGTTCCTTATTGAATTACTACCTGAGGGGATCTTGGCTCCTCTATTTCCCCTATTTCTCCTCCTCCTTCACAAATATTACAAGAATTCCCTTCTTGTGAGGAAATTGGGTGTGAATTTTCAATTTCTTGAAAAATCTGCCCAGTCCCTACTATTTTGTTATGGACCTCAGCATAGGCTACAGAGCCTGTGGCCCGAAGGGAGACAATAGGTTGTCTGGAAGTAATGGCTGAGATTCGGCTTTCTTTAAGATGTCGTCTATGAATGTTGATTGTCGAAGGGTCACCAGTCCCTTAAATTCTTCGGGTTTGGGTTGTGGAATTGGATTGTTTTCGGGTTTTTTCTTCTTAGTCATTCATGCAAACAATTCAAATGTTTATCTCTACCCTAAGTTCCTAACAATTATGATGGAAAGTGGGTAGGGGAGAAATCATTTTACGTGATTTGTACACAAGTTCTTACCTTTCATTTTTAATAGCCAGTTCTCACTCAACAGACAAGTAGCAAATACTTACTTCAGTTTTCTGTAATTGTGCTGAAAAGCGGGTGGAGGAGCAAGCACTTTACTTGCTCGTTACGTAGGTTCTTGCATTCCATTTTCAATACCCAATTATTATTCAACAGCAATCAATAGATGTACATTACTTTTAGAAATGGCTACACTCTCCCCAGCAATGGCGCCAAAATGTTGGTTGATAGAAGGTTCCTTTTAAAACTCCTAATTATCCTCACATTAATTACCAATCTAGGCAAGTCTTCTTATTTCCAGAGTGTACACAGTATGTGGCTTTTATTTAGCTCAGAGAGTAATGTTCCTAACTTGTATTATAGATCTTTTAAATACATGAGAAAATGGATGCATCTAGTAAATTCCAATTGCAATTGAAGTAAACTCAATCCTTTAAAGTAATAAAATCTTACATTCATCAAAGTAACAACAACATCAGTTGAGAGTACAGTAGTGATAACTCATCCCTCTTTAACTAATTTAATCTAAATCAAACCCAGTCCTCAATGAATAATCTAAACATCAAATGATATCAATCTAAGAGTTTCAACAGTATTAGTTAACACTCTTTACAGGTGATTATATCAAGCAGAATATTTATCTAAGTAATTTGATCTGAAATGAAAGTAACCTGAATAAACGACAACACTGGAAATTATATAAAGCAAAGAGATTCTGTTAACACTGGAAAATAATAAACAACGAAGCGATAAAATCATAGAAAACAAGAATACTATCAAACCATCACCCTTGCAAGAACTGGAAATGTATGACACAAGAAAAGTAGTTGAATCCATTAGAGGTCGGGTCCTTAGCCGCCAACGAAGACTGCTAAGTTACTTTAGGAAACGCGAGGGAACAACAACTTTACTTATATATTAATCATCAAACTGAATGAGCATTACAATATATTCGTGTTCTTCTCGACAACGAGAGTCTGTAATTACAATTACAATTTTAATAATACTTAAATTCCCCCCCCCCCCCCCCTTCCTTCTTACAAAACATCTCCTTTTATAATAGGAAAGGGTGAAAAGATAAATGATAAATGTGATCCCAACTTCAGACATCATTTCCTTTCTTGCATTGATTCTTCTGATCTGCTTTTGGCTTTATCTGCAACTGCCACGTTCCTTCCTTAGCTTGATGATTTTTTTTGTTCCTTCATAGGGAACAACATTATCAAGAAGAAGATCTTCCTTGAAGGACATTGGGCACTCCTGTATGATTCTAGGTTCTAGGATATCACGGGAAAACTCCAGACCAGATGGTTAGGGCCTTATGAGATACAAGAGGTGCATATAATGACACCCTCACATTATCCACCATTAATGGGTCTAGCTACTCTTTTAAAACGAATGGACATCGAGTACAACTCTATCACAAACCGCTTACCAGGGAGTCCTTTTGAAAATAATTACGGGAAGATTCCACCATACAAATTCTTGCTAAGGAGGGCAACCCATCCATAACATCAGCCTAGTGAAGAATTTAGTTGTTTTTGAAATTTGTACATAAATTTTCCTTTCTATTTTATTAATTTGCTTGTATAAATTGTATAGAAGTTCTTTTTTCTACTTTTCCTTTGCTATTCCCTTTAAGGAACAGTTGTTGTTCCCTCTAAGGAATGGTTGTTGTCCCCTCTAAAGAATATCAATGTTCGTGTGTATTTTCTTCTTTCTATTCCCTTTAAGGAACAACTGATGTTCCCTCTGAGCAATAGCCATTGTTCCCTCTAAGGAATGACAATTTTGTGTGCAGATTTTCTTGTTGTTCCCTTTAAGGAATAACTGCTTCCCTCCAAGGAACAATGTTGTTCCCTCCAAAGAAACAACAATTTCGTGGGCGGTCTTTGTTTTTTTGTTGTTCCTCTAAGGAACAATTGCTATTCCATCTATGGAACAATTGTCATTCCCTCTAAGGAATAACCATTGTTCCCTCTAAGGAACAACAATTTTGTGAACAATTTTCCATTTTTTTCTTTTTGTGTTGTTCCCTCTAAGGAACAACTATTGTTCCCTCCAAGGAACAACAATTTTGTGTGTATTTGTTTTCCTGTTGTTCCATCTAAGGAACAGTTGTCATTCCCTTTAAGGAACAACTGTTGTTCCCTCTAAGGAACAGCTGTTGTTCCCTCTAAGGAACAACAATTTCATGTGTATTTGTTTTCTTGTTGTTCCCTCTAAGGAACAACAATTTCGCGTCCAATTTTTTCTTTCTTTTTGTTGTTCCTTACAAGGAACAACTGTTATTCCCTCTAAGGAACAACCATTGTTCCCTCTAAGGAACAACAATTTTTTTGGCATGTATTTCCTTTGTTGTTCCCTACAGGGAACAACTGTTGTTCCCTCTAAGGAACAATAGTTTCAGTGTGCAGTTTTTCTTCTTGTTGTTCCCTCTAAGGAACAACTATTGTTCCCTATAAGGAACAACACTTTTGTGTATATATCCTTTTGTTGTTCCCTACAGGGAACAACACCATCTGCGTGTATTTTTCATTTTTTTTTCCTTACAAGGAACAACTGTTGTTCCCTTCAAGGACCAACAACTTTTTGTGTGTTTTTTTCTTGTTGTTCCCTATAAGGAACAACACTCTTTGTGTGAGGTTTTCTTTTGCTATTTCCTTTAGGAAATAAGCACTTTCTGAATATCATTTCTCTCATTTGATCACTCTTTATGACCCTCTATAGGGCAAGTATACAAATATTTATGTAAGGAAACAAAATTTGAAGTTTACTCGAACAAGCAAGTCGAATTTTATCATATTTAATGAGATTGCTTTTTATTGATCGATAAAGGAAGGCCACAACCATCTATATCACTTAACTGTCCTTATTTTCACTATAAATCGAATTGATTGATTATTTGTACCATGTTGGTTCTCCTCTAACCCCTATAATTCTCTCTTTTCGTTATCATCAAATAAGGTTAAGGGTATACTTTTTTCTATTGATATGTTCAGACTTCTTCCACCATCCCTACTCCTAAGGAGTGTTGAGCCACCCTCTATATATAAATAGGAAGTGTTCTCTAATATATATATATATATATATAATAACAATTTTATGATTTTTACAGATGGAGGATAGGGGGTCTCATCACAAGCCAACCTACCATGATCACAAGGAAGCAGTGACGTGGCATTCCCACTATGGCCACCACACCAGAGATATGATCCAATGGATGCATCAAGAAAACGTCCTTAGAACAGGAGGTCTTATTATGAGCTAGCCTGCCCACCTTTCACTCCTTCCCAATGAATGGCAATGTGTTCATCTGGTTACCAAGCCAACACATTGATCTCTACTCTGACATCATAATGCACTTCCCTAATTATACATAGAGGATCATGGTTACAAAGCATGAAAAAGAAACTCTGTCAAGCCTATAAACACATGCGGGTAATAGAAGCTCTGATGATGGTATTGGAGTCATATTTTCAACATCAATAGTTATTATATCTCCTTTTTCTTATTTCTTTTACCTTTACTACAGAGAAATTATGTTTGTAATCTATTTTTAAAGCTTTATGCATGCAATATCTTTCAAAAATCAATCATAGTAGTTTAAGTGGAATGATGATGACAAAGTATCTTTTCTGTGTTACATGTCCTTTTCCATTTTCGAATCACCTCAAGACATCTCCACACTTATTGATAACTTTTGTTATATGCATTGATTTTAGCACTCCGATATCTTTTGCGATCCTATCATTAATATGTGTACCTTGCCACTTTTATCACCCCTATACTTCACTGCTAGCATGTCCTTCCTTCACTCATTCGGTTGAATGTGACCTATCATTTCAAAGGGGGCCAAGGAGCAACCTCCAGTGTATTTATGTATGCGTGTTAGTCCTTTATTCGATTGTGTAGGGCGATACGACATTTCATGATTACGGAGTATGTAGTACAATAGCAAGTCCTAGATAATGATATTTATTCCTGTAAAGAATCACCCGAAATAACCATTATAACAACTTGTTGTTTTGTCACTCGGTTCTGTCTATTGCTATGAAATCTCTGCTACACTAACTATTTGTAGAATCCAGGCAGTATGGGAGGAAAAACAATGCGCAGGGAGCCACTAATACTGGCCGTTTCAGATGCAGCTAGAGAGATTATAGCCCGAGCTGGGTGGATAACATATTTCACATGATTTCAGTAACCCAACGAAGCAATTGCTATTGAATTCCTACAAAATTTACAAAATGGACAATCTATGATAAGAGGGAGGCAAATCACAGTGTCAGATGTAGTGATAGTTGAAGTGTCTGGATTACCAGTAGAAGGACCCGTATGGGCTAATAAAAGATTGAAGTTGCAGGATGCTATTGCAGTGTTTAAGGACGAGGGACACAACTTGATCATCAAAGGCAGAGGAGTTCGACCATCATCCCTTGGAGAACTAGCCAGAGTTTTTCAAAACTACATCACATGTGATGGGCGAAAAGATGTGGTAAGGCCGTGTCAACTTAAACTCTTAGCAGTTCTGAAACCAAAATGTTCTGTAAATTTTCCTGTATATTTGAATTTCCTATTGCATGACACTGCTCAAAGCATGAGAAAGTCCTAACATATAGAAACCGTTGTAAGCCACCACTGCTTGATTAGGCTGATAGTGAGTTACAACCTTTCCTAGTAGCAATCAAGTTGGAAGGAATTAGTATTTGCCATTGAAGGGGGCCCAGCTTTTCCTGCGCCTAACCCTAATCTGAAAATGAAGAGGACTACCCTTAGAGAAAACATTCCCAAAAAGCACAGACATTCCGCTAGGCTAAGGACAAACTTAGGAGCGGCCAAAAACCCCCAGGGTAGTATTAGTTTGCCCATAGAATTTTCTAGCCCAGGAAGTGAACAACAATTGCAAATAGAAGGCCAAGATAACCATGAGTCAAACCATGACGAAGAATCAAGGCATTATGGAGAAGAAGAAATAAATTAATCAGAACTCCCCTCAACATCAAGTACCACTGGTGACTTACTGCACGATATCGAATTGGCCCAGATTTTGGCCAATATGGATGATTTCATACAGCCTGAAAGCCCACTCAATTTTAACATTGGAGCAACCCAATCTGTAGATAACTCTTGTCATGATAGAATTATATCAGAGAACATAAGCTGCGAAGAAGAAACAAGGGCAGAGGCCACTCAAGAAGAGGTGAGCCAACTGGGTGATATGAGCAACCGATTTCGTTAGGAGTAGAGACGATTAACAAAATAGTGGCTCCTCCTAAAAAGCAGAGAGATAAAATTAAAAAGCTTAGAAAGGAATAGTAGAGGCTATGGAAAAAAGTGAAAAGGCTCAGGTGAAAGATAAGAAAATTATCAGTGGGGAAGGTTCCAAACAAAACCCTGCAAATAATAAACGCAGCCGTTCAAACTTAATTATATGAAACAAAAGCTACAGGGACTCAAACTAAGACCACACTCACTCATTTTTTTAAGGAACATCATGCAACTCTTGCAAAAATAGCTACCCAAACAATGGCTATACCTTCTTATGACTTAGCTATTTAGATGAAGGTGGTACCCTCCTACAACACAACTACCTAGACAGAGGCTTGGGCCTCCCATAGCGAAGAAACACAGACACTAGGCATCCATTCTCATAAAAGGAGTAGGCAGACAAATACTTAAGCCAAAGATATCATGATGAGGAATGACCCGAGTATAGTGAATCTTCAAGAAGATTTAGCACAGGCTTGGCTTACCATAGAATAGCTTGAGCTACAAACTGTCTCCCAGCAAAAATACCAAAAACTACAGAGGCAACTTCGAGACATGAATACATAAGAAAGTGAGACCTTTGATAATTACTGAAAGGCAGAATAAAGAATTGAGAAAATGAAGCTCAGATTAGAGAAGGTCATAAATCAAATGGATATTATTTTCTCATTGTACACTGATGTCTTGGCATGCAGATATCCTACCAATAATTATGCCCTATTTTTGTTAGAAAGATACTTGCAACTAAAAATCAAAGCAATCAAAGTTGGAAAACCGATACAATTAAAAACAATTGAGGATTTCATAAACTTTTGCAAACAACATGGTGTAATAGTTCAAAGATTGTTGTATGAATTTTACCTAAATAATTTTGTATTAGAGGAAGAAGTCGAAAAGAACCCCAATCCTTTTCTGGGGGATGTGCAATTCCAAGATTTTATTTCATTCACTGTCAATCAACTAAAATTGTTCAAGGCTCATAACACATTCCAGAGGCAGGAGAATGTTCTGGAACTTTGGGTCAGAGGTGAACCAAAACGCCCGTTACAAATGTTGGCAAATCACAAAAGTCTGATTAAAATGGAAGGAGTAATCAAAATTTTGGGGCCTATTCAAAAAGAGATTGTCCAGAAGGGAGTAGAATACTTCCTCTCCATTCAAGAAAGCTCCTTGCCTGCAGCCAAGTTTAGGTGGACAATCTCCAATAGTAATGTACAAAATAGAGAGCCATTTAGTTATAAAAAATTTAAATTGGCTGCAAAAAGCTTTGTCACTTATAGAAATCTCATCTTAAGAGAAGGTCCTTATGAGCTAGGTTATTAGTTCCGCAGCCCTATTGTTTGGTATCCTGCTGAAGGATGTCGGGCTATATATATGAACTGCCTGAAGGACGGACATGGCACATCTTTGAGCTCTTGGCCAAGAATCATGGTTTCGGACCACTTTACGACATTCCTTCTCCATCTTATTCTTTGACTGCTCTGCATATGAACTACATGCTTTTCATGAGGACATGAAAAAGGGTAAGCAGGGGAGTATGTTGAGCCATGGAAAATGTATGCATTAACTATTAAACTCATCATTTTTTTCCTTTATTCTTATCTTTTCTATATCTTAATGCACTAAGCTATTAAGGAATTAACAATAAGAAATGAAGTAATTATCTGCATTTATGACATAGCTAATTATTACCTTCCTTTATGCAGGAAAATGACAAAAGAGATGAATAGTGTTCCCTATGAAGGAACAACAAAAATCGGCAAGCTAAGGAAGGAATGTGGCAGTTGTAGATAAAGCCAAAAGCAAATCAGAAGAATCAATGTAAGAAAGGAAACGATGTCTGACGTTGGAAAACTGTTGTGAATCCCTCAGGATCAAGAGATCCTGAGGGATCACATTTGTCATTTATCTTTTCACCCTTTCCTATTATAAAAGGGGAATGTTTTGTAAGAAGGAAGGGAGAAAGGAATTTATGTATTATTGAAATTGTAATTGTAATTACAGGCACTCACTATCGAGAAGAACACAAATATATTGTACTGTTCATTCAGTTTGATGATTAATATATAAGTAAAGCTGTTGTTCCCTCGCATTTACTGAAGTGACTTAGCGGTGTTCGCTGGTAGCTAAGGGCCCGGCCTATGGTGGATTCAACTGCTTTTCTTGTGTCATACATTTCCAATTCTTGCAAGTGTGATGGTTTGATAGTATTCTTTCTTTCTGTGATTTTATCACTTCGTTGTTTATTATTTTCCAGTATTAACAAAATCTCTTTGCTTTATAGAATTTGCAGTGTTGTCGTTGATTCAGTTTACGTTAATTTCCGATCAAGTTACTTAGACAAATATTCCGCTTGATATAATCAACTATAAAGAGTATTAACTATGACTGTTGAAACTCTCATATTGATATCATTTGCTATTTAGATTATTCATTGAGGACTAGGTTTGATTTAGATTAAGTTAGTTAAACAAGGATGAGTTATCACAACTGTAATCTCAACTGATGTTGTTGTTACTTTGATGAATGTAAGATTTGATTTCATTAAAGGATTGAGTTTTCTTTAATTTCAATTGTAATTTATAGTTAAACAGGGATGAGTTATCACAACTGTACTATCAACTGATGTTGTTGTTACGATTTAGTTGCAGAAATTATATCTCTCTGAATCTCCGTGTATATTTGGTCAATCCTAGAGGTGTTGCATCCCTCCGTAATATCACTTTGTATTATTGAAATTCCAGTTTAGCCCTGAAAACTTAGAGTACAGTTTGATCACCATTTAATCACTTTTCATTGTTTATTCGCAACTACAGGGTTCCAAAGTGTACAGATTCCTTGATCGGGTTGAAGCACCGAAATCATTTCTAACCATTGATTTCATTTTCAACACCTTGTGCCACAGTCAACAGCAATGGTTGGCCCTGGTTTTAACTCGTGTGTTAATAGAAGTCCTGCGAACCATACATTCTAAAAACCTCTGTTATCGAGCATTAATCTCAAGTCTGGACCTGAACTTTTATAAATTGGAGTTTATACGTCTATTAGCTCCGTGAGGTGGTAACGCCACACAGAGCTTTTTGTGATATCATAGTGACCATTGAATCACTGATGAATGTTGACAGTTGGATGGATCTCACATTTCATCTGTCATAAGTGAAGGGACCCTAGCCTGGAGGAGTTGCGAAATGCGACATTCGATACAAAGCGCACTGATAAATATCACATTGCAACATTAACAAGTAAAGGAAACCTGCCCGGTGAGCTTGCAATTGAAATATGCAATGTTTAGAGGGTTTTTAAGGCATTTGGTGATTACGGCTAAATTAGTAGTTCTTCTAATTTAGCAGAGTATCTAACTCTAGAGGTAAACGATCGAGATTCCGAGGGAAACCCAATAAGAAATTCCGCTAGAATTGGAAGAAATAGTTTTCGGATTTGAAAGTTTGTCACTTACTCCTGCACCCTGGCCACCATTAGTGGTATCAAAGTAGCGTAAAGAAACTGCACAGGATCTCAAGGATCAGAGAAAGAAATCTAACATGGCTTTCAAAGTTGGAAGAGGATGTGGTAGAAGAGGAAGACCTATTGCAAATGCTGAAGTGATGGAAGCTATGCAATAGATGCAAGCTATATTAGAAGCAATGGAAACAGGGAGAGATGCAGATGCTAGAGATGTGAGTGAGCCTGAAGTTGAAGCTGTGGAAGAGGAGGAACCTATAGAAGTTACTCCTAAGATGAGATTCTTAAGTCAGTGTTGCGATCCACATCTAGACCAAAAACTGAGGTTTCAATTTATGCAGGAGGATTAAATCTTGAGGAGTTGATAGACTAGACTAATGACATGGAGAAATTCTTCAATTATGAAGAAATAGAGGATGAGAAGAAGGTGAAGTTTGCGGTCACAATGTTGAAAGGACATGCAACACTTTGGTGGGATGGAGTGCAGGTAGAAAGAAAGAGAATTGGTAAGCGGCCAATTAAAAATTGGAAAAAAAGATGGCAAAGTTGAGGAGTAAGCTTTTTCCAAGTAATTATCGACAGACACTATTTAAACAAATTCAAAATCTTAGACAGATGTCTTTGATAGTGAAATATTACACAGAGGAGTTCTACAAGGTGAGCATAAGAGCTGGACAAATTCAAGATACAGATGAGAACGTGGAAAGATATGTGAATGGTCTTAGAATAGACATTCAAGATGAGATAAGGGTATTGTTTCCTAAAACAGTAGAAGAGGCTTATCAGATGGTATTGAAGGCTGAAGAAAAGCTCATGAGGAAGTTGTCTGCCAGAAATAGAGGTATTTTCGGAGGAAGGGGAAGACAATGTAGTAGAGGAAGTTCCACAACATCTGGAGATGGAGCTAGCAACAACTCAAGTCAGCATGCACCCACAGGAGGTGATGGAAGTGGGAAAGGTAATTTTCCCATAGGAAGAGGAGGCAAAGGTAGAATAAGAGAAGTTATATGATACAAATGTAACAAGTTGGGACACAGAGCTTATGAGTGCCCAGAAAATGCAGGAACACCTCAGAGAAATGAAATTTTTTCTCAAATTGAAGAGGAAGCAGCAACGACGAGAGAAGAATAAAATGTACTAGAGAGAGAAGAATCTTTAATGGTTAACAAAGTATTGCTAAAGCCAACAAAGGAAGTTGTTGAACCAGCACAAAGGGAGACTTTGTTTGGGACTCTTTGCAAGGTTCAAGGAAAACACCGTGAAATGATAATTGATAGTGGCAACATTGATAATTTGGTCTCTACAGAAGTGGTGGAGAAGTTGAAATTCAGGGCAAAGAAACATTCGACACCTTACAAGGTGTCATGGGTACAAAAGGGACATCAGTTGTTAGTGAATGAACAATGTGAAGTGGAGTTGCAGTTGGGCAAGTATAAAGATGAAATTTTGTGTGATGTGATTCCTATGGATGTATGTCACATATTGCTTGGAAGACCTTGGCAATATGATAGGGGAGCTATGCATGATGGAAAAAGAAACACATACAAATTTGGTAAAGATGGCGTCAATCATACATTACTGCCTATGGAAGAAGAGGATGCATCAAGAATGTCTGATCTGAAGACTCTATTGTTAAGTGGAAAAGAATACTTACAACAGATTGAAGAGAATGAGGTGAATTTTGCATTGATTTGCAAGCCCAATGAAATAATTACTTCCACTAAATTTTCTGATTTACCAATTGGAATACAAGAGATGTTGGATGGTTATTCTCTTATCATTGTAGATGACTTGCCTAATGAGTTACCACCCAATAGAAAAATCAGTCATCATATAGATTTGATTCGAGGAGAAAATCTACCAAATAAAGCAGCGTACAAGATGACTCCCATAAAGAATGAAGAAATTAGAAACCAGGTTCAGGAATTATTAGATAAAGGACTGGTTAGAGAGAGTTTGATTCCTTGTGCAGTGCTAATAGTGTTGAGCCCAAAGAAGGATGGATGTTGGAGAATGTGCACTGACTCGAGAGAAATCAATAAGATAACAATCAGGTACAAATTTCCATTACCTAGAATTGAATATTTGATGGATTGTTTGGGTGAAGCAAGGTAATTTAAAAGCTATATTTAAAGAGTGGGTATCATCAAATAAGGATTAGAGAAGGTGATGAATGGAAAATTGCTTTTAAAACAAATGAAGGATAGTATGAATGGATTGTAATGCCTTTTGGGTTTTCAAATGCACCTAGTACATTCAGGACACTTACAAATGAAGTTTTTAAGGAATTTATTGGTAAATTTGTAATAGTATATATGTATGATATATTAGTTTACATCAGGTGTACGGAGGAACACATGAGACATCTGAATTATGTCTTACAAAGGTTGCATCAAGACAAGTTACTGCTAAATTTAAAGTAGTGTTCATTCATGAAGGAAGAATTGGTGTATTTGGGTTTTGTTGTTTCTTCTAATTGATTAAAGATGAATACGGAGAAGATCGAGGCAATCATAGAGTGGCCTTCGCCTAAAAGTGTTTTTGACGTAAGAATTTTTCATGGTCTTGCTAGCTTTTATAGAAAATTCATAAGGAACTTTAGTAAGATCAATGCTTCTTTTATCAACACTATAAAGAAAGATAGACAACCATTTAAATGGATTGTTGAAGCAGAAAGGAACTTTCAGCTATTGAAAAGGAAGGTCACTGAAAAACCTATTTTGATGTTGCTTGATTTTAATAAACCTTTTGAAGTGAAGTGTGATGCCAGTGGAGAATCCATTGGAGCTGTTTTGAGTTGGGAGGATAGGCCTGTAGCTTATTTTAGTGAGAAACTGAGTGAACCAAAGAAGAAATATTCTTCTTATGATAAGGAATTTTATGCAGTTGTGCAGCCATTGAAGAATTGGAGACATTACTTGATGTCTAAAGAGTTTATACTTTATTTAGACAACCATGTATTGTAGTACATTATGAAACAACCAAAGCTTAATCAGAAACACACGAAATGGGTAGAGTATCTTCAAGGTCTTAATTTTGTCTTCAAGCATATAAATGGCTAATCAAATAAAGTAGCATATGCCTTAAGTAGAAGAAACATACTACTTCAAGAAAGTAAAATTCAAGTGTTGGGTTTTGATTTTCTTAAGGAATTGTATGAAAAACACTTAGATTTTAAAGAGGCATTTGAAGCTTGTACAAAATATGTTTTGTTAGATAGAAGTAAGTGGCTTGATTATTTCTTGCAACATGGGTTGTTGTTTAAAAGAAATCAGTTCTGCATACCAAATTTTTCTATGAGGGAAAATTTAATCAAGGAGAAACATAGCGATAGACTTGCATGACATTTTGGTGCAAGCAAGAATTATGAGCAATTGGACATGTTTTGTTTCTGGGTGAAGATGAGGACTGAAGTGGAGAAGTATGTGAAAAATTGTAAAGTCTGTCAGTATGCAAAAGGAAGAAGCCAAAACATAGGGTTGTATGCTCCATTACCTATTCGAGATAGACCTTGGGATATAGTAAGCATGCATTTTGTTTTGGGCTTACCAAAGACTCAAAGGGGAAATGATTCGATTTACGTTGTGGCTAACAAATTTTCGAAAATGGCACATTTTATTCCATGTTATAAAACCACTATTGCTACTAACATTGCTAATATGTTTTTTTAAGAGATTGTAAGATTACGTGGGTTACCTAAGAGTATTGTTTCAGAGAGAGACTCCAAATTTATTGGACATTTTTGGAGGACATTGTGGAAGAAGCTTGGAACTAAACTAAGTTTCAGTTCTTCTTATCATCCTCAGAAAGATGGACAGATTGAAGTTGTAAATAGAAGCTTGGGTAATCTTCTGAGAAGTCTTACAAATGAACGTCCAAAACAATCGGATCATGTATTGGCTCAGGCTAAATATGCATAGAATGACTCCTAACAGGAGTACAGGGAAAGGTCCATTTGATATAGTTTATGGAATGCACCAAGAAGCAGAGTGTCTGAATTAATAAATCTGGGAAACGCTAAGATGAGAAGTGCTGAAGGGGAAGATTTTTCTTTAGAAATGCAACCAATACATGAACAGGTAAAACAATAGTTACAGGATAGTGACATAAAGTACAAGAGAAGAGCAGACTTGAGAAGGAGAGAAGTTAAATTTTAAGTTAGAGATTTGGTTTTAGCACACCTGCTGAAGGAAAGATTTCCAAAAAGAGAGTATAACAAGTTAAAGTTCAAGAAAATTGGACCATGCAGAATATTAAGGAAATTTTCTGCAAATGCATATGAAATTGAATAACCCCCTGATATTGGAATGTCTCCAATTTTGAATGTTGTTGATTTGTATAAGTATGAAGGTGAAAAGGTAGAAGACACAAAAAAAGACCAAGAGAAACAAGAAATTGATTGGTTAAAACAATTACCTACAACAAAGGAATTGTAGCCAAGAGGATTCTAGACAAGAAATTATTGAAGAAGACAAGGGGACAGGATTATTTTCAGTATTTGGTCAAGTGGAAAGATGAACCAATTGCTGATGCTACCTAGATATCAAATGCCATGCTACAGAAATTGGATAGTTCTGTAGAAGAGCTCACGGATAGGAACCCATGAAGAATTTTGTCCTCAGGAGTCTGATGTAGGAGCATGAGGCTTAAAGAAAAAAGGCTTCGAACTTATTCCAAAAATACAAAAAAGTTTACAAGCAAAGGAGTGGGGTCCTTTAGCTGTCAATTTACAAAGCTTTCTAGTTAGGATTTGAACTAGAATCCAGTATTTGGATTATCATGTAATAAATTCCGGTAGTTAGATGTAGTGGAGATTATCGAGGAGAATTTTATGTAGATTAAATAGGATTAGTTAATTTGATCCTTTTATTTAGGATATGGTTGTTAAATGAACCACTACTTATGTAAGTTTTGGATCATTGTAAGGGGATTTTGACTGATTCAGATTGTTTTTCCATATAAGATTTAGTTGCAGAAATTATATCTCTGTGTATTTCCACATATATTTGGTCAATCCTGGAGGTGTTGCATCCCTCCATAATATCACTGTGTATTATTGAAATTTGAGTTTAACCCTGAAAACTTAGAGTTTTTTGTGATCGCATTTAATCACTTTTCGTCGTGTATTAGCAACTACAGGGTTTGAAAGTTTACAGATTCCTTGATTGGGTTGAAGCACCAAAATCATCCCTGACCATTGATTTCATTTTCAACGCCTTGCGTCACAGTTAACAATGGGGTTTGGCCTTGGTTTTAACTCGCGTGTTAATAGAAGTCTCGTGAACCGTAGATTCTAAAAACCTCTGTCATCAGGTGTTAATCTCAAGTCTGGACCTGAACTGTTATAAATAGGAGTTTATAATTCTATCAGCTCCATGAGGCGATAACATCTCATAGATATTTTTGTGATATCATAGTGACCGTTGCATCATTGATGAATGCTACCCGTTGTATGGATCTCACATCGCATTGGTCAGAAGTGAAGGGACCCTAGCCTGGTAGAGTTGCGAAATGTGACATGCAATATGAAGCGAGTCTATAAATATCGCATCACAACATTAACAAGTAAAGGAAACCTGCTCGATGAGCTTGCGATTGCGATATGAGATGTTTAGAGGGTTTGTAAGGCATTTGGCAATTTCGGCTAAATTACTGGTTCTGCTAATTTAGCAAAGTATATAACTTTGGAGTTAAATGATCGAGATTCCAAGGGAAATCCAAGAAGAAATTCTGCCAGAATTGGAAGAAATAATTTCCGGATTTGAACGTTTTTCACTTACACCTGCACCCCGGCCACCGTATAATTACGTAATATTATATTAATATAGTATAACATTAGTTTAATAATCTATCATATAGATATATATATATACACACTGTTGGAGAGGTAAATCCCCTCTGCGGACAGAGGCGATCCCACTAGCCCAAAATGGGTCTAGCAACAATAAATTCACGCTACCATGCAAGTTCCTAGTTGCAAACTGAAAGTGGATTATGAGAACCAACCTGGAGTCCAACGCTAATGTCGAAGAAGAGTTGATACTCCTGTTCCCTTGCTTCGGCAGGTCACAATCCTCACGATCTCCGCGAATGGATACCTGCACATGCAAAGAACGAAGTGAATACAAGCATAAAATCCGCTAAAATACAACTATATTTCAGTCAGAAAGGAAATAGATCAAACATTATTATCATAAACAGTAAGATCGGAACCATAATGATAGTCGTTTATTAATGAATAATCAACAGAGAAAGATACAACCAAGGTTCTGACGTTGAACCTCTCCTCTGGCTGGGCGAGCAGCTATGTATGTCTTGCAATAGACCTTCTCTCTCTCAGACTTCCGGCAGTATAACCTCCCTATGCTTCAAGACTCTCACTATCACTCAAGACAAGTGTTATCACAACTAGCATTACTCCAAAAACTAGCTTGTCAAATGCATGAGGACAAACTTTTATAGATGGAGAAGGGGAGGAAGATACAATGCATCAAGACACCCATTATGGATTGGCATTATCTCCGAAAAGCCGCTATGGATAGATGGAAGGGATAGATGATGAATCTCGACATCTAGAAGATTAGCTTTATCCTCAAAAGACTTCATGACTTGAAGGGAAAAAACATCCGGGCGCGCGTTTGTTAAAAATCTTTTTTAAACTCAGTTGGCGCGGGTGTTACTCTAAGACAGAGCGCCAATGGGTGCGCCTTCTTTTGAGGATCTCCCTCATTGGCGCGGGTAGTACACTGTGGACCCGCGCTAATGGAAAAAGGGCACTTTTCAGGGATATTTTGCAGGGGGTGTCTTCAGGGCACATGAAGTCCATACTTAGGGGAACATAATGCAAGTGTTTTTAAGTTATGTCACTGCTCACAGGTCCCGGAATGAGTCCTCCAAAGTACGGGAAAGGGGTAATAGGGACGGTGACCAATGGTGACAAATTATTGTGTAACAGATGCCCCCTAAAGCATGAGGCCCGAGAGAGAGAGAGGGGTGAAATGCTTTACAAGAACACATGCAGCTGCCGCCGGAGAATCTGCATAGAGAGAGATACAACTGATAGCTCAAGTACATGATATATGTGGTATGGTCATAGCTATCCATAACAGAGTACATAATAATCTAGATCCATGGTATGGGCGCAGCCATCCGGTTAGGATCAATGAATAGACTCAGGTATGGTCGCAGCCATCCAGTGAATGAGTCATGTAACAAGAATCCATAAAATCACGCCTGGATTGCAACAGACAAAATCCAGGGTCTTGCGCTCCATCTCGACCCGAACAAAAAGTACAAGTTCAAGCATGCGAATACATGAGCTGAAGTCGAACATGCATGAACATCGTCTGATTACCAGTCAATAATGAAAACCGTTAACAGACGCGAGAGGTACCACCAATAATGACGATGGCCCTCAAGGTACTATAGGTACAATCTACGGCGTGCAAATTAGTGAGCTGGCGTCGAACACCCATAAAATCATTCGATCGGAGGCCAATGATGAAAACCTCATGTCGAACACGAAGAACCTGCCATTGAGGCATGCAGGCTCCAAGGCACCTGAAGGGAGCCTCTAGATCAGCGTCCTGGATAATGAGTTGAAGTCGATAGGGAGTGACCTTGATCGAAGGTGGGCCATAATGTTTCCCACATCATCGACACGAGACAGAGAGGTAATGTTGTGAATCAGGATTATGTGAGTTATCAGAGGGAGGTTGTTTTTCTGCAGAGGTTAACTTCTCTTGAACATATCGGCGGCACGATAGTGGAATTGGCAGTATTTGACATCAATGGATCAGAGGTCATGGTGACGAGGCAATGAGCAGATGAGAGGTCAAACAGGATTATCCAAATCCATGGTGGCAAGTGAAAAATGAGATGAGATATCCCCACCCAGACACGAAAGCAGACAAGTGCCATGTTCAAGAGCGACATACTGCCGACACGACAATAATTATGGTTCCATTTTTCCCCGCCATTTCTGGCGAGTACCCCAGTTATTTTTAGCAAGCTTGATGGGGATAGCATATGCTTGTGGTGCGTCATTTTGACAGAATCCTATGTCATCAGGTTTTAACGAGTCTGACAAAGGAAGAACTCAATGTCTTTTCATGTTTAGAGAGTTTGAAAAGACAGCAGAAAAGGAAACTCCAGGGGTGTCCTTTCTCGTAAAGTTTTGTCTCGCGAGCCTGAAAAAGTATAAAACAATGCTCGAAAGAACCGCCCGACCATTACGATCGAGGAGTACTTTTCATAAGTAGTGATTTCGACCCGAAAAAGTAAAAAAGCGATCGGAATCACGTCGATTCAAAACCGTTAACAAACCTGAAACGACAAAGGTTCGCCGATCTTTTCGTTTTTACACAGTCGGAAAAGAGTTTAAAGACGACCGCCTCTTATTTACGTTTAACGAGTCAAGAGGGATAACTCAGGGATCTTTTCATGTTTAAATGGTCGGAAAAGAGCTGAAAGTAGACCTCCATTTTTATTCTTTTTAACGAGTCAAAAAGGGAAAAATACTCGGCAATCTTTTCATTTTTTACGAGTCAAAAAAGAGCTTAAAGGAGACTCATCCTAGAGGAACGAGTGGTATAAAGGGTAGCAACTGGTTCCAGCAATGGTGGAACTGCTCAAAACATGTAATGGTCAAAAGGCTGGCTAATACAAACCACTCATTGCTACAGTTCCTCAGGAAAGGATAAACAACCAAGTGAAAGCATATGATCGGCCAAAGAGATGGTGGCGATGGAATGAAACAACCAAGGCTCATCCAACAAAATTTAGTGGATAGGCGGCAATCACAAGATGTGAATTAGGTATGGGTTCATTTTTACACAAGCTTGAACCATAGAGAACTCTGCTTGGATTTGGTTTCATGTTTACACAAGCTTGAAACAAAAAACTATGCTTGTTATAAGTTCGCATGCCCCCAGCATAATAACGCAAATCGAGGTACATGCCCCCCAAGCTTCATTGCATTCAACAAAGTGGATGGAATGAAGGTTCACTCTCGAGATCTATGAAAGACTCGACTTGTATTTTACGAGATCTTAATCAAAAGACTCGATTTGGAAAGGGAGTTGTTTCATTTTTTAAGGAGCTTGACACAGGAAAATGAACTATGCTCCACCACCTAATTTCATTTTTTAAGGAGCTTGACATAGGAAAATGAACTATGCTCCAACTAGTACCAGTTTCATTTTTTTAAGGAGCTTGACATAGGAAAAGAACTATGCTCCACCCCAGACCCAGTTTCATTTTTTAAGGAGCTTGACACTGGAAAGGAACTATGCTCCAACATCTTGTTTCATTTTTTAACGAGGTTGCCACAAGATCGAAACTATCCTCGAACAGACCTAGTTTCATTTTTTAAGGAGCTTGACACAGGAAAAGAACTATGCTCCGCCCGAACTTCATCATAATGAACAGGAAGTCGGGGCTTCCGAGAGTGTCAATCCTGATGGAAGGGAAACATCTTGGAAGTCAGGGCCCAATGCCCCCAGGACACTATGCACAACGGCGGCATCACTGGATACAGGCACGGGATAGGTGGCCACATAGTTGATCTGTGTTGGGGCAGATGCAACTGGTGGATGAAAACCAGGAGGGGATGACGACTGCGCAGGAGGGACCCATGGACGAACGAACAATAATTGATCGATAGTCACAATTCTTCCATCGTGTGGAAAGCAAACCACACGGAAAAGTGAAGAGACAAGGGCCCCCATGGCATAAACATAGTCATGGCCAAGGAGAAGACTGAAATCTAAAGCACCTTGGGTAACCGATACGTCTATATAGACGGTTTTGCCTCCCAAAGTAATAGGGAACTTTGGAAGGATCCCTAATGGTTGACTAGTTCCTCCGTCAAAAGCCGTCAGATTCGGCGCGACTGGCACAAGCTGTGGGGAACCCAAAGCTTGCCAAGTAGTGGCAGGCATAAGACTGACAGATGCACCCTCATCCAAAACAGTGCCGGGTATCGCCTTATTATAGGCGTGTACCGTAACCTAGAAGGCACATGGGATGGAAGGCAGGAGGTGGTCAAACGACTCCAGTCGAAGGAAACGACTGAACTACTTGGTGGGGGAATCGTATGATTGCCCCCCTGCTCTAAAGGGACCGAAGCAGGACTCTCGGGAGCAGCTGGGATAGGAGAGTCATTTCCGGACTTAAGAGAATCTGAGGAGACGAGAAGAACATGGGAATTATGCTCTTTCGAAGACCCTGGGCTGCTTTATTTATTTTTTGGGCCAGCAAACTTTGTTGGCGCGTTTCTCTACCTGACAGTCGCGCCAATTGGCGCATGTTGCACAACAGCAACTCGCGCCAATTCCTTAATAGCGCAAGTTACAGGCTGACAGTCACGCTAGTCTTGTGAATTTTGCCACTGTGTTTGTTGGAAGCTCTTTAAACTCAGATTTTTGCTTGTTTACAGCCTCTGAAGCTTGGGTTTCTTGTTTTGTTCAATCATCTAAATGTATCAGAGTCTTTTTTGACTGGTTTTGAGTCTTTTTCTGGCAAATTATTAATTTGATTTCCTTTGATCATTACTTGGAGGTTTGTCTCGATCTTTTCACAATTTTGCATCTTTTTGCTTTTGTGTATGAGTGTTAATCGCCTTTGAGTGTTTTTAGTTAATGATCTTTGGAACTCTCACCCGTTTTTCTTGGTTTGCACTTGATTGGTTCTTAGATTACATTAGAATCATCGTGTGTTTGAGAATTCTCTTGCATAGATCACACTTGCATAATTAGAATTCTCATTTTCAGGATATGAATGAAAAGTGTGCATAGATTACATTTGCATACTTTGGGTGTTTGCCAGTTTCTGTTTTGGTCTTCTCTTGATCCAGTCAATTTTTTGGATACTCTTTTGCATCTGTTTGGTGGTTGTTGAAGCTTGTTTTTGGGTTATTCGAGCAATTTAGTTCTTTTTGCTTGATTTCCATATGGCTTCGTTTTAAGCTTAGATCACATGGCTCATTGCGATTTTGGAGTTTTTCTTGGTTTGAAGGATTTCCTTTCTTTTCAAAGACTTGATTGTGTCCATTGAGTGAAATTTGCTTTTTGCTCTCTGTTATCGTATCTCTCAAAATCTACTTAGTGCATTTTTCCAATAAAAGAAAAACGAACAATCTCTTTTGCGTTATATTAGTTAATAGAAATTAAAGTTTTTCGTTGTTGTTAGTGATTAATGACTTTAAATAAAAGTTTCTTTTATTGCATTTAGCTGCATTAGAGTTATCATTGTTTGTTTTATGATCATTTTGTTCGATTGAAAGATCTCAACTCTCTCGTAGTTAGCATTCATTGAATGAAATGATATATTTTGGCATATAGCTTGCATTTAGGAATTCTGAGAGATCACATACGGTAGGACCTGGAAACTGAAACCTAATCAAAGATCAACTGTAAAATGAACTGAATGAATCTAACAACGCATTGGAACCTAACGCATACATTCTAGAGGTCTAGGGTAGAGACGTGTTCCGGCGTCGTTAAACCTAGTCACTATTGTTTCACATTACGGTTGGGTGATTTCTCCTCTTGTGACTCGATAGTGGTCTAGCACGGACTGAGCTCCCACGTACCGTCGCGCATATAAGGGAGACCCCACTAGGTTATCATCCTTTATCCACAGGAAGCCGTGTCTACCGCCTTACAAGTCGTAATGCACTGAACACAGTATTCGGGAAGATTGACTGCCGTACGGGAAGTCCTTGGTTTTCATCTGATTGCCAAGGTGTATAAGTAGTTTTACGGATTGTTTGGTAAACTTTTTGCCTAGTTCTCCAGAGTAGTCACTTTTGACCCTTTTCGGACTCCCTAAAAGAAAAGGTTCACCTGAGCATTTTGTCACTTCGGGCTCACTAAATATTCGAAGGAGACTAGAGTCATCTTTTTGTCCTTTTCTCGACTCTTAAAACATGAAAAGGTCAAGTTAAGTCCGTGCGTCTTAAAATTTATTCGGCCACGATTCACATTTACCCAGTTAGATCTTGTTTGTGTTAGCTTGAGTAGGGTTCTTTCTCGTTTTCAATGGCATCCTTCCCTGAGTCTATTGGCCAAGGTGTTCCCCCGGATGGAAACCCTAGTCCAATCCTTCTTTTGGAAATGTCGGTGCTCCGTATATGGCAACTTTGTCTTTGCCTGGGTTAACCATCGGTTTTCCCGTATGGTTGTTTTCAACCTCGGTGGTCCCGAGTATGATGACTCCTTTTCCACCGTCTCCTCCACCCGAACAACATCATGTTGATTCCAAGGTGGACCTCTCCCCTTCTTCGCCTGTTTCTGCGTCCTCATCTTCTACTTCGCCTGGCGAAAGTCTGGATTCAAGTAACCAAGTGGCTAAGAAAAAGAAGAAGAAGACTCCTAAGTGAGAGGTTAAAAGTACAACTCAAGTCGAGTCACCTTCTGCTCCTCCTTGGAAGGTCAAATTTCCTTGTAGGTTGTGTAAGGAGGACCATCTTCTTCGCGATTGTCCTGGCATTCCCAAGGTCTTAGAAGTATGGTCTCACGATCCGGTCTGCCCCTCATCATCCTCTGAAGCTCACGGCGATGCTACACTATCAGCTGGAAATGTTAAGCGAAAAGGGAAGATTCGAATCCCCTGTAGACTTTGTGAAGGCAATCATCCCCTTCACCTTTGTCCACTCATGGATGAAGCCTCTGTTGTCTTGGAAAGTCTTACAGCTCCCTCACCCCAACTTCTCGTTGGTCATCAACGTCTCTCTGCAGCTGCAGATCGTTGCCCTGCTGAAAAAGAGATCGACCAAGATTCCTCTCTTGTCCAGCCTCCTCTTCCTGAACCTGGCTCTGCCAAGCCTATTCCAGACCAACCATTGGTCGGAAAGAGTGTCGATTCGAGTTCACCACTCAATCACTCTGTTTCGAAAGAGCATAATTCCCATGTTCTTCTTGTCTCCTCAGATTCTCTTGAGTCCGAAAATGACTCTCCCATCCCAGCTGCTCCCGAGAGTCCTGCTTCAGTCCCTTTGGAGTAGGGGGGCAATCATATGATTCCCCCACCAAGTAGTTCAGTCGTTTCCTTCGACTGGAGTCGTTTGACCACCTCCCACCTTCCATCCCATGTGCCTTTCTGGGTCACGGTACATGCCTATAATAAGGCGATACCTGGCACTGTTTTGGATGAGGGTGCATCTGTTAGTCTTATGCCTGCCACTACTTGGCAAGCGTTGGGTTCCCCACAGCCTGTGCCAATCGCACCGAATCTGATGGCTTTTGACGGAGGAACTAGCCAACCATTAGGGATCCTTCCAAAGTTCCCTATTACTTTGGGAGGCAAGACCATCTATATAGACGTATCGATTACCCAAGGTGCTTTAGATTTCAATCTTCTCCTTGGTCATGACTATGTATATGCCATGGGGGCCCTTGTCTCTTCACTTTTCCATGTGGTTTGCTTTCCACACGATGGAAGAATTGTGACTATCGATCAATTATCGTTCGTTTGTCCACGGGTCCCTCCTACATAGTCATCATCCCCTCCTGGTTTTCATCCACCAGTTGCATCTGCCCCACCACAGATCAACTACGTAGCCACCCATCCCGTGCCTGTATCCAGTGATGTCGCCGTTGTGCATAGTGTCCTGGGGGCATTGGGTCCTGACTTCCGAGATGTTGTCCTTCCACCGGGAGTGGCACTCTTGGAAGCCCCGACTTCCTGTTCATTATGATGAAGTTCGGGCAGAGCATAGTTCTTTTCCTGTGTCAAGCTCCTTAAAAAATGAAACTAGGCATGGTCGTAGCATAGTTCGTTTTCCAGTGTCAAGCTCCTAAAAAAAAATGAAACTGGGTCTGGGGTGGAGCATAGTTCCTTGTCTTGTGTCAAGCTCGTTAAAAAATGAAACAAGGGTTATGAGGATAGTTCTTTTACTGTGTCAACCTCATTAAAGAATGAAACAACTCCCTTTCCAAATCGAATCTTTTGATTAAGATCTCGTAAAATATAAGTCGAGTCTTTCACAGATCTCGAGAGTGAACCTTCATTCCATCCACCTTGTTGAATGCAATGAAGCTTGGGGGGCATGTACCTCAATTTGCGTTATTATGCTGGGGGCATGCGAACTTATAACAAGCATAGTTTTTCGTTTCAAGCTTGTGTAAACATGAAATCGAATCCAAGCAGAGTTCTCCATGGTTCAAGCTTATGTAAAAATGAATCCATACCTGATTTACATCTCGTGATTGCCGCTTATCCGCTAAATTCTATTAGATGAGCCTTGGTTGTTTCATTCCATCGCCACCATCTCTTTGGCTGATCTTATGCTTTCACTTGGTTGTTTATCCTTTCCTGAGGAACCGCAACGATGAGTGGTTTTATTAGCCAGCCTCTTAACTATTATATGTTTTGAGCAGTTCCACCATTACTGGAACCAGTTGCTACCCTTTATACCACTCGTTCCTCCAGGACGAGTCTCCTTTTAAGCTCTTTTCTGACTCGTAAAAGATGAAAAGATAGCCGAGTATTTTTCCTTTTTTGACTCGTTAAAGAGAATAAAAATGGAGGTCCGCTTTCAGCTCTTTTCTGACCGTTTAAAGACGAAAAGATTGCCGAGTTACTCCTCTTGACTCGTTAAACGTTAATAAGGGGCGGTCGTTTTAAGTTCTTTTTGTCGACCGTTAAAACATAAAAAGATTACCGGGTTTTTTTCGTTTCAGACTCGTTAATGGTTATGAAACGACATGGTTTTGATCGTTTTTTTACTTTTTCAGGTCGAAATCACTATTTATGAAAAGTACTCCTCGATCGTAATGGTAGGGCGGTTCTTTCGAGCATTGTTTTATACTTTTTCGGGCTCGAGAGACACAACTTTACGAAAAAGGACACCCTTGGAGTTTCCTTTTTTGCTGTCTTTTCAAACTCTCTAAACATGAAAAGACGCCAAGTTCTTCCTTTGTCAGACTCGTTAAAACCTGATGACATCGGATTCTGTCGAAATGACGCACCACAAGCATATGTTATCCCCATCAAGCTTGTTAGAAATAATTGGGGTACTCGCCAGAAATGGCGGGGGGAAAAAATGGAACCATAATTATTGTCGTGTCGGCAGTATGTTGCTCTTGAACATGGCACTTGTCTGCTTTCGTGTCTGGGTGGGGATATCTCATCTCATTTTTCACTTGCCTCCGTGGATTTGGATAATCCTGTTTGACCTCTCATCTTCTCATTGCCTCGTCACCATGACCTCTGATCCATTGATGTCAAATACTGCCAATTCCACTGTCATGCCACCGATATGTTCGAGAGAAGTTGACCTCTGTAGAAAAACAACCTCTCTCTGATAGTTCACATAATCTTGATTCACAACATTATCTCTCTGTCTCGTGTTGATGATGTGGGAAACATTATGGCCCACCTTCGATCAAGGTCACTTCCTGTTGACCTCAGCTTATTATCCAGGAAGCTGATCTAGAGACTCCCTTCAGGTGCCTTGGAGCCTGCATGCCTCAATGGCAGGTTCTTCGTGTTCGACATGAGGTTTTCATCATTGGCCTCCGATCGAATGATTCTACGGGTGTTCGACACCAGATCACTAATTCGCACGCCGTAGATTGTACCTATAGTACCTTGAGGGCCATTGTCATTATTGGTGGTACCTCTCGCGTCTGTTAACAGTTTTCATTATTGACTGGTAATCAGACGATGTTCATGCATGTTCGACTTCAGCTCATATATTCGCATGCTTGAACTTGTACTTTTGTTCGGGTTGAGATGGAGCGCAAGACCCTGGATTTTGTCTGTTGTAATCTAGGCGTGATTCTTGTTACATGACTCATTCACTGGATGGTTGCGACCATACCTGAGTCGATTCATTGATCCTAACCAGATGGCTGCGCCCATACTATGTATCTAGATTATTATGTACTCTCTTATGGATGGCTGGGACCATACCACCTATATCATGTACTTGAGCTATCAGTTGTATCTCTTGATGCAGATCCTCGACGGCAGCTACATGTGTTCTTGTAAAGCATTTCACCCCTCTCTCTCTCTCGGGCCTCATGCTTTAGGGGGCATCTGTTACACAGTAATTTGTCACCATTGGTCACCGTCCCTGTTACCCCTTTCCCGTACTTTGGAGGACTCATTCCGGGACCTGTGAGCAGTGACATAACCTAAAAACACTTGCATTATATTCCCCTAAGTATGTACTTCATGTTCCCTGAAGACACCTCCTGCAAAATATCCCTGAAAAGTGCCCTTTTTCCATTAGCGCGGGTCCACAATGTACTACCCGCGCCAATCAATGAGATCCTCAAAAGAGGGTGCGACCATTGGTGCTCTGTCTTAGAACAACACCCGCGCCAACCAAGTTTGGTAAAGATTTTTGGACAAACGCGTGCCTAGATGTTTTTTCCCTTCAAGTCATGAAGTCTTTTGAGGATAAAGCTCATCTTCTAGATGTCGAGAGTCATCATCTATCCTTGACATCTATCCACAGTGGCTTTTTGGAGATAATGCCAATCCATAATGGGTGTCCTGATGCATTGTATCTTCCTCCCCTTCTCCATCTATAAAAGTCTGTCCTCATGCATTTGACAAGCTAGTTTTTGGAGTAATGCTAGTTGTGATAACGCTTGTCTTGAGTGACAGTGAGAGTCTTGAAGCATAGGGAGGTTATGCTACCGGAACTCTGAGAGAGAGAAGGACTATTGCAAGACATGTATAGCTGCTCGCCCAGCCAGAGGAGAGGCTCAATGTCAGAACTTTGGTTGTATCTTTCTCTGTTGATTATTCATTAATAAACGACTACTATTATGGTTCCGATCTTATTGTTCATCATGATAATGTTTGATCTATTTCCTTTCTGACTAAAATATAGTTGTATTTAGTGGATTTTATGCTTGTATTCGCTTTGTTCTTTGCATGTGCAGGTATCCATTCGCGGGGATCGCAGGGATTGTGACCTGCCGGAGCAAGGGAATGGGAGTATCAACTCTTCTTCGACATTAGTGTTGGACTCCAGGTTGGTTCTCATAATCCACTTTCGATTTGCAACTAGGAACTTGCATGGTAGCGTGAATTGATTGTTGCTAGATCCATTTTGGTCTAGTGGGATCGCCTCTGTCGCCTCCTCAGTGGAGTCGCCAAATTGTTGGAGAGGTAAATCCCCTCTGCGGACAGAGGCGATCCCACTAGCCCAAAATGGGTCTAGCAACAATCAATTCACGCTACCATGCAAGTTCCTAGTTGCAAACTGAAAGTGGATTATGAGAACCAACCTGGAGTCCAACGCTAATGTCGAAGAAGAGTTGATACTCCCGTTCCCTTGCTTCGGCAGGTCACAATCCTCACGATCTCCACGAATGGATACCTGTACATGCAAAGAAGGAAGCGAATACAAGCATAAAATCCACTAAAATACAACTATATTTCAGTCAGAAAGGAAATAGATCAAACATTATTATCATAAACAGTAAGATCGGAACCATAATGATAGTCGTTTATTAATGAATAATCAACAGAGAAAGATACAACCAAGGTTCTGACGTTGAACCTCTCCTCTGGCTGGGCGAGCAGCTATATATGTCTTGCAATAGACCTTCTCTCTCTCAGACTTCCGGCAGCATAACCTCCCTATGGTTCAAGACTCTCACTATCACTCAAGACAAGCGTTATCACAACTAGCATTACTCCAAAAACTAGCTTGTCAAATGCATGAGGACAGACTTTTATAGATGGAGAAGGGGAGGAAGATACAATGCATCAAGACACCCATTATGGATTGGCATAATCTCCGAAAAGCCGCTATGGATAGATGGAAGGGATAGATGATGAATCTCGACATCTAGAAGATTAGCTTTATCCTCAAAAGACTTCATGACTTGAAGGGAAAAAACATCCAGGCGCGCGTTTGTTAAAAATCTTTTCTAAACTCGGTTGGCCCGGGTGTTACTCTAAGACAGAGCGCCAATGGGCGCGCCTTCTTTTGAGGATCTCCCTCATTGGCGTGGGTAGTACACTGTGGACCCGCGCTAATGGAAAAAGGGCACTTTTCAGGGATATTTTGCAGGGGGTGTCTTCAGGGCACATGAAGTCCATACTTAGGGGAACATAATGCAAGTGTTTTTAAGTTATGTCACTGCTCACAGGTCCCAGAATGAGTCCTCCAAAGTACGGGAAAGGGGTAACAGGGACGGTGACCAATGGTGACAAATTACTGTGTAACACACACACACACATTGTTGTTATTATATACATAATTCCTTTTTTAACAAGGTCGAATAGTTTTATATTATAAAAAAGAGAAGGACTAGGTCCTTATACAAACCATAGGTAGAAGGTTTATAATGGAGGAACCAAAATGGAGCGCAGTCCCTACCTCATCATTATAGCCTTTGTTACTAACAGAATGAAAGACAAGATACTTATATTAGCGAACATATTGGCCAAGCAGAAAAAAAAAAGGTGCAATACATAGAAGAGAGAAAGATGAACTAGTCACCAAAACTGATTTACTGTTTCTTCCAGATAGTGGCCCTTCTTTTTGCTGTAACGGGAGGAAGTTTCCCCCTACTCACTATTGTTCAGAGAATTTATGTAATCCACAGCATCCTCGAGATGCTTACACTTGTCTTTCAAAGCCTCAATCTCCTCTCTATGTTTGTCAATCTCTGTTTGTTTGCAATTACTAACATTCTTCATTTATGCTCAGAGTTCTTTGAGAGTTTGGATCAATTGGCCGATCATAAACCTGTTAGCTCGGCATAGGGCGCAGCTGTCATTTTTCGTTACCTTTTCTAGTGGATTACAAGACATTTTGATGAAGCCTGAGTGTCTCTGTTTGTTGAGTGACTGTATTCTTGAAGTCAGAATGGCCTGGTCAAGTCTTTCCAGAGTTCCTATTGGGCTTCTAGAAATGACCTTTTTAAGCTGCCACCTAAACTATAATCTATTTCTGGGGAAAGGGAGACAGCTGAGTTGCTTCTAAGGGGAGAATAGGCATATGCAGATTCTAAAGCTTCTTCGATGAATGAGGAGGGCAATGAAGATTTGAGAATGGAAAAATAGAGAGAAGGCACTGGAGTTGAGGAGCTTGCTAACAGAGAGAGTAAGAGGGACAACAGTTATGATCGAATCCACGTACGAGAGAGAATGGGGAGATAAATGCTGATATCAGGTTAGATAGACTAGGGCAATGTAAGAGGGCTAAATAAGAGGGCGAGGGGTGTGTCTAAGAGTGGGAAGGGTGAGGTCCTCAGTGAGAAAGCTTGTCCCAATGAGGCCGTTGCAAAAAACCTCAATAGAGACAAAGATTTTAGATAAATTACAATAAACATAAAGGACCTTGCTTATACCTCAATTCGCCACCTACCAGATGAGGAAGCTGCAATCGAAATTTTCCTCACCAGACTCAGAGCAGTGAGAATTTGTGCACTTTGAGCGATCTCTAGCCTTAATATCACAGGAATTGTTTCTCTGATGAAACCTGCTAGCCCAGTGCTGCTTATATGCTTGATTTTTCACACTCTTCTCGTGTCTCTGCTCACTATTCTTTAGCTCATTCCTACCACATTTATCATTGCACCTTTGACCAGTGCGAGTGCTTCTACTATTGATTTGACTGGAGCCTAACTTATGCAAATCCCTTGGACATATTTTTACCAAATCCGATAACCTATTCGTCTCGTTCTTCCTACTAAATATTCTGCACTCTGCTCTATGAGGATGAAGTGAGATTCTATTTTTCGACTTGTGCTGAACGATCGCCTGTTGCTTTTGCCTGTGAGATGTTGATGCCATTTGATTGATTTGACTATCTATACAGAGAGAATTGGTCCCATTCAAAGGGGAGGGGAAATCAGGGAATATATTTTTCATATGTATCTTGATTTTCTTTTACTTACCCGGCTCTCCGATTCACTGCCTTGTTGGCAAGGGAGTCAGCTGCTTGATTATAATCTCTTAAAACGTTCCTATATTTAATATTTACTAGATGTTTGGTGTTGTCTAAAGTTCTTTGTTTGATTCTGTTTAAAGCCTAATTTTTTAATTCTTCCCCAATTTCCAACGCAGCAATGATTATTGCTGAGTCGCCGATTACAACTAGGTCTTTGGCCTGGAGTTTGTTGAGGATGCATGAACCTAGAAATAAGCTATACGCCTCAGCTTTGTTAGTTGAAATGCTACCAAGACCCCATTCATAGGAGGAGATGACTTCTCCTTTCTGATCATAGATAACTCCCCCACCTCCTACTCTACCAGGATTATTTTTGGAGGCGCCATCAAATCTAAGAGTGTATTTGTTTTGATTTTGGATCCAATTTTCAATTTCCATTTCATTTCCCCTGAGCTTGCAGCCTCTATTTCTTCCCCTTGTTTTTGCTGGAAGTTGTTTCCTTGCAGAACACACCAAAGGAATTTTGTTATACCACTCCTTTTCTTCATGTTGCCAATTATTTTGATCCACACTATACACAACATTGGTGCTAATCATCTCTGCCACAAGCCCCCATGTTTTGGCAAGAATGAGTCCTGGGTTAGGCTTTTGACTTTTGAAGATGCAGTTGTTTCTTGCAATCTAAATTTTCCAGTAGAGAATAGATGGGAGACATTTCCAAATACGAATAATGGCCATTTTGTTTTGCTTTGTATAAGGATAGTTTTTCTCCTAGTTCTTCTTTAGAGTTGTGAGCTGATCGAAAATATCATTGGTCATCTCCAGGGGACTTATAATTTGTTTCCAACAGTGCCTTGCAATGACACAAGTTAAAAAGATATGCTGACTGCTTTCCTCCTCCTTCTGGCATAAAACACACATGGATGGACCTTGTATACCTTTTTTCCTGAGGTTCAGGCAAAGAATTTTATTTTTGGAAGGCACTAATTCTTCCATACTGCAAACCTGAGACTCCAGTTCTCAAGATTATTGTTTGGTTGGAGGAACTTATATCCGGAATTCACTGTAAACTTTCCTCCACTAGGTTCCCAAACATAGCTATCTTTGTTATTTTTGTTTATAGGGGCAGCTCCAGCCAGGGTAATCTTCATGTCATCCCACTATTTTTTCAATCTATTTGGGAGAGGCAGGTCTTTCTAGGAAGTCCAACTGTTTTGCTCCCAATCTCAGATATCATAGAGAGAGGTTATGTTTTTATTGTCCATCTAAACTTTCAAAGCTCTGAATTGCTAACTTTGATTCAGTGGGGCACATCTCATGATTCTGTCTATTCATATGGTAGTATCTTTCCCGTTCCCCGGGCTCTTCGATCTATGATCTTTGATTTGAGGGATGACTATTTTAATGAGTTTCCATGCTTGAGTGCATAGTTGCTCTGAGATCATTTCGGTGAGGATCTTTGAGTGTTGGGCATTGAGTTATTTTTTTAACAGTGCCTCAACCCACCAACTGCCTTTCTCAATTAACATTCGTCAAACAAGCTTGAAGCCTAGAGATTTATTTTTCAGGATCGAAATCTTGATGGAGATACCTCCTTTTTCAAATGGGAGGGTCACCTAGTCCTAGTGAACAAGGCTGAATTTTTTGGTGTCTTGTTTCCCTCCTTGCCAGACGAAGCCTCTCATGATTAATTCCATTTGTTTATGGATGCTGGTAGGAGCCAAAATTATAATGTATTGATAGATAGGAAGGGCTGAGAGAAGAGATTTTATGAGAATAGTTCTGCCCACTAGGTTTAACCATATCAACCCTCAGCTTTTGAGTTTCCCTCTCATCTTTTCTATCTGTTTATTCCACACCTCTGTCTTGACCCCTTCCTTTGCCAGAGGTAACCCAAGGTAGGTGAAGTGTCCCCATTTCCGTTGGACCGGAATGTCCATAATTTGGGAAATCCTTTGCATTACATTTAATGAAACATTCCAAGTATAAATTCTACACTTTTTGTTATTGAGCAGCCCTCCTGAGACAACAAGAAAGGCATCTAAGATTTTCTTGAACTTCCTGGCAGTGATACTTGAGGCTCCTTGAATTAGGAGGGTGTCATCTACAAAGAGAGAGTGGTTGATTTCTTTAATCCCTCGAGCTATGCTGATGCCAGTTATTCCCTTTATTCCTTTGACTTTCAAGCTGAATACTTAAAGTTTCTGCCATAATGATATAAAGGAAAGGGGAGAGTGCACAACCATGCCTTAAACCTCTAGTGCTACGAAAGTAACGGCTGGGACTCTCATTGATCAATGGAGCTGTCCATGGGTTTGAGTTGCATTCCATTATAATGTTGATGAACTTAATAGAGATTACGAACTTTTGAAGAACTGCCACTAAGTATTGATGATTGACTCTGTCAAAGGCATTGGCCATATCCAGCTTGATGACCATGCCTTTTTCATTTCTCTGAATACTGCTATGTATGGCTTCCTGAACAAGAATCACGTTGTCCATTATCTGTCGTTTAGGAACAAACCCACCTTGGTTTTTAGAGATGAAACTGGGAAGAATCTTTTTCAGTCTATTATAAATATTCAATTTTGAATAGCCAGTTTTATAGTATACATCTAATAATTATTGATGTGGTTGATAACTGCCTATCAGCCTATATCAACCACATTTACTAATGTTTTTGTATATGCGCTTCATATACTCTTATCGGCGTATATCAACCACATTAATTAAGGTGGTTGTGCTAGTACAATATTTCAAATTTTGATTATTAAAAATGAAATTTTGAATGTGTTATTTGAATTTAATGAATATATAATAGGTTTTATCATTATTTAATATTTAGATTTTACATATTATATACTGAAAATTTAGCTTTCCAAAAAAACTATCAAAAATAATGCTGAAAAACATTAAAGAGATAGACTAAAAATAAAAGTTATCTTTAAACCATGCATATAGATGTTTATATAGATATAGACATGTCACACTAGAAAATTCCTTGAAATTTTAACGAGTGATATAAGTTTATTCCATCTCAATTTACAGTGTATTGACACCTGAATCTCAAGAATATATGATGACCATAATATCCAAATATATTCCATGTGAATTTATAGGGGCTTGTGACCTTAATTAAAAAAATCTCAAGGATTTTTTTTGATGATATTGATGTGTAATTTTGGTATCCACGAGTTAATGAAAAACATAAAACAAATTGACTAAAAATAAAAAAAATTACTCAAACCATGCATATAGATGCGTATATAGATAAACACATCTCGCCCTCTCTGTGCTCTTGTTATAATTTTGGAATTATAGTCCCACACAACTATAACCATGTTTTTTTTAATAGAATATTGATGTTTTTTCTTCTTGAAAAAAAATATAAACACATCTCGTCGTGACAAATTCTTCGCATCTTTAATGAGTGACATAATTTTATTCCATCTTAATTTATAGTGGTTTTTGATGTTAGTTAAATAAATATGGAGGCTTTTTTTAATGATGTTGACGCATGTAATTCTGGTAACCATAGGTTGCTACACTTTCAAACTGTCTAGAACAACGTCAGCCTTTCATTAATAATATACTCGAACACAGGTTCTCAGCTACCCTTTGGGTATAATCT
This sequence comes from Pinus tabuliformis, assembly GCA_031772625.1. NCBI lineage: Eukaryota > Viridiplantae > Streptophyta > Pinopsida > Pinales > Pinaceae > Pinus > Pinus tabuliformis. The sequence goes on from CM062818.1 coordinate 279,297,720, forward strand.
GGCCAAATAAAATATCATTTAACTTGAAACTCAAATTTGATGACTTCGCTAGACTACACACAATCTCTCGTTTGATGAATCTCCACTACTCGGATGTCTGATTTGTTGGGCATAATGTGGCTTGCCACCTTTTTACAACTATGGTCAATAACATAATGCCCTAGGGCATGAAAAATGAAATCAAAGCCATTTATCTACACATTCCATGTGAAAGGCAAGACTGTCTCACATTCTACTTCGACAAATTCTTCCGACCAAATAGTGCAATCCATTGCAAGCCTCGACATAAACTTGGCATTGATGACACAAGGGACCTTGTTGGAGATAATTGCTTCCCCATCGAATGTTAGACAAAATTGCACAACCTCCACCTCTGGCACCACTGCACACCAACTTAGCTTGCTCAATTTGAAAGGGCAAGACCGTTATAATTATTTCAACCTAGAGAGTGAATTATAAACATAATTTCTATATAAATTTTGATGACGATGGAGAGACGACATTTGTAAAACTTCTATAGCTACATGTTTCACTTGTAAGTGATTTAGGCTGGTAAATCTTCTTACTCTTTGGCATTTCGATTATCTGTAAACTCATGTATGGTTTTTGTTAGCAGTCGTAGTTAGGTGTTTCTCTGTGTACTTTGTATTTCAATTTGTATTAGAGCTGAGGGCATGAGCTATGAGTGCTTTTTTTCCAGTTGTGGTGAGTAGTGTTTGGTGATAACTTCCTATGGATAGGGTCGTAAGTGCAGAGTCCTTGTGCTATAGGAAACCTCCTGCTTTCAGTATTTTTTGTTTGGCATGTTAAGGAATGAAAAATGTGGAGCTGAATATTCTTTTCAATATTATGAAATAGTTAAATAAGATTACATTGGAGACATAAGTAATAAATTACTATAGTGGTACTCAATTACGAATCAACATAATTGGACTGAATGCAACTAACTAAGAGATTTTGATTGATTATTATGACACCTAGCAGGTGGTTGGAATTACATTCTCTAACACTCCTGCTTAATTACAACCACATAAAAATCTAATTAAGATGTCTTATGGTCTGAGTCTTTGTTAGGCTTATAATTTTTAAAAAATTACATAGCTATATTTATTTTTTTCTTTTTTCTTCCATATCCTTTATCCTCTAGATTGCTTCAACTTTGTCATCTTTTATAGTGTGATCTTCATCATCAATTTGTTGCAACATAAGATGAGAATAAAGTTTTATCTCTTCAAAAATCCACTATGTGAAAATATCATGAATTCTTTCATCATACATGTTATCTTCAACATTCATTTATGCAACCTCCATGTCATGTTTATTAATACATGGTGTTGCATGCGATGCTTCAAGGAACTTTAACTCTTCTTCATAATCGTCATGTTTACCTACACATTCGAAATCAATGTTAGGATTATATTTGCATAACCATAGCATTTTTTTTCTTTCTTCTCTGCAATGAGATATTTCTCTCCAAGTGGTACCTTCTATGCCTTTGTTTCTTAAGCTCCTTGAAAGAGGTTTTGTTCCACTCAGTTTGAAAACTTAAGTGAGATTGTCTCACGAATTAGCATCATGTCAATACCATGTTTTTGTTGCATCATCTGCAACCATTCATATTTAGCCAACTAGTCTTCATCAAACCTAACCTCAACATGTTCAATTGTTGGATTCACCATAACATTGGTTGCTCCAATGGCAGTTTCATTGTCATCAGCGAGCTTTGTTGCTCGATTCACCAAATATTTATCCACTTACACTTGTGCATAGTGGGATTCAAAAGCATCTATGTGCTCCTTCTTTGCTTCTTTTGCGAATTCTTCAATGTCATCATCCACTTATGGCTGAGAATAGTGGGATTCACAAAATTCTCCATATTCGATTGGATAACTCCCCCTTACACCAAAAATCCTCTCAAGGGTGTCCTAATCTTCCATTGATGTCTTTGCATCTGTTATGAGGGGAAGAATGTTGTCATCTAGGCATCACTTTATGCATTTAAATGCAAAGGAATTTTTTTCCTTTTAACTTACAACTCTTTCAGATAGATATCAAGAATATTCTACTGTCACTTTCGCCTTCTCAACCTTTTGGTTTTTCCCATTTGTTGAGAATGAACTCACTATGGCTCGATGAGCAAAAGGAGTTGTAGACATAGTGATTTCTTACAATTAAAAGCCCTCTATGGTCTTTTCTTTGTTGTTTATCTTTGACAGAAAAAATATAACTACAAATTTTCTACAATGGCAATTCTTTCCCAAAGTATTTCACAAATTGTTATGAAACCAACACACAAAAAGATAGAAAATATAGATCAACACCTTAGAAATAAGCCTCTTTGAGGGGGAAACCTCCATTACATTACACAAATGAAAAATTCTTAGATGACACAAATGATAAGGCCTCCTTTTTATATATACGAGTCTAAGGGGTCATAATATAATGAAAGCCTACATAACAATAATAATGTAAGGGCACAACAATAATAATAGTGGGCTTCTATGGGGCTCAATAATAACAATATTGGTACTACATGGGCACAACAATATAATAAGGGGGTTGTACTAATTATAATGAGCGGTTACACTAGTATAGGGACCTAACATGCCCCTCTCCTTCAAAACGTGTTGTCCTCAACGCTTGAGTAGTTCTGGATGCTTCTGTATAAAATTATCATCCTTCCATGCAGAATCTTCAGTAGGTAAGTTCTTCCACTTGATGAGATACTCTGAAATTGATCAATTTCATAATTGTTGACTTCTTGGTTCTGCGAATGCTTCAGGTTCCAATATGATTTTTCCTTCCTTGTCAAGTTCTGGCAATATTGTCGGAACTAGGATCTTCGACAACTTTTGAATGAGTTCCCACCCTACTTCGCCATTATTCCATTCATCCTTTTCTTTGTTTATCAAATTTCGTTGGATAATTATACCAACCTCTACCATTTCTACAACCATACGTTCAATTTCACTCCTTTGGGCATATGGATATCTATAAGGCCTGACATTTGGAGGAACACTTCCTGGAATCAAATGAATAGCATGATCATGATCACGAATACATGGGAGACCTTTGGGAGTCTCAAATACCTTGGAATGATTGTCCTAGAGTTTTTGGATATCTCAAGAAATAGATTATTTGGATGAGTGAACCTTTAGCAAACCTAATTGTGAAACTACGCCTTGTTTTTCTTTATTTATAAGCTTTGTCATTCTGTTAGAGCTGATTATATTTCCTAGAGTCCCTATGATACCCCTTAATTCAACTTCCTTTCCTTCAAAAGAAAATTTCACGAAAAGTTCTTGAAAATTTAAAGCTATTGTAACCAAGGATTGTAGCCATTGGACTCCTAGTACAACATCAACACCACCCATTGAAATGGAAAGAATTGGGCTATTCAATACATATTCTCCCATGGATAGCTTGATATTATGGCACTTTCCAGAGAAATTTATGGTTCCTCCACTTACAACCGTCACTTGACACTTTGGTGCTGGATATAGGAAGAAACTAGATTCCTTGGCTATCTTGCAATGAATAAAATTATGGGTATTACCCAAATCATTCAACACTATTACCTTTTTCTTCTTGATATGTCATATCTTTATAGTTTGAGGAGTGGTAATTCCGACCGATGCATTACAACATATGGTCAGATTCATTTCTTCTTTCTCTAGGGTTGGTTCCTAGTGAGTATCCTTTTCTTTTAATGTTTCTTGATATTTTTCTTCCTGATATTTCACTGCTTGCACCTTCTTCGTCTTGAGATGTCCTTCTATCTTGAGAGTTTGAGGAATGGTAATTCCCGCCATTGTAGTACAAGATATGGTCGGATTCATTTGTTCTTTCTCTAAGGTTGGTTCCGAGTGTATATCCTCTTGTTTTGACGTTTCTTGATCCTTTTCGTCAGGAGGAGGCCTTTCTTGTAGCAGTTTTGTCCCACTTTCCTTCAAACCTTCCATGTCTTTCTTCAAATCTTCCATGCCTTTCTTCCAATATGTTTTCATATCATCGATATCAGCTTCCATGGTATAGATAAAGCTATTTATCTTTTGCTTCTATAGAATAACATTTACCCTTATATTCAATTTTTGAAAGTCCTCAATCTCATGTTCCATTGAACCCTTTTGTTTGAGTTTTATCAAATGGCTAAAGAATGTGTTTCTCTTTGTATCCCCATAATGTGCTATCATTTCCTCCGTGAAAATTGACCACATGTGGTTTACGAGAACAAAGCCCTTTATACCATAAAATTTGATTCATTTATAAATAATTAGATGCAATTACCTTCTGTAACAGTGGAACACCATGTAGATCAAAATATTTCTCTATCTGTAGTATCTAATTTACTGGATCCTTGCCATCAAACTTCCTCATATCACCTTTTCTTGATTTTAGGAGCTCGATCTTGAAATGATTGTAACTCTGTAATTTCAGATCTCCAAGTTCTAAAATTGCACCCTGTAGTATCCCTCTGTGTCCTCTTTCTAACCGCACAATTCTAATCAAAATTGGATTCTCCAAGGAATATTTATGTCAAATATCCCACGATGACCTAATTATAGATTGGTTCAGTAGAGCAAACTTATAAGAAGTGCCATGTGTCACTGTTTCAAACTTAGGACCTGAAACTGATACACTAATAACTATAGTTTATCCTCTTTCTGTAACTTCTTAATAAATTTAAATCTAATGCACAGAGAGAAAGTTATGAGGATTTTCCAAAGGTCAAGTTTTTAGGATGTAATTCGGGAGCTTGCAGAAACCATAAATTTCTTGCACTGTATCTCCTACAATATAGTGAAAAATGATCTAAAGTCTGGGCACAAGAATCACCACAATTTCAGATAAATGGGTTTTAGTTTCAGAGTCTGAACCTTCTCAGAAAAACAGTTATAGTGAAAATTCCATGATGACCTATGTGATATGGAATTATGGAGTTCTCAAAAACCCTAACTTCCTCAAATCGTATATCAGAAAATAAAGCGAGACACTATCTAAAATTTGGACACAAGATTCAAACCGATTTCATCTCAAATGGGTTTTTGTTTTAGATTCTGAAACATTGTAGTGAAAAAAGTTATTGCGAAAATTTCACGATGGCCTGTTTGGAGCAACGAAACCCTAGAATCCAAAGATCTGATACCAAATGTTATGAAGCTAGCTCACAAAAAGATAGAAAAGATATATCAATGCCTTAGAAATAATCCTCTTCGAGGGGGCAACCTCCCTTACATTACACAAATGAACAATTCCCAGATGACACAAATGATAGGACCTCCTTTCTATATATACGAGTCTAAGCGGTCATAATATAATAAGAGCCTACATAACAATAATACTGTAAGGGAACACCAATAACAATAGTGGGCTTCTATTGGGCACAATAATAATAATATTGGTACTACATGGACACAAAAATATAATAAGGGGGTTGTACTAATAAAAATAAGGGGTTACACTAGTAGTATAGGGACCTAACACAAATCCTTTTAAAAAAAATACTGCAATGCTCACAAATGACTTGGAAAATGCACCCTTTGGTTTTTTTTAATAAACTCCCTTAAAGAAAATTGAATATCCTTTTAAATAAGTCATTTAACTTCGAAAAAAAAACTTTAAAACATGAGCAATGTCCTTTTGTTTTTCACCAAATCCTTTTGAATGTCACATTGACTGCTCCTTTTTAATAACATCACTCTTTTTATGAAAAAGAACTTGAAGCATAATTTAAAAAAAATAAAACATTAGAAAGAACTGTTCTAGTAATGGTTATTTTCTTATGAAGGTCTTCATCTTTTATCCTTTAAACCTTTACACAATGCATTGAATTTTCGTGCTTCGTTGGGTTTAGTTCTCGGAGCTCGAAATGGAATTAAGGTTTCACTTACAACTTCAATTTTTGGCACCCTTGTGCCACTCAAGGTCTTTCACCATGAAAATATCCTTCCATATGATTACTCATTTTTAAAAATAAAAACTAGACTGCATGCTCGAGCATTGAAATCTGTAAAAAAAAAATTGACTATGTTGTCAGTGCATTTTTCGATAGAGGAAGGTTGCAATGCGATGCACAAATTAACAATTTCATAACTTTTTGAAGGTCAGTGCACTTGGTCTTTCTGGAGGGGTGCGATTTTAATTAAAATTGTTTTAATAAAAAAGTTCTCCCCACCTTCTCTTTCAGCGAAGGAAAAAATATGCTTCATCCCCTTAGCCTTTTAAAATTCTTTGCCTTTCCTTTTTCACATAAGTCGCTTCACCCAACTAGCTTCTTCAAACAACTAAAGATTTTTCTTCTCCTCGAATTCTTCATCTCTGTTGCTCTCTTTGGAGTCATATGTTACCTAGCGATCTGCTTTGATACCATGTTCAGGAATGGAAAACGTGGAGCCCAATACTGTTTTCAATATTATGAAATAGTTAAATAAGATTACATTGGAGACATTACTAATAAATTACTACAAAAATTGGAGCAAAATAGTCTTCTCAATATTATGAAATAGTTAAATAAGATTACATTGAAGACATTAGTAATAAATAACTATAGTGATAGTGAACTACAACTCAACCGAACTAGACTGAACTCAACTAACTGTGACACTTGGATGGATGGTTATGACACCTAGAAGGTGGTTAGGATTATATTCTCCAACATGAGAAACATGCTATGGATTTTGTATGAGTTGGATGAAGAGAGTGGCCTAGAAGAAAAGCATCGAAATTGAGTGCATGTGCATGTGGGTGGATGGATGGTGCATTATTATTACTATAAAGAGAGATTGATCTCTAGAATGTCTTATTTAGTGAAATAAGAGACGGATAATAATAATAATAATAATTAGAAAGTTGAGAACAAGAGAAATTAGGTGTTTTACTTTTGGGTATTCAAGAAATTTACCATTTCATTTCTAAATTGGATTTGTTTTCAAGGAATGATTAGAAAAAATAAATATATTTGAAGAAGATAAAGGGAAAATTCACATCAGTTATGGATGAACAAAGGAGACTCAAAGAGTTCAAGCGAGAACTCAAAGAGAGAATCAAATGGTAGAGGCAACGCATTTTGTAGAACATAATGGAGTATTTTCATTCATAGTTGAGGGACCCGTAGATTAAGAAAATAATCTTAATGCAAATGTGGAACAAATAAATAAAAATTAAGAATGAATGAAGCTCAATAAAGATGAAGAGTTAGAGGATATAGATAAAGAATTGAACATATTAATGAAGATGTTTCCATACGTCACACGTATGAATTATGCACTTTGAGAAAATAAAATGGAAGAGTTACTTAGTTCAATTAATTTATGGAATATTGTTTAAGAAGGTTATGTAAATCCTCATGATGAGAGAAGATATTCATTAGCATTATTTCATATTATGTCATCAGTGGATGGAAATATTTTTTTCTATATTTTATATGAATTTGCTAAAGAAAATAGTGCAGAAGATTCTTGGGATATCCTTAAGAGGATTTTTGGTGTGAAGGGAAGTAATCAATTTGAAGATAGTAGTGTTGTACAACCTATTATAGTAGTGCTTGAAGATAAAGAGGAAGGTGAATTTGTAGCAGCAAATAAAAAAAAATGATGAAGAGTTTGGTGAATCCCAATTGAAAGTGAATCACAATAATCATGGTGTGTCACTAGCAGCGACTGAGTTAGGCATAGGTAAATCTACCAATGGGGCAGTAAGTAGTTTGGTGGATCCAACAATTGAAATTGTTGATGTCAAATTCAATGAAGAACCATTAACTAGTGATGAGTGGTTCCACATGATGGAAAAAAAACTCTTACTGATATGTTTTTATTGGTTGAGATAATCCCACTCGTGTCTAGAATCCAAGTGTAAGACAACATGTTTGCAATAGTAAAGGTTGGTAAAGAAGTGGAAAATGAATATTATGATGCAACGACAAAGGAATAGAAGGAAGAGGAAGTGGAGAAATATATCATTGCAGAGAAGAATGAGAATAATAAATATGGTCCTGAAGATGATTTATTATATAAACATATCATTGATTTTGAGTCTACAGGTAAATAGAAAAATCACCCTCCACCTAAACAAAAGGAGATCATGATGAAATGACATGGAAGAAGATGAAAAAAATCAAAGAATAAAATGTTGAACAATTTTTTCAACATTGGAGCCAACAGTAGATAAAATTCTATTATGGACTTATGTTGTATAAAATTGATAATTAAAATATAGGTGATGAAGAACAAACTATAGAATATGACATGTGGTAGGAGTCCACATATAAGAATTTTTTTGGAGAAGTACAGGACATGCATGGATAGCCTGAAATGATTTTCTATTTTTTTATGATTAACAAAGATAAAACAATGGAAGTGATGCAACAAAAAATGAAGAAACCGAAACTTGGAGCCCACAACAGAAGAACAAACTTTAAGTGATTCAGAGGATATAGGATCTAGAAGGAAAAGAAAAATAAATTTGATCCAAGAGTTGATCTAATGTTGGAAAGGCATAGGAGTTGATCTAATGTTGGAAAGGCATAGGAGGAAACAGACAAATTTGACACAGAAAAAAAATATGAGTTGTTTCTTTTCTATTGATCACACAAAACTTGATGATTATAATGAACCCATTATTGTAGCTCATGAGACAGTTCCTGGCTATGGGGGAACCAGTGCCCGAGACATTTTGAAATTGGATAAAAAAAACTAAAATAAATGGCTCAAAGTATAGGCCATGAATGCTTATAACCAAAAATTATAGTTCTGCAACCTTATCCTTCGAAAAAGAAATTGCCAGAGGCTTTGAGAGTTGCAAAAAGCTGGACTAGACGAGTGGGTTGAAGAAGAATAGGGAACAAAGTAAAAACTAGGCACTTAAGAATCTGAAAGAATATTGTAAGACTAAGAAAATGTGAATGAGGTTTCGGGATGTGGATCACACATTAAGGGCTCCAAGATTAATTATCCTAAGTACCATTAAGTAAATTCATTAAAATTAAACACAAACACCTGCCACATCTTAGACTATCTAGGAGAAGAAAAGACATGGATGAATACTGAGACATAAGAGGAAAAATAATGGTTGCAACTTCTCATAAATAGAATCAAGCTACAACATATTATTTAGACTTTATTTTTTTTTGGATTATAATACTGAGTCATAAATACTGATGTTTGAACCCTTTCAAAATCTAATTTCCCTCCTTTTATCCCCCTCTCTCATAGGCTAACAACAATTATTAATTAGTTGCGAAATGCTTCTAATCATTTTCGAAGCTGATTTAGTTATAAAAAATGCCTTTCCTCCTTTTAAATTTACATTTAAATATTTATATAAAATAACATATGTATAATACTTATTTCAAAAGTGACTCCACTCATAACATAATTTGGGGTTTTAACCCAAAAATGAAGAATACACATACATGAGCGCTAGTTATAATAAAGGAGTGAGTGGGCCTGAATACTATGGCATTCACTTCCATAAAATCGTAAGGGACTTGATCAAAACGGTAAACTCCTTCACGAGGGCACCTTACGCGATTTTTTAAGATGAGGAGGGTGATGTTGTAAACGACCTTTCCCATAGATCTTTAGATGGATGGTTTTTCGAAATCCATCTCGGGGACCACCTTCCTTCTTAATTGTCATGCACTCTGTCCTCTCGTAATTTCATGGATCTTGGTGGGCAAGTTTTAGACCATTGATGGTGTTAGCACTTTAATGTTGCCCATTCTTTCTAATGTTTACATTAAATAAGAACAAGTTGTCCACTAAATATCAAAGATTAAATAACGGATTCTTTTTCATCAACAAGAGTGTTGGAGCAGTGTCCAATGAGTCGTTGGAACCACTCTGATATCCCAAAAAAAATAAAATTTCAAACAGCTAGGACTTTGTAGGCCTGGATTACATGGAAGAACATTTATAACTTGTTCTCAATCAAATTAAATTATTCATGACAGAGTTCCAATAATTTAATGAATAAATTTCCTACGAGAAAAGTTGGCTTATAATGTCTAGCAGAGTAACAATTCAATACTTTGAAAATTGGCTTGCTATTCATAAGAGCTCCTTCAAAATAAGCGGTGAATCCAATTTCTTTGTTTTGGAAATCATTCCTGCCATGCGATATTTTCTTGAAACATTTCATTGATTTATTTGGCATGGAGTCAAAGTCTGAAAATTATGAAACATAAAGTCTCTCCCAAAACTTGCTTCAGTTAGGATTGCTTCCTTTGTTCTTGATCTGAAATAAAAAACTGAACCAGAAATATTGTAATTGAAAATGCTCTACATATGAGCTTATTTATGTACAAATCCTATTTATATACATGGTTGAATTATTTAGGTGAAGTCAGTGTTCCAATTGTACCAAGATAGCATTTGAGCGTTGGCCCTAATGCCTCCATACTGCTGAAATTCATAACTTAAAACTGGCATGCCCCATAAAAGTTTTTCAAATAAAATTTTAGCACATACCCTAGAATCAATAATCATTGTTTACCAAATAAAAATCACATATAGTCAGCTACTAGATCATAGAACTAGTGATAAAACAATTCAGTTGCCTCCTTTTCTTGAAAAGCTTTCAAACATGAATCTTCTTGTACAAGGCAACCACCATCACTATTTGAACTTTGAACTTTGGTTTCTATAACAACCTATTTATTTGCACAGCAAAATAAAAATGGTTTTTCCTTATACATATATCCACATAATTCATTATTCAATTCACACTTCCACATAAGCATAATTAATCTGAATATAAAATTGTAGAGAATGTGACATGTATTCTTGTTCAACAAATTGTTGATGTGATAATTTTTCAGCAAACACTACGCAATTTTCATTAATCTTAACAAGGTGGTCGATATAATGAGAGTATACAGTATCAATTTCAACAACATTTCCTTCAAGAACCACCATTTCAAAACCATTCATCATCTCATGAAAGGGAAAAACATTTACTGCACGTGTAAAATTATTTTGGTGAGGAAAAGTGTTTAACTCAGAAAAATTCGACTTGCACCGTGTAAAATCTAAAGGAGAAAAGTTTAGATTTATATCAAATGGTTTTCTTTTCGACTCCTTTTGCTGTGTTATTTCCTATATTTGCATGAATATTTTAATCTCGAAGTTTCCCATAGTCGCAAAGGTTATCTTCAACTTCTTTAACATCAATGAATATTTGTTCCATGGTTTCGGATCCCCTCTCACTAAGATAAAATTCTTTATTAGGAAGAAGGGATGCTAAATAATATACTATGGAGGTAGCCTCAAGAGGGCAAATTTAATTTGGTATGCTGAAGTAAAATTTTTGAAATTTCCTGTTGAAAGGGCAAATTTAATTTGGTATGCTGAAGTAAAATTTTTGAAATTTCCTGTTGAATTCACCAACTATTTCACTGCTTCTCCTATGTATTGCATATATTTCAGAAATATATTGTTAATGAGATATGTGTTCACCCTAATACCTCAAAAACAAGTCTTGAAATTATTGCCATGAACTTAATGTATTTGTCCTTAAACATTGAAACCATTGTTGAGCACCTTTGGTTAATGAATGGAAAAACAACCTGAAAACTCTATCTTCATGAATAATTTCAAATTTGTCAAGAAAACAATCAAAAGCCAACACATGTTGTTCTGCTATAGCATAACTTTATCCACTGAAATGAGGGAGATGTTTAAACATCTTGCATGGTAATCATGAAGAGCAGGTGGCAACTTAAGTGGTTTAAAAATTTCCTAAATTTTAGACTAGATATTAGTGGGTTGACTAGAAGGCACGAAAGTGACTATTACAAAAGACAACAAACCAAAATTTTCATGTTCAACTTGACAAAATTGGGGATTTTGAGAAGGGATTGTAATGCAAACATGTTTTTTTTCATTTGGTTCTAAAGCAAAAATACGATCAAGATCTAACACACAAGAAGAAGATAAACTCTTTGTTTTAAGGGAAAATACCTTGTGGATGGTTTCAACCAGTCAAAGTATATAAGACATGAAATAACCCTCTTGATATCTAGGGGAAAATAGAAAATAGAAATGATAAAAATAATAAGAACCCTTTGAAAAATCCCATCATCTCATACCTAATTTTTCTATGCTACTTGTTCATTTTATATCAGCCAAAAAATTCCTTTATGTAAACTCTTTCCTAGCACAGTCACCAAACGAATAATTAACAACTAAACTTGATATTTAAATCTTGTTCTCCACCAAGAAATAGATCTTAATACCAAGGTAAAAATAACTCCATATCTCTGTGACCCGACAACAGAGACAAAAGATCTTGTACCTTAGGATACAATTACTGGTTGTGGGGCAACAAGTGGTTGAGACATTTTGAAATTAGATAAAAATAATTAAAATCAATGGCTAGAATTACAAGCGATGAAGGCTTGTAACCAACTATTGGCTTATTGGGCCCTAACCCAGGTTCAAAAGAGTTACTATCCAAACAAATCCCACAGCTACCGCCCCTTTCGATAATAGCTCGCGGAGTGCGGACTGAGGTCTCACCCAAGGTATTAGGGGAGGGTGCTAGAACTAGGTTTCCGCACCCTTCGGAAGTCTTGATGTGGTCTACAGGGGTCACCAACCATTCTATGGCCTCGTGCCACTCTAGATTATTATCGCAAAACCCGTGCAAGTGTACTTTCTTATTAGTGGAATTATTATAGATATGATCTTCTTGTTACCGTCTTTAAGAAAACATTTAACAATAAAACCTAATGCGCACGATTATAAAAAAATAAAAACTCACATAATAGATGCATAAACTAGAACACAATAGATCCGTGGTACTTCAGAAACCACTTATCCTTATTAAAATCTTTTGTCAATACAACCAGATCTTCCCTGCGCACTCAGCTACAGTGATCCGCACACACAGTTGCAGACTCTACCAGGTCTCTGTGCACACAGTTGCAGAGCCTCTCCCCATCTACCAACACCCTTGACTTGGACTTACAGACGCAGATAATACCATCTTCACAAACCCATAACACCAAGATCAACCAAAAAAAATAACTTCCTTCTACCCTTAGAGCCTCTTTTTATTTATACATTCCCATAGTTCGCGGACCATGGGCAGACCGACTTACTTCCTATTATTTTATATTATTTCTTTGCAAACAACCCTTTGACTCGACCTATTACATTTCGCGCTCTTCGCATTTCAGAGATTTAAAGTATTATTACCCTAACTTATAGGCTTTAAGCCCCAAAACCATTATGTGAGGCCTCCGCTACCCAACAGGCCCCCAACACAATCATCGTGACTCGTCCCGAGTCACTCGTCGGTGTGGCGATACGCACTGCCCAGGCTTCGCAATTGACCTCGCTGTGAGTGACGCACTTCATTCTGTTACTCCCTCTTTCTCTCCTGCAATGCTTCTTCCAGCTCCTGCTACATTGCCTCTACTAATTCACGCAACTAATGATGCTCATTCTGCTCTTCTCAGTTAACATAGAATACCCCCTCATAGGATTTTAGCTCTAGCTGGGGTGCCATGTATGAGAACTCCTCTCCATAGCAACAAATTTCCAACATCTGGTCTACTATACGCACTATTTGCTATAGCTTGTGTTGCAATTTTGCAAGACAATTTCTTCTGTCCGTGAGATCCAAATCTTCAAGATGCACTAGAGACGAACTGTTACTAGCAATTTCACCATTTTTCTCCGTATGTATAGTCTTTCCCTTATCGTTTATAGTCTGTCGGCCAGCCCATGGGTTAGGGAGCATCATCCAAACTGTTTATGCTTCATGTCCAATAATTTCCAGCACGTCCCCTATCGTTGGTGCTAAACTCTTCAACTCCATTGGCCATATCAAAACCCTCAGGTTTACTCCTTGAGCGTAAATAACGAACACTTCCATATCGACTGGAAGGCACAATAGCTTACTTTTCTCAAAAGCGCATTTCATTCGGCAGATGCCCCCTATAATTTATTAGCGTTTTGAAATTCAAATTCAGTTGTTCCCTCCAGTTCTGGTGCTGTAACGTTAAGCCTGCAACAGATCAGTCTGGATCTAGTTTGTACCTCATCTCTTAATTGCCCGCTGCTCCCTCCTTTTCGCCATAATTCAGACATCTTATCATGAATAGTGACAGCGACGGTCACCTCTTTTCTTGTCAACACATTTGCGCAGCCCCTTCCATGCAACTGCGACCCTTTTGATAAACAAAATCTACGTGCACCACCGTTTTTGTGCATCTTCCCCCCAGACTACTTTGTCGTCCTGCGCTCTCTTTCAACTGACTAGAGCAGTGAGACTGTCATTTGGTCGGTTAGTAAGGCGGTCAGCCCACCCGTGTAGAGCCTTAGATGACTACCGTTTACACTTCTCGAGAAGGGGTCTCCATTGAGCTTGGCAAGCTAGACTGCGCCTCCATCTATAACTTCTTCGACTACATAGGGCCCCAACTAATGCATTCGAAGCTTGCCAGGGAATTTCTCAAACTTGTTGTCATATAGTAATACTATATCATTTTCTTTGAAAGTGGACACCTTGATGTGGCAATCATGCCAAGCTTTCTCTTGCTACTTCTGTACTTGATGATGGAATCTAGCAAAAAACCGTTCCTCCTCAAGTTCCTCCAGTTGTGAATCGTTCTTTCAAAGCCCCGCAGTCTGCCATGCCTGTTATTGTTGCAATTCGCAAACTAGCTACAATGTATTCCATTGGCATTATGGCTTCCTTGCCGTAGACTAACTGGAAAGGTGTCTAGCCTGTTAACTTCTTACACGTGGTTCGGTATGCCCATTGCACAGTAAGGATGCACAAGTCCTAATCGTTTTGCTGCGCATTCCATACCTTTGTCAACGCAGTCTCCAAAATCTTGTTGAATGCTTTGACAGTCCCATTGGCTTGGGGATGGTATGGTGTACTCTGTTGATGATATATCTGGAATTCCTTAGTGAGCACGTTGATAGTCTCATTCAGGAAGTGTGTTCCACCATCGCTCATTAGAATTTTGCGACATCTAAACCATGTCAACACATTCTCGAACAAAAATTTCATAGCTGTAGAAGCTGTTCTGTCCTTAACTGGCTATGCTTCGACCCATCGGGTCAAGTATTCTGTCGCAGTGATGATATAGCACGTGCCCATCTTCCCCTGAGGTGTTATAAGTCCCACAAAGTCAATTGCCCATTTTTCGAACAGTTGCAGTGTCATCTATGGCTTTAGTGGCATTTCATCCCTCCGCGATGGTTTCTCGGTCCGTTGACATACGTCGCAAGCCTAACAATACGCTTTTGAGTCTTGATGTAGAGTTGGCCACCATATACTGGCACAAAGAATCATTTGTGTTGTGGAGTGTTGTTTTCGGGAAAAGTGTCTATTCAGAACAACCCTATCCCACAGGGTTGTGACAAAGACCTCAGAAACAAACAAGGAAAACTACTCTTGTATTCTCCTTTATGAACTATAAACGAAGATGATTAAGATGAACCGACCTGTGTCTTGCGCTAGTTGTTCGATCCAATCTTTCTTCTCTTTGCCAGCTTCCACCAATCTGCTCCCTCACTTGCCCAGCGTCACCAAGTTCCTGCAAGTTCACAGAAGAGAGAAACTACACAAAGACATGGATTTATGTTCATAAAAAGCTTAGGATCAGTTTTAAACTAAACATACATCAGATATACAAGCATGTAGGAGAAACTCAAGTAGTTTTATTGATAAAACAAGAAGATCCGGGAGGAGTTACAATCGATGATTCCTGATCCAGCATCAACCTCCCAGCATAGAATCCCTTCTTCACCTCCAACAAAGCATAAATCACCCAATACTCTGATATCTATCACAAAACCAACAGCAATTCTCTGCAATGTACAAAATTCCAGCCTCCTGGATCTCTTGGTGAGGGATCCATATATAGATGTATGCAAAGAGGATGAGTCAGCTTATGAATTGATTAGTGGCTTCTCTTTGTCAGTTCTTGCTTCCACTTGGAGACTGAGAGCGTCTTACTCATCACTGGTCGAATTCAGTGAGGCAAGTGTCATTGGAGAAGATTCTGGAAGCTTCCATTGTCCCTCCACCTCGTTGAATGACTCTGCCACTTGTCATTTCCCACTC
This sequence comes from Pinus tabuliformis, assembly GCA_031772625.1. Taxonomy (NCBI): domain Eukaryota; kingdom Viridiplantae; phylum Streptophyta; class Pinopsida; order Pinales; family Pinaceae; genus Pinus; species Pinus tabuliformis. The sequence goes on from CM062818.1 coordinate 279,313,803, forward strand.
AACCCACCTTGGTAGTGCATTCAAGTGCGTTGCAACGCACCTAGCCAGTGTATTTGGGTGCTTTGCAACGCAGCCAGCTAGTGGAGCACTTGAAATGATCCTGTTTTGACTAGTTTTGAGCAGTTTCTGGTGGAGAACTTCTGGGAGAAGCTGTAATTTGTTGACCTTGTTTCTTTAGGAGCTGGAACAACACCTTTAGGGACTTAGGATCCCTTGGTTTATGGACATTTCATGCTTATAGCTGTAAGGCACAAAAATGTCTATAACAAGTGTCCCACATAATGTCCTCCCGCAACCCCCCCCCCCATGTGCTTTGACAAGGATCTGTGCTCGCTTGAATTTAGGTACATATCTACATAATATTTCATTGTTGCCCATTTTGTAGAGGTGCCCTGCAATAACAGTAAAGCCTATTGTGCGTATTACCAGTTCATTCTTCTTCTTCACAAAATACCCTAGCAGCATGGTCCCCATGGTTAAGAAGTGGATGATATCCTTAAAGTGGCCATCCGTGACGCACACTGCATAGAGCTATGCAACAAGTAGTCCCTCCTCTATGTTTGTGGGCTCTTCACCATTCTCAATTTGGGACAAGTGATTTGGGCCCGCATTTAGATGTCTCATCTTTACGATGAGTTCAAAATAATATTCATAAAACAATAAAAACCATAGACAAATGCACCCCCCCAACACAGGCTTATTGACTAAGTATTTTAACACTGAATGATCAGTGTACATCTTAAAGTGTCCCCCGAGCAAATAGTGGCAGTATTTCTAGAGTGCATACACCATTTCCAACCCTTCACACTTAGTGGTGGAGTAGTTCTTTTTAGCTTTAGACAATCATAAACTTGCGAACACGATCGTCTGATCAATTCCTTCCACTCCTTCCTGTGTGAGTACCGTGCCTAGCGCGATACACTACGCGTCAACATGTATGCGAAATTCGATGTCCCATTTTAGAAAGGCCAAAATGGCCACTGATGCCATCTTTTCCTTGAGAGTTTCCAAACTTTTGTTACATTCCTCATTCCAACAATAAGTGGTGTCCTTGTTCAACAGCTGCTCCATCGGTGCTGTGATCTGTGCGTAGCTCTTGATGAACTTTCAATAGTACCCAGTGTGTCCTAGTGTGGCGCACAATTGTTTGACACTTCACAGTGCTTGCATATTAAGTATGATAGCGATCTTTGCCAGGTCTACCATCAGGCCTTGCCTGCAAACCACATGGTCGAGCAAGTTCCCGAAGGGGATGAGGAAAGTACACTTCTTTAGATTTAGTGCAATCTAGTGCCATCAGCAAGTATTCAACATTAACTGTAAGCTCGCAACCTGTTTCTTAACTAACCCAAATACGGTAAAATCATCAAGCTATACTTCCAAGAACCTATGTATAAATTCCTTGAATACAGCTACCACAACACGCGAGAATATCGCCGGCGTGTTCTTTAGTCCAAAGGGCATCACAGTGTACTGAAAACAGCCCCATTCAGTGGTGAAAGTTATTTTACTCCTATCCTCTGGCGTGATCTTGATTTGGTGATACCCCGAGAAACCATCTGTGAAGGAGTAGGCTTCCTGTCCACCCACATTTTCCTGTACCTCATCTATAAATGGCGTCAGAAAGGGATGCAAATTTTACCTTTCTGTTTTTTCTCCTGTACAACACCATAGGACTTACCTAGTCAGATTCCTCCACTATTTCAATTATTCCTACTACAAGCATTTAGTCCAAATCTCCGCAAACCTTCACTTTGCATTTTGGATTCAACCGATAAGGCCGCTGCTTGACTGCCTTCATGTCCAGTTTTATAGTTATCTTCATCATCCCTAGGTCACCGAGGATTCCTTTTAATTGTATGATTTTAGTCAGGAATAAGTCTTGATATTCTGGAAGTAACTCGATGACCTTTTCCACCTTGGCATCATCCCAATAGTCGTCAAGCATCACATACTTCGGCTCCTCCTCCGTACCAATGTTCACCTGTTTTGTTTTCAGTAGCACGGTGATGTCGAGGTTCTTGAACCTCGCGACTCCCCTCTGTTTCCAGAATATTGATGTTTCTGGGGTCATCCTCATCATCCTCTATCTGTACGTCATAACATTACAGGGCCTGGGTCAACTGACACGACCAATCTGGCTGCACTATTTCTTCCAGTTCTAGTGCTACCTTGAAAATGGTGGCCTTCACAACTTGCAGTGAATCATCAATAGTATCTATCCATTGGTCCTCAAATAAGAATGTCAATAAGAACCCTTCGCGCAATATATCCCATTCGCCCATACCATGTCAGAGTTTTGTTTCAGTATACCAATTCCATGGGATGACATCCAAGGTATGATAAAATAAGTGTACCCACTCTGACTGAGGCTCTTCTCCATAGGCTTGGGTTCATCTAGTGAGGTGCATGTGTGGGTCATCACGTCCATCGTATTTCTTAGTTATTCTTAGTTCTGGCTTCCCAAAACTTATCTGCATCATTCACCTGCAACTGCGTCAGTCTTCAAAGGTTCCTTCATGCATCCCCCACCAATGTGTTGGCGTCGCGTGAAACGCCCATTTTAACGCATTGAAACGAGGTGCTCTAGTACCGTGCATTCAAACATGGTTAGGAATTCATCTACCGTTGTCAGCCCATCATACATTAGAAGTTCTCGATCCTGAGCTTTTACGCAATACAACGACCTAGTGATCATGTTGTAGTTTAATGTTCTTACCCTGTTTAACTGATTATGCCACCGCTTATCTTCCTCATCTGAATCTGGAGTGCAGGACTCTGTACGCTCCCACGATATCCTTCCTTCTATAGTTAGATTGACCTAATCTTAATTTCATGCAGTGATCTTATAGATGCAATCCAGTTCATCATCAATTCCTTCATCGTGGACGGGTTTTGTGTAGCGTGCTATTTTAGCCGGGTCTAGCGAAATAACTATGCGGAGTGACTTCTTCTCGAATATCATTTTCCAATTCTTTAAATTAATGACCCCATTCATATCTGTGGCCTAGTCTATCCCTAAAAATGCAGGGTAAGGGATATTTTCATCCACGATTTCTATTACTTCAAAGTCCGTTTCTATTCCTACACCTTCTATATCTACTGTGATTCCTTGCTGTCTCCACATGGGAAAGATCTTTTGTTGGTTTTCCATTTGCAATTGAATAGGATACCATTGCAGTGCAGGCTTGCCCATGCACTCCCAAGTCTCTTTAGGTAGCACGTTTGCATCCAAGCCTAAGTCTAGGATAACCTAATCCATCTCATAGTCACTGATTTGCGTCGTTAACTGCATCTCTCATCCACTACGTGAAGCATGTTTCCTTAATTTTTAGACAACGCGGAGTTCACCTGACCCTACGCATCTAGTTATCAACTCTTGTAATCCTTTAACCACCCTACTATGGTGCAGCAATTTCATGCATGTCTCTAAAAAGGTAGTTAGCATCGAGGGATCCATTTTTGACTCGGGTTGATCCTTACTACCTGGGGTACAAATCACCGCGAAGCTCTTCCTGGCTTCCAGATTTGTCTCCTTGTGAACCCCGACATCGTCCTTAGTTAATTACCTCTTATCCTACCCTGTGGTTGTGCCACTTATAAGCACCATGTTCACGTTGGGGTCTTCCTTGTGCGGTTCAGCCCTTATCATTTGGACGTTCTACGTCACTGTAGGTTGCACTGCCCACTTCTTACACATCTATGCTATCAATGTGGGGAAATATATCATTTCATTATTGAACTACTCGTAGTAAGGGCACGATATTCTGCTCGGGTTGGTACAATCCCATGCGTAGTGCGCTGGTCTGCCACAATTATAGTAGATTAGCTGCACGCAGCCCCTTCCTAGCCCCATTCCCCATCCTCATCCTCACCCGTGGAACCCACCGCGCACCATCGCTGTGGCTGGATCCTGACCTCACACCTCAGTGTACATCCTGTAGGCAGGTGTTCAATCCATCAATAATTCATAACTCTGGCAGTCCCATTCATTGTGGCCCACTGATCTGCAAAAATTGCAAAATAGCTGCTGGGTGGTCTGGGTAAACTTTTGTAGTAGGTGAAAGTTGTCTATGGTGTGCTTTCCTCCCACCTGACAGATTGCGTACCAGAGTGAGGGTGCCATGCTTGGCCCTACCTGTGCCTCTGGTCGCAATGGCATTGGTCCCCCCTACCAAATAATTTGCGAATATCAGACAATGATCCTTATCATGACCTTGGCATTTGCATTTCATGCACCACACTTCTTCTCGTGCTTCTGGGTGGGGTGCCTTTTCTTGTTTTAAATTCTGCATTTCTAAACACAAGTTCTGTATTTTTGCATGGATTCGTTGAACTCCCAATGCCAGATCCTGTATTGGAGTTTCATGCAACCTCATCGTTGTCCCTAATGCTTCAGCCTAGGTTGAGATATTTTGCTATGGCAATGCCATCCTCAATTGTGGCGTTAAAGAAGCCACAAACCACGTGTAGTGCTGTGATTCCATCAGTGTCATGCTAGCCTCTTAGATCGTACTTTTTAGCCTCTGATCCAAGTCCCAAGGGGTTTCCCCTAGCAACATTATGATCTCCTTAAACTCGATGATCGACTGCGTCTCTGATCTTGGCCGAATAAACTCTTTTTTCAATGCCTCCCAAATCTCCGCTATTCCCACATTCGGGTGATTGCTCAAGTGCTTTACATACCACGTCAACGCGCAGTTCTGTAATGCGCTAACCAGAGTAGCCTTTTTGATGTTATCGTCCATAACTCCATGTGCTTCCCACACTACCCTTACTATGAACCAAAACTGTTTTGGATCTTCGCTTCCTGCTCCTTTGAATAATGGTAGCTTGATCGTGCTTGTCATTTTTACCTCCTGGTCTGTGCGTGGGTATGCTAGGGCCTATTATGACCTCATACCACTTCTAATCCAATCAATATTCAATCTCTTTCTTTGTAAGGCTTCAAAATTCCAACATCAGGCATCCCTTAGGCCGATTTTGTTTCTGGTAACAGAACCATTTTTTGGCTTATTGGGCCATGACGCAGGTTCAAAAGAGTTATTAGCCAAACAAATCCCGCAGCTACAGGCCCTTTCGACAACATCTCATGGAGCGCAGGCTAAGGTCTCACCTGAGGTAGCAAGGAGGGTGCTAGAACTAGGTTTCCACACCCTTGGGATGTCTTGATGTGGTCTGGAGGGGTCGCGAATTGTTCTGTGGCCTCGCGAAACTCTGGATTATTATCACGAAGATCTGCACAGGTATACTTTCTTATTAATGGAGTTATTACAGATATGATCTTCTTGTTACCTTCTTTAATCAAACATTTAACAATAAATTCCAGTGCGCGCTATTATAAAAAAATATAAACTCATATAACAGATGCATAAACCAAAACACAATATATCCGTGATACTTCAGAAACCAGTTATTTTTATTAAAATCTTCCGTCAATACAACCAGATCTGTCCTGCGCACTCAGCTGCAGGGGTCCACGCACATAGTTGCAGACACTACCAGGCCTCTGCGCACAGAGCTGAAGAGCCTCTATCTATCTACCAACACCCTTGACATAGACTTACAGACTCAGATAATACCGTCTTCACAAACCCATAACACTAAGATCAACCAAAAACAAGACCTACCTTCTACCCTTAGAGCCTCACTCTATTTATACATTCCCGTGGTTCGCGAACCATAGGCAGGCCGACTTGCTTCCTATTATTCTATATTATTTTTGGGAAAACAATCCTTTGACTCAACCTATTACATTTTGTGTTCCGTGCATTTAGGAGATTTACAATATTATTACCCTAACTCATAGGCTTTAAGCCCCAAAACCGTTACGCGAGCCTCTAATACCCAACACCAACAATTCTAGTTCTAAAACCTTATACTTCCAAAGAAAAATGGCTAGAGGCTCTGAGCGTTTTAGAATGCTGGACTAGACAAGTGGGTTGAAGAAGAATAGAGAAGAGAGACGAAACTAGGCACTTAGGAATAAGAATTTAGACTACTTTAGAAAGAATAATGTAAGACTAAGAAAATGTGAATGAATTTCGTAGAGGTGGAGCACCCATTAAGGGCTTCAACATTAATTATCATGAGTACAATTAAGTAAATTAATTAAAATCAAATTCAAACACCTACTGCATCTTACATTATCGAAGACAAGAAAAGACATTGATTAATACCTAGACATGAGAGGAAAAATAATTGCTACAACTTCCCATAACTAGTAGAATCAAACTGCGTTAGATTATTTAGGCTTCAAAAATATTTTTGGATTACAATACCGAGTCATAAAGACTTGTTGGCATTATGATACAAGTGTTGTCCTTGATGGCAACTCACTCAGATGAAATATCACAGTACAACAGGTTAACAACAAAGAATTACATATCACACTACAAAGAATGAAGAAAGAGAGGTATACATAGGTTCACCTTGCCCAAGCTGCGTATACATGCAAGTTCACTGAACACAAGTATCGTATACATACACATGCACTTTCATAGAAGGAAAAGCGTGTATATCTTGGAAAACTAAGTTTTTGGTTTGAGGTATTTGGTCCATGGTATTTTAATCCATGGTACTGGTCCAAGGTATTTGGTCCGAAGTATTCACCTTAGGTATTTGGACCAAGGTATTGGTCCTAAGTGGTTTTTGTCCATGTTATTGAGAAATGCATAAAATTATAAAAGGAGGAGAATATCATTAGGCCAGGTGTTCAAGTATCAAATATTTGATGAAGTGTTGATCTGATAATCACCCTATGAGTGACCTTAGTTAAATATTTATTGAATAAAGGTAATACAGACTCATGTGCTGGTGTGTGTATGTCTATGTTATTTAAGCAACGAATCGATCAGATTGCAAATATACACACACTTGAAATGGAAAGACAACAGAGAAATATAGTAAGAAAATACAAGAACACAAGAAATTAATAATGATTTCACCCTATCCTCCAGTGCTACATCTCCGATCCACCTCTCAGTGGTGGCGTTATTTTATTGTGTCTTAAGCAGAGAATTACAGTGCAGGAGCTAAATATCAATCTCCTGGAACAGATTTGCTTGGAAGGGTGGTTCTTGGATTCCCTAAGCCACTGGAGTGCACAGACTCATTTGCCTACCATCTCTGTGACCTTCTGGTCTACAATGGAGAGAGCCGAATGTGGTGCTCAGTCTGGATAGATCTTCTCTGGGATGGCTTGAATCTCTCAAGCTCTCTGGTGCTCGATGCTGCCTTTGGTCAACTCGTCCCTCTGACTTCTTTCTACTTTTGCTTTACTATCTTCTTTGCCTCTCTGTGTTGCGTCCTCCTCTCAAGGTTTTGGTCTCTCTGTCTCTCTTGGTTTCCTGTGTTCTATCTTCTGTTCATGGCTTTGAAGCCATTCATTCCCATGTTTGTTTAGTTCCTCTTCCACCTTCGTCGAATCGGCTTCTGCAACTACTCTTGGAGTTCCCTGTTCGGTGTCATCATCAGCTCACAGGGAGTGGCCACATGTCCTCCTGTAAATAGCTCTAGCCTGCTTCGTTGATTCAATTCATTAGTTACGTCGTGGAATGAGTCTTCTTCCACCATGGAAGTTAAAAGGAACCTCAAATCTTTACAAACTGTGGCTTAATCCATCATCCATTACACTTTCCCAGCGGGCGCGATCTCAGTCGTTAGATGTTGGGCCTTCAGATCCAATGCCATACACATGTTTCACGTAGTTGACTTGCTCGACAGTTAGCGTGCGATCAGCGGTGATTTTCTCTCTCCTCCGCTTGCCATGTGTCGATCGCTGATTGGAATCGCTCCTCTTTCAAGGAGCCCCTAATCAATGTCGCCATTTATCGAAGCATGGGTCCTACCTTGTCCTTTAGCCTTTTCACCTTTTGCCTACGGTTCTCTAGCTCTCCGTGCGATCGAGTGCTCAGAGCTTCTCCATTTCGAGCCTCTTCTCCCAGTGCTAATCACGCATCAAAAACCTGCTCTGTTTCCCGATTCGGGCCTCCCAGGGGCTAATTTTGCCTCCCGCGCAGTCTCCATGGGCCTCGGTTAGTGCGCTTTGACCGAGGTCCTTTTCGTTCCACGCTAGCTACCATTGCCACTAGCTCAGGGTGTTTTTGATCGTTGTTTTCAATTCTTTAATGTTTGTCCTGACCTGATACAGTCATGGTTCATTGACAGTTCTTTATGGATCCAGTTCGGATCACAGCCTTCCGACTGAAAAAGCTTTTGGATCACCAAAAGTTGGTTTTCAAGCATCGACTAAGTGAGGGTATTGTTTTCTCACTTGTCCAGTCTCAATCGACTTTGCACTGCTTGGTTTTGAACCTTTGAGCCCAATCCTGAGGTACTCCACATCTCCCCTACACGTCATCCTCACCTTCCTCTCCAGCAGTGTCTATGAACCTTGGTATCTTTACCAAAGACAAAATCCAAAGGAGACCTTGGTGTGAAACGAAAACAGGTCTCAAAAGGAGATCTCTGTGTAGAAGAGTGTTTTGCTCTGTTGTAAGCATGTTGCACATAACACAAATGTTCATCCCAAAGCTTAGGATGTTTGCTGCAATAACCTCTCAGTAACTGGATCACTGTCTTGTTAACTATTTCTGTCTCGCCACCTGTTTGTGGATGAAAAGTTGTGCTTTTCTTCAATTTGATGTCCATCAGTTCCCACAGACTTGACCAAAACTTCCCCACAAATCGGGTGTCTCGATCAAATACAATAGAATTGGGTAATCCAAAATGAACCCGTACATGTTCAAAGAAAACTTGGCACTCTGTTCAACTGTAATATGTTTATTACAGGGTATCAAAATACACATTTTGTTGAACCTATCCACAACAACATACAGATAATCATGACCTTTCCTAGATTTAGGCACTCCTCCAACAAAATCCATGGAAACATTGTCCCAAGGGTGAGAAGGAACTGACAATGGAGTGTACAAGCCTAGTTTTCTATTGCTAGGCTTGCTTTTAGCACACATTGCACACCCTCTTACATATCTAGAAACTGTCTCATTCATTTTCGGCCAATAACAAAACCTTTGCAGTTGTGCGACTGTTTTACTTACCCCAAAGTGACCTAATATCAGAGAAGTGTTTGCTTCCCTAATTATCTTTACTCTCTCAGTTTATGGAATGCAGAGTTTACCACAATTATATAAGAGTCGGTCCTTCATATGATAATCCAATTCTTCTACTCTTTTTCCTTGACTCAAAGTTGCATATACATCTTTAAAGTCCATATCTTAAGCATATTGTTCAATGTAGCTTTCATGTAGTACAGAATTATGCTTAAGTATGGTAGATGCATTTATAATGGGTCGAGATAACATGTCTGCAACTTTGTTATGTACGCCCTTTTTATATCTGATGACTAAATGAAACTGTTGTAGAAAACCCATCCACCTGTAATGTCTTGATTGCTGGAACTTAGTTTGGGAGTGCAGATATTGAAGTGGTTGATGATCAGTATGTATTACTGTCTCTTTTCCCATTAGGTAAAAGTTTCCACTTTTTCACACTCTAAACTAATGCATACAATTCTTTATTATATGTAGGATAGTTAACTACTGCGGGATTAAAAGTCTCAGAATGATAACATATGGGTTTACCGTGCTATGTCAACACTGCTCTCATGGGATAGTCACTAGTATCAATTTGGATCTCAAATGGTCTTTGTAGATCTGGCAGTGCTAGTACAGGTGTTGTACTGATCTTTTCTTTCAAGGTGGTTAAGACATTCTGATGTTTGCCTCCCCACTAAAACACCTTATTCAATCATGTTAAAGCATCTAATGGAGCTGCAATTGAAGAAAAGCTAGAAATGAACTTCCTCCAATATTCTGTTGCTCCTAAGAAGCTTCTCACTTCTGTAGCAGACTTGGGTTTAGGCCAGTTCACAATCACTGCCACTTTAGAGGGATCTATTTTCAATTCACCTCCCCCTACTATATGACCCAAGTAGTTTAGAAATGTCTTGCCAAATTCACATTTTTAAAGTTTAACATAAAGTTTTTCTCTTTTCAAAACATCTAATATCTTCTTAACATGCTTTAAATGTTTTTCCCACCTTTTACTAAAAATCAGAATGTCATCCAGGTACACAATAACAAAATCATCAAGAAAAGGTCTGAGTACATCATTCATTAATCTCATGAAATTAGGAGGAGCATTGGTCAAGCCAAAAGGCATAACCAAACATTCATACAATCTCTGTTTTGTTTTGAAAGTAGTCTTCCATGCATCTTTCTCTGCAACCCTGACCTGATGGTATCCACTGTGCAAATCCAGCTTGGTGAAATAAACAGCGTCCTTCAATTGATCTAGAAGATCATCTATGCGAGGAAGGGGATAACGATTTTTTATTGTTATCTTATTCAGTGCTCGATAGTCAATGCACATTCTCCACGACCCATCTTTCTTTTTCACCAAAACGATTGGTGACCCACATGGTGATGTGCTGGGCATGATGAACCCTTTCTTGAGCAACTCCTGCACCTGCTTCTTAATTTCAACATTCTCTAAAATAGACAACCTGTACATCCCAATGTTAGGCAATGGAACATCTTGCTGCAAAATAATATCATGTACTATTCCCTTTTTGGGTGGCGGACCTTTAGGTTCTTGAAATAATACATCATACTCTGAAACAACCTTTTCTATATCAGCTTGTTGTTCAACATTACAACCCTCAAATACATGGGTTTTATCAGGTTTCTTTTCCTTTAAAACCATCAGTAGGAATTGTTTGCATGAATTTATCATTCTTTTCATTTGCCCTAAGTTTATGAGAGTATAATTATTCTTGAGCTTATGAGCTCTTACAAAATATTTGATTCCATCTTTAACAAGTAGATACTTGTTCTCAGCTCTACAGAAAATAGCCTTTCTATCATACAAGTAAGGACTTCCTAAAACAATTCCACATATATCCAAAGGAATTATGTCTAACTCAACCTCATCTACAAATGCTCATCCAAAAGAAAACTTGAGTTTGCACTGTCTAGTCACTTGTAGTTGTGCTTTGTCATTCAACCATCCTAATGGGTATGGTTTCTTATGAGGTGTAGTTGCTAATCCCAATTTCTTTACAATTGCTTCAGAAATTAGATTTACTTGTGATCCACTATCAAACAAGGTATCAATCTTTTCATTTTTGGAAACAAATCGAAATGGAAAAGCTCATGTCTCTTTCTCTCATTTTCTTCATCAATAACAGATTGAGTAGAATTACTAGTAGATGCTTTAGAATTCTTACCTTTTATACCTATGGCTGCAATAGCTATTTCATCTCCTGAGTCTGACCCCAAATCTTTCTGAATAGCTGCAATAGTCTTCTTCTTTTTTCCCTCTCACTTCTTAGGTCTCAGCTCTGGATGAAGAATCCAACAATACTCATCATCATGCCCATCCTTTTTACAGTGAGTGCATGAAGCTTTGCTTTTCTGTGCAGTGTTAGCCTTCCTTGCTTTCCACTTCTACTTTCTTTTCTCCTTGCTCTTGCTTGTAGTGGGTTGGGATGGTCCCCCAACTTCCGGATTTCCATTCTTTCCTCTAGCTTCTAGATGAGTACCTTGGACAGATACCTCATCTATACTTGTGGGATTAAACATGAGGATGGTATGCCTCATGTAGTTGTGTAGACCACCAATGTATTTCAAAAAGGTCTCTGGTGAGTCTAGTGAGATACCCACCATCAATGCTCTCTTTCTAAATTCTTGGTTGTACCCTTGCACACTTTGCCCTTTCAACTGTCGAAGGGTTTTTCAACTCATCATGGCTTGTTACATGTAGGCCAATGGATATTATTTCTTTTTGATGGCAGAAACAAATTCACTCCAGAGAGAGATAGTCTTACCATGTCCTTTCATATCAGCTTGAGTTCTGCTTTCCCACCAAACCAGGGTAGTGCCTCCTAGGCGTAGGCTTGCCAACTGAATCTTACTCTTGTCTGAGTCTATGTTCTGAATTGTGCAATACACATCAATTTGTCTAATCCAATTGTCCAACTTTTCAGCATTTAGCTCTCCATCACATATAGGCAAATCAAATTTAACATCTAACTTGATCAAAGATGCTTTCTTACTATGCACAGGGCTATTGGGGGGGTGAGAAAGCTTTCCTCTTTCCCTTTTACCTTGGAGTGGTCATGGAAATGAGAATCATCTTCTTCTTTATCTTGTTTAGAACCTGAGGAGTCTTCATCCTTATGATTTCTAAAGTCCTTATACATTTCTTCTACCATAGACTTTATAGCTAGGAAACTTTCTATGAATTGAGGGTCTGGCCCCACAAAACCTTCCTCTGACATTGTCTTCTGAGGATAGACTCTTCCAATTTCAGGATTAGTTACCCCCAACTCTCCTTCTCCTAATTTGAGCTTTGATCTAGTGAGCATTCAACAACTAAACCAACACAAGATTGTCGAACCTTACAACCTAAAGCTCTGATACCACTTGATCTGATAATCACCCTATGAGTGACCTCAGTTAAAGATTGATTGAATAAAGGTATTACAAACTCATGTGTTGCTGTGTGTGTCTATGTTATTTAAGCAACAGATCGATCAGATTGCAAATACAGAGACACTTGAAATGGAAAGACAGCAGAGAAATTCAGTAAGAAAATACAAGAACACAAGAAATTAATAAGGAGTTCACCCTATCCTCCAGGGCTACATATCTGGTCCAGCTATCAGTGGTGGCCTTATTTTATTATGTCCTAAGAAGAGAATTACAATGCAGGAGCTAAATATTAGTCTCCTGGAACAGATTTGCTTGGCAGGGTAGTTCTTGGATTCCCCAAACCACTAGAGTGCACAGATTCATTTTCCTACCAGCTCTATGACCTTCTAGTCTACAATGAAGAGAGCCCAATGTGGTGCTCAGTCTAGACAGATCCTCTCTAGGATGGCTTAATCTCTCAAACTCTCTGGTGCTCGATGCTGCCTTTGGTCAGATCAGCGCTCTGTCTTCTTTCTGCTTTTGCTTTACTACCTTCTTTGCCTCTGTGTGTTCCGTCTTCCTCTCGGGGTTCTGGTCCTTCTGTCTCTTTCGATGTCCTGTGTTCTGTCTTCTGTTCATGGCTTTGAAGCCACTTGCTCCCATGTCTATTCAGTTCCTCTTCCACCTCTGTCGAATCACCTTCTGCAGCTGCGCTCGGAGTTCTATTATGAAACCAGCTCACAAAAAGATAGAAAAGAGAGATCCACGCCTTAGAATTCAGCCTCTTCGAGGGGGCAACCTCCTTTACATTACATAAATGAACAATTCTTGGATGATATAAATGACAAAACCTCCTTTCTATATATAGGAGTCTAAGGAGTCACAATATAATCCAGCCGACCTAACAATAATAATATAAAGCCACAAAAATAACAATAGAGGGATTCTATGGGGCACAGAAATAACAATATGGGGGTAATAGGGGCACAACAATATAAATAAGGGGTATAACTACAATAGTAATGGGGTAATCACTAGTATTATAGGGATCCAACATGCCCCTCTCCTTCAAAAAAGTGTTGTCCTCAACGCTTGAGTAGTTCTAGATACTTCTGCATAAAATTATCATCCTCCCATGTGGAATCTCCAGCGGATAAGTTCTTCCACTTGATAAGATACTCTGAAATTGATCGATTTCGTAGCTGTCGAGTTCTTGTTTCTGTGACTGCTTCCGGTTCCAATATAATTTTTCCTTCCTCGTCAAGTTCTGGCAATATTGTTTGAAATGGGAGCTTGTCGCCTATAACCTTCTTTAAACATGAAACATGGAAAACTGGGTGCAATTGAGAAGCTGCAGGAAGCTCCAATTTGTATGCCATAGTACCAATCTTTTGCAACACCTTGTACGGACCATAATACTTTGGTGATAATTTATTATCCTTCTTAGCTTGCTTTAGGGACATTTGCTTATATGGTTGCAGCTGTAGGAATACCCAATCACCTACATCAAAACTTCTTTCACTGCGATGTTGATCTGCCTATTGTTTCATTCTATTTTGTGCCAACACGAGGTTATCCTTTAAGATTTGGAGGACTTGTTGTTGATGTTCGATGTGATGTTCCACTGCCTGAACCTTAGAATTTTCTCTTAAATATGATGTGATGGATGGTGGTTGATACCCATAAAGTGCCATAAATGGGGTCATTTTTGTTGCTGTATGGAAGGAAGTGTTATACCACCATTCAACCAGAGGCAACCATTTGACCCATTGTGTCTGTTTTTCAGATACAAAGCAACGAAGATATCCTTCCAAACATTTGTTTACTATCTCAATTTTCCCATCAGATTGAGGATGATAAGATGAGCTGTGAGCTAACTGAGTACCAAGACAAGAAAATAATTCTGTCCAAAAATTTCCAGTGAAAATGGGATCTCTATCACTTACAATAATATTTGGGTTTCCATGTAGCTTTTGAACTGTTTCCATAAATGCAGTAGAAACTGTACTGGCTTTAAATGGATGTGATAATGCACAAAAGTGTGCATACTTGGTAAGTCTGTCAACTACCACCATGATTACACTCTTTCCCTCAGACTTGGGTAAACCTATGATAAAATCCATTGAAACCTCCTCCCAACGTTGGCTTGGAATGGATAAAGGTTGTAATAGACCTGGTGTCTTAATTGTTTCAACTTTATTTTGTTGGCAAACCAAACATTCCGCCACAAACTTTTGAATATCTGATTTAAGGCCATCCCAAAAAAATTCCTTCTTAACCCTGTGGTAAGTTTTTAAAAATCCTGAGTGCCCTCCTAAGGGAGAAGTGTGAAATTCCATAAGAATCTTTTGTTTTAACTGGGAATTCTTACAGAGGTATAAGCGATCTTTGTACCATAACGAATCATTTTGCCAGCTAAATGTATCAGAAGTACTAGAATCTTGTTGTAGCTTTCGAATAAGTGCCCACACTTCTTTGTCATTCTTCCATTCCTCCCTTGCTTCGTTTATCCAATCTGGTTGGATAATAGAAATGGCACACAACAATGCTTCGACATCCTCATCCTTTCTTGAGAGTGCATCTGCCACCACATTTTGCTTACCATTTTTGTAGATGATTTCAAAGTCATAACCCAACATCTTTGTGACCCACTTTTGTTGCTCTTCAGAGGATAATCTTTGTTCTAAAAAGTATTTAAGGCTATCATGATCCATTTTTACCTTGAAGTGTCTTCCCATTAGGTAGGGTCGCCATTTCTTAAGTGCATGGAGTATTGCCAACATTTCCTTCTCATAAATAGCTTTGCTTAAAAACTTTCCCTTGATTGGACGACTTTCAAAAGCAATGGGTTTTTCATCTTGCATTAGAACAGCACCAATTCCATTTCCTGAAGCATCACATTCCACAATAAAGGTTTTTGTGAAGTCTGGTGTAGCTAAGGCCGGTGCTTGGCACATTGCCTCTTTAAGATGTTCAAAGGCCTTTGTTGCTTCCGGAGTCCATGAAAATGAATCTTTATTCAATAATGTTGTTAGAGGTGCTGCTATTCTCCCATAATTCTTAACGAACTTGCGATAATACCCTGTCAACCCAAGAAATCCTCGCAGCTGCTTTATGGATGTGGGGATTTTCCATTCCTTAATGGCTTTAATTTTGCTAGGGTCTACCTTAACTCCTTCATGAGATACAATATGACCCAAATATTCCACCTCCTAGACTCCAAAGAAACATTTGGATCTTTTTGCATATAATTGTTTCTCCTCCAATAGTTGTAGCACCCTGTCAACATGTTCAACATGATCCTTCCAAGACTTGCTGTAGATTAGTATATCATCAAAAAATACTAACACAAATTTTCTAAGGAATGGTTTGAAAATTGAATTCATCAAACCTTGAAATGTTGAAGGTGCATTGGTAAGGCCAAAAGGCATGACCAAAAATTCATAATGACCCTCATGAGTTCTAAATGCCGTTTTCGGAATGTCTTCAACCTTCATTCTGATTTGATGATATCCCGAACGAAGATCCAACTTGGTGAAGTAAATTGATCCATGCAATTCATCCAGTAATTCATCAATGACAGGAATGGGGAACTTATCTTTAATAGTGAGCTTGTTGAGCTCCCTATAATCTGGACACATGCGCAATGATCCATCCTTCTTGTGCACCAATACTACTGGAGCTGAGAAAGAACTTTGACTCGGTTGAATTATACCAGCCTCTAGCATTTCTACAACCATACGTTCAATTTCACTTTTTTGGACATAGGGATATATGTATGGCCTGATGTTTGGAGGAACACTTCCTGGAATCAGATGAATAGCATGATCATGATCACGCATAGGTGGGAGACCTTTGGGAGTCTCAAATACCTTGGAATGATTGTCCAGGACTTTTTGGAGATCTGGAGAAATAGATGATTCCAATGTGGAAACATCTAGTGAACATAATTGTGCAATTACACCTCTTTGCTCCTTTTTTGGAAGCTTTGTCATGTCATTAGAGCTTATTATCTTTCCTGGTTTCCCTGCAATACCCCTTAATTCAACTTCCATTCCTTCCACAGAAAATTTCATGAAAAGTTCTTGAAAATTAAAAGCTATTGTACCCAAGGATTGTAGCCATTGGACTCCTAGTACAACATCAGCACCTCCCATTGGAATGGAAAGCATTGGGCTAGTCAATACATATTCTCCCATGGATAGCTTGATATTATGGCACTTTCCAGAGCAATTCATTGTTCCTCCATTTGCAATCATCACTTGACACTCTGGTGCTGGATATAGGAAGCAATTCAATTCTTTTGCTACCCTACAATGAATAAAATTGTGGGTGCTTCCTGAATCAATCAACACTATTACTTTTTTCTTCTTGATTTGTGCTTCTATCTTGATGGTTTTAGGAGTGGTAATTCCCACCAATGCATTACAAGATATGGTCGGATTTATTTGTTCTTCATCTAGGCTTTGTTCCTGGAGTATATCCTCTTCTTTTGACCTTTCTTGCTCATTTTCTTCTTTCTCTTCACAATCTATGTAGAATAATTTCTTCTCAGCACACTTATGACCTTTTGTGTATTTGCTATCACAATTGTAACAAAGCCCTTTTTCTCTTTTTTCTTCCAATTGTTGTGGTGTCAACCTTGTAGGTTGTGGAAGACTATGGGAAACAACACTTCCGTCTTTATAGTTGTGAATGGTATGCTTCCTAGTTGCCATAATTTTGCTTTCCATTTTTCTTGCTAACCTGAATGCCTTCTCTAATGAATCAGGTTCCCAAAGGCGAACATCATGTTGGATATTATCCTTTAAAGACCCTATGAACACATCAATCCTATGCTCCTCTGGAATATCTTTTACCCTTATGTTCAATTTTTGGAACTCCTCAATGTGCTCCATTACTGAACCCTTTTGTTTGAGACTTATCAATTGGCTAAAAAAAGTGTTGCTTTTTGTATCTTCATAATGTGCTATCAATTCTTCCGTAAAAATTGCCCAAGGGATAAATTTTTTACGAGAGCAAAGCCATTGATACCATACAAACTGATTTGGTTCCAAATATACAGTTGCCATACGTACCTTTTGTGTGTTTTGTACATTATTGAGATCAAAGAACTGCTCCAACTGTAATATCCATGTGGCGGGATCCTTGCCATCAAACTTCCTCATATCGATTTTTGGAATATGGTGGGACTTCGATCCAACATTAGCGTCTATAGAATCATGATTAACATTACTTTTGTTCACATCATGAGTTTCCTTTACAACCTTTTCACCATTAGTAAGTATTTCTTGTAGAAAATTTGTCAAATCTGTCTCCAAATCTGCCATGTCTGTCTTCTGAAACGTCACAGAAAAAAGGTTATAGTGAAAATTCCACGATGACCTGTTTGGAGCAGCGAAACCCTAGAATCCAAAGCTCTGATACCAAATGTTATGAAACCAGCTCACAAAAAGATAGAAAAGAGAGATCCACGCCTTAGAATTCAGCCTCTTCGAGGGGGAAACCTCCTTTACATTACATAAATGAACAATTCTTGGATGATACAAATGACAAAACCTCCTTTCTATATATAGGAGTCTAAGGAGTCACAATATAATCTAGCCGACCTAACAATAATAATATAAAGCCACAAAAATAACAATAGAGGGATTCTATGGGGCACAAAAATAACAATATGGGGGTAATAGGGGCACAACAATATAAATAAGGGGTATAACTACAATAGTAATGGGGTAATCACTAGTATTATAGGGACCCAACAAGTTCCCTATTCGACGTCATCATCGGCTCACAAGCAGTGGCCACATGTCCTCCTGTAAACAGCGCCAGCCTGCTTCGTCGGTTCAATTCTTCAGTTACGACGTGGAATGATTCTTCTTCCACCGCGGCGATCAAAACAAACCTCAAATCTTTACAAACTGTGGCTTAATCCCTCACCGATTTTGCTTTCCCATCGGGCACGATCTCAGCCATTAGATCTAGGGCCTCCAGATCCAACACCATACGCACGTTTCGCGCAGTTGACTTGCTCGACAATTAGCACATGATTAGTAGTGGTTTTCTCTCTCCTCCGCTTGCCACGCGTCAATCCCTCAGTGGAATCACTCCGCTTTCACCCAAAACCTCTTACCATTCAAGGAGCCGTGGATCAATACCATCGTCTTTTCAGAGCACGGGTCCTGCCTTGTCCTTCAGCCTTTTCGCCTTTTCCCCTATGGTTCTCTGGCTCTCCATGCAACTAAGTGCTCGGGGCTTCTCCATTTCGAGCCTTTGCGCCCAACGATGCATCAAAAACCTCCTCTGTTTCCCGATCCGGGCCTCCCAGGAGCTAATTTCGCCTCCCGCGTCGTCTCCATGGGCCTCGGTCAGCGCACTTTGACCGAGGTCCTCGTCGTTCTACGTTCGCTGCCATTGCCACTCGCTCAGGGTGTTTTTGATCACTGTTTTGAATTCTTTAATGTTTGTCCCGACTTGATACAGTCATGGTTCGTTGAGAGTTCTTTATGGTTCCAATTCGGATCAAGTGTGCGATCTAGTATGCAAGTTATTGGCTTATGATGCGGTGCTGTATTTGAACCAATGATTAAACTTAGTGGTTGATGAAGGATAAGATCTAATGATGGATCATGATCTTAAGGCTGGAAATGAATTATCATTATGTGGTTTAATCATGTATAATCTAGATCTGAATACTGAATCATGTGTCGTTCTGTAAATATTATGACCTCGGTATAACTGTAGTCCGGAATAGTTGCAGAATTATGAATTAATATTTGCAGATGCGTACGCTGGTTGGCTTTGATAAAAACGCATATACACGCAGGTTCGACACATGGAAGTAGCATATACCTCATAAAGTATGTTTCAATAGTTTTTTTTTGCTGTTGTAGAGTTCTGGGTTCTAGTTTGGGTTCTGGTTACTGTATTCTGGTGACAGTATTCTAAATGATCAGATTGATTATAATGTGACGATGGGTTATTAAAATGATTGATTCATTCAGTTGTGGTTGATTCAGAAAGTGATGATTGAGTTTCAATGATTGGTTGATGCAGATGTATTTGATGATTGAATTGCAATTATCATGTTGTTGATGGATCCAATCTGAAAATTTATGAAACGTGGTCCTTGGAGGAAGAAAGAAGGTCGTATCCTTCTGTTAGTTTCCGCCTATGTACTAGTAAACGTACCGGCTAGTACAAGAGTTAGGGGTTGTAGCTCCCTTCCAATAGAAACTGGAGAACGAGAGAAGGTTGTAACCTTCTGCAGGTAAAAGCCCGTTTACTAGTATAAGTCTACACCAGTACAAGATTGTAAACAGATTTTCTTATTATTAAAAGAAGATAGAGATGACATCAATAGGTGGTTTTTACCCACATTGGCTTTCCACCTTATATCGTGGTGTTCATGTGTGTTGCTTATGTGTAATGCTTTATTCTTCTTTTACTGCATTGTCTAATAAATCTCTGATATATATGCTAAAGTCCAATACATGATAAATTGTGTAAATCAAAATTTCTCTGCATATACGCTGGTTTCTTTAAGTACAGTCGCGTGTACACACTAGTTCGCTTAGCTGAAGTAGCGTATACAAATCTGTTTGGGAAATAAAATTATTGATATGATAATAATGATTCACCCCTCCCCCCTTCTCGGTATTATTTCCAATAAGACTAAACTCAAAATCCTTTCAAAATATAATTTCCCTCATTCTATCCCCCTCCCTCATAGGCCAACAACAATTGTGAATTAGTTACAAGATGGTTTTGTTGAATTTCGAAACTGATTCAATTATAAAAGTTGTCTTTCCTCCTTTCAAATTTACATATAAATATTATACGTAAAAAAACATATATATAATACTCATTTCAAAAGTTACTCCACTCATTACATAATTTGGGTTTTTAACTTAAAAATGATGAATAGTGTGAGCACTAGTCATAATAAAGGAGGAGAGAGTGGGCCCGAATACTATCACATTCATGTCCATAAAATCAGTAGGAACTTGATCAAAATTGTAAACTCCTTCACTGTGGAACCTTAGGCGGTTTTTTAAGATGAGGAGGGTGATTTCATAAATGATCTTATCTGTAGATCTTTAGATGGATGATTTCTCAGAATCTACCTCGAGGACCACCTTCCTCCTTAATTTTCATGCACTTTGTCCTCCCGTAATTTCATGGATTTGGTTGTGCAACTTGTATACCATCGATGGTGTTAACACTTAAAAGTTTCCAATTATTTCTAATGTGTGCATTAAATAAGACCAAGTTCTTCACTGAATATCAAATATTAAATAATGATTTCTTTCTCAATCAACAAGAGTCTGGGAGAATTGTCTGAATAGTCATTGAAACCACTCTGATATCCCAAAAACAAAAATATATGAAATAACTAGAACTTCGTAGGCCTGGATTACATCACACAACATGCATAACTTTTTCTCAATCAAATTCAATTATTCATGATAGAGTTCCAATAAGTGAATGAATAAATTTCCTATGAAAAAGATGGCTTGTAATGTTTGGCAAAGTAACGATTCAATTCTTTGAAAATTGGCTTGTTATTCATAACAGTTCCTTCAAAATAAGCAATGAAGCCAATTTACTTACTTTGGAAAACATTCCTGGCATGAAATGTTTGTTTTGTAAAATCCAAGTCTCCTCTAAGAGTGAGATTCTCATTAAATCGAATTCCAACAGAATGAATCATCCCAGCTTGGAATAGGGTTTTGGAAAAAATATCCTTGAAAGAACCTGTGAAATATATGGAACCACTCAAAAGGATTAGAAAATTCTTGTGATGAAGTCAATATGGGTCCTTCTGCAAAAAATGCTAGATCGCGGAATTTTAAAATTTTGCTTCACTTTCTTGCAATAAGAAAGTGAAAATTCACTCCTCGGGGCCACCGGTGTTTTTCTTTGAATGGTCATCTAAAATATAACCGACTCAGATATGGCTAGTCCAATCAGACTTTTGAAAAAGGATCATCAATCTTTGACCATTCATCTAAAATATAACCGATTCAAATATGGCTAGTCCAATCAGACTTTTGAAAAAGGATCATCAATCTTTGACCATTCACTTTGAGCTCTCAGAGAAAATGGCCCAAAATTTTTAACTTACCGCTTGCTTTTACTCTAAAATTGAAATATTCATTTCTTTCTCGAAATGTTTTCCAACAACAGAGCCACCAGATAAGGATAATTTAAACACTACCTTAATGGTAGAATGACAACGCTAGGAGGCTCAACAATTTTTTATTTTTTTTTAAATATGAACATAAATAAGCATACTTTTTAATGAGTGTTTTACAATATAGCTCTGCCTGCACATCAGCAACTCCACTTTTCTTTCTTGATCTCCTTGATCCTCGGCAGTATCCAAAAAATTATCATTTTCATATTCCTTATAAGAAGCAGTCATGAGGCTAGAAACAAACAAATACTTTTCGCAAAATTCATTCATTCCTTTATCACTGGATCTTCCTTTATGCTTGATCTTCTAACTACTTTGAGTGCAATGGAATTTGTCAGCATTTAGAAAACAACATTCCATTTCTTTCTTTGTCATAACAGAAGGATTATCTTTGAGTTCCTTAGTTGTATCTCACATACATTGAAATGTCTAAGGTGTGAGATTAAGAGTTGCAATTTTTATTTCCTATAGATTCATCCTAGCAATTTTGAATTCTGTAGTACCCATTTATGTAATTTTCTCTTTCTCACAAATGTTAAGAACTCCATTGTAATCAGTAGAAAATACTCCCCTATCTTACTAATTTAGAACTCATATTTGTTTCTCCTTTCTAGAATAATTCCATCTGAATTTTTACATTTTGAAAACCCTTGATTGTAGTCTTCAACTCTGTATCGTAAGGCATGGTCTCCCATAAAGTTGATTTTGCATCCTATTTAATATTTGCTAGCACAATTTACAGTTCATCAACTAAATTTTAGAGAGTAAACAGTTCAATTGTTGTCTCCTTCATGATACGTTCTCTTGCTCCTTTAAATGGGAACTACCTTTAATGAAGTATAATATTTGTTGAGTGATATACCTTGGTGCTTTTACTTAGAGATTTTATGATGTAGCAGATATTAAAAAAAAAAACTTTGTATCATTTTTTTTAATCATTTCATGGCTTTATTTGAAGGATTTATTGTTCTCTTCAACTAGAAAACCTGAGCTGCAACATCTGACTTCAATTTAGGACAACTGTTTTCCTGCAAAATGCTGAGAAACATAGACGAGTGGCCTCTGATTGGGCATGGAGTCAAATTCTGAAAATTCGGGAAAGTCTCCCCAAAACCTACTTCAATTAAGATTGATTCCTTTATTCTTGAATTGAAAAAAAACTAAACCATAAATGCTGTAACTAAAAATTCTCAACATATGAGCTTATTTATGTACAAATCCTATTTAGGTACATGGTTGAATTCTTTAGGTGGAGTCAATCTTTCAATGGTACCAGGCCAGCATTTGAGTGTTGCAGTGAATGCCTCCATACACCTGAAATTCAGATCTTAAAATTGGAATGCACCATAAAAACTTTTCAAATAAAAGTTTAGCACATACCCTAGAATTAATAACCATTGTTAACCAAAGAAAAATAAAATCTATTCAGCTACTGGATCATAGAATAGCACATACCCTAGAATTAATAACCATTGTTAACCAAAGAAAAATAAAATCTATTCAGCTACTGGATCATAGAATTGATGAGAAAAAATTCCAATTGCCTCTTTTTCTATAAAATATGTCAGACATGAATCTTCTTATACAGGGCAACCACCATCACTATTTGACTCCTAAACTTGGGGTTGTATAAAAACCTATTTCTTTGCATAGTTAGATAAAAATGGTTTTGCCTTAGAGATATATCCACATAATTTCTTATTCAATTAACTCTTACACATTAGCATAATTAATATGAGTATAAAACTCTCGAGGATGTGACATGTATAATTGTTCAACAGATTGTTGATGTCATAATTTTTCACCAAAAACTAAGAAATTTTTATTACTGTCAGCAAAGTGCTCTGTATAATGAGAGTATACACTATCAGTTTCAACAACATTTCCTTCAAGAACCACCATGTCAAAACCATTCGTCATCACATGAAAGGGAAAAACATCTACTGCAGGCGTAAAATTATTTTGGTGAGGAAAAGTGTTTAACTCAAAACAATTTGACTTGCAACCTATAAAATTTGAAGGAGAAAAGTTTAGATTTAGATCAAATGGTTGTCTTTTCAACTCCTTCTGCTGATTTATTTCTAGATTTGCACGAATATTTTGATCTTGAAGCTTCTCACAGACCCAAAGGTTATCCTCAACTTCTTTAACATCAATGAATATTTGTTCCACGATTTTGGATCCCCTCTCCCTAAGATAAAATGCTACTTTAGGAGGAAGGGCTGTTAAATAATATACTTGGCATTAGACTCAAGAGGGTAAATTTATTTTTGTATCTTGAAGTAAAAAAATTTCAAATCTCCTGTTGAATTCACCAACTATTTCATTGCTTCTCCTATGCATTGCATATAATTTAGAAAGATATTGTTCATGACATTTGTGTTCACCCTAACACCCCAAAAACATGTCTTGAAATTATTTTCATGAACTAATTGTATTTGGCTTTAAACATCAAAACCATTGAACTAATTGTATTTGGCTTTAAACATCAAAACCATTGTTGGGAATCTCTAGTTGATGAATGACAAAACAACCTGAAAACAATATCTTCATGAATAAGTTCAAATTTGTCCAGCAAACATTCAAAGTCCAGCACAAGTTGCCGTGCTATAGCATAGCTTTCTCCACTGAAATGAGGTAGATATTTAAACATATTGCAGGGTGATCATGAAAAGCGGATGGCGACTAAAGCGGTTTAAAAATTTCCTAACTTTTGGACTGGGTGTTAGTGGTTTGACTAAAAGGCACGGAAGTGAATGTTACAAAAGATGACAAATGAAATTTTTCATGTTCAAGTTCAAAAAATGGGGATTTTGAGAATGGATTGTAATGAAAACATGTTTTTCTTCATTTGTTTCCAAAGAATAAATACGATTAAGATTTGCCACACAAGAAGAAGATAAATCTCTTTGTTTTAAGGGAAAATACCTTTTTGAGGGTTTGGACAAGTTAGAGTATATAAGACACGAAATAACCTTTTTCTTGACATGTAGGGGAAAATAGACAATAAAAATGATAAGAAATAATAAGAATCTTTTAAAAAATGTGAGCATCTGATACCTGATTTTTCCTTGCTACTTCTTCATTTTATATCAGCAAATTTTTTCCTCTGTAAACTCTTTCCGAGTGAAGTCACCAAACGAATAATTAACAACCAAACTTGATGTATAAATCTTGTTCTCCATCAAGAAATATATCTTAATACCTAGGGAGAAATAACTTCATCTCTCTATTACCGGACAATGGCGCCAAAAAATGTTGTGCCTCACAAGATAATTCTTGGCTGTGGGGGAACCAGTGCATGAGACATTTTTAAATTGGATAAAATTAATTAAAGTCAATGGTTGGAAGTACAATCCATGAAGGCTTGTAACCAACAATTCTAGTTCTAAAACCTTATCCTTCCAAATAAAAATGACGAGAGGCTCTGAGAATTGCAAAATGTTGGACATGATGAGTGGGTTGAAGAAGAATAGAGAAGAGAGACCAAACTAGGAACTTAAGAATCTGAATTTAGAGTATTGTAGAAAGAATAATGTAAGACTAAGAAAATGTGAATGAGTTTTCTAGATGTGGAACACCCATTAACGACTTCAACATTAATTATTACTAGTACAATTAAGTAAATTAATTAAAACTAAATTGAAACACCCACTGCATCTGATGAATATTGAGACATGAGAAGGAAAATAATGAGTGCAACTTCCCAAAACTAAAATAAAGCTATAATATATTATTTAGGCTCCAAAAACATTTTTGGATTACACTACCGAGTCATAAAGCCTGAAGTCCCAACCTTGTCAAATCTAATTTCCCTCCTTTTATCCCCCTCCCTCATAGGCCAACAAAAATTATTAATTAGTTACAAAATGGTTTTGATCAATTTCGAAACTGATTCAGTTATAAAAATGGTCTTTCCTCCTTTTAAATTTACATTTAAATATTATATATAAAATAACATATATATAATACTTATTTCAAAAGTGACTCCACTCACAACATAATTAGGGTCTTCAACCCAAAAATTAAGGATACACATACGTGAGCACTCGTCATAATAAAGGAGGAGTCAGTGGGCCCAAATACTATCGCATTCATGTCCATAGAATCGTTCGGGACTTGATCAAAACTGTACACTCCTTGAGTGGGGAACCTTCGGCAGTTTTTTAAGATAAGGAGGGTGATGTTGTAAATGATCTTATCCACTTTAGATGGATGGTTTTTTGGAATCCACCTCCACTACTACATTCGTTATTAATTGTAGTGTACTTTGTCCTCCCGTAATTTTATGGATCTGGGTGTGCAACTTGTATACCATCGATGGTGTTAGCACTTAAATGTTTCCCGTTATTTCTCATGTGTGCATTAATTAAGAACAAGTTCTTCACTAAATATCAAAAATTAAATAATGGTTTACTTTTCAATCAAGAAGAGTCTTGGAGAAGTGTCCGAATAGTCCCTGAAACCACTCCGATATCCCAAAAAAAAAAAATATGTGAAACAACTAGGACTTCGCAGGCATCGGTTACATGGCATAACATGCATAATTTTTTCTTAATCAAATTCAATTATTCATGATAGAGTTCCAATAATTGAATGAATAAAATTCCTATGAAAAAGATGGCTTGTAATGTCTGGCAAACTAATGATTCAATACTTTGAAAATTGGCTTATTATTCATAAGTGTTCCTTCAAAATAAGCGATGAAGCCAACTTAATTGTTTTGGCAAACATTCCAGATATGAAATATTTGTTTTGTGAACTCCAGGTCTCCTTTAAGAAAAAAACCCAGATTGCAGAATTTTGAAATTTTGCTTCGCTTTCTTGCAATAAGGAGCCAAAATTCGCTCCTGGGGGCCACCTATGTTTTTCCTTAAATGGACATCTAAAATATCACCGATTGACATATTGCTAGAACAATCAGACATTTGAAAAATGATCACCAATATTTGACCTTTCACTTTGAGCTCTGAGATAAAATGGCCCAAAAGTTATAACTTTCCGCTTGCTTTTACTCTAAAATTTAAATATTCATTTCTTTCTGGAAATGATTTCCAACAACAGATCCACCAGATAATTGTGATTCAATACTTCCTTAATGGTATAAATAGAAATCTAGGAGGCTCAGCAGAATCAATTGTTTTTTAAATATAAACCTAATGAATAATCATTTTTAATGAGTGATTTACAATAGGAGTAGTCTTTAACGCGACTTTTTGAAAGCTTTTTCGGCGATTTTTTCCGGTGAAAATCCGGCAGTAATTTATTGGAATCCAAGTTTGATAGCTAATTTCTGCACAATGAAACCGTCCCAGGGGTTTTTCAGGGTGCTGAATCCGAATATGCAGTTAAAAAACCATTTTAACTGCAACAAATCATGATTTCATCTCAATTTCTTCCGCCGGATTCCGTCACCGGAATCTCAAAAAGTCGCATTATAGACAACTCCTTTACAATATAGCTCCTCCTGCACATCAGCAACTCCACTTTTCTTTATCGATCTTTTTGTTTCTTGATAGAATACAAAAATAGATCATTTTCATTTTCTTTATAAGAACCGGTCATGAGGCTAGAAACAAACAGAGACTTTTCGCAAAATTCATTCATTCCTTTATCGCTGGATTTTCCTTTATGCTTGAGCTTCTAACTACTTGGAGGGCCAATGGAATTTGTCACCGTTTACAAAACAACATTGCATTTCTTTCTCTGTCATAACAAATGGATTATCTTTGAGCTCCTTAGTTGTATCTCACATACATTGAAATGTGTAAGGTGTGATATTAAGAGTTGCAATTTGTATTTCGTAAGGATTCATCCTAGAAATTTTGGAATCTTTAGTATCCATTTATGCAATTTACTTATTCTCACAAATGTTAAGAACTCCATTGTAATCAGTAGAAAATACTCCCATTCCATACTAATTCACAAGTCATATTTGTTTCTCTTTTCTGGAACAATTGCATCTGAATTTTTACACTTCGAAAATTCTTATTGTAGTATTGAACACTGTATCATAATGCATCGTCTCCCGTAAAGATGATTTTGCATCCTATTTAATATTTGCTAGCACAGTTTACAGTTCATTACTAAATTTTGCAGAGTAAACATTTAAATGGTTTCCTCATTCAGGTTACCATCTCTTGGTGCTTTAGGTGGGAACTATCTTTGATGAAGTATAATATTGGTTGAATGATATACCTTGGTGCTTGGACTTGGAGATTTTATGAGGCAGCAGAAAATTAAAAAAAAAAACTTAGTATAGTGTTTTTTGAAACATTTCATGGATTCATTTGAACTGTTTTTTTTTTTCTCTTTAGCTAGAAAAACTGAGCTACAACATCTGACTCCAATTGGGGACAATGTTTTTCTAGAAAAACCCCTATACCAGTGACCTCTGATTGGGTATGGAGTCAAAATATGAAAATTTTGAAACATATGTCTCCCAAAACCTGATTCAGTTAGGATTGCTTCCTTTATTCGTGAACTCAAAAAAAACTGAACCATAAATACTGTAACTGAAAAATGCTCAACATATGAGATTATTTATGTAAAAATCCTATTTATATACATGGTTGAATTATTCAGGCCAAGTCAGTCTTCCAATGGTACCAGGCCACCATTTCGTTGATGGATCTAATGCCTCTGTACTGCTGAAATTCAGAGCTTAAAACTTGCATGCACGATAAAAGTTTTTGAAATAAAAGTTTAACACGTACACTAGAATCAATAACCATTGTTGACCAAAGAAAAATGACATATATTCATCTACATGATCATAGAACTGATCAGAAAAAAATTCAGTTGCCTCCTTTTCTCGAAAAGCTTTCAAACATGAATCTTCTTGTACAAGGCAACCACCATCACTATTTGACTACTGAACTTGGGGTTGTATAACAACCTATTTCTTTGTGTAGTCAGATAACAATGGTTTTTCCTTATAGATATATCCACATAATTCCTTATTCAATTCACTCTTGCACATAAGCATAATTAATATGAATATAAGACACTCAATAATGTGAAATGTATTGTTGTTCAACAAATTGTTGATGTGATAATTTTTCACCAGAAACTCAGCAATTTTCATTACTGTCAGCAAAGTGCTCTGTATAATGAGAGTATACACTACCAATTTCAACAACATTTCCTTCAAAAACCACCATGTCAAGACTCAAAACTATTCATCATCTCATGAAAGGGAAAAACATCTACTGCAAGTGTAAAATTATTTTGATGAGGAAAAGTCTTTAACTTAGAAAAATTTGAAAGAGAAAAGTTTAGATTTAGATCAAATGGTTCTCTTTTCAACTCCTTTTGTTGATTTATTTCTTGATTTGCACTAATATTTTCGTATGGAAGCTTCCCACAGGCCCAAAGGTTATCCTCAACTTTTTTAACATCAATGAATATTTGTTCCACGGTTTTGAATCCCCTTTCGCTAAGATAAAATGATACATCAGGATGAAGGGATACTAAATAATATACTATGGCAGTAGCCTCAAGAGGGAGAATTTATTTTGGTATGCTGAAGTAAAAATTTTTAAATTTCCTATTGAATTTACCAACTATTTTACTGTTTCTCCTATGTATTGCATATAATTCAAAAAGATATCCTTCATGAGATTTGTGTTCACCCTAATACCTCAAAAATATCTCTTGAAATTCTGGACATGAACTGATTGTATTTGGCCTTAAACATTGAAACCATTGTTGAGCATCTTCCGTTAATGAATGACAAAACAACGTAAAAACTATATCTTCATGAATAATTTAAAATTTGTCAAGAAAATATTCAAAAGCCAACACATGTTGTTGTGCTATAGCATAGATTTCTCCACTGAAATGAGGTAGATATTTAAACATCTTGCATAGTAATCATGAAGAGTGGATGGAAACTTAAAGGGTTTAAAAATTTCATAAACTTTGGACTTGATATTTGTGGGTTGACTAGAAGGCACAAAGTGACTGTTAGAGAAGAGGAAACACCAAAATTTTATTTTAAACTTGGAAAAATTGGGGTTTTTGAGAAGGGATTGTAAGGAAAATATTTTTTTTGTTCATTTGGTTCCGAAGAAGAAATACAATCAAGATTTACCACACAAGAAGAAGATAAATCTCCTTGTTTTAAGGGAAAATACCTTGTTGAGGTTTTGGACCAAAGTATATAACACATGAAATAACCCTTTTGACATGTAGGGGAAAATAAACAATAAAAATGATAAAAAGGAATAAGAATCCTTTGAAAAATGCCAACATATGATACCTGATTTTTCCCTTCTACTTCTTAATTCTATATCAACAATTTTTTTAACTCTTCGTGAGTGGAGTCACTAAACAAATAATTAACAACCAAAATTGATATCTAAATCTTGTTCTCCATTAAGAAATAGATCTTAATATACCCAAGGAAAAATAACTTCATGTCTCTTTTACCTAGCAATGACGCCGAAAAATGTTGTACTTAAGGAGATAATCTCCTGGATATGGGGGAACTAGTTCCTAAGACATTTTGAAATCAGATAAAAATAATTAAAATAAGTGGATAGAAGTACAAGCCATGAAGACTTGTAACCAAGAATTCTAGTTCTGAAACGTCAGCCTTCCAAAGAAAAATGACCAGAGGCTTTGAGAGTTGCAGAATGGTGGACTAGACAAGTGGGTTGAAGAAGAATAGAGAAGAAAGACCAAACTAGGCACTTAAGAATCTTAATTTAGACTCTATAGAGAGAATAATGTAACACTAATAAAATGTGAATCAATTTCCTAGATGTGGAGCACCCATTAAGGGCTTCAACATTAATTGTCATGAGTATAATTAAGGAAATTCATTAAAATTAAATTAAAACACCCATTGCATCTTACATTGTCCAGTACAAGAAAAGACATTGATGAATACTAACACATGAGAGGAAAAATAATGGCTTCAAATTCCCATAACTAGAATCAAATTAAAATATATTATCTAGGCTTAAGAAATATTTTTGGATTACAATACCCGGTCATAAACACTGAACTCTGAACCCTTTGAAAATATAAATTCCTTCCTTTTCTCCCCATCCCTCATAGGCCAAAAACAATTATTAATTAGTTAGAAACTGGTTTTGATAAGTTTTGAAACTGATTCAGTTATAAAAAATGTCTTTCCTCCTTTTAAATTTACATTGAGATATCATATATAAAATAATATATATATATATATATATCTATATATATATATATATATATATATATAATACTTATTTCAAAAGTGACTCCACTCATAACATAATTTGTTTTTTCAACCCAAAAATGAAGAATACACATACGTGAGTAGTAGTCATAATAAGGGAGGCTGCGAGGCAGCAAGTCCCTGCATTAAGTTCAGAACATAAATATGAACAGAAGGAGAACAAGTGGAGCGGAGCAGAGAGTTCTTTCAGCATTTTAGCGCATCATCTGTTGTAGGCAGCCAGCAAACTACAACATATTTACCACGTGCTAGCGCATCATCTGTTGTAGGCAGCCAGCAAACTACGGCATATTTACCACGTGCATTGCATGCAAGCCAAGAGTTTCATTTCTTTTGGTAGTGTGATCTCGGTTTTGCTTGTCGTATCTCTCACAAGTCCAGGATTCAGGGCACCCTCCATTTTGCTTGTAGTATCTCCCGCAACCCCAGGCTTCTTCTCAGCCTCACTTTTGGTAGTTGTTTATGAAGAAGTGCCATGTTAAAGCCGAATAGAAAAAATGAGGTCAGCAAGAGCGAAAAATAGTCGAGTGCCCTTCTTTCTCTTAAAAAGTCAAAATATATATATATATATTTTTACACTAAGTTAAGATTAAGTGAGCAAGTATCTAAAGGTTGGTTAAGATAATAGGTAGGTTGGTTGCTGTTGCACTAAAGTAATAAAGTAGGGTGGGTCCTCCCTAAAAGCAGGAAGGTCAGGTGGGAAAAGTCCCAATAAGTTGTTCCGGTCGATCCCAAAAGCTATGCCGGTTGGTCCGTGTCGATTTATCATTCAAAGTATCGTTCAATATTATCATTCAAAGTATCGTTCAATAACGAACATTAAAATATCAATCCAATACATGATTAAAATGTGAAGTTATGTCATTAATTGGACATGCAAAAAGGATAAATCGCTGGTATGCTGTCCAACCGAAGCTACTGCAATTTGCGGCCACGTTTCCGTGCGTACAACATACGTGTTAATAGCCAGTAGTCGAGTGCCCTTCTATCTCTTAAAAAGTCAAAATATATATATATATATATTTTTTACTCTATAGAGTCAAAGTAAAATGAGACATGATTCCATCAAGTGCGTCGTTATTCTTGCAAAGGGTGAGGTCAACAAATTTATCATTCAAAGTATCGTTCAATAACGAACATTAAAATATCAATCCAATACATGATTAAAATGTGAAGTTATGTCATTAATTGGACATGCAAAATACATGATTAAAATGTGAAGTTATGTCATTAATTGGACATGCAAAAAGGATAAATCGCTGGTATGCTGTCCAACCGAAGCTACTGCAATTGCCGGCCACGTTTCCGTGCGTACAACATACGTGTTAATAGCCAGAGGACTCAATTACAGGAACCTGACACTTATGCTTTCATGGTCATCCAGAACGAGTATCGCCGGAAGCACAGAAACTGCGATCAATACTGAGGTTTGTGAGAGATAGGTCTGACATTTATGAAGAAGTGCCATGTTAAAGCCTAATAAAACAAACGAGGTCAGCCAGAGCGAGAAATAGTCGATTCGACATTTATGAAGAAGTGCCATGTTAAAGCCGAATAGAGAAAACGAGGTCAGCAAGAGCGAGAAATAGTCGAGTGCCCTTCTATGTCAGTTGCAAGAGCGAGAAAACGACATTTGGTATGCCATGTTTCCGTGCTTACAACATACGTGTTAATAGCCAGAGGACTCAATTACAGGAACCTGACACTTATGCTTTCAGATGGTCATCCAGAACGAGTATCGCCGGAAGCACAGAAACTGCGATCAATACTGAGGTTTGTGAGAGATAGGTCTGAGATTTATGGCTCGCTAAGGTCGAAATTATCTAGGGATTGGTAGACAATGAGAGATACAATTCTGTTTTGGAGACGCTTACATATGGTAATGTATTTGGTGTTTGCGGAGAGGTAGCAAAGCATCCAGGGATGCTGCTCTCATGCAGAGTGCGGAGGCACTCGCCGAACCGCGTCATAGCGAAACCTGAGACAGCATTCTCTGTGGCATTAGTATCAATCCAGCCACCATGAGGCTGGTTATTCAACCTTCGCCTTTGCTCAACGATTCTTGCGAGACTCGAGACATGAATAACCAGGGACTGCGTTATGTTGTTGAACTGCGATCCTATAACACTGGCATCGCCATTGAATTGTAGTTCAAGCAGTTCGTGTCATACATATATTAATGAAGCCGAGGCAGCCATGGCATGTAGGAAAGATGGTGTCTGTTGCACATTTATAGCTGGAGGTTTTAGCGCTTCTCAAGCTTTTAATTCTGCTTCTAGATCTTGCTCACGAAGGTATGGGTCTTTATCTCTAAATTCAGAATCCCAATCAAAAGCATAAGGGAAAAATGTAAATATACAGGTTTAAAAAATTGAACCATGAAGAGATGCTGCCAGAATATTTTAAATTTTACTTATCTAATTTGATATTGACTTTACCGAAATATAATTTTTTTAATTTTACTGAAACTATTTAATTTGATTATAATTTCCTTTCCAATAAAAACTGTGCTCTCTAATTTTTAATAAATATGCATTCTCTGAGTCAAGCGAGAAAGCAAGTGGAACAGATTCTCAGATCCTTTTTATTTTATTTTATGGAAGGGATCGGAGCTGAAAAGCTCTGGGGCTAAGGTGGCTTGGGATGTAATCTATAGACCAGAGAAGGAAGAGAGCGGTCTGGCCTTGTCATGATTGTATATTCTGGGTAAATTACAAATTTATAATTAATAAACTTTAGAATTCTCTAGAAGTGTTTTCCATGATTACACAATAAAACTAAAACTAGAAATAAATAAAATTATAGACGATTTGCGAGGTCCTTATTGACTTCACCTCTAACACTTTTGTACACAAGATGGTAACGACTGTCTTGTATTATACCTTGGACTGGATATGAGAAGCAGGTATTTCTGATCTTTTTCTTTTGATTAATTGAGAACTTATCCATCTCCAGGATTCTGGTAACAGGGCGTTTTTGTTCATTTCCTGATTAATAAATTAAACCCTGGTCTGGGAGATGTGACGAGATGGATCGATTCGCGATTAATATAAAGGAGATCATCGCAGTCATGATGCATGGTTGCATGGGTACAAGTTAGAGTTCGCGCCAGAGTTCAAACCCCAAAATATATATGCAAAAACTACACCAGAGAAGACGCAGGAGACGGCGATATTCAGCAATCAGGGCACAAGGTAAAATTGTTCTGTAAATTAGATATATGAACACAATAAAAATAAAGTAGTGGAATAAAATTGTTAACTCCTTATCCTACTTAATAGGTTTCTGAGACAAATAGATAGTTCTTTCAATTCAGATATATAAACAACAAGCGAAAGGGAAAGAACAGTTAGGCCTCTGTTGTGGAGTTTGTTACTGCTATGAATAACCAAAGAAAAAGGATATAGGAAAAATGTTGTGAAAATTTGGTATTCAATTTACTACATTACAGTAACGCTAATCATGGATGGTTTGCATCTCATCGACAGCAGGAGACGGCGATATCTGGAGCGTCTGGATCCACGGCCAGCACGCCTGTGATCTGCAACACAGAACCAATCAGCGCAGAAGCAATTAGGGCAGAAGGTGAAATTGCAGAAAATTACTACAAAGTGTTGCAATTTTTAGCAGAGATAGTGCCTTTTATTCCTATTTCCATTGCAGTATCAGTGGCACCACCATGCAACGTGTAGTTGTAGGGTTGTGTCACCATCTTGAAAGGTGTAGGTGGCAGTTACAAGGCGGTGGTACAGAAAACTTTGGTTAAATTTCTTGTTGCATATACGTACGCCTCAGATCTCGTCCTTTAATGCTAGCATTAATCTCCACTTCTCCACTTCGCAAATAATGAAAACAACGCAGTCGGAAATAGCATATGCTTTTGGCCTCTTCTCCTCGGGAAGAGGCCAAATAAGATGAGGAAAAAAACGACCATATAGTTATAATATTGAACTGGTTGCATAAGCCGCAGACTCAGTGTATAAACCGCCTGAATTAATGCTAAATATCATCAATCCGATTACCATAGTCCCCGGCCATTGTCAGATGGCAGGGACTAATAAGAGAGTGAGTGGGTTCGAATACTATCGCATTCATATTCATAAAATCGTTAGGGACTTGATAAAAATTGTAAACTCCTTCACTCATGAACCTTAAGCAGTTTTTTAAGATGAGGAGGGTGATGTTGTAGATTATCTTTATCTCTAGATTTTTAGATGGATGGTTTTTCGGAATCCACCTCCAGGACTACCTTCCTTATTAATTGTTGTGCACTTTGTCATGCCGTAACTTCATTAGATCTGGGTGTGCATGTTGTATACCATTGATGGTGTTAGCACTTAAATGTTTCCAATTATTTCTAATGTGTGCGCTAAATAAGAACAAGTTCTTCATGAAATATAAAATATTAAATAATGGTTTCTTTTTCAATCAAAAGGTGTCTTGGAGAAGTGTCTGAATAGTCAAAGAAACCACTCCGATATGCTGAAAAAAAATATCTGAAACAACTAGGACTTCGTAGGCCTGGATTACATGGGACAACATGCATAATGTTTTTGTTGGCTTATATGGGCCTCCGATATGCTGAAAAAAATATCTGAAACAACTAGGACTTCATAGGCTTGGATTACATGGGACAACATGCATAATGTTTTTGTTGGCTTATATGGGCCTGACTCGGGTTCCGAAGAGTTATTTAGCCAAAAAAATCCCATAGCTACCGGCCCTTTCGGTAACAGCCCGTGGGGCACGCACTGAGGTCTCACCCTTGGTAGGAGGGGAAGGTGTTGGAACTAGGTTTCCACACCCTTGGGAGGTCTAGATGTGGTCTCGAGGTTTCGTGCATGGTTCTGCAGCCTCGCACTGCTCTTCTTCCGCACAAATCCGTGGCTAGGCTATTCCTCAATACTATTTACTTTATAGATCAGATCTACTTGTGATGGTCTTTAAGCAAACATTTAATCAAGATGACCAGTGCATGCATTTAATAGAGATACAGATTTTCATTAACCTAAAACATAAGCATGCACATAAAGAATCAATAGAGATACCAATCATAAATTAACTAGATCTACAATAGCTCAAATTAACACAGTTTTTCAAAATCAACTTCTCTTTATTTCTACTTTATCATTGATACATCTAGATTTACCATGGGCACTGAGCTGCAAGGTCCGCGCACACAGCTGCGGACTCTACCAGGCCTCTGCGCACACAACTGTAGAGCCTCTATCTATCACCCAATACCCTCAAATCGGACTTACAAACACACATATAACTTTCAATGACCCATAGCACTACACTATATTCTCTTCCACACAAACTACCTTCTACCTTTAGAGCCCCACTCTATTTATGACTTACTCCCTACTATTCTATATTACGTCTTGGGTGGACAACCCTTTGACTTGAACTTTTGCATTTCGTGCTACACATATTTCAAATTTTTACAATATTTTTATCCTAACTTCTAGGCTCTGAGACCCAAAAATGTTACGCGGGACCTATGCTACCCAACAGTCCCCCAACACAATCATCATAACTCATCCGAGTCACTCGTTGGTGCGGCGAGACATGCTGCCTTGGCTTTACGGTTCGTGTCCCTTTGAGTGACACTCATCATCCTGCTGCTTCTTCGTTGTCTCCTACAACGCTTCATCTAGCTCCTACTTCGTTGTTTCTCCAAATTCTCGTGATTTATAATGCACATTATGCTCTGCTCGGTTAACACAAAACACCCCCTCATAAGATTTTAACTCAAGCGGGGGAGCCGCATACGGGACCTTCTTGTACCACCGCAGCCACTTCCTACCTTCGTATCTACTGTTTTCACTGTCTGCTACAGCTTGTGTTTCAATTTTGCAAGACCTTTATTGTTATCCACGTGATCCCAATCCTCAAGGTACATCAGAGACAAGTTATTAACTGCATTTCTACCAGTGGTCTCCATCTTTCGATCCTTTCTCTTTTCTGTTGTAGTTCGTCGGCCTTCCCCCAAGCAAGGCGGCGGCATCCGGACCAATTCTGCTTCGTGTCTCCCATTTTCCGATACATCCCCTACTGTTGATGTTAAACTTTGCGTGGCACCCCCAGCTGTCAACAACATGTTCCTCAGAGAGCCCTGCTTTTTCATCGGCCAAATCACCACCCTCGGGCTTACTCCTTGTGCAAAGATAATGAAAAGTTCCATATCGGTAACCAGCTTGTGTTTTCCAGAAGTGTAGGTCGCTCGGTGGATGCCCCTCTATGATTTATAAGCATTTCGAATTTCAAATTCACTAGCTCCCGCCTATTCTGGTGTCCTCATGTTAAACCTGTGGCAGCTCGTTCCATATCTGGCTCGTACCCCTTCTCTTAATTGCCCACCGCCCGCTCCCTTTTGCCATAATGCAGACATCTTGTCATGAATAGTGACAGTAACAGTCACCTCTCCTCTTAGCAATGCATCAACACACTCCTTTCTGCGCAACCGCGACCCTTGTGATTGGCCAAATCTACACATATCCTGGCAATCATGCTACTTTCCCCCAGACTGCTTTATCGTCCCGTGCTCTCTTTCAACTGGCTGGAGTGGTGAGACTGTCCCTCAGATGGTTAGTCAGGTGGTTAGCCCACCTGTGTAGAGCTTCATGCGACTGCCATTCACTCTTCCCGGGAAGGGGTCTCCATTGAGTTTGACAAGCTGAACTGCGTGCCCATTGGTAACCTCTTTGACAACATAGGGTCCCAACCAATGCATTCAGAGTTTGCCAGGGAATTTCTCGAACTTTTTGTGATATGATTGATCCAGGTGGATGTTGGTGGCCACCCACCTATCCCATTTGGACCCCCACAACTATCTCTTTCAGTTTTCCTGTTTCCTTAATTATAGCACAGTTTACTATTTTTAGCAGTTTTTCGGGTCCTAAACTTCTGGAGCCGTTTTGAGGCCCTAAAAGATGTTTTTTGGGAAATCCACCCCCAGCGATTTTTTTGCCTAAAAATCGTCTTTTTTGTCATATTCCTCGGAGAGATCTTTCCAACGGGCTATCATGCGCGTCAAACGGAAATAGTAGGACCAATTCGCGACCCCGGGAAGTTGATGTACCAACTTACCCAAAAACGGGGCCCACAATTTGGCGTTTCATCTTCTAGGGTTAGGTTTTGGAATGTGAAGGGTTTTCCATTGTTTCTCAACAATAAATAGGCCCTCGAGCCTCATTGTAACATAGTTCAGAACAGTTCAGAGGCATGTAGCCGCCACATCTCTTCTCAGAGATAAGCTACCATCACCCTAGCTGGTTTATTTCCATTTCTGGTTTGTAAGCACATTTCAGTATTTCACAGTAATGAAATGAAGTATTATTTCCGTTGCATCGCAGTATTTATGGTTATCTCATCTCTGTATTTATGGTTATCTCTGTAATTTGTTGCGTTCCTGTTTAAATCCGGATCAGTGGTATCAGAGCGGTCTGCTTTTTCTCTGTTTTTCTTTGCATGTCCCCAACGAGGTCGGGATATAAGGAGTTAGGGCTTGAACTGGTCGAACCTTTGCAAGACCAGCCTCGCAAATCCCGACGGCCTCCCATGGCGGATGAGAAGAAAGACGACGGGGCAGGAGATCCTATCAAAATCTTGCTCGAAGAAGCGCTCGAGCGACAAAGGAGTGCGATGATGGATAGCTTTGCGCAGATCCTTCAGCAGCTACCCAGAGGCGACGCATCGGCTTCCAACAGTGACTCTAGAAACGCCATGCCGTTTCAGTATACCAATTCCATGGGATGACATCCAAGGTATGATAAAATAAGTGTACCCACTCCGACTGAGACTCTTCTCCATAGGCTTGGGTCCATCTGGTGAGGTGCATGTGTGGGTCATCACGTCCATCGTATTTCTTAGTTATTCTTAGTTCCGGCTTCCCAAAACTTATCTGCATCATTCACCTGCAACCGCGCCAGTCTTCAAAGGTTCCTTCATGCATCCCCCACCAATGCATTGGCGTCGCATGAAACGCCCATTTTAACGCATTGAAACTAGGTTCTCTAGTACCGTGCATTCAAACATGGTTAGGAATTCATATACCGTTGTCAGCCCATCATACATTAGCAGTTCTCGATCCTGAGCTTTTACACAATACAACGACCTAGTGATCATGTTGTAGTTTAATGTTGTTACCCTGTTTAACTGATTATGCCACTGCTTATCTTCCTCATCTGAATCTGGAGTGCAGGACTCTGTACGCTCCCACGATATCCTTCCTTCTATAGTTAGATTGACCTAATCTTAATTTTGTGCAGTGATCTTATAGATGCAATCCAGTTCATCATCAATTCCTTCATCGTGGACGGGTTTCGTGTAGCGTGCTCCTTTAGTCGGGTCTAGCGAAATAACTACGCGGAGTGACTTCTTCTCGAATATCATTTTCCGCTTCTTTAAATTAATGACCCCATTCATATTTGTGGCCTAGTCTATCCCTAAAAATGTAGGGTAAGGGATATTTTCATCCACGATTTCTATTACTTCAAAGTCCGTTTCTATTCCTACACCTTCTATATCTACTGTGATTCCTTGTTGTCTCCCCATGGGCAAGATCTTTTGTTGGTTTTCCATTTGCAATTGAATAGGATAACATTGCATTGCAGGCTTGCCCATGCACTCCCAAGTCTCTTTAGGTAGCATGTTTGCATCCAATACTAAGTCTAGGATAACCTAATCCATCTCATAGTCACTGATTTGCGTCGTTAACTGCATCTCCCGTCCACTACATGAAGCATGTTACCTTAATTTTTAGACAACGCGGAGTTCACCTGACCCTACGCATCTAGTTATCAACTCTTGTAATCATTTAACCACCCTACTATGGTGCAGCAATTTCATGCATGTCTCTAAAAAGGTAGCTAGCATCGAGCGATCCATTTTTGACTCGGGTTGATCCTTACTACCTGGGGTACAGATCTCTGTGAAGCTCTTCCTGGCTTCCAGATCTGTCTCCTTGTGAACCCCGACATCGTCCTTAGTTAATTACCTCTTATCCTACCCTGTGGTTGTGCCACTTCTAAGCACCATGTTCACGTTGGAGTCTTCCTTGCGTGGTTCAACCCTTATCATTTGGATGTTCTACATCACTGTAGGTTGCGCTGCCCTCTTCTTACATATCTATGCTATCAATGTGGGGAAATATATCATTTCATTATTGAACTGCTCGTAATAAGGGCACGATATTCTGCTCGGGTTGGTACAATCCCGTGCGTAGTGCCCTGGTCCGCCACAATTATAGTAGATTAGGTGCACGCGACCCCTTCCTAGCCCCATTCCCCATCCTCATCCTCGCCCGTGGAACCCACCGCACACCATCATTGTGGCTGGATCTTGACCTCACACCTCAGTGTACATCTTGTAGGCAGGTGTTCAATCCATCAATAATTCATAACTCTGGCAGTCCCATTCATTGTGGCCCACTGATCTGCAAAAATTGCAAAATAGCTGCTAGGTGGTCTGGGTAAACTTTTGCAGTAGGTGAAAGTTGTCTATGGTGAGCTTTCCTCCCACCTGACAGATTGTGTACCAGAGTGAGGGTGCCATGCTTGGCCCTACATGTGCCTCTGGTCGCAATGGCATTGGTCCCCCCCCTACCAAATAATTTGCGAATATCGAACAATGATCCTTATCATGACCTTGGCATTTGCATTTCATGCACCACACTTCTTCTCGTGCTTCTGGGTGGGGTGCCTTTTCTTGTTTTAAATTCTGCATTTCTAAACACAAGTTCTGTATTTTTGCATGGATTCATTGAACTCCCAACGCCAGATCCTCTATTGGAGTTTCATGCAACCTCATCGTTGTCCCTAATGCTTCAGCCTAGGTTGAGATATTTTGCTATGGCAACACCATCCTCAATTGTGGCGTTAAAGAAACCACAAACCACGTGCAGTGCTGCGATTCCATCAGTGTCATGTTAGCCTCTTAGATCGTACTTTTTAGCCTCTGATCCAAGTCCCAAGGGGTTTCCCCTAGCAACATTATGATCTCCTTAAACTCGATGATCGACTGCGTCTCTGATCTTGGCCGAATAAACTCTTTTTTCAATGCCTCCCAAATCTCCGCTATTCCCACATTCGGGTGATTGCTCGAGTGCTTTACATACCACGTCAACGCGCAGTTCTGTAATGCGCTAACTAGAGTAGCCTTTTTGATGTTATCATCCATAACTCCATGTGCTTCCCACACTACCCTTACTACAAACCAAAACTGTTTTGGATCTTCGCTTCCTGCTCCTTTGAATAATGGTAGCTTGATCGTGCTTGTCATTTTTAACTCCTGGTCTGTGCGTGGGTATGCCAGGGCCTATTATGACCTCATACCACTTCTAATCCAATCAATCCTCAATCTCTTTCTTTGTAAGGCTTCAAAATTCCAACATTAGGCATCCCTTAGGCTGATCCTGTTTCTGGTAACAGAACCATTTTTTGGCTTATTGGGCCATGACGCAGGTTCAAAAGAGTTATTAGCCAAACAAATCCCGCAACTACAGGCCCTTTCGACAACATCTCATGGAGCGCAGGCTAAGGTCTCAGCTGAGGTAGCAGGGAGGGTGCTGGAACTAGGTTTCCACACCCTTGGGATGTCTTGATGTGGTCTGGAGGGGTCGCGAACTATTCTGTGGCCTCGCGAAACTCTGGATTATTATCACGAAGATCCGCGCAGGTATACTTTCTTATTAATGGAGTTATTATAGATATGATCTTCTTGTTACCTTCTTTAATCAAACATTTAACAATAAAATCCAGTGCGCACTATTATAAAAAAATATAAACTCATATAATAGATGCATAAACCAAAACACAATATATCCGTGATACTTCAGAAACCAGTTATTTTTATTAAAATCTTCCATCAATACAACCAGATATGTCCTGCGCACTCAGCTACAGGTGTCCGCGCACATAGTTGCAGACACTACCAGGCCTCTGCGCACAGAGCTGAAGAGCCTCTATCTATCTACCAACACCCTTGAATTAGACTTACAAACTCAGATAATACCGTCTTCACAAACCCATAACACTAAGATCAACCAAAAACAAGACTTACCTTCTACCCTTAGAGCCTCACTCTATTTATACATTCCCATGGTTTGCGAACCATAGGCAGGCCGACTTACTTCCTATTATTCTATATTATTTTTGGGCAAACAATCCTTTGACTCAACCTATTACATTTTGTGTTTCGTGCATTTAGGAGATTTACAATATTATTACCCTAACTCATAGGCTTTAAGCCCCAAAACCGTTACGCAGGCCTCTGCTACCCAACACCAACAATTCTAGTTCTGAAACCTTATACTTCCAAAGAAAAATGGCCAGAGGCTCTAAGAGTTTTAGAATGTTGGACTAGACAAGTAGGTTGAAGAAGAATAGAGAAGAGAGACCAAACTAGGCACTTAGGAATAAGAATTTAGACTACTTTAGAAAGAATAATGTAACACTAAAAAAATGTGAATGAATTTCGTAGATGTGGAGCACCCATTAAGGGCTTCAATCTTAATTATCATGAGTACAATTAAGTAAATTAATTAAAATCAAATTCAAACACCTACTGCATCTTACATTATCGAAGACAAGAAAAGACATTGATTAATACCTAGACATGAGAGGAAAAATAATTGCTACAACTTCCCATAACTAGAATCAAACTGTGATAGATTATTTAGGCTTCAAAAATGTTTTTGGATTACAATACCGAGTCATAAAGACTTGCTGGCATTATGATACAAGTGTTGTCCTTGATGGCAACTAACTCAGATGAAATATCACAGTACAACAGGTTAACAACAAAGAATTACATATCACACTACAAAGAATGAAGAAAGAGAGGTATACATAGGTTCACCTTGACCAAGCTGCGTATACATGCAAGTTCACTGAACACAAGTATCGTATACATACACATGCACTTTCATAGAAGGAAAAGCGTGTATATCTTGGAAAACTAAGTTTTTGGTTTGAGGTATTTGGTCCATGGTATTTTAATCCATGGTACTGGTCCAAGGTATTTGGTCCGAAGTATTCACCTTAGGTATTTGGACCAAGGTATTGGCCCTAAGTGGTTTTGGTCCATGTTATTGAGAAATGCCTAAAACTATAAAAGGAGGAGAATATCATTAGGCCAGGTGTTCAAGTATCAAATATCTGATGAAGTGTTGATCTCATAATCACCCTATGAGTGACCTTAGTTAAATATTTATTGAATAAAGGTAATACAGACTCATGTGCTGGTGTGTGTGTGTCTATGTTATTTAAGCAACGGATCGATCAGATTGCAAATATATAGACACTTGAAATGGAAAGACATCAGAGAAATATAGTAAGCAAATATAAGAACACAAGAAATTAATAATGATTTCACCCTATCCTCCAGTGCTACATCTCCGATCCAGCTCTCAGTAATGGCATTATTTTATTGTGTCTTAAGCAGAGAATTACAATGCAGGAGCTAAATATCAGTCTCCTGGAACAAATTTGCTTAGAAGAGTGGTTCTTGGATTCCCTAAGCCACTGGAGTGCACAGACTCATTTCCTACCAGCTCTGTGACCTTCTGGTCTACAATGGAGAGAGCCCAATGTGGTGCTCAGTCCGGATAGATCTTCTCTAAGATGGCTTGAATCTCTCAAGCTCTCTGGTGCTCGATGTTGCCTTTGGTCAACTCGGCCCTCTAACTTCTTTCTACTTTTGCTTTACTATCTTCTTTGCCTCTCTGTGTTCCGTCCTCCTCTCGGGGTTTTGGTCTCTCTGTCTCTCTCGGTTTCTTGTGTTCTATCTTCTGTTCATGGCTTTGAAGCCATTCATTCCCATGTTTGTTCAGTTCCTCTTCCACCTTCGTCGAATCACCTTCTGCAACTGCTCTTGGAGTTCCCTGTTCGGTGTCATCATCAGCTCACAGGGAGTGGCCACATGTCCTCTTGTAAATAGCTCTAGCCTACTTCGTTGATTCAATTCTTTAGTTACATCATGGAATGAGTCTTCTTCCACCATGGAAGTTAAAAGGAACCTCAAATCTTTACAAATTGTGGCTTAATCCCTCGTCCATTACACTTTCCCATCGGGCGCAATCTCAGTTGTTAGATGTGGGGCCTTCAGATCCAATGCCATACACATGTTTCACGTGGTTGACTTGCTCGACAGTTAGCGTGCGATCAGCGGTGGTTTTCTCTCTCCTCCGCTTGCCATGTGTCGATCGCTAAGTGGAATCGCTCCTCTTTCAAGGAGCCCCTAATGAATGTCGCCATTTTTTCGGAGCATGGGTCCTACCTTGTCCTTTAGCCTTTTCACCTTTTGCCCTACGGTTCTCCGACTCTCCATGCGATCGAGTGCTCAGAGCTTCTCCATTTCGAGCCTCTTCTCCCAGTGCTAATCGCGCATCAAAAACCTGCTCTGTTTCCCGATTTGGGCCTCCTAGGGGCTAATTTTGCCTCCCGCGCAGTCTCCATGGGCCTCGGTTAGCACGCTTTGACCGAGGTCCTTTTCGTTCCACGCTGGCTACCATTGCCACTAGTTCAGGGTGTTTTTGATCGTTGTTTTGAATTCTTTAATGTTTGTCCTGACCTGATACAGTCATGGTTCATTGACAGTTCTTTATGGATCCAATTCGGATCACAGCCTTTCAAGTGAAAAAACTT
This sequence comes from Pinus tabuliformis, assembly GCA_031772625.1. NCBI lineage: Eukaryota > Viridiplantae > Streptophyta > Pinopsida > Pinales > Pinaceae > Pinus > Pinus tabuliformis. The sequence goes on from CM062818.1 coordinate 279,358,317, forward strand.
TTGGGTCACCAAAAGTTGGTTTTCAAGCATCAACTAAGTGAGGGTATTGTTTTCTCAATTGTCCAGTCTCAATCGACTTTACACTGCTTGGTTTTGAACCTTTGAGCCTAATCCTGAGGTACTCCACATCTCCCCTGCACGTCATCCTCACCTTCCTCTCCAGCAGTGTCTATGAGCAATGGTATCTTTACCAAAGACAAAATCCAAAGGATACCTTGGTCTGAAACGAAAACAGGTCTCAAAAGGAGATCTCTGTGTAGAAGAGTGTTTTGTTCTGTTGTAAGCATGTTGCACATAACACAAATGTTCATCCCGAAGCTTAGGATGTTTGCTGCAATAACCTCTCAGTAACTGGATCACTGTCTTGTTAACTACTTCTGTCTCGCCATCTGTTTGTCGATGAAAAGCTGTGCTTTTCTTCAATTTGATGTCCATCAGTTCCCACAGACTTGACCAAAACTTCCCCACAAATCGGGTGTCTCAATCAAATACAATAGAATTGGGTAATCCAAAATGAACCCATACATGTTCAAAGAAAACTTTGCAGTCTATTCAGCTGCAATCTGTTTATTACAGGGTATCAAAATACACATTTTGTTGAACCTATCCACAACAACATATAGATAATCATGACCTTTCCTAGATTTAGGCACTCCTCCAACAAAATCCATGGAAAAATTGTCCCAAGGGTGAGAAGGAACTGGCAATGGAGTGTACACACCTAGTTTTCTATTGCTAGGCTTGCTTTTAGCACACATAGCACACCCTCTTACATATCTAGAAACTGTCTGATTCATTTTTGGCCAATAAGAAAACCTTTGCAGTTGTGTGACTGTTTTACTTACCCCAAAGTGACCTAATATCAGAGAAGTGTTTGCTTCCCTAATTATCTTTACTCTCTCAGTTTATGGAATGCAGAGTTTACCACAATTATATAAAAGTCAGTCCTTCATATGATAATCCAATTCTTCTACTCTTTTGCCTTGACTCAAAGTTGCATATACATCTTTAAAGTCCATATCTTAAGCATATTGTTCAATGTAGCTTTCATGTAGTACAGAATAATGCTTAAGTATGGTAGATGCATTTATAATGGGTCGAGATAACATGTCTACAACTTTGTTATGTATGCCCTTTTTATATCTGATGACTAAATGAAACTGTTGTAGAAATCCATCCACCTGTAATGTCTTGATTGCTGGAACTTAGTTTGGGAGTGCAGATATTGAAGTGGTTGATGATCAGTATGTATTACTGTCTCTTTTCCCATTAGGTAAAAGTTTCCACTTTTTCACACTCTAAACTAATACATACAATTCTTTATTATATGTAGGATAGTTAACTACTACAGGATTAAAAGTCTCAGAATGATAACATATGGGTTTACCGTGCTATGTCAACACTGCTCCCATGGGATAGTCATTGGTATCAATTTGGATCTCAAATGCTCTTTGTAGATCTGGCAGTGCTAGTACAGGGGTTGTACTGATCTTTTCTTTCAAGGTGTAAAAGGCTTTCTGATGTTTTCCTCCCCACTAAAACACCTTATTCAATCATGTTAAAGCATCTAATGGAGCTGCAATTGAAGAAAAGTTAGAAATGAACTTCCTCCAATATTCTGTTGCTCCTAAGAAGCTTCTCACTTTTGTAGCAGACTTGAGTTTAGGCCAGTTCACAATGACTGCCACTTTAGAGGGATCTATTTTCAATTCACCTCCCCCTACTATATGACCCAAGTAGTTTATAAATGTCTTGCCAAATTCACATTCTTAGAGTTTAACATAAAGTTTTTCTCTTTTCAAAACATCTAATGTCTGCTTAACATGCTTTAAATGTTTTTCCCACCTTGTACTAAAAATCAGAATGTCATCCAGGTACACAATAACAAAATCATCAAGAAAAAGTCTGAGTACATCATTCATTAATCTCATGAAATTAGGAGGAGCATTGGTCAAGCCAAAAGGCATAACCAAACATTCATACAATCTCTGTTTTATTTTGAAAGTAGTCTTCCATGCATCTTGCTCTGCAACCCTGAACTGATGGTATCCACTGTGCAAATCCAGCTTGGTGAAATAAACAACGTCCTTCAATTGATCTAGAAGATCATCTATGCGAGGAAATGGATAACGATTTTTTATTGTTATCTTATTCAGTGCTCGATAGTCAATGCACATTCTCCACGACCCATCTTTCTTTTTCACCAAAACGATTGGTGACCCACATGGTGATGTGCTAGGCATGATGAACCCTTTCTTGAGCAACTCCTGCACCTGCTTCTTGATTTCAGCATTCTCTAAAATAGACAACCTGTACATCCCAATGTTAGGCAATGGAACATCTTGCTGCAAAATAATATCATGTACTATTCCCTTTTTGGGTGGCAAACCTTTAGGTTCTTGAAATAATACATCATACTCTGAAACAACCTTTTCAATATCAGCTTGTTGTTCAGCGTTACAACCCTCAAATACATGGGTTTTATCAGGTTTCTTTTCCTTTAAAACCATCAGTAGGAATTGTTTGCATGAATTTATCATTCTTTTCATTTGCCCTAAGTTTATGAGAGTATAATTATTCTTGAGCTTATGAGCTCTTACAAAATATTTGATTCCATCTTTAACAAATAGATACTTGTTCTCAGCTCTACAGAAAATAGCCTTTCTATCATACAAGTAAGGACTTCCTAAAACAATTCCACATATATCCAAAGGAATTATGTCTAACTCAACCTCATCTACAAATGCTTATCCAAAAGAAAACTTGAGTTTGCACTGTCTAGTCACTTGTAGTTGTGCTTTGTCATTCAGCCATCCTAATGGGTATGGTTTCTTATAAGGTGTAGTTGCTAATCCCAATTTCTTTACAATTGCTTCAGAAATTAGATTTACTTGTGATCCACTGTCAAACAAGGTATCAATCTTTTGATTTTTGGAAACAAATCGAATATGGAAAAGCTCATGTCTCTTTCTCTCATTTTCTTCATCAATAACAGATTGAGTAGAATTACTAGTAGATGCTTCAGAATTCTTACCTTTTATACCTATGGCTACAATAGCTATTTCATCTCCTGAGTCTGACCCCAAATCTTTCTGAATAGCTGCAGCAGCCTTCTTCTTTTTTCCCTCTGACTTCTTAGGTCTTAGCTCTGGATGCAAAATCCAACAATGCTCATCATCATGCCCATCCTTTTTACAGTGAGTGCATGAAGCTTTGCTTTTCTGTGCAGTGTTAGCCTTCCTTGCTTTCCACTTCTGCTTTCTTTTCTCCTTGCTCTTGCTTGCAGTGGGTTGGGATGGTCCCCCAACTTTCGGATTTCCATTCTTTCATCTAGCTTCAGATGAGTAGCTTGGACAGATACCTCATCTATACTTGTGGGATTAAACATGAGGATGGTATGCCTCATGTAGTTGTGTAGACCAGCAATGTATTTCAAAAAAGTCTCTGGTGAGTCTAGTGAGATACCCAACATCAATGCTCTCTTTCTAAATTCTTGGGTGTACCCTTGCACACTTTGCCCTTTCAACTGTCGAAGAGTTTTTCAACTCATCATGGCTTGTTACATGTAGGCCAATGGATATTATTTCTTTTTGATGGCAGAAACAAATTCACTCCAGAGAGAGATAGTCTTACCATGTCCTTTCATATCAGCTTGAGTTCTGCTTTCCCACCAAACCAGGGTAGTGCCTCCTAGGCGTAGGCTTTCCAACTGAATCTTACTCTTGTCTGAGTCTATGTTCTGTATTGTGCAATACACATCAATTTGTCTAATCCAATTGTCCAACTTTTCAGCATTTAGCTCTCCATCACATATAGGCAAATCAAATTTAACATCTAGCTTGATCAAAGATTCTTTCTTACTATGCACAGGGCTATTAGGGGGGTGGAGAAAGCTTTCCTCTTTCCCTTTTACCTTGGAGTGGTCATGGAAAAGAGACTCATCTTCTTCTTTATCTTGTTTAGAACCTGAGGAGTCTTCATCCTTATGATTTCTAAAGTCCTTATACATTTCTTCTACCATAGACTTTATAGCTAGGAAACTTTCTATGAATTGAGGGTTTGGCCCCACAAAACCTTCCTCTGACATTGTCTTCCGAGGATAGACTCTCCCAATTTCAGGATTAGTTACCCCCAACTCTCCTTCTCCTAATTTGAGCTTTGATCTAGTGAGCATTCAACAACTAAACCAACACAAGATTGTCTAACCTTACAACCTAAATCTCTGATACCACTTGATCTGATAATCACCCTATGAGTGACCTCAGTTAAAGATTTATTGAATAAAGGTATTACAGACTCATGTGTTGCTGTGTGTGTCTATGTTATTTAAGCAACGGATCGATCAGATTGCAAATACAAAGACACTTGAAATGGAAAGACAGCAGAGAAATTCAGTAAGCAAATACAAGAACACAAGAAATTAATAAGGAGTACACCCTATCCTCCAGGGCTACATATCTGGTCCAGCTCTCAGTGGTGGCCTTATTTTATTATGTCTTAAGAAGAGAATTGCAATGCAGGAGCTAAATATTAGTCTCCTGGAACAGATTTGCTTGGCAGGGTGGTTCTTGGATTCCCCAAACCACTAGAGTGCATAGATTCATTTTCCTACCAGCTCTATGACCTTCTAGTCTACAATGAAGAGAGCCCAATGTGGTGCTCAGTCTGGACAGATCCTCTCTAGGATGGCTTAATCTCTCAAGCTCTCTGGTGCTCGATGTTGCCTTTGGTCAGATCATCCCTCTGTCTTCTTTCTACTTTTGCTTTACTACCTTCTTTGCCTCTGTGTGTTCCGTCCTCCTATCGAGGTTCTAGTCCCTCTGTCTCTTTCGATGTCCTGTGTTATGTCTTCTGTTCATGGCTTTGAAGCCACTTGCTCCCATGTCTATTCAGTTCCTCTTCCACCTCTGTCGAATCACCTTCTGCAGCTGCGCTTGGAGTTCCCTGTTCGACGTCATCATCAGCTCACAAGGAGTGGCCACATGTCCTCCTGTAAATGGCGCCAACCTGCTTCGTTGGTTCAATTCTTCAGTTATGGCGTGGAATGATTCTTCTTCCACTGCGACGATCAAAACAAACCTCAAATCTTTACAAATTGTGGCTTAATCCCTCACCGATTCTGCTTCGGCACGATCTCAGCCATTAGATCTAGGGCCTCCAGATCCAACACCATAAGCACGTTTCGCACAATTGACTTGCTCGACAATTAGCACACGATCAGCAGTGGTTTTCTCTCTCCTCCGCTTGCCATGCGTCAATCCCTCAGTGGAATCACTCTGCTTTCACCCAAAACCTCTTACCATTCAAGGAGCCCCAGATCAATACCATCGTTTTTTCAGAGCATGGGTCCTGCCTTGTCCTTCAGCCTTTTCGCCTTTTCCCCTATGTTTCTCTGGCTCTCCATGCAACTGAGTGCTCGAGGCTTCACCATTTTGAGCCTTTGCGCCCAACGATGCATCAAAAACCTCCTATGTTTCCCGATCCGAGCCTCCCAAGGGCTAATTTCGCCTCCCGCATAGTCTCTATGGGCCTCGGTCAACGCACTTTGACCGAGGTCCTCGTCGTTCTACGTTGGCTGCCATTGCCACTCGCTCAGGGTGATTTTGATCACTGTTTTGAATTCTTTAATGTTTGTCCTGACTTGATACAGTCATGGTTCATTGAGAGTTCTTTATGGATCCAATTGGGATCAAGTGTGAGATCTAGTATGCAAGTTATTGGCTTATGATGCGGTGCTGTATTTGAACCAATGATGAAACTTAGCGGTTGATGAAGGATAAGATCTAATGATGGATCAGGATCTTAAGGCTGGAAATGAATTATCATTATGTGGTTTAATCATGTATAATCTAGATCTGAATACTGAATCATGTGTCGTTCTGTAAATATTATGATCTGGGTATAACTGTAGTCCGGAATAGTTGCAGAATTATGAATTAATATTTGCAGATGTGTATGCTGGTTGGCTTTGATAAAAATGCATATACACGCAGGTTCGACACATGGAAGTAGCATATACCTCATAAAGTATGTTTCAATAGTTTTTGTTTGCTGTTGTAGAGTTATGGGTTCTAGTTTGGGTTCTGGTTACTGTATTCTAGTGACAGTATTCTAAATGATCAGATTGATTATGATGTGATGATGGGTTATTAAAATGATTGATTCATTCAGTTGTGGTTGATTCAGAAAGTGATGATTGAGTTTCAATGATTGGTTGATGGAGATGTATTTGATGATTGAATTGCAATTATCATGTTGTTGATGGATCCAATCTGAAAATTTATGAAACGTGGTCCTTGGAGGAAGAAAGAAGGTCGTATCCTTCTGTTAGTTTCCGCCTATGTACTAGTAAACATATCGGCTAGTACAAGAGTTAGGGGTTGTATCTCCCTTCCAATAGAAACTGGAGAACGAGAGAAGGTTGTAACCTTCTGCAGGTAGAAGCCCATTTACTAGTGTAAGTCTACACCAGTACAAGATTGTAAACAGATTTTCTTATTATTAAAAGAAGATAGAGATGACATCAGTAGGTGGTTTTTACCCACTTTGGGTTTCCACCTTATATCGTGGTGTTCGTGTGTGTTGCTTATGTGCAATGCTTTATTCTTCTTTTACTGCATTGTCTAATAAATCTCTGATATACATGCTAAAGTCCAATACATGATAAATTGTGTAAATCAAAAATTTTCTGCATATACGCTGGTTTCTTTAAGTACAATCGCGTGTACACACTAGTTTGCTTAGCTGAAGTAGCGTATACAAATCTGTTTGGGAAATAAAATTATTGATCTGATAATAATGATTCACCCCTCCCCCCTTCTCGGTATTATTTCCAATAAGACTGAACTCAAAATCCTTTCAAAATATAATTTCCCTGATTCTATTCCCCTCCCTCATAGGCCAACAACAATTGTTAATTAGTTACAAGATGGTTTTGTTGAGTTTCGAAACTGATTCAATTATAAAAATTGTCTTTCCTCCTTTCAAATTTACATATAAATATTATACGTAAAAAAACATATATATAATACTCATTTCAAAAGTTACTCCACTCATTACATAATTTGGGTTTTTAACCCAAAAATGAAGAATAGTGTGAGCACTAGTCATAATAAAGGAGGAGAGAGTGGGCCTGAATACTATCACATTCATGTCCATAAAATCAGTAGGAACTTGATCAAAATTTTAAACTCCTTCATCGTGGAACCTTAGGCGGTTTTTTAAGATGAGCAGGGTGATTACATAAATGATCTTATCTGTAGATCTTTAGATGGATGATTTCTTAGAATCCACCTCGAGGACCACCTTCCTCCTTAATTTTCATGCACTTTGTCCTCCCGTAATTTCATGGATTTGGTTATGCAACTTGTATACCATCGATGGTGTTAACACTTAAAAGTTTCCAATTATTTCTAATGTGTGCATTAAATAAGACCAAGTTCTTCACTAAATATCAAATATTAAATAATGATTTCTTTCTCAATCAACAAGAGTCTTGTAGAATTGTCTGAATAGTCATTGAAACCACTCTGATATCCCAAAAACAAAAATATATGAAATAACTAGAACTTCGTAGGCCTGGATTACATCACACAACATGCATAACTTTTTCTCAATCAAATTCAATTATTCATGATAGAGTTCCAATAAGTGAATGAATAAATTTCCTATGAAAAAGATGGCTTGTAATGTTTGGCAAAGTAACGATTCAATTCTTTGAAAATTGGCTTGTTATTCATAACAGTTCCTTCAAAATAAGCAATGAAGCCAATTTACTTACTTTGTAAAACATTCCTGGCATGAAATGTTTGTTTTGTAAAATCCAAGTCTCCTCTAAGAGTGAAATTCTCATTAAATCGAATTCCAACATAATGAATCATCCCAGCTTGGAATAGGGTTTTGGAAAAAATATCCTTGAAACAACCTATGAAATATATGGAACCACTCAAAAGGATTAGAAAATTCTTGTGATGAAGTCAATATGGGTCCTTCTGCAAAAAATGCTAGATCGCGGAATTTTAAAATTTTGCTTCACTTTCTTGCAATAAGAAAGTGAAAATTCACTCCTCGGGGCCACCGGTGTTTTTCTTTGAATGGTCATCTAAAATATAACCGATTCAAATATGGCTAGTCCAATCAGACTTTTGAAAAAGGATCATCAATCTTTGACCATTCATCTAAAATATAACCGATTCAAATATGGCTAGTCCAATTAGACTTTTGAAAAAGGATCATCAATCTTTGACCATTCACTTTGAGCTCTCAGAGAAAATGGCCCAAAATTTTTAACTTACCGCTTGCTTTTACTCTAAAATTGAAATATTCATTTCTTTCTCGAAATGTTTTCCAACAACAGAGCCACCAGATAAGGATGATTTAAACACTACCTTAATGGTAGAATGACAACGCTAGGAGGCTCAACAAATTTTTTATTTTTTTTAAATATGAACATAAATAAGCATACTTTTTAATGAGTGTTTTACAATATAGCTCTGCCTGCACATCAGCAACTCCACTTTTCTTTCTTGATCTCCTTGATCCTCGGCAGTATCCAAAAAATTATCATTTTCATATTCCTTATAGGAAGCAGTCATGAGGCTAGAAACAAACAAATACTTTTCACAAAATTCATTCATTCCTTTATCACTGGATCTTCCTTTATGTTTGATCTTCTAACTACTTTGAGTGCAATGGAATTTGTCAGCATTTAGAAAACAACATTCCATTTCTTTCTTTTGTTGATAGAATGGGAGAAAATTAACAATAAAAGAAACAACAAAGAAACCACAAATGACCAAGACGTGAAACTGAAACACAAAACTGAATTGAATGGAATTTTTATTTAACAATGATTCTCTGTTTTATTTCATGGGCATTCGATAGTTTTATATCACCAACTATCATTACATAACTAATTATTCGGTATACAACTGTCTATTTACATTTACCTAAAGTTACTAATTCGTTGTCAAACTAACAAACTCCACCTTGACAACAATTTTCCCATTCATCATCTTTCCTGCAAGCCAAGAGAAGCTAAACACCACCGCAGCTTCTCTACTGTAACCGTCTTTGTGAATATGTCTGCACAATTTTCTCGTGTATGGACCTTTTTAAGAGCTACTTTTCCGCCATCGATCACATGTCTCAGAAAATGATACCTTACATCAATGTGCTTGGTTCTGCTGTGATAGGCAGGGTTTGTAGCCAAGTGAATAGCACTTTGACTGTCACAAAGTACATTCACTTTCTCCTGCGTTCTTCCAATTTCATCGAGCAGACCTTTTAACCAGATTGCTTCTTTACTAGCATCTGAAGCAGCAATATATTCGGCTTCGGTAGTGGACAATGCAACCGTGTCTTGAAGCTTTGACATCCAACTAATTGCTCCACCTGCAAGAGTAAAGACGTAACCTGTAGTAGATCTTCTTTTGTCCAAATCACCAGCATAGTCAGCATCTACATATCTGCAGACTGATCCTTCACTACCATTAAAGGCGATGCAATGATCACTTGTGCCTCTTAGATATCGAAGCACCCATTTCACTGCTTGCCAATGTTCTTTACCTGGATGTGCCATGAACCTGCTGACAACTCCAACTGCATGTGAAATGTCAGGTCTTGTAGATACCATCACATACATTAAGTTGCCTACCGCATTTGCATATGGTACATGAGACATATACTGCTTTTCTTCATCAGCTCTGGGACTCAAAACCGAAGAAAGCTTAAAATGGGAAGCTAAAGGAACATTAACAAGTTTCACATTATTCATAGAGAACTTTTCAAGTACCTTCTCCACATACTTCTGCTGTGACAACCAAAGCTTACCATTTTTCCTATCTCTGTGTATCTCCATTCCCAAGATATGTTTTGTTGCTCCAAGATCCTTCATATCAAATGTCCTAGAGAGTTGAGCCTTTAACCTGTTGATCTCTTCCATGCTTTTGCTTGCAATAAGCATATCGTCAACATACAAAGCTAAGATAATGAATATGCCATTGAAACTTTTGAAGTACACACAATGATCATACTCACTTCTTATAAAGTTCTAGCTCACCATGAAGGAATCAAACTTCTTGTACCATTGTCTGGGAGATTGCCTCAGACCATACAATGATTTCCTGAGCTTGCAAACTAATCTTCTGCTGTGACCTCGTACAAAACCTTCTGGTTGTTCCATATATATCTCTTCGTTCCAATCCCCATGTAGAAAAGTTGTTTTAACATCTAACTGTTCTAACTCAAGATTAAGCAATGCAATTAGTGCCAACACAGTACGTATAGAAACAAGTTTTACAATTGGAGAAAAAATCTCATGAAAGTCTATACCTTCAACCTGAGAATACCCTTTTGCTACCAGTCGCGCCTTATACCTTTCAATACTACCATCAACTTTCCGTTTCAGCTTGAAGACCCATTTACATCCAACAACACTTCTCCCTTCAGGAAGCTCTACAAGATCCTAGGTATTGTTCTTGGCTAAGGAGTCCATTTATTCTTCCATAGCCATTTTCCATTTCTCGCTATCGGTATCATCTATTGCTTCCTGATAACAAGAAGGTTCCCCATCTTCAGTAACCAAAGCAACAGATGAAGCAGAATCTTCATACCTTTTGGGAGTTTTCCTTTCCCTTGTAGACCTTCTCAGAGTGACTGGTTGCTGAACTGGTTCATAAACTTGCACTGGTTCAGAAGCTTCAACGGCTTCCTTTGTGTTTTCAACATCTTTGTCTCCAGAAATCTCTCCTTCCTTTCGACTGTCACCGAAAGATCTAGCCTCCAACTAAACTCGTTGACTCGGCGATACCTATTCCTGTTCAATTCTTTCAACATTTGATTTTAACAAAGAGGATTCATCAAATGTTACATCTCTACTAATGACTATCTTCCGCAATGTAGGATCCCACAACCTATATCCTTTCACTGCATAGTAATACCCAACAAAGACATAACATTTCGACTTTGGATCTAATTTTAAACGCTGATTTTTCGGAATAAGAGAATAAGCATCACAGCCAAATATCCTCAAATGAGAATAGTCACAAGACTGACCTGTCCAAACTTCTTGAGGAATTTTACAATCAATTGCTACTGAAGATGATATGTTAACTAAATAACAAGCAGTAGATACTGCTTCTGCCCACAACTCCTTTTGTAAGTTAGCATTGTTGATCATGCTTCTGGCTCTTTCCATAAGAGTCTGATTCATACACTCAGCAACACCATTTTGCTGAGGAGTATAAACAGCAGTTTTGTGTCTAACAATGCCCTCATCCTTACAGTATTGTTCAAATTCAACAGAAGTGAACTCACCACCATTGTCAGTTCTTATACATTTAATAGATTTTCCTGTTCTTTTCTCTACCATTACTTTAAATTGTTTAAAGACATTTAATACATCAGCTTTCCTTTTTAGCATATAGACCCAAACTCTACGAGAGTAATCATCAATGAACGTTAAAAAATACAATGCACCTCCATATGACACAACAAGGGAAGGCCCCCACAGATTAGAATGAATGTAGTCTAAAACATCTTTACTATTATGATTTCCAACTTTAAATCTCTGTTTACACTGTTTCCCATACACACAATGTTTACAGAAATCTAAATTCAAGGATTTCAGACCGAGAAGAGATTTATGTTTCATCAGTATATGAAGACCTTTCTCGCTCATATGACCCAAACGCTGATGCCACAGACGAGTACCTGCTTCTTCCTTTTCTGACGCAACCGCTACTTCACCGACCTGAGTACTTCCTTTTAACCTGTAAAGATTTCCGACCTTTTCTGCCTTCATAACCATAAGGGCTCCTTTGAAGACTTTCAAGATGCATCCTGACCTATAAACTTATAACCATCTGAATCTAACACTCCCAAAGAGATTAAATTTTTCTTCAAATCAGGTACATGTCTAACACTAGTTAATGTCCTAACTGTGTTATCATACATCTTAATCCTGATATCTCCCATCCCAACAGTCTGACATGACATATTGTTACCCATAAACACAGAACTACCGTTTACATTTTCATACGAAGTAAACCAATTTCTATGTGGGCACATGTGATCCGAAGCACCAGAGTCTAACAGCCAGATATCAAAACTCTGAGAGACATTACATTCAGGTGAAGTTTCATCTATCATACACGATTCTTCAGCAGATAAAACTTCATCTACCATACCTGAATCGGCCTGATTCACTCCGTTCTTCGGGTTTTCGGATTCCTTCCGTTTCCAACAGTCCTTCTTCAAGTGTCTAACTTTACCGCAGTTCCAACACTTTGCCTTACACTTCTTGCCCTTCGATTTCGACCTGGAAGACCCCCTTGGTTTTTCTCCTCTTTCCTTTGAGCGTCCTCTAGCGACCATGGCTTCTGATGCAGCTGTTTCAGTGCTGGATTTCCTTTGTACTTCTTCAGACAGAAGCACTCCCACGACTGATTCAAACTTCAAAGAATCAGCAGAGCTGAAACTGATTGAAGTTACGAAGTGATCCCATGATTCAGGTAAAGAACACAGCAAGGTTATGGCTTTATCTTCTTCCTGTATTTTGACTTCGATATCTGTTAATTGACAAATTAGTGTATTAAAAACATTCAAATGTTCTGCAACATTTGAACCTTCTTTCATTCGAAGACTGTATAACTGTCGTTTTAGATAAATTCTGTTGGTTAATGATTTTGTCATATATAGTTTTTCAAGTTTTTCCCACAATCCTGACACCGTAGTCTCTTCAACAATGTTGAAGAGAACTTCATCCGCTAGGCATAACCAGATGGTACTGAGAGCTCGGGCATCCAAGTCCTCCCAATCTGAAGTAGTCATGGTTGCAGGTTTCTTAGTTGCCCCATCCAATGCCTTGTGCAACCCTTGTTGCACAAGCAGATCCTTAACCTTCAGTTTCCAAAGAGCAAAATTGCTCTTTCCGGTGAATTTCTCCACCTCGAATCTTTCATTTGACATCTTGGCCATTTTCTAAGACTTTGAATCTTTAGTCTAGGGTTTAAAAAAGAATATTTCAATTTTCTTCTTCCAAAAAAAAATTTCCAATGCCAACAAAGGATTTCCAAGTTTTAACTCTCCCTACGTCAATCTTTAAAAAAAAATTGCTGAATTTTTTCAGAGAAAAACCTTTGTTTTTTTCAACTCAAAGAAAACCCTTTTAAAAAAAAACTTTTGTTCTCCTTTCCTTAAAAAAAAACTGTCTTCTTTTTCCTGACTTTCTCACAAAAAAAAAATTCTGAAACAAAATTTCCTTTTAAAACAAAAAAATACCCGAATCCAGCACGCAAATCCTACTGGCAGCAACTGGCAGCAAACACGACGAGGTTCTGGCAGCCACTGCAGACCTCCCTTCCTCCACGCAGACGTTCTGGACTTCTACTCCTCACGCCTCACACTGATACATGCAGCAAGATTCGGCTCCACTCCTTGATGCAGAGCAATTACAGCCCGTAGCAAGATTCGGCTCCACTCCTTGACGCAGAGCAATTACAGCCCTTCACGCCTCACTGGTCTCACGCAGATACAGCCACACGCCCAGCACCACCGGCTAGCACGTAGCAGATACAGCCACACGCCCAGCACCACCAGCTAGCACGCAGCTGATACAGCCACACGCCCCCAGCACCACCAGCCAGCACGTATCAGATACAGCACCACCAGCCAGCACGCAGATACAGCCTTACGCTCAGGTTTTGGACTCTTCTTCACGCAGGAGCACGCATCATATAACTTACGCTCAAGTTTTGGACTCTACCTTACGCTCAGGTTTTGGATTCTACCTTACGCTCAGGTTTTGGACTCTTCTTAGCACAGGTTTGTCGTTTTTTTCAGTGTTCTTCTCAACGCAGGTCACAGTTTTGGACTCTTCTCAGCGCAGGTCTGTCGTTTTTTTTTCAACGTTCTTCTCAGCGCAGGTCACGCCCATTTACGCAGGGTCTTCACGCCTACGCCCAATCGCTCGGCCCTCGAGCTCCGATACCAATTGTTGATAGAATGGGAGAAAATTAATAGGAAAAGAAACAACAAAGAAACCACAAATGACCAAGACGTGAAACTGAAACACAAAACTGAATTGAATGGAATTTTTATTTAACAATGATTCTCCTTTTTATTTCATGGGCATTCGATAGTTTTATATCACCAACTATCGTTACATAACTAATTATTCGATATACAACTGTCTATTTACATTTACCTAAAGTTACTAATTCGTTGTCAAACTAACATCTTTGTCATAACAGAAGGATTATCTTTGAGTTCCTTAGTTTTATCTCACATACATTGAAATGTCTAAGGTGTGAGATTAAGAGTTGCAGTTTTTATTTCCTATAGATTCATCCTAGCAATTTTGAATTCTGTAGTACCCATTTATGTAATTTTCTCTTTCTCACAAATGTTAAGAACTCCATTGTAATCAGTAGAAAATACTCCCCTATCTTACTAATTTAGAACTCATATTTGTTTCTCCTTTCTAGAATAATTCCATCTGAATTTTTACATTTTGAAAACCCTTGATTGTAGTCTTCAACTCTGTATCGTAAGGCATGGTCTCCCATAAAGTTGATTTTGCATCCTATTTAATATTTGCTAGCACAATTTACAGTTCATCAACTAAATTTCAGAGAGTAAACAGTTCAAATGTTGTCTCCTTCATGATACGTTCTCTTGCTCCTTTAAATGGGAACTACCTTTAATGAAGTATAATATTTGTTGACTGATATACCTTGGTGCTTTTACTTAGAGGTTTTATGGTGTAGCAGATATTAAAAAAAAAAAACTTTGTATCATTTTTTTTAATCATTTCATGGCTTTATTTGGAGGATTTATTGCTCTCTTCAACTAGAAAACCTGAGCTACAACATCTGACTCCAATTTAGGACAACTGTTTTCCTGCAAAATGCTGAGAAACATAGACAAGTGGCCTCTGATTGGGCATGGAGTCAAATTCTGAAAATTCGGAAACATAAAGTCTCCCCAAAACCTACTTCAATTAAGATTGATTCCTTTATTCTTGAATTGAAAAAAAACTAAACCATAAATACTGTAACTAAAAATTCTCAACATATGAGCTTATTTATGTACAAATCCTATTTAGGTACATGGTTGAATTCTTTAGGTGGAGTCAATCTTTCAATGGTACCAGGCCAGCGTTTCAGTGTTGCACTGAATGCCTCCATACACCTGAAATTCAGATCTTAAAATTGGAATGCACCATAAAAACTTTTCAAATAAAAGTTTAGCACATACCCTAGAATTAATAACCATTGTTAACCAAAGAAAAATAAAATATATTCAGCTACTGGATCATAGAATTGTTGAGAAAAAATTCCAATTGCCTCTTTTTCTATAAAATATTTCAGACATGAATCTTCTTATACATGGCAACCACCATCACTATTTGACTCCTAAACTTGGGGTTGTATAAAAACCTATTTCTTTGCATAGTTAGATAAAAATGGTTTTGGCTTAGAGATATATCCACATAATTTCTTATTCAATTAACTCTTACACATTAGCATAATTAATATGAGTATAAAACTCTAGAGGATGTGACATGTATAATTGTTCAACAAATTGTTGATATCATAATTTTTCACCAAAAACTAAGAAATTTTTATTACTGTCAGCAAAGTGCTCTGTATAATGAGAGTATACACTATCAGTTTCAACAACATTTCCTTCAAGAACCACCATGTCAAAACCATTCATCATCACATGAAAGGGAAAAACATCTACTGCAGGCGTAAAATTATTTTGGTGAGGAAAAGTGTTTAACTCAAAACAATTTGACTTGCAACCTATAAAATTTGAAGGAGAAAAGTTTAGACTTAGATCAAATGGTTGTCTTTTCAACTCCTTCTTCTGCTGATTTATTTCTAGATTTGCATGAATATTTTGATCTTGAAGCTTCTCACAGACCCAAAGGTTATCCTCAACTTCTTTAACATCAATGAATATTTGTTCCACGATTTTGGATCCCCTCTCCCTAAGATAAAATGCTACGTTAGGAGGAAGGGCTGCTAAATAATATACTTGGCATTAGACTCAAGAGGGTAAATTTATTTTTGTATCCTGAAGTAAAAAAATTTCAAATCTCCTATTGAATTCACCAACTATTTCGTTGCTTCTCCTATGCATTGCATATAATTTAGAAAGATATTGTTCATGGCATTTGTGTTCACCCTAACACCTCAAAAACATGTCTTGAAATTATTTCCATGAACTAATTGTATTTGGCTTTAAACATCAAAACCATTGAACTAATTGTATTTGGCTTTAAACATCAAAACCATTGTTGGGAATCTCTAGTTGATGAATGACAAAACAACCTGAAAACAATATCTTCATGAATAAGTTCAAATTTGTCCAGCAAACATTCAAAATCCAGCACAAGTTGCCGTGCTATAGCATAGCTTTCTCCACTGAAATGAGGTAGATATTTAAACATATTGCAGGGTGATCATGAAAAGCGGATGGCGACTAAAGCGGTTTAAAAATTTCCTAACTTTTGGACTGGGTATTAGTGGTTTGACTAAAAGGCACGGAAGTGAATGTTACAAAAGATGACAAATGAAATTTTTCATGTTCAAGTTCAAAAAATGGGGATTTTGAGAATGGATTGTAATGAAAACATGTTTTTCTTCATTTGTTTCCAAAGAAGAAATACGATCAAGATTTGCCACACAAGAAGAAGATAAATCTCCAAGGGAAAATACTTTTTTGAGGGTTTGGACAAGTTAGAGTATATAAGACACGAAATAACCCTCTTGACATGTAGGGGAAAATAGACAATAAAAATGATAAGAAATAATAAGAATCTTTTAAAAAATGTGAGCATCTGATACCTGATTTTTCCTTGCTACTTCTTCATTTTATATCAGCCAATTTTTTCCTTTCTATAAACTCTTTCCGAGTGAAGTCACCAAACGAATAATTAACAATCAAACTTGATGTATAAATCTTGTTCTCCATAAAGAAATATATCTTAATACCTAGGGAGAAATAACTTCATCTCTCTATTACCGGACAATGGCGCCAAAAAATGTTGGGCCTCACAAGATAATTCTTGGCTGTGGGGGAACCAGTGCATGAGACATTTTTAAATTGGATAAAATTAATTAAAGTCAATGGTTGGAAGTACAATCCATGAAGGCTTGTAACCAACAATTCTAGTTCTAAAACCTTATCCTTCCAAATAAAAATGACGAGAGGCTCTGAGAATTGCAAAATGTTGGACATGATGAGTGGGTTGAAGAAGAATAGAGAAGAGAGACCAAACTAGGAACTTAAGAATCTGAATTTAGAGTATTGTAGAAAGAATAATGTAAGACTAAGAAAATGTGAATGAGTTTCCTAGATGTGGAACACCCATTAACGACTTCAACATTAATTATTACTAGTACAATTAAGTAAATTAATTAAAACTAAATTGAAACACCCACTGCATCTGATGAATATTGAGACATGAGAGGGAAAATAATGAGTGCAACTTCCCAGAACTAGAATAAAGCTATAATATATTATTTAGGCTCCAAAAACATTTTTGGATTACACTACCGAGTCATAAAGCCTGAAGTCCCAACCTTGTCAAATCTAATTTCCCTCCTTTTATCCCCCTCCCTCATAGGCCAACAAAAATTATTAATTAGTTACAAAATGGTTTTGATCAATTTCGAAACTGATTCAGTTATAAAAATGGTCTTTCCTCCTTTTAAATTTACATTTAAATATTATATATAAAATAACATATATATAATACTTATTTCAAAAGTGACTCCACTCACAACATAATTAGGGTCTTCAACCCAAAAATTAAGGATACACATACGTGAGCACTCGTCATAATAAAGGAGGAGTCAGTGGGCCCAAATACTATCGCATTCATGTCCATAGAATCGTTCGGGACTTGATCAAAACTGTACACTCCTTGAGTGGGGAACCTTCGGCAGTTTTTTAAGATAAGGAGGGTGATGTTGTAAATGATCTTATCCACTTTAGATGGATGGTTTTTTGGAATCCACCTCCACTACTACATTCGTTATTAATTGTAGTGTACTTTGTCCTCCCGTAATTTTATGGATCTGGGTGTGCAACTTGTATACCATCGATGGTGTTAGCACTTAAATGTTTCCCGTTATTTCTCATGTGTGCATTAATTAAGAACAAGTTCTTCACTAAATATCAAAAATTAAATAATGGTTTACTTTTCAATCAAGAAGAGTCTTGGAGAAGTGTCCGAATAGTCCCTGAAACCACTCCGATATCCCAAAAAAAAAAATATGTGAAACAACTAGGACTTCGCAGGCATCGGTTACATGGCATAACATGCATAATTTTTTCTTAATCAAATTCAATTATTCATGATAGAGTTCCAATAATTGAATGAATAAAATTCCTATGAAAAAGATGGCTTGTAATGTCTGGCAAACTAATGATTCAATACTTTGAAAATTGGCTTATTATTCATAAGTGTTCCTTCAAAATAAGCGATGAAGCCAACTTAATTGTTTTGGCAAACATTCCAGATATGAAATATTTGTTTTGTGAACTCCAGGTCTCCTTTAAGAAAAAAACCCAGATTGCAGAATTTTGAAATTTTGCTTCGCTTTCTTGCAATAAGGAGCCAAAATTCGCTCCTGGGGGCCACCTATGTTTTTCCTTAAATGGACATCTAAAATATCACCGATTGACATATTGCTAGAACAATCAGACATTTGAAAAATGATCACCAATATTTGACCTCTCACTTTGAGCTCTGAGATAAAATGGCCCAAAAGTTATAACTTTCCGCTTGCTTTTACTCTAAAATTTAAATATTCATTTCTTTCTGGAAATGATTTCCAACAACAGATCCACCAGATAATTGTGATTCAATACTTCCTTAATCGTATAAATAGAAATCTAGGAGGCTCAGCAGAATCAATTGTTTTTTAAATATAAACCTAATGAATAATCATTTTTAATGAGTGATTTACAATATAGCTCCTCCTGCACATCAGCAACTCCACTTTTCTTTATCGATCTTTTTGTTTCTTGATAGTATACAAAAATAGATCATTTTCATTTTCTTTATAAGAACCGGTCATGAGGCTAGAAACAAACAGAGACTTTTCGCAAAATTCATTCATTCCTTTATCGCTGGATTTTCCTTTATGCTTGAGCTTCTAACTACTTGGAGGGCCAATGGAATTTGTCACCGTTTACAAAACAACATTGCATTTCTTTCTCTGTCATAACAAATGGATTATCTTTGAGCTCCTTAGTTGTATCGCACATACATTGAAATGTGTAAGGTGTGATATTAAGAGTTGCAATTTGTATTTCGTAAGGATTCATCCTAGAAATTTTGGAATCTTTAGTATCCATTTATGCAATTTACTTATTCTCACAAATGTTAAGAACTCCATTGTAATCAGTAGAAAATACTCCCATTCCTTACTAATTCACAAGTCATATTTGTTTCTCTTTTCTGGAACAATTGCATCTGAATTTTTACACTTCGAAAATTCTTATTGTAGTATTGAACACTGTATCATAATGCATCGTCTCCCGTAAAGATGATTTTGCATCCTATTTAATATTTGCTAGCACAGTTTACAGTTCATTACTAAATTTTGCAGAGTAAACATTTAAATGGTTTCCTCATTCAGGTTACCATCTCTTGGTGCTTTAGGTGGGAACTATCTTTGATGAAGTATAATATTGGTTGAATGATATACCTTGGTGCTTGGACTTGGAGATTTTATGAGGCAGCAGAAAATTAAAAAAAAAAACTTAGTATAGTGTTTTTTGAAACATTTCATGGATTCATTTGAACGTTTTTTTTTTTTTCTCTTTAGCTGGAAAAACTGAGCTACAACA
The DNA here is from genome assembly GCA_031772625.1 of Pinus tabuliformis. NCBI lineage: Eukaryota > Viridiplantae > Streptophyta > Pinopsida > Pinales > Pinaceae > Pinus > Pinus tabuliformis. Next base: position 279,378,189 of record CM062818.1, read on the forward strand.
TCTGACTCCAATTGGGGACAATGTTTTTCTAGAAAAACCCCTATACCAGTGACCTCTGATTGGGTATGGAGTCAAAATATGAAAATTTTGAAACATAAGTCTCCCAAAAAACCTGATTCAGTTAGGATTGCTTCCTTTATTCGTGAACTCAAAAAAAACTGAACCATAAATACTGTAACTGAAAAATACTCAACATATGAGCTTATTTATGTAAAAATCCTATTTATATACATGGTTGAATTATTCAGGGCAAGTCAGTCTTCCAATGGTACCAGGCCACCATTTCATTGATGGATCTAATGCCTCCGTACGGCTGAAATTCAGAGCTTAAAACTTGCATGCACGATAAAAGTTTTTGAAATAAAAGTTTAACACGTACACTAGAATCAATAACCATTGTTGACCAAAGAAAAATGACATATATTCATCTACATTATCATAGAACTGATCAGAAAAGAAATTCAGTTGCCTCCTTTTCTCGAAAAGCTTTCAAACATGTATCTTCTTGTACAAGGCAACCACCATCACTATTTGACTACTGAACTTGGGGTTGTATAACAACCTATTTCTTTGTGTAGTCAGATAACAATGGTTTTTCCTTATAGATATATCCACATAATTCCTTATTCAATTCACTCTTGCACATAAGCATAATTAATATGAATATAAGACGCTCAATAATGTGAAATGTATTGTTGTTCAACAAATTGTTGATGTGATAATTTCTCACCAGAAACTCAGCAATTTTCATTACTGTCAGCAAAGTGCTCTGTATAATGAGAGTATACACCACCAATTTCAACAACATTTTCTTCAAAAACCACCATGTCAAAACTATTCATCATCTCATGAAAGGGAAAAACATCTACTGCAAGTGTAAAATTATTTTGATGAGGAAAAGTCTTTAACTTAGAAAAATTTGAAAGAGAAAAGTTTAGATTTAGATCAAATGGTTCTCTTTTCAACTCCTTCTTTTGTTGATTTATTTCTTGATTTGCACTAAGATTTTCGTATGGAAGCTTCCCACAGGCCCAAAGGTTATCCTCAACTTTTTTAACATCAATGAATATTTGTTCCACGGTTTTGAATCCCCTTTCGCTAAGATAAAATGATACATCAGGATGAAGGGATACTAAATAATATACTATGGCAGCAGCCTCAAGAGGGAGAATTTATTTTGGTATGCTGAAGTAAAAATTTTTAAATCTCCTATTGAATTTACCAACTATTTTACTGTTTCTCCTATGTATTGCATATAATTCAAAAAGATATCCTTCATGAGATTTGTGTTCACCATAATACCTCAAAAATATCTCTTGAAATTCTTGAGATGAACTGATTGTATTTGGCCTTAAACATTGATACCATTGTTGAGCATCTTCGGTTAATGAATGACAAAACAACGTAAAAACTATATCTTCATGAATAATTTAAAATTTGTCAAGAAAATATTCAAAAGCCAACACATGTTGTTGTGCTATAGCATAGGTTTCTCCACTGAAATGAGGTAGATATTTAAACATCTTGCATAGTAATCATGAAGAGTGGATGGAAACTTAAGGGGTTTAAAAATTTCATGGACTTGATATTTGTGGGTTGACTAGAAGGCACAAAGTGACTGTTAGAGAAGAAAGAAACACCAAAATTTTATTTTAAACTTGGAAAAATTGGGGTTTTTGAGAAGGGATTGTAAGGAAAATATTTTTTTGTTCATTTGGTTCCGAAGAAGAAATACAATCAAGATTTACCACACAAAAAGAAGATAAATCTCCTTGTTTTAAGGGAAAATACCTTGTTGAGGTTTTGGACCAGAGTATATAACACATGAAATAACCCTTTTGACATGTAGGGGAAAATAAACAATAAAAATGATAAAAAGGAATAACAATCCTTTGAAAAATGCCAACATATGATACCTGATTTTTCCCTTCTACTTCTTAATTCTATATCAACAATTTTTTTAACTCTTCGTGAGTGGAGTCACTAAACAAATAATTAACAACCAAAATTGATATCTAAATCTTGTTCTCCATTAAGAAATAGATCTTAATATACCCAAGGAAAAATAACTTCATGTCTCTTTTACCTAGCAATGACGCCGAAAAATGTTGTACTTAAGGAGACAATCTCCTGGATATGGGGGAACTAGTTCCTAAGACATTTTGAAATCAGATAAAAATAATTAAAATAAATGGATAGAAGTACAAGCCATGAAGACTTGTAACCAAGAATTCTAGTTCTGAAACCTCAGCCTTCCAAAGAAAAATGACCAGAGGCTTTGAGAGTTGCAGAATGGTGGACTAGACAAGTGGGTTGAAGAAGAATAGAGAAGAAAGACCAAACTAGGCACTTAAGAATCTTAATTTAGACTCTATAGAGAGAATAATGTAACACTAATAAAATGTGAATCAATTTCCTAGATGTGGAGCACCCATTAAGGGCTTCAACATTAATTGTCATGAGTATAATTAAGGAAATTCATTAAAATTAAATTAAAACACCCATTGCATCTTACATTGTCCAGTACAAGAAAATACATTGATGAATACTAACACCTGAGAGGAAAAATAATGGCTTCAAATTCCCATAACTAGAATCAAATTAAAATATATTATCTAGGCTTAAGAAATATTTTTGGATTACAATACCCGGTCATAAACACTGAACTCTGAACCCTTTGAAAATATAAATTCCCTCATTTTCTCCCCTTCCCTCATAAGCCAAAAACAATTATTAATTAGTTAGAAACTGGTTTTGATAAGTTTTGAAACTGATTCAGTTATAAAAAATGTCTTTCCTCCTTTTAAATTTACATTGAGATATCATATATAAAATAATATATATATATATATATAATACTTATTTCAAAAGTGACTCCACTCCTAACATAATTTGTTTTTTCAACCCAAAAATGAAGAATACACATACGTGAGTAGTAGTCATAATAAGAGAGTGAGTGGGTTCGAATACTATCGCATTCATGTCCATAAAATCGTTAGGGACTTGATAAAAATTGTAAACTCCTTCACTCATGAACCTTAAGCAGTTTTTTAAGATGAGGAGGGTGATGTTGTAGATTATCTTTATCTCTAGATTTTTAGATGGATGGTTTTTCGGAATCCACCTCCAGGACTAACTTCCTTATTAATTGTTGTGCACTTTGTCGTGCCGTAATTTCATTAGATCTGGGTGTGCATGTTGTATACCATTGATGGTGTTAGCACTTAAATGTTTCTAATTATTTCTAATGTGTGCGCTAAATAAGAACGAGTTCTTCACGAAATATAAAATATTAAATAATGGTTTCTTTTTCAATCAAAAGGTGTCTTGGAGAAGTGTTTGAATAGTCAAAGAAACCACTCCGATATGTTGAAAAAAAAATATGTGAAACAACTAGGACTTCGCAGGCCTGGATTACATGGGACAACATGCATAATGTTTTTGTTGGCTTATATGGGCCTCCGATATGTTGAAAAAAATATCTGAAACAACTAGGACTTCGCAGGCGTGGATTACATGGGACAACATGCATAATGTTTTTGTTGGATGCATAATGTTTTTGTTGGTTTATATGGGCCTAACTCGGGTTCCGAAGAGTTATTTAGCCAAAAAAATTCCATAGTTATCGGCCCTTTCGGTAACAGCCCGTGGGGCACGCACTGAGGTCTCACCCGAGGTAGGAGGGGAAGGTGTTGGAACTAGGTTTCCACACCCTTGGGAGGTCTAGATGTGGTCTCGAAGTTTCGTGCATGGTTCTGCAGCCTCGCACTGCTCTTCTTCCGCACAAATCCGTGGCTAAGCTATTCCTCAATACTATTTACTTTATAGATCAGATCTACTTGTGATGGTCTTTAAGCAAACATTTAATCAAGATGACCAGTGCATGCATTTAACAGAGATACAGATTTTCATTAACCTAAAACATAAGCATGCACATAAAGAATCAATAGAGATACCAATCATAAATTAACTAGATCTACAATAGCTCAGATTAACACAATTTTTCAAAATCAACTTCTCTTTATTTCTACTTTATCATTGATACATCTAGATCTACCATGGGCACTGAGCTGCAGGGTCCGCGCACACAGCTGCGGACTCTACCAGGCCTCTGTGCACACAACTGTAGAGCCTCTATCTATCACCCAATACCCTCGAATCGGACTTACAGACACACATATAACTTTCAATGACCCATAGCACTACACTATATTCTCTTCCAAAAAAACTACCTTCTACCTTTAGAGCCCCACTCTATTTATGACTTACTCCCTACTATTCTATATTACTTCTTGGGTGGACAACCCTTTGACTTGAACTTTTGCATTTTGTGCTATACATATTTCAGATTTTTACAATATTTTTATCCCAACTTCTAGGCTCTGAGACCCAAAAATGTTACGCGGGACCTCTGCTACCCAACAGTCCCCCAAAAAAATCATCATAACTCATCCCGAGTCACTCGTCGGTGCGGCGAGACACGCTGCCTTGGCTTTACGGTTCGCGTCCCTTTGAGTGACACTCGTCATCCTGCTGCTTCTTCGTTGTCTCCTACAACGCTTCGTCTAGCTCTTGCTTCGTTGTTTCTACAAATTCTCGTGACCGATAATGCTCATTATGCTCTGCTCGGTTAACACAAAACACCCCCTCATAAGATTTTAACTCAAGCGGGGGAGCCGCATACGGGACCTCCTTGTACCACCGCAGCCACTTCCTACCTTCGTATCTACTGTTTTCACTGTCTGCTACAGCTTGTGTTTCAATTTTGCAAGACCTTTGTTGTTATCCATGTGATCCCAATCCTCAAGGTACATCAGAGACAAGTTATTAACTGCATTTCTACCGGTGGTCTCCATCTTTCGATCCTTTCTCTTTTCTGTTGTAGTTCGTTGGCCTTCCCCCAAGCGAGGCGGCGGCATCCGGACCAATTCTGCCTCGTGTCTCCCATTTTCCCATACATCCCCTACTGTTGATGCTAAAATTTGCGTGGCACCCCCAGCTGTCAACACCATGTTCCTCAGAGAGCCCTGCTTTTCCATCTGCCAGATCACCACCCTCGGGCTTACTCCTTGTGCAAAGATAATGAAAAGTTCCATATCGGTAACCAGCGTGTGTTTTCCAGAAGTGTAGGTCGCTCGGTGGATGCCCCTCTATGATTTATAAGCATTTCGAATTTCAAATTCACTAGCTCCCGCCTATTCTGGTGTCCTCATCTTAAACCTGTGGTAACTCATTCCATATCTCGCTCGTACCCCTTCTCTTAATTGCCCACCGCCCTCTCCCTTTTGCCATAATGCAGACATCTTGTCATGAATAGTGACAGTAACAGTCACCTCTGCTCTTAGTAATGCATCAACGCACTCCTTTCTGCGCAACCGCGACCCTTGTGATTGGCCAAATCTACACATATCCTAGCAATCACGCTACTTTCCCCCAGACTGCTTTATCGTCCCGCGCTCTCTTTCAACTGGCTGGAGCGGTGAGACTGTCCCTCGGATGGTTAGTCAGGTGGTCAGCCCACTCTTGTAGAGCTTCATGCGACTGCCATTCACTCTTCCTGGGAAGGGGTCTCCATTGAGTTTGACAAGCTGAACTGCGCGCCCATTGGTAACCTCTTTGACAAAATAGGGTCCCAACCAATACATTCAGAGTTTGCCAGGGAATTTCTCGAACTTTTTGTGATATAATTGATCCAGGTGGATATTGGTGGCCACCCACCTATCCCATTTGGACCCCCACAACTGTCTCTTTTAGTTTTTCTGTTTCCTTAATTATAGCACAGTTTACTATTTTTAGTAGTTTTTCGGGTCCTAAACTTCCGGAGCCGTTTTGAGGCCTTAAACGACGTTTTTTGGGAAATCCACCCCAGCGATTTTTTCTACCTAAAAATCGTCTTTTTCGTCATACTCCTCGGAGAGATCTTTCCAACGGGCTATCATGCGCGTCAAACAGAGATAGTACGACCAATTCGCGACCCCAGGAAGTTGATGTACCAACTTACCCAAAAACGGGGCCCATAATTTGGTGTTTCATCTTCTAGGGTTAGGTTTTGGAATGTGAAGGGTTTTCCATTGTTTCTCAACAATAAATAGGCCCTCGAGCCTCATTGTAACACAGTTCAGAACAGTTCAGAGGCATGTAGCCGCCACATCTCTTCTCAGAGATAAGCTACCATCGCTCTAGCTCGTTTATTTCCATTTCTGGTTTGTAAGCACATTTTAGTATTTCACAGTAATGAAATGAAGTATTATTTCCGCTGCATCGCAGTATTTATGGTTATCTCATCTCTGTATTTATGGTTATCTCTATAATTTGTTGCATTCCTGTTTAAATCCGGATCAGTGGTATCAGAGCGGTCTGTTTTTTCTCTGTTTTTCTTTGCATGTCCCCAACGAGGTCGGGATATAAGGAGTTAGGACTTGAACTGGTCAAACCTTTGCAAGACCAGCCTCGCAAATCCCGACGGCCTCCCATGGCGGATGAGAAGAAAGACGAGGGGGCAGGAGATCCTATCAAAATCTTGCTCGAGAAGCGCTCGAGCGGCAAAGGAACGCGATGATGGATAGCTTTGCGCAGATCCTTCAGTGGCTACCCAGAGGTGACACATCGGCTTCCAACAGCGACTCTGGAAACGCCACGCCGTTTAAGGTACAAGTTAATTTTGAAATCCCCATCTTCGAGGGTCAAATAGACGCAGATGCCGTAGATAAATGGTTAAATCTGCTAGATGGGTATTTTTTTGTTCACGAATTTTCAAGCCGGGAAAAGATTGTTTTCGCTCTTCTCAAAGCAGCCCCCCACGTCAAGGACTAGTGGGAAACCTACTGCGAGCAGAAGGATGAAAGTACAGGCTCACTATTTTCAGCCGCACCCACTTGGAATGACTTCCGGGATGCCATCAAGGAGCAGTACTACCCTGTCGGAAGCTATGAGGACAAATACATCAAATGGACCACACTGCGGCACGGACGAGACCAAGATGTGCTAGAGTTCACAAATATTTTTCATACCCTTCGCACACAATTGGGTATCCAAGATTCTAAGCTGCATCTGGTACTCAAATACCGTGGCTGCCTACACAGATACATCCAGGAAGAGATGGAGTTCCTGAACATCTCCTCGCTCAGCACGACGTACCTATACGCTGTCAAAATCCAGCAAAAGTTCAAATAGAAGAAGCGAGACTTTGGATCTACAAATCCGAAGCCCAAAGGACAAAGCCAAGGCGGGGTGACCCAAGACAATCCGTCGAAGCCGCAAGAAAAGAACACCACCACGAAGCCGAAGAAGGACACAGGAAAGTGGTGTGAGTTCCACAAGAGTCCCACTCATAACACAAGTGAGTGTCGGACCAAGAAGTCGCTGGTGGCCGAGTTGAATGCTTCCGAATCAGATGCAGGTTCCGACTCTGAGTCAAAACCCGACAAGGGGAATGACAAAGGGAAGCAGATCATTGATGCGGATCCCAGCGCCACTGTTGTTACTGCCAAGATCCAGAAAAATGAGCCCGAAGATCCAGAGGAGGGGGAACGTCTTTTCCACTCATAGATGTGGGTGAAGGGTTCGCCGCTGCAATTCATTGTCGACATTGGCAGCCAAAAGAACCTCATTTCAGTAGAGGTCGTGAAGCGGTTGGACCTACCAACTACACCACACCCATAGCCGTACAGTATTAGGTGGCTTCACGAAGGACGAGATCTCAAAGTTCGCCAGCAGTGCCGCCTTCCCTACAACATGAAGCCCTTCACAGACGAGGTATTGTGTGATTTTACACCTCTGGATGTTTGCGATGTACTAATAGGTCAACCATACTTGTGGAGGCAACATGCTGTGTCTGAGTCAAGGCCTCGCGCTGTCATTATTTCTTTGGATAATTCATTATACAGGATACCCGAGGTAGCCCCACTTACCGCCACCTCTTTGATCACTACCAAGAAAGGAAGCAAGCTCATCTCCCAGACTAGGAAATTCATTTTCTGTCTAGTTCGCTCCCAAAGTAAGGGGAAGATCGTTGCTACATCCATGACCCCCACAAAGGGTTCCTCCACACAGCAGAAGCAGCAGAGGGATACAGTCGTGACAGAACACAGGAACAACTTCTCCTTACCAAGAGGGGTACCACACAAGTTTCAGGTGGGCGACAAAGTTTGGTTACATTTGCAGAGGGAGTGCCTTACCATAACCCATCATAAACTCATACCACTTCGACATGGTCCTTACACCAGTAACAAGGCTACAGGAAACAATGCTTTGAAGCACATCATTCCTCCATTCCTTCGCTTGCACCGAGTGTTCAATGTGGACCGTTGCCGACCATGCTCCCCACCATTTTTGGACACATCAGAGATTGTAGAACAGCTCACCAGAGACCTAGCTCAGCAGTAGCTTCCTCATCTCAGGGAGGAACTCAACGCAATGGGGACCATTGCTTCCTAAGTGGGGAGGAATGATCTAGGTGGATGTTGGTGGCCACCCACCTATCCCATTTGGACCCCCACAACTGTCTCTTTCAGTTTTTCTGTTTCCTTAATTATAGCACAATTTACTATTTTTAGCAGTTTTTCGGGTCCTAAACTTCTGGAGCTGTTTTGAGGCCCTAAACAACGTTTTTTGGGAAATCCACCGCCAAAGCAATTTTTCTGTCTAAAAATCGTCTTTTCCGTCGTAGTCCTCGGAGAGATATTTCCAACGGGCTATCATGCGCGTCAAACGGAGATAGTACGACCAATTCACGACCCCGGGAAGTTGATGTACCAACTTACTCAAAAACGGGGCCCACAATTTGGCGTTTCATCTTCTAGGGTTAGGTTTTGGAATGTGAAGGGTTTTCCATTGTTTCTCAACAATAAATAGGTCCTCGAGCCTCATTGTAACACAGTTCAAAACAGTTCAGAGGCATGTAGCCGCCACATCTCTTCTCAGAGATAAGCTACCATCGCCCTAGCTGGTTTATTTCCATTTCTGGTTTGTAAGCACATTTCAGTATTTCACAGTAATGAAATGACGTATTATTTCCGCTGCATCACAGTATTTATGGTTATATCATCTCTGTATTTATGGTTATCTCTGTAATTTGTTGCGTTCCTGTTTAAATCTGGATCAATAATAATACTAGATCATTCTCCTTGAAGGTGTGCACCTTAATATGGCGATCATGCCACGTTTTCTCTCGTTGTTTCTGTACTTGCTGATGGAATCCAGCCAAAAACCGTTCCTCCTCCAGTTCCTTTAGCTGCGCAAGCTATTCCTCCAAAGCCTCGCAGTCTACCATACATGTTATTGCCACTATTTGCAGACTAGGCACAATGTATTCCATAGGCATAACAGCCTCCTTGCCATAGACTAACCGAAATGGTGTCTGGCCTGTCAACTTCTTACATGTGGTTCGGTATGCCCATAGCATAGCTAGGATGCACAAGTCCCAGTCATTTCATTAGGGATTACAGACCTCGGTCAATGCAGTTTCCAAGATTTTGTTGAATGCTTCAACGATCCGATTCGCTTGCGGGTAGCATGCCGTACTCTGTTGGTGATATATCTGGAATTCCTCAGTCAGTGCGTTGATCATTTCATTCAGAAAATGTGTTCCCTGATTGCTCATAAGAATTTTGGGACATCCAAACCTGGTCAGTAGGTTCTTGAACAAAAACTTCGGAGCTATCACAGCCATGCAGTCCTTAACCGGTTGTGCCTTTGCCCATCGAGTCAAATGTTCTGTCGCGGTGATGATATAGCACACGCTCGTCTTCCCTCATGGCGTAATATGTCCTACGAAGTCGATTGCCCACTTATCGAATGGTTGTAGCATCACATGTCGCTTGAGCAGAATTCCGTCTCTCTGCGATGGTTTCCCAGTCTGTTGACAGATGTCGGAGGCCCGACAATATGCTTTCGAGTCCTGATGTAGTGTTGGCCACCATAGTCCTGCGCAAAGAATCTTCTGTGCGGTAGCGTGAGCTGCAAAATGTCCTCTTGCCACCCCGCCATGTGCTTCGGCCAAGATTTGTCCGTGCTAGAATTCATCCACATATCAGAGTAAGATTTTGTTGTTGCCCATTTTGTAGAGATGCCCTGCAGTCATGGTAAAGTCTGTTGCCCGTATCAGCAATTCCTTCTTCTGCTAAATAGAATAGCCTTGCGGCACAGTTCCTGTAGTTAAGAAATGGATTATATCCTCAAGGTTACCATCTGCAATGTGCATTGCATATAGTTGTGCATCCGGGAGTCCTTCCTCTAAATTTATGGGTTCTTTGCTAGTCTCAATTCGGGACAGGTGATCTGGACCTGCATTTAGACGTCTCAGCTTTACGACAACCTCGAAGTCATATTCTTGGAATAACAACAACCACCTACAAATTTGCACCCCCAACACAAGCTTATTCACTAGGTATTTTAGCGAAGAGTGATTAGTATACATCTTAAATTGTCTGCTGAGCAGATAGTGGCAGTATTTTTGAAGTGCGTATATCATCGCCAATCCCTTTCGCTCAGTAGTGGAGTAATTCTTCTCATCATTTTACAACTCGTGACTTCCGAATGCAATAGGGTGATCTATTCCCTCCGCTCCTTCTTAAGTGAGTACCGCACCCAACGCAATACACGGCGCATCAACGTGTACATGAAATTCTATGTCCCATTTCGGAAAGACCAATACCAGGGTAGATGCCATGTTTCCCTTAAGCATTTCTAGACTTTTGTTGCATTCCTCATTCCAGTAATAAGTAGCATCATTCTTCAGCAACTGTTCCATTGGAGCCGTGATCTAGGCATAGCTTTTGATGAACTTTTGATAGTAACCCTTTTGTCCCAGTGTGGCATGTAGTTGTTTGACACTTTGCAGTGCTTACAGATTGAGTATGACAACAATCTTTGCTAGATCCACCATCAGGGCTTGCTTACAAACCACATGGCCAAGCAGGTTCCCGAAGGGGACGAGGAAAGTACACTTTTTTAGGTTTAGCGCAATCTGGTGTCGTCAGCAAGTATCCAACATTAACCCTAAGCTCGCTATGTGTTTTCTAACCAATCTGAATACGGTCCAATCATCAAGATAGACCTCTAAGAACTTGTGTATAAATTCCTTAAATGCCTACCACAATGCATGAGAATATCGTCGGCGCGTTCTTCAGTCCAAAGGGCATCACCGATCACTGAAAACAACCCCATTCAGTGGCGAACGTTGTTTTACTCTTGTCTTATGGCACGACCTTGATCTGGTGGTATCCTGAGAACTTGTCTGTGAAGGAGTAGGCTTCCTGCCCACCGACATTTTCCTCTCCGTAGGCTTTGATCCATCTGGTAAGGTGCATGCGGGTCATTACGTCCATCATATTTCTCTGTTATTCGTAGTTCCAGCTTCCCAAATCTTATCTGCATCATGCGCCTGCAGCCCCGCCAATCTTCAAAATTCCCTTCATGTGTGACCCACCATCACATAGGTGTCACGTGCAATGCCCATCTCAACGCATCAAACAGTTGGTGCTCTGGTACCACAATTTCAAATTTGGTCAGGAATTCATCTATTATTGTTAGCCCATCATACAACGGTAGTTCACGATCCTGGGCCCTCATGCAGTACAAAGATTTAGTCACCATATTGCAGTGTAGCGTGGTTACTCTGTTCAACCTGTTATGCCACTGCTAATCCTCTTCATCTAAATCGGTGGTGCAAGACTCTTCATAGCGCATGATATTATTCTATCCTCCGTTGACTTGACCCATTCTTGCCTTTGTGCAGAAATTTTGTAGATACAATCTAATTCGTCGTCACTTTCTTTGTTGCACACGGGTTCAATGTAGCGCGCTCCTTCAACCGGATCTAGCGGAACGACTACGCGGAGCACTTTCATTTCAAATATTATTGTCCGCTTCTTTAAATTAATAACCCCATTCATGTTGGTGGCCCAGTTTATTCCTAAAAATGCAGGATAAGGCGTACTTTCATCCATGACTTCAAGTACTTCAAAGTCTATTTTGATGCTTACACCTTCTATATCTACCATAATTCCCTGCAACCTTCCCATGGGCAAGATCTTCTATTGGTTTGCCATCTACAATTGAATAGGAGACCATTATAGTGTAGGCCTACCTATGCGCTCCCAAGGTTGTTTAGGCAATATGTTTGCATCTGAGCCCAAATCTAGAATGATTTGATCCGTCTCATAGTTGCCAATTTGTGCCATTAATCACATCTCTCGCCCTGTCTGTGTTGCATGCTTTCCTAGTTTGCAGACCATGCTAGGTTCTTGCATATCTACGCACCTATTTATTAATTCTTGCAAGCCTCTAACCACCCTATTGTCGCGCAACAATTTAATGCATGTCTCTAAAAGGGTAGCTAGCATTGAGGGATCCATGTCCTGCTCAGATTGATCCCTGCTACCTGGGGTAGAGACCTCTGCGAAGCTCTCCCTAGCTTCCAGATATCTCTCCTTGCCAACCGCTGCATTTTTCTTACATAAGTTCCTTTTATCCTTTCCTGTGGCCATGCCACTTCTTAGTACCATGTTTACCTGGGGGTCTTCGTCGCGGGGTTCGGACCTCATCATCTACATGTTCTGGGTTGTCATAGGTTGCGCTGCCCTTTTTTCATGAATCTATGCTATCAGTGTGGGGCAATCTATCAGCTCATGATCGAATTGATCACAGTTGGTACAATCCCTAGTGTAATGTCCTCGTCCTCTGCAGTTATAACAGATTAGCTGCCTCCGACCCTTTCCTGGCCCCATTCCACCCCATCCTCGTCCACATCCTTGGAACCCACCACGCGTGATTGTCATGGCTGGATCCTGATCTCGCGCCTCATTCTGCATTCTATAGGTAGGTGACTAGTCCATTAATAATTGATAGCTATGATAGTCTCTTTCCTCGTGACCCACCAATCTACAAAGTTGCAAAATAGCTACTGCGGGGTCTAGTTGAATTTTGGCAATAGATGGTATTTATATGTGTTATGCTTTCCTCCCACCTGACAGATTACGCACGAGAGCAGGGTTGTCGTGCTTGGCCCTGCTTGTGCCTCTCGTCGCAATGGTGTTGGTCCCCCTGTTGCCGCATAATTTGCCACGACCACGGAGTGATCTTTATCATGCCCCTAACTCCTGCACTTTATACACCATACATCCTCCCGGACTTCTCGGAGAGGTGCGTGTTCCTGCTTTAAATTCTTCGTTTTCAAACACAAGTTTTGTAGCTGCGCTTGGATTTGCTAAACTCCCAACCCCGAGTCTTGTAACGGAGTTTCATGCAACCTCATCGCTATCTCCAATGCTTCAACCTGGGTTGAGATATTTTGTTGTGACAAAGTCATCCTCAGATGTGGTGTTAATGGTGCCATAAACCATGCGCAGTGCCGCGCCTCTGTTAGTGTCATGTTTGCTTCGTGGATAGTACTTTTCAATCTTTGATCCAAATCCCACTGGGTTTCACCAGGTATCATCGCGATCTCCTTGAACCCTATGATCGACTGTGTTTCTAACTTCGGCCGGCTAAACTCTTTCTTTAGTTCAGTCTGGATTTGTGTTGTCCTCGCAGTTGGGTAATTGCTTGAGTACTTTATGTATCATGTTAGTGCTCGGTCCTGCAACGCGCTAACTAAGGTAGCCTTTATGATATTATCATCCGTAATTCTATGTGCATTCCATACTGATGTTAACACGAACCAAAATTGTTCTGGATCTTTGCTTCCTGCTCCTTTGAATACCGGTAGCTGGATCGCGCTCGTCATTGTCAACCTTGTCAATGTACTCTGAACTGCTACTTCTCCTCGTCCCTTGGATCCTCCAATTCCTTCTTTATAGAGTCCCTGTGTTCCACATCAAACACCCCTTAGGCATATCCTGGTCCCGGCAACGAAACCATTTGTTGGCCTATATGGCCCTGACCCAGGTTCGGAAGAGTTATTTAGCCAAAGAAATCCCGCAGCTACCAGCCCTTTCAGCAACAGCCCGTGGGGCACAAACTGAGGTCTCACCTGAGGTAGCAGGGGAAGGTGTTGGAACCAGGTTTCAGCACCCATGGGAGGTCTAGATGTGGTCTAAAAGTTTCACGCACCGTTTCGCAGCCTCGCGCTACTCTGCCTCCACGCAGATCCGCAGCTGGGCTATTCCTGAATACTATTTACTTTATAGATCAGATCTACTTGTGATGGTCTTTAAGCAAACATTTAATCAAGATAACCAGTGCGCGCATTTAACAGAGATATAGATTTGCATTAACCTAGAAAATAATCATGCACATAAAGAATCAATAGAAATACCAATCATAAATTAACCACGTCTGCAATAGCTCACATTAACAGAGTGTTTCAAAATCAACTTATCTTTATTTCCACTTTATCACTCATACATTTAGATTTACCCGGCGCACTTTGCTGCAGGAGTCCGCGTACAAAGCTGCGGACTCTACGAGGTCTGTGTGCACACAGCTACAAAGCCTCTATCTATCACCCAATACCTTCGACTCAAACTTACATACGTGCATGTAACTTTCACAGACTCATAGCACTACACTACATTCTCTTAAAAAATAATTGCCTTCTACCTTTAGAGCCCCGCTCTATTTATACATATGGGTAAGCCGACTTACTCCCTACTATTTTATATTACTTCTTGGGTGGACAACCCTTTGACTCGACCTTTTACATTTCGCGCTCCGCATATTTCGGAGTTTTACAATATTTTTATCCTAACTTCTAGGCTCTCAGACTCAAAACTATTACGCGGGACCTCCGGTACCCAAGAGTTTTCTTAATGAAATTCAATTTCTCATGATAGAGTTCCAATAATTGAATGAACAAAATTCATATGAAAAATATGGCTTGTAATGTGTGTCATAGTAACGATTCAATACTTTGAAAATTGGCTTGTTATTCATAAGAGTTCCTTCAAACTAAGCAATGAATCTAATTTCATTGTTTTGGCAAAAATTCCTAGCATGAAATATTTTTTTTTTTTGTAAATTCTGAGTCTTCTTCGGAATGAAATTTTCATTAAATCGAATTCGAACGAAATGAGTTATCCGAGCTTGGAATACGTTTTTGCAAAACACTGTCCTTGGAAGAACATGTGAAATATATGGAACCGCTCAAAAGGGTTAGAAAATTATTTTGACGAATTCCATATGTGTCCCTCTGAAAAAAAAAAAACAGATCGTGGAATTTTGAAATTTTTCTTCACTTTTCTGCAATAATCAGCCAAAATTTACTCCTTGGGGCCACCTATGTTTTTCCTTAAATGGTCATCTAAAATATCATTGATCGAAATATGGACAGACTAATCAGACATTTGAAAAACAATCGTCAATATTTGACCTTTCACTTTGAGCTCTGAGAGAAAATGTCCCAAAATTTATAACTTACTGCTTGCTTTTACTCTAAAATTTAAATATTCATTTCTTTCTAGAAATGTTTTCCAACAACAGATCCACAAAATAAGGGTGATTGCCATAATTCCTTAGTGGTAGAAGGACAATGCTCGGAGGCTCAACAGAATCATTTTTTTTTTTTAAATAAAAGCATAATGGATCATAATTTTTAATGACTGTTTAACAATATAGCTCCACATGCCCATCAACAACTCCAATTTTTCCTCTTGATCTGCTTGCTTCTCGACAGTATCCAAAAATTGATCATTTTCATATTCCTTATAACAAGCGGTGATGATGCTAGAAACAAAGAGAGTCTTTTCGCAAAATTCATTCATTCCTTTATCACTGGATTTTCCTTTATGCTTGAGCTTCTAACAAATTGGAGGGCCAATGGAATTTGTCACCATTTACAAAACAACATTCCATTTATTTCTCTATCATAACAAAAGGATTAACTTTGAGCTCTTTAGTTGTATCTCACATTCATTGAAATGTGTAAGGTGTGAGATTAAGAGTTGCAATTTTTATTTCCTATAGATTCCTCCTAGCAATTTTGGAGTCTCTGGTATCCATTTATTCTATTTTCTTATTCTCACAAATGTTAAGAACTCCATTGTAATCCATAGAAAATATTCCCGTCTTACTAATTCAGAGGTCATATTTGATTCTCTTTTCTAGAACAATACCATCTGAATTTTTACATTTTGAAAACCCTTCATTATAGTCTTGAACTCTGTAGCAGAATGCATGGTCTCCCTTAAAACTGATTTTTCATCCTATTTAATATTTGCTAGCAGAGATTACAATTCATCAATTGAATTTAGCAGAGATAACACTTCAATAGTTTCCTCCTTCAGGATACCTTATCCTGGTGCTTTATATTGGCAGTTCCTTTGATGAAGTATAATATTTGTTGAATGATATACCTTGGTGCTTCAAACGTGGCGATTTTACGAGGAAGCAGATAATTTAAAAAAAGAAACTTAGTATCATTTTTTTTTTAACATTTCATGGCTTTATTTTTGAAGGATTTTTTATTCTCTTCATCATGAAAACTTGATCTACAACATAAGACTCCGACAGGGCACAATGTTTTTCCTCCAAAATTTTGAGAACTGTAGCCCAGTGGCCTCTAATTGAGCATTGAGTAAAAGTAAGAGAATTCTGAAACATAGTGTACCAAAAATCTGCTTCAGTTAGGATTGCTTTCTTTATTCTTGAACTAAAAAACAAATCGAACCAGAAATATTGTGAATGAAAATGTTCAACCCATGATCTTCTTTATATACAAATCCTATTTATAACATGGTTTAATTCTTTAGGTGAAGTCAGTTTTGCAATGGTACCACGCCAACATTTGAGTGTTGGACATAATGCCTCCGTACTGCTGAAATTCAGAACTTAAAACTCGCATGCACCATAAGAGTTTTTCAAATAAAAGTTTAGCACATACCCTAGAATCCATCACCACTTTTGACCAAAGAAAAATGACATATATTTCGCTACTGGATCGTAGAACTGATGAGAAAAAATTCCAGTTGCCTCCTTTTTTTTCGAAAATCTTTCACACATGAATCTTCTTGTACAAGGAAACCACCATCACTATTTGACTCTTTAACTTGGGTTGTATAACAACCTATTTATTTTCACAGTCAAATAAAAATGGTTTTCCCTTACAGATATATCCACATAATTCCTTATTCAATTCACTCTTCTACATAAGCATAAATTCATCTGAATATAAAACTCACGAGAATGTGACATGTATTCTTGTTCAAAGCTAAGCAATTTTCATTACTGTCAGCAAAGTCCTTTGTATAATGAGAGTATACACTATCAATTTCAACCACATTTCCTTCAAGAACCTCCATGTCGAAACCATTCATCATCTCACGAAAGGGAAAACATCCACAGCAGGTGTAAATTTATTTTGTTGAGGAAAAGTGTTTAACTCAGAAAAATTTGACATGCAACCTGTAAATTTGAAGAAGGAGAAAACTTTAGATTTAAATCAAATGGTTGTCTTTTCAACTCCTCCTTCTGTTGATAAATTTCTAGACACGAACATTTTCATCTAGAAGCTTCCCACATGCCCAAAGGTTATCCTCAACTTCTTTAACATCAATGAATATAAATTTCACGGTTTTGGATCCCCTCTGCCTAAGATAGAATGCCACATCAAGATGTAGGGCATCTAGATAATAAACTATAGGAGCAACCTCAAGAGGGCGAATTTATTTTGGTATGTTGAAGTAAAATTTTTGAAATCTCCGGTTCAACACCAACTATTTCACTGCTTCTCCTATGAATTGCAAATAATTCAAAAAGATATTGTTCATGAGATTTGTGTTCACCCTAATAACTCAAAAATATTTCTTGAAATTCTTGCAATAAACTGATTGTATTTGGCCTTAACATTGAAACCATTGTTGAGCATCTCCGGTTAATGAATGATAAAACAACCTGAAAACTATATCTTCATGAATAATTTCAAATTTGTCCAGCAAACATTCAAAAGGCAGCACACGTTGTTGTGCTATAACATAGCTTTCTCCACTAAAATGAGGCAGATATTTAAACATCTTGCATGGAAATCATGAAGAGTGGGTGGCAACTTTAGCGGTTTAAAAATTTCCTAAATTTTGGACTGGGTTTTGGGTTGACTAGAAGGCATGGAAGTGACTGTTATTGAAGACGACAAACCAAAATTTTAATGTTCAAGTTGAAAAATTGGGGATTCTGATATGGCATTGTAATGCAAACATGTTTTTTTTCATTTTCTTCTAAAGAAGAAATACGATCAAGGTTTACCACACAAGAAAAAGATAAATATTCTTATTTCAAGGGAAAAATACCTTGTTGAGGGTTTCGACCAGTCAGAGTATATAAGACACTAAATAACCCTCTTGACATTTAGGGTACAATAGACAATAAAAATGATAACAAAGAATAAGAATCCATTGAAAAATGGCACCTTCTGATACTTGATTTTTCCCTGCTACTTCTTCATTTTATATCAGAAAAAAATTTCCTTTCAGTAAACACTTTCCCAGTGGAGTAACAAAACTAATAATTAAAAACCAAACTTCATATCCAAATACTGATCTCCATTAAGAAATAGATATTAAAACCTAGGGAAAAATAACACAATGGAACCAAAAACTGTTTTACCACAGGAGAGAATTCCTGGCTGTGGGGAACAGTGTCCGAGACATTTTGAAATTGGATAAAAATAATTAAAATCAATGGTTGGAAGTATAATCCATGAAGGCTTGCAATGAAGAATTCTATTTCTAAAACCTTTTCCTCCAATAGAAAAATGTCAAGACGATGTGAGAGTTGCACAAGGCTGGACTAGACAAGTGGGTTGAACAAGAATACAAAAGAGAGACCAAACAAGGTACTTAAGAATATGAATTTAGACTACTCTAGAAAGAATAATGTAAGACTAATAAAATTTGAATAAGGTTCCTAGATGTGGATCACCCATTGAGGGCTTCAACATTAATTATCATGTGTACAATTAAGTAAATTCATTAAAATTAAAATTATCATGTGTACAATTAAGTAAATTCATTAAAATTAAATTGAAACACCTGTTGCATTTTACATTTTCCATGACAAGAAAATAAATTGATGAATAATGAGAAATAAGAGGAAAATAATCTTTGCAACTTCCCATAACTAGAATCAAACTACAATATAGTATGGTTATATCTTCCGGATCCATCACATTTTGTTATTTTATACATCGAAGTTTCGAACCATCCTCTGTGGTTCATCATCAGGATTTAGATTTGTGAAGAAGTCAGAGACAAATGAAGATGACTTCTTCACAAATCTAAATCCTGATGATGAACTACAGAGGATGGTTTGAAAAGTGGATGTATAAAATAACCACACATAATGCAGATCGCAGAAGTCTCAAATCCATTACAATATAGTATTTAGACTTCAAAAATATTTTTGAATTAGAATAACAATTCATAAAGACTGAACTCTGAACTTTTTCAAAATCTAATTTCCCTCCTTTTATCCCCTCGCCCGCTCCCCCTCCCTGATAGGATAGGCCAGTAAGGATTATTAATTAGTTACAAAATGGTTTTGATCAGTTTTGAAACTGATTCAGATGTAAAAATTGTCTTTCCTCCTTTTAAATTTACATTTAAATATTATATATCAAATAACATATATAATACTTATTTCTAAAGTGATTCCACTTATAACATAATTTGGGTTTTCAACCCAAAAATGAAGAATACACATACATGAGAAATAGTCATAATAAAGGAGGAGTGAGTGGGCCCGAATATTATCGCATTCTCTCCGTAAAATCGTTAGGGACTTGAGCAAAACTGTAAACTCCTTCACTTTGGAACCTTAGGCAGTTTTTTAAGATGAGGAGGGCGATGTCGTAAATGATCTTATCTGTAGATCTTTAGATGGAAGGTTTTTTAGAATCCACCTCCAGGACCATCTTCCTTCATAATTGTCGTCCACTTTGTCCTCCCGTAATTTCATGGATCTGGGTGTGCAAGTTGTATACCATCGATGGTGTTAGCACTTATATGTTTCCCATTATTTCTAATGTGTGTTTTAAATAACAACAAGTTCTTCACTATATATCAAATATTAAATAATGGTTTCTTTTTCAATCAACAAGAGTCTTGGAGAAGTGTCCGAATAGTCACTGAAACCACTTCGATATCCCAAAAAACAAATATATCTGAAACAACTAGGACTTCGCAGGGCTTGATTACATGGCACAACATGCATAACATTTTCTGAATCAAATTCAATTACTCATGATAGAGTTCGAATAATTGAATGAATAAAATTCACATGAAAAAGACGGCTTGTAATGTCTGGCATAGTAACGATTCAATACTTTGAAAATTGGCTTGTTATTCATAAAAGTTCCTTCAAAATAAGCGATGAAGCCAATTTCATTGTTTTGGCAAACATTCCTGGCATGAAATATTTTTTTGTAAACTCCAAGTCTCCTCCAAGAATAAGATTTTCGTTAAATGGAATTCCAACATAATGAGTCATCCGAGCTGGGAATACACTTTTTCAAAAACTGTCCTTGAAAGAACCTGTGAAATATCTAGAACTGCACAAAAGGTATAGAAAATTCTTTTGACGAATTCAATATGGGTCCTTCTGCAATAAGCAGCTGATATTCACTCCTTGAGGCCACCTGTGTTTTTCCTTAAATGATCATCTAAAATATCATTGCTTGAAATATGGCCAGACTAATCAGACATTTGAAAAAGGATCACCAATCTTTGACCTTTCACTTTGAGCTCTGAGAGAAAATGGCCCAAAAGATCTAACCTACGGCTTTCTATTACTCTAAAATTTAAATATTCATTTCTTTCTAGAAATGCTTTCCAACAACAGATCGACCAGATAAGGTGATTTCAATACTTCCTTAATGGTAGAAGGACAATGCTAGGAGGCTCAACATAATCAATTGTCTTTTAAATACAAACTTAATGAATCATAATTTTTAATGAGTGTTTTACAATATAGCTCCACCTTCACATCAACAACTCCACTTTTCTCTCTTGATCTTCTTGTTTCTCAGCAGTATCCAAAATTTTATCATTTTCATATTCCTTATAAGAAGTGGTCATGACGCTAGAAACAAACGAAGACTTTTCACAAAATTCATTCGTTCCTTTATCACTGGATTTTCCTTTATGCTTGAGCTTCTAACTACTTGGAGGGCCAATGTAATTTGTCACCATTTACAAAACAACATTCCATTTCTTTCTCCGTCATAACAAAAGGATTATCTTTGAGCTCCTTAGTTGTATCTCACATACATTGAAGTATGTAAGGTCTGAGATTAAAAGATGCAAATTTTATTTCTTATAGATTCATCCTAGCAATTTTGGAGTTTGTAGTATCCATTTATGCAATTTTCTCATTGTCACTAATGTTAAGAACTCCATTGTAATAAGTAGAAAATAATCCCCTCTCTTACTAATTCAGAAGTCATATTTGTTTCTCTTTTATGGGACAATTCCATCTGAATTTTTACATTTTGAAAACCCTTCATTATAGTCCTGAACTCTACAACATAATGCATGGTCTCCCTTAAAGTTGGTTCTGCATTCTATTTAATATTTTCTATTAGAGTTTATAGTTCATCAAATGAATTTCAAAGAGATAACATTTCAATGGTTTCATCCTTCACGATACTTCTTCTTGGTTCTTT
The DNA here is from genome assembly GCA_031772625.1 of Pinus tabuliformis. Taxonomy (NCBI): domain Eukaryota; kingdom Viridiplantae; phylum Streptophyta; class Pinopsida; order Pinales; family Pinaceae; genus Pinus; species Pinus tabuliformis. The sequence goes on from CM062818.1 coordinate 279,399,781, forward strand.
ACATGGGCACTACCTTTGATGAAGTATAATATTTGTTGAATGATAGACCTTGGTGCTTCAACTTGGAGATTTTACGAGGCAGTAAGAAATTTAAAAAGAAAGCCTAGTATCATTTTTTTGAAACATTTCATGGCTTTATTTGAAGTATTTTTTGTTCTCTTGAGTTGGGAAAACTGAGCTACAACACCTTTCATGGGGTATTTTTCCTTTTTGAGCTAGATACTCACTTAAAATAACTTCAACATGAAAACACACACTACATTTTACTTTACCAAATCTAATACTAAACTCGATCTAACTCACACTTGACCAATTAAAACACACTATAAATTTAGTCTACTCTGCATGCATGACTAATTAGCTATCTTTAATACTCCCCCTTAATTTACCGCTAAACCAAAACATGACTCATGACAACTCAAGCATGTCTACTCGTGTTAGTATCACCTAAGCTTATAACACCTAAGGTTCCTCTACGAAACTCAAATACATATTATGCTTGGATAGTGCAATGGTTGGAGTGTTGTCACAATATATTGTTGTTGGTCCTTGTTATTTCTTCTTAAGTCCATCGAAAAATCTTCGTAACCGTAGTACTTGGCATGTTGTTGATGTTGGTGCTACATATTCTCCTTTTGTTGATGAGAGTGTCACGATAGTATGCTTCTTAGATGCCCATGATATCACACCTAAACCAAGATGAAACACATAAATAGAAGTGCTCCTCCTTCCTCCAAAACCAAGTTTTTTTTTTCCAAGGAAAAAAGCGAAACTTTTTATTAAGCTCATAAAAAGTTTACATTGCAAATGCTGAAGCATCACTAATCTGACTGAGGGATTACCAAGACTGTTTTACAAAAATCTGTCATATGCATACACCTGTTTTTTGTAAGGTGCTGTGGCTGAACTGTCTACCTCTGAACCGAGGTGCCTTCCGAAACTATAAGAAAACAGCGGGCTGATTGCATACAAAAAAACCAAAACATTCCAGGCCTCTTCAACAATGAAGAAAACAGCCCGAAATGCAAAACTGTTGCTTTTAAATGCCGATATTAGTGCTGTTATGAAATATATATAATTACAAAAATTTTGGAATAAAAAGTAAAAATAAAAAACTGCCAGATTATAAGAAATTTTGATTATATGGCGGCTGTTCTGATCTTCTGGTTTGTCCATGATCTTCTTCTGTGATCTTCCAGCTGCCCAGAACCTGTTGAAGACCGTCTTTAGATAGCTGATCCGCTGATTCATTCCTTTCCCTGTAAATGTGGCGGAGGGTAAAAGAGATAAAATAAGATTTTAATCTCTGAACTTCTCCCAAAATCTGTTTTAATAACTGGTTGCTGCAAGTGCTATTTCCATTAACCCATCTGATCACTATTTGGGAATCCCCAAAAATTTGAATTGTGAGGGTGCGCCTTTGGATGAGCCAACACATAAGGAATTTCAGGGCAAGAAGTTCAGCAAAGTTGTTTGTTCCAGTTCCAAGACCCACAGAGGCTTTTAAGACATGCGATGGGGATTCATTGATGACTAAACCAGCGCCTGCTTTGTTGTTTTGAGAAGCACCATCAAAGAAAGCCCAAGGGATTCCTTCTGTGATCTGCAGATCTGGAATGATTCTTTGGGAATGTGCCTCCTTTGGCTCGGGGATACTAGAAAAAATGGCAGTGCTCTGGCTCACAGTGATGGCTATAGGAATTCTTTTATCCTGGAAAATACTCATGTTCCTGGTTATCCAAATACCCCAGCTAATGATGAGAGAGAGGTTGCGAAGGTTCCCGGATGGATGAGAGTGCCACCACTTCTGCCATGCTTCTTGAACAGAGTTCCCATCCCAATCTAATTTTTTGTTCAAAAGGTTCCCTACCTCAGCCCAAATTTTAATAGCTTCCGGGCATTTTATAAAAAGATGGTTTATAGACTCTGCTTCTGATTTGCACAAGGTACATCTCCCAGGCCCGTGCATGAATCTGGACTGTAGGATGTCCCAGGTTGGAATTTTGCTTTTTAGGATGCACCAGAACAAGATTTTTGACTTTGGGGGGCTCTTAAGTTTCCAGAGCTGTTTTGACCACCACTATGGATTTCCCCATCCTTTCTTGGACATAAGGAAATTATATCCACTCTTGGGAGCATATTCCCCAGAGTCTGCATGGGCCCAAATTAACTCATCATGTCTATCATTCAGGCGGACGTTTGTTCTGAAGAGTTCTTGAGTAAAGGTACTCCATTCATTCCACCATCTTTGTTCCAGTTCCAGATCTTCACCATTCTTCCAAGCTTGACCCCAAATGGATGAAGATCCCGGATTTGCCACTTGGCTAAGGTAAAGAAACCCTTTGTCCGCTAACTGCTGAACCAGTTCAGGGGTAAGTGCAAAGTTTTCAGAGCAGCCTATCCAGGGATCCTTTCCAATCTTTACCTTTTCTCCGCTCCCAACTTTCCAAGCTAGTCCTTGTTCTATCACTTTAAAAGACTCCAGAGTTGCTTTCCAGATTGCTGAGATGTTCTTTTGACTCTTGACAGGGTTCCTGATCCACACTTCTAGGGGAGTTGGATCTATATACTTCCTTTTAACAGTTCTAGTCCAGAGATTTTCCATCGTAATGAGTCGCCACCCAGATTTTGCTGCCAAAGAGAGTCTGAAATCGGGCAAACTTTTTATCCCCCATCCTCCCCAGTCCTTAGGTCTCGCCACTTTCTCCCAAGCGACCCAAGGGAGAACCGAGTTTTCTTTGGATCCTGCCCACAAGAATCTGCTACAGATTCTCCGAATTTTCTCCAACACACCTTTTGGGACCCATGTTAGAGCTGACCAGTAAACTGGGATGGCCAATAACACAAATTTTATCAGAGTCAGTCTCCCTACTCTGGAAAGCCATTTAAAACTCCAGTGCCTGATTCTAGCTTCAATTTTTGCAATTAGCCAAGACCAGTCCTCCTTCCTATAATCATTTGGCTTCAACCAGAATCCCAGGTACTTAAAAGGGGTTACCATATTGCACATTTCATATGGAAAGTACATGCTGAACTGTTCCTTTTCTTGTCTGTTCAGCCCTTCTATAATGATTTGAGATTTCCTGGGATTGATCTGCATTCCAGTAGCTTTCAAAAAGAGGTCAAAAATATTTTTCAACTCCTTTAATTCATTTATGGATCCATTAGTAAAGACCAGAATATCATCTACAAAGAGAAGATGAGAGATGAAAAGGTTTACTGCTGCCTCTATACCTTTTATCTTACCTTCCCTTCTGCTTTTATGAATCAACTGGCTTAGACCTTCAGCCACCAAGAGGAAAAGCAGGGGGGACAAGGGGCATCCTTGCCGCAGCCCTTTTTGTCCTTTGAAGAAGGGTGTAGCAGCACCATTTATAAGGAGTGCGTAACTAACATCTGTGATACACCCCATGACCCATCTGATGAAATCCACTTTGAAGCCGAGGTGTGTTAAGAGCACGCGAATATATGACCAGTTTATCCTGTCATAGGCCTTTGATAGATCGATTTTTATGACAGCACCCTTCTTGTTTTTCATCTTAACACTGTGAAGGACCTCCTGTGCCACCCCTATTGCTTCATGAATTTGTCTCCCGTTCAGAAACCCAAATTGTTCAGGAGAGATATGCCGTGATAAAATTGGTTTAATCCTGAGAGCTATCACTTTTGCAATTATTTTGTAAATACTGTTGCAAAGGGAGATGGGTCTAAAGTCCTCGAAGGAATCCAGAGCTTCCTTTTTTGGGATGAGGGCTATGAAGGTTGCATTGAAAGGACTATAAATCTCTCCCTTTAGTCTTGATTCCTCCACCACATCTGTAATTTCTTCTCCTATTTGCTCAAAAAAGTGCAGGAAAAGCTCTACCGACCAACCATCCGGTCAGGGGCTTTTCTCTTTTGCCATGGATTTTATGACACTTTCCACTTCCTCCTTCGACATCGGTTCCATTAGAAAATCCGCTTCTTCCTCCTCCACATATTTGTGAAAGCATTGCACTGTTTGGATTACTTCCGCTATGGTAATCTCACCGTTATCTTTGAATAAAGATTGGAAATGGTTCACCCCAAGGGTTGAAAGAGCTTCAAAGGTCTTAGCCTCTCTTCCTTCTTCAGATTTTAAGTGCCAAATTGTGTTTGCACTCTTCCTACCTTTAGCATAATTATGAAAGAAGCTGGTGTTGTCATCTCCAGCTTTGAGCCATATAGCTCTGCTCTTTAACCTCCATTCCTCCTCCCTTGCCAGCAAGATTTGATTCTTGTGCTTTTCCAGAGTTACAATTTTCTCCTTGGATTCATGAGTCGCATATCCGTCCATCTCTATGCTTTCAAGCTTTTGAAGCTCTTCAGTTATCTTTAATAGGTCTTCATTCTGCTGTAATTTTCTAGCCTTTGCCCATGAAATAGTTTCCTTTTTCAATCTTTTGAGATTTTCCATAAATAAGAACCCTTTACTTTCTTGGGAGCCTCTGGCTGAGTGAATCCAAGTGTCTTGGAACAATTTATTGTATGATTCATCTTGAAGCCAGGATGCATTGAATTTGAAGGGAGCTGGAGGTTTTGGGGGGGCTTTAGAGAGCTCAAGATAAATGGGAAAATGGTCCGAAGGGCCCCCTTCTTCTACCCATTGCCTGAATAAAGGAATTGCAGCAGATAAAGCCTCATTAATTAAGAAGCGATCTAATCTCTTCGCCACTCTGGCATCTCCAACTCTTTTATTCCTCCAGGTTGGTTTCAGTTTGATGAGATTCGCTTCTATGAGATTATTTGAAGCTAAGAGATTCATAAAGAAATCTGATTGAGGGTCCTCTCGTGCTGCGGGGCCCCAGGCTTCCGCACTTCCTAAAGAGAAGTTTAGGTCTCCTCCCATCACCAAAAAGTTTTTCTTCACAAGCGAGCTTCCCATCAGGCCGTTCCAGAAAGGCATCCTACCTTGACACGGCCCACAAATATTTATGATAGTTAAGGGAAATTCGAATTCTGTGGACTGGCACTCTATCCCCAACACCTGCTTCATTCCCCAACGGTTCCAGATCTTAGTTTTTCCCTCTCTGATTCCTACGGCCAAGCCTCCAGAGTGTCCGTCAGAATCCATGGCTATGAAAGACCATCCCGGAAGGAGAGCATTAAGCATTGATTCAACGTCCTCCCCTTTCCCCAACGTCTCCTGAAGAAGGAGGACATCCGCTTTGGAGTTCATCACTAACTCCTTAAGAGCCAGTTTTTTGGGTTTACTGGCTAAACCCCTGCAGTTCCAGGATGTAATTATCATTTTAAGGTAGATACGGGGCTTTGCACTGCTCTAAGTGCCCCTGTGATTGAAAGTTGTTTCCCATCTGCCACGTCAAAGATGGCCTGGACTTTGGCTTCAGAGAGCTTAGATTTCCTACCCCTTTTTTTCCCGGGCTGGCTCAAGGATGCAGAAGGATCGATGCCCCCTACCGCAGGCATGGGACCAGGCTTGTGAACTAGGGAGCGAAGATTATAGGGACAAAGAGGTTGTTGGGCCAGAGCAGGGGATGAGAGGCAGCACCCATCACAGTTCAAATCCAGGGAGGGAATGGCAGCTGATAAGATTTCTACAGATTTTTCCAGATTTCCATCTTCCGTCATTACAGTTTTATCATTTAAAACAGGAAAGGGAGGTTTAAATGATGGATCGTCTGCTAGACATTTATTTGAACATAAGTCTTGATTTTCAAATTTAGGAAGAGAAGAGAGATCTGGAATTGAATTCGTACCCTTTTGATCCTCTACAGGCTTTGGAGATGAGCGCGATGGGGTCTCTTCAGCGAGCTTCTGAGGTTCCTCTGGTTCCGGATCGAGGTCGTTGCTTTCCTTCGATGGTATCTGAGTTTCTGCTTCCAAACCAAGACTCCCCTGCTGCGGATCTAAATCCATAGGTTCATCCTCCAGGACTGCAGGAATCTCCTTGTTTGATTTGGGATAAGGGCGCCTGAAGGACTTTTCCGTCCTCTCTCTAGTTCTCTGAAATCTTCTCCACCGTTTTCCTAATGGACACTCCTTTGCCAAGTGCCCATACTCGTGGCATCTATGGCAGCGGAACGACAAATATTCATAGTCCAATATTTGTTCGAATACATAGTCCTTGTACTGTAGGATGATCTTTTCCGCCAAGCCTCCACTGGGTTTAAGGTTAACCAGGATCCGTGCCATTGCCCTGTTGTGAGTTTCCTGGAAGGACATGTCAGCCTCCAGATAAGTACCAAGTCTGTTCCCAATTGACTTAAACACCGACTCAACCCAAAGGAACGATGGCAGCCCAGGTGCTCTGACCCAAACCGGGAAGACATCGGCCTTTTCGTGATCAGCATCAAACATTGGACTCCAGTTTTTGAAGAGCACCGGGATGTTTCCGAGCGACCAGTGCCGCTTCAAAACCCAATCTGCAGCCTCTTTGTTATCGAACCGGACTGAGAACCAGCCTTTTGCTAGAGTCAAGACCCGGAAGTCATTGATTAAATCCGATTGCCAATTCTGCTTCCCCCAGGCTTGGATGAACTCTGATGTGAATTTCCTCCCTCTGGCTCTGCCAACCAGTGTACATTCCGCGACCTCCAGCACTTCTTCAATCTGGACATCCATTCCCAGCAACAGATTCCCTTCAACCCCTTGCGATCTGATCAATCTCTGCTTTTTCCTCTGCCCTTCTACCGATTTAGTTCCTCTTGTGGGGTTTCTTAGGGCTTCGTTCGACTGTAAGCCACTAAGTGGATCTGGCCCAGCGATCTGGGGGAAAGAGCCTGTCTCCGGGCTAATCTCCTTCTCATACGAAAGGGAGGAAAGAAAAGGGTCAAAACGAGAGGGGTTTGTTACCTGAGACTCCTGAAAGGGTCGCCCTCCTTCCCCCCTAAGCTCCTGAATACCCTCGGCGCTCTGATCCGGCCTCTCGGGCTCCTTCGAGCTGATTCTGCTGGTTGATATTGAGGCCCTTGTAATGGATGCTGGATTCCCGACTTCTCCTACCGGCCTTTGCCCTAGCTTTGTGCCGAGGGTTACTATATCTTCCCACCCGCCAGAGAGGGTCGGCCCTGAAACCCCTATTCTCCCTTTGATCCCGAAATGTGGAATAGGCGGACTTATCTGAGGAGATCCCTTAGTCGTATTAGGAGCTTTGGGCTGAAACTTCCCTTTTTGGAGTTCTGCTGCCGACTCCTGCTGTTCTTTGGTCACATTTGTAAGTGAGAGGGTATGACTACCAGAGACCGGACAAAACGGGGAAGTTGCTGGGGCTTCCACCGTTCCGAAGTAACGATCGATGTTCTCTGACGTTGGATCCTTCCCCCAGACGGATAGGATATCTTCCATAGCGGGGTCAAGGTCTATGCCCTCCTCCGAATTAACCATAGTTACTGAGCAGGTCACGGTTTGCTGTCGGCTCAACGGTTGCGAGGAAAACGCTGTTGAGAAAATGATAATCCTTTCCCCAGAGGGATTTACCTTCCCGGTTTACTGTTACTGTGGTCGCCAGGAGTCCTTTCTTGAGAACAGCGGACCCCCACCTGCCGAAACCTGCCAGCCTTCCACCTGAACGGAGACGACCTTCTGCTACCTATGCTCCGTCCATGGTGATGGGCCCTAAACTCGGCCCTACAGGCCTAGAACCTGCTCACCGCATACTGCCAAACCCTACCTGCTTCAATCGCCAGAGCCTCCAAAACCAAGTTATTAGTATATACAACCAAATATTTCTTCTTTAGTCTTGCATAAAATATGCCACAATATGTACTTCCTTCTATGTATGTCAAAACTCATTTTCCTAATCTCCAATGTGAGTCTTTTGGATAGTCCATAAATCTAGAAATCAAACTAACTCCTTGCATAATATCTAGTCTTTTGACTTAGGGATACATAAGGCTTCCAACCAATCTTTTGAATAGAGATGGATTGACATATGATCCATTAGGATCCTTACATATCTTTGTACCTATTGGAACTATTGTAGGAGAACATTTACAATTTTCCATCCTAAATGTTTTCAAAAATTATTTAACATATTTAATTTGAGAAATAAAGATTCCTTTCTCATATTCCTCAACTTGTATGCTAAGAAAATTTCTCGTAAGACCAAGAATTTTCATTTGGAATTGTTTCTTCATTTCTTCTTTAAGTTCATATAATTCAATATCATAAGTATAAATCATGTCATCCACATATAATAAAGCAATCAAAATATGTCCATGCTCATTTACCTTTGTGTGCAACGTTGGTTCAATGTTTCTTCTACAAAGTCCATTCATGATCATATAATTGTCAATTCTAGTATACCAGGCTCTTAATGCTTGTTTGAATCAATAGAGTGCTTTCTTAAATGTTGAAACTTTATCTTCTTGAACTTCAAATTCATAACTTGTAGGCTACTTCACATAGATTTCTTCTTCTAGAATGACATTCAAGAAAGTTGATTCCACATCCATCTGATACACTTTCCATTTGTTCTATGTTTTGTTGCTCATAATGCTCTTAGAGTAGCCAATCTAGCTACTAGAGCAAATGTTTCTCCAAATCCTATCGTTGGTTGCTGTAAGAAACATTTTCGTACAATCCTTGTTTTAAATTTTTCAATCTCTCCTTTCTCATTCAACTTTGTCTTTTACACCTATTTCGAACCAATGAAATTTTTATCTTTTCGAAAATCAACCAAAGCCCAAGTGTCATTATTCTCAATATATTTTATTTCTTCATCCATAGATTACACCCAATTTTCATCTCTGATATATTCTTCAAATGATGAAGGTTAAAATGAAAATAATGAAAAATTTGAACTCTCATCCAAATCATCATAAATATCTTGTAGACTTCTCATCTTTCTCTTATCGTCACTTGATTCAACACCTGATTGAGAGTTGGGAGTATTTCATTCTACTCATTTTCTTGAGTATCCATGTTTTTCAAAAAATCTTAGAGTCTTTGCTAGCATGACTCTATTTGGTGTCTTTTCCTATGATCCATGTTGCACATTTTTTGCTATGTTGTCTTCTTCCATCAATGCTACTCTTGAATTATCTTATTTTTCTACACTCCCATTCCATGAATCTTATTCTTTGAACACAATATCTATGTTTATTTTAGTTTTCTTGGTGATAGGGTTATACCATTTATAAGCTTTTGATTGCTCTTTATAACCAATAAATATGCAGTTTTCACTTTCATCATATAATTTTGCTCTTAGCGTTTTAGGCCCATGTGCATATGCTACACATCCAAACACTCTATGATGAGATTCACTACAAGACAAAGATGACCAATATTCTTCTGGCACTATGTTCATCACACTCTTTGTAGGAGATTCATTTATCACATAAACAATGCATGCAACTGCTTCTTCCCAATACTCATTAGCCAACATTCTTCCTTTCAACATGGTCATTGCCATGTTCACAATTGTCTTGTTATTTCTCTCTACTACACCATTTTGCTACGATGTGTATCTGTTTGTAAACACCCTCTAACTCCAAGTTGTTTTATTTAATAAAAATGCCTTCAACTCATATTCACCACCATGATCTAATCTCAATACCTTGATCTAACGATCGCAATGGTCCTCTACTAGAGCTTTGAATTCTTTGATATTTGCATAATTTTCAGACCTCTGCATCAAAAAATAAACCCACATCTTTCTTCTGAAATCATTAATAAATGTAAGGACTTAAGAATTTCCATCAATTGATCGTCTTGATGGGTCCACAAAGTTTTGTATGAACCATATCTAGTGGATACTTTTCTATGTATGCAACTACTTTTGGAAAACTCTTATGGTGTTGCTTTCCTAAAATACAACACTCACACGTACTAGAAGGATCTTTTATGGGAGGTAATCCTCTAACACCCTTTGTTGTAAGAAACACTCGAACAAAAACTAGGTCTGATGTGTAACAATGGAAGTAAATAATTTATTATTAAATAAATAAAGATAAATTAATCACTTGGAAAATGAGACACCAAGAGATGAGATTCTTTCCAAATGAAATCCCATCGGTGAATGGGAATGGATAATTCTTTCATGATAATAATTCTAGATAAAATTCTAAATAATCTTAATGGATTGGGAGATAAATATCCATTAGCTTTTTTAGCTGGAAAAAGATGCTAAGTTTAACATAAAATCCTTGCAGGAGAGAAATATAAGCTTTTATGGGAAAAGTCTTGTGGGAGAGAAAGGAAAGATTTTCCATGAAAGGCATAGGAAAATGGATAAAAATATCCACATAAAAGAGGGGTGTTGCTAAAGGAAACCATATCACAAAAGAGGGAATTAAATACTCATTGAAGAGATCAACACAAGGTAGTTGATCCATGGCAAGAACTCTCGGCTCGGGGGTGAACTGGAGGTAGTCAGTTCTAGGTTGGGTGGAGGTGCTTGATTTTCCATGTTACGGTTCTTTCAGCTAATCTAGTTTGCTTCTTGGGATGTTCTTTATGTGCCTTCTTACTCTTCTTGTTGTCGCATATTTAAACTTATGAGTATAATTGCGTTTTGTTATCTTATGGTAAATAACTCTTGATGTTGTCGAATTTTAAGTGTATGAGTGTACTTGCATGTATAATATTTGTTCATGAGATGATGGAATAATTATGCATGTGATGAATATTGAATCTAACTTTAATTGAAGCGAAATTGGGAGATGTGCGGCTAGTAGGTAATTACTATTATGGAGTCACGGAGGTATGTGACAAATGGTATCGGAGCTTTAAGTTCAAATATGGCAACCTAAGGGCCACCCACTTCTGTATGATGTGGAATGGTTATACACTGTGTTTCATAACAACCGAGGAATTTGTGATTGTAAGTCAATATAGTCTCTAGTACATTAGAACGTATGTGATAACTTAAACCAATATCGAAGTCTGATAGATAATGAGAGATAATAGGAATAAAAAGGATATACTTGAAAAGTATAACTGTGACATTCCATATCCCAACTATGAATACAACGGAGTGGTTTGTTAATAGAATTTTTAGTAAGAACTTGGAATAGGTGAAATAAAGAAAATTTATGTAAGCTCAGGATACCTTGCAATGGATTAAGGTGATCTCTTAGATCCTCAATTCTGAGCTAAAACAGTGTTAAGTAAATAAATTCTAAAAAGACTTGATGGAAATCCTCCCCAAAAACTCATTTACCTTGTAAATCCATATTTTCAAGAAAATTGGAATAGGAATTTTGAGCACGGGGTAAAATGTCATTTTCATCATCATTGTGCAAAATAGAAACCAAATTTAACTCAAGAATAATTTAGTGAATGACGGTAAAAGCGGAAGCTAAATTGTAAAATGATGTATGGTGAAGAGTATGAGAACTATGTGTGTAGAAAATGCTCTCAACAACCCTAAATTGTGAATAACTTGATCATCATTTGTTTCCATGCTTCTCTCACGATGTTGAATCGTACTCTTCTAGGAGATAGTGGTGCCCCTACTCTGCTCATGAGGCTTCTAGAGATTATTGTGGTGATGCCATTCCATTTATTCATAAATGGTATGGTGTGGATAAGAGTGTTTAGCTTCTTAATCATTACAAACGTTTTACCATATCACTTGATGTTAGTAGCAATGATTTCATGCTAGGGAATGAATATGAATACAAGTGTATTGAACTAAATACCGTGATATTATGAGGGCCATTGTTAAGTCTCTGATGACTTTTAATCTGATCATATTGTTTATCCTGAACACCTTATTGATTGCAAGTTGCATTGGTGGCCAGTTAGCTCAAGCACTGAGAAGCCCTATAGAAGTGTAATACAAAATGTGTGCCACAAGAAACCTGACATTTTCGATGATGCAATTTTGTACACTCAAAACCTTTCCCACCATGTTCAGAATGCTTAGACGGTTAACCCTTTGGACATCTTGTGCAATGCTAGATCCACGAACGAACATGACGCAAACATTGTGATTTCAAATTTTAATTTCTGAGGATTTTCAGCGGGGAAGTCAGGACCCCATCTTCCCATATAAATGATATGTAGATATATATGTGTTGTATACCTTCTTGTTAAATGTATTTTAAAATTATAGATTCCATAAAATTCTAAACGCATAGCTTCAGATAACGGATTTAGACATCAATTCTCAAATATTTTCTAGGAGGAAATTTTTTTAGAGAAACAACCTCCAATATTATTTCCCTATCATGAAACATGGATTCTGAATGATAATAAAAGAAAAGGTGTGAGAAAGCTCTACAGTCCCATGAGGGAGATATACAAAATTTGGAGACACTTAATCAGATCTGTCCATATTATTTCCATGATGTCGGCATGAAATGGCGATTTTCATTCTCATATGTATGAGTAACTAGACACATTCTTTCCAAATATGCATGTGAGTGATGTGTCGATTGCAAACGAATTAAGATTCCTAAATAAACAATTGTTCATGTAGGATGGTAATTCAGGTTTGACAATCTGCCATATTAGGTTATGGACAAGAGAAATTGTTGTATCTGAGGAGATTGCAACCAGATACTAGCCCAATGAATACCTATATTTTGAAAAAGACAAGCATATAACATTTCATATTCAATTGAGACATTGTCCATTTTGTTTGATTCTCGCTCACGCTACTCAGCCTTTTGGTACTTGTGACAGGAAAATCCACATTTGGGTGTTTTTGATTGACAAGTTGTGACTTTTAGGGATTGATATTCTATCAATTTCAGGTTTATTAACCCTTTTCTTGTCCAACATCATCTCTAAAAGCATAGAAGCCATCATACTTCATGCATTGGTGGTACCAGAGCCTGTATTCAAACTGAGAGAGAAAGGTTGGTTTCAAGTGATTTCTTGCTTGTTATGCAACTCATTATTTTTACAAAAAAAAAACTCGACTGCCCCTAAAATATTGATTGACTATGGTAGCTTTAGGAAGCGGTTGCTATTACTAGTATATTGAAAGCATAACAACACATTCCTATTTGGAATTGACAGAGAAATGCATTAGATTGTTGTTCCCTTTTCAAATCCATAATATCAAGGGTTGTTTCCCTTTCCATTCACAAAGTCATTCTCATTGAGAATCCATAAATCCTCCATCTCATAAAAGGAGTTCATAGGGATAAGGTTTATCCCAACCTCCACATTGCCCACATAGTCATTGCTCCAACATTACTATACATTGTAGATTACAACATGGAGGTCATGCATAGATTGAGATCGGCAGATTGTGTTAAACAAAATCTTCCTATATCCAATATGTTATTAAATATGAGTTTACCCTCGATTGTGAGGGAAATCTGTGAAGTTTTCTCTTCAAGTTCTTCAAGTAGACGATAGAAGAGTTGTCGATTCCAACACATGCACTGTCTTCCTGTTCAAATTTCTTCATTTCAGTGTTTTGGTGGGTCTTTAATGGCTGCCAACGAGAATGAGAAGAATTGTAGCCATACATCAGAGAAGAAGAAGTGGGGGAAGTCATTGTCTTTATGGGTAGGTTCTTTACATAACATGTTTGTTTGTGAATCATCAAATGTTTATGCATGCACTGGATGTTGACACACACACTGGTAGTATTACATGTAGTATGTGTGTGTACATTTTATTTCACACTGTCTTTATATATTACAGCACTTGCAACATGAAAGTGCTTTCATATTTTAATTAACCAACATCATTCAAAAACACGTGTATGCATGGTCACAGTATATCAGCGTTAAATTATAGCGTGCAGGTAGAGCATATACGACTAACTGATTTTTCTATATGGCTGCATAAGAGGAAGGGCTAAACGCTAACCATTGGAAGCACCGAAAGAAGTTGCGGGCAACGTGCAAACGATTTGTAAGAAAGAGACTGCTTACCCTTCACCATGGCGGCAAATGTATTAAGGGACAAGTCTTCCAAATCTCGAATTTTGATGCCTCTGTCGTATTCTTGCAGTGGTAGAGCTGATGCTCCTGTTCCTGTTTGTCGCTCTAGAAGGAGAGTAGAACATCATCAAGGTCCATGGTAACCTTCAGTCACACAAAACCAGTAAGGTTAAAGGAAATTAAATTATTAGTCCGTTGTCTTAATGCATAACACAAACCATAGGAATAAGGCATACCTTCTGTTATTTTTCATCAGAGTTGTTAATTTACATTGTGCTTGAAGGATCTATGTTATCCTTCTCATTGCATTCGATGAGTAGATATTGTTCCCAACTCATGGCATGATTACATGCATGTGTTGACATATATCATGGCATGATTACATGCATGTGTTGACATATATGTATGGCTCATTTGTGTGGTTACAAAGAGCTACAATTGTATGCTTACAAGCATGGATGGTGAACATTTTCATTAATTATCATGTTTTAAAAATTGATTTAAGATACTATACAATGGGTATAGTCAAGCTTGATGAAAGAATCAGGATAGATTTAATCCTTACACTTATATTGATTTACTAAAGTCTCAAGTATTGTGGATAGTTACAATAGCATTGTAGGGGGACCATGAAAATCTATATAAGAAAAAATAATTCTACAATATGGTAAACCATAAATTAGTTACTTTATTTTATTGTGCTGACTTATTGAGTGATGTAAAGATTAAATTTTTAATTCATTATATGTGTTGTAGAAAGACCTCCAACACTTAGGTTATTATAGAATGTGTTTCTGAGGGCACAAAGGCCCTATACCATGATTTAAAATTGATTTAAGGTACTTACACATGATATACTTAGTTTTAAATGTTTGTAGTAGAGCGGAAGGAATGAAAAGATTTGTAGTAATTGTAAAGTATTATTATTGCAGTGAAAGTTTGGATGATGGTTTTTTGTAGCATGGTCGTCATGTTTTATAAATATGAATGCAAGTGTAGAGAATGGTGGATAAGGAAAGTGAATTATTCCATACTATCATCATACTACTTTAAATTATGAGTTGTATGATTACTACACAAGGGCATAGCTTAATAAAATTCCAACTAATACCGGTAAAGATAGTCTAGTCAAGGACATAACTTAATGGAATAAAGTTTATGCTTATAGAGATCCTAAGAAATGATGATATATGAAAGAGGAAACGTTGAACTCATATAAGGTAACTCACAAACAAAAATAGATAAAATGTCAAGTGTTTTTCTTTCCATAGATCATGGCCAACATGAGGAAAAATAAAAAATAAAAGTATATAAATGGAAACTATATACATCATCAGGAAAGAAGTTCATGACATACTATCAACATTAACAACAGTTGATGGTTAATTAAGTGGGTTTCATCCTAGAACAAATTCTGAAGGTTTTATTTAATCTATTCATGAAGGTTCCCATGAAATATCATTAAACACATGAGACTATGTATTTTTAAAATTGTCTTTCGATTTAATATGGTTGTGTTGATTGGTGCATCTACATGTAATGATGCAATCCATTTTGAATGTGGTTTTGTCATTGGTTGAGCCGTTAATTCACCTTATTGGGAAAATGCTTCAAATATACACTATTGAAGGGAACTAAACCTTACCATGTTATTATTCAATATGCATATTTAATTAGACATGCCTAGTTTGGAACCTACAAGTTTCTTTTAAGTAAAGCAATCTCAAAATAATTGTAACTAAAGTAGATAAGAGGCACAAATTATATTCCAATTTGGATGAAACTAGGGTCAGAGTTGAGAGGTAAATGAAAAAATGTAATACAACTCATTGTATGCATGTTGGAGAAGACATCATACACATTATGACTTTAATAAGAAGGTCAATGCAACTGACACCAAAATTACATCTATTGTAAATGCATAATGGCAGTGTAAAAGAAACTGCTTGTGTTTCTCGATTAATAGTAGTAAGCAATATTAAATAAAAACTCAAATTCCAATGTGTAAATTATTGCAACTAAAAGTATGCAACCTCAACCTTCACAAAATTGATCGGCATATCCATCCAGATATAGATGGGGTTCTACTAATATCTCACAAATAGGAACCTTTCAAATCTACAGCAAGAAGAAGATGCTTCCAATAGAAGAATGGTAGATCTTACAAATGTACTTCTTGTGGGAAGTGATAAGATAAAAATGGTTTATGTGCTTCTACTACATATACACAAAGGATACCTACTTTATGAAATGACAAATAGATTAGATATGGTGGAGCTTCATGCATTTGAAAAAAAATAGAACAATCTACAGCAGCATGATTACGCACTAGATTGAAAACATGGCTAGTCTGAATTAATAAACAAATGTTAGGTAAAACAAAAAAGTTTCGCATTAACACAACTCATGATGATCAAATGATCTTAGCGTGGTAGTAGAGTAATGCATGCGTCAAGTGAATAAAGAGGATAACAAATCATGCAAGAGCTTGTTACTAAATTAATAAGATGATGGCTATGCAAGAGCTTGTTACTAAATTAAGAAGATGATGGCTAAGTGGCAATAGTAATCAGGATTGTGGTGCACAAAGATATTGGGTCTCTAGCAATCTATTCAAATAAATGGACAACCCTACCATCTAAAATGCATATTTTGTACCACTACTTCCTATCAAGCAATATGGGAGAAGTCTACTAGTCAAATTGCATTGATAATGTTGTGAGATTTTGAATATAACAACATAAAAATTATTTCATAAACAATTTATGAATTTTATTCTACGAGGTGATGATTTAGTGTTAAGTTGGGTATCAACATGCTAGTGACCTAAGTTCACATCCTGAGTCAAATAGTGACTAAAAACTTAACGGGTGTGGAATTGAGAATATTTTAACCTCATTTATAACTCATGTATGGGAAATGGATGTATTTTCATACCGATTGCTCAATATAATTTGTACATACACTGAATTATTCATGGCCAACAAGGTGTTGGAAGAAGTGTAAAAAAGAGAAAAAAAAAATTCATATGACATGACTAATTTAAGTATGGAGTACTTTTGAGTACCAAACGATTATTTTCTTGGCTAAAGACAAAGTTAAGGTTGTTATTATACTTCATATATAACATTGAAGTCCATAGTACACTAATTATCATAGTCAATAATATGATATTTTTAAGACTCAGTCTCATGATCGATTAAATTCCAAAACTAAAAGTTATTGGTATGATAAAGTTGTAGTATGCATGATTACCTCGATGGTACTAATTTTCTGAAATTTTCTTGCAACCACAAGACCCATGAAAATGATTAAATAAATAAAATCACTTGAACACTTCGACATAAAATCATTTACTTATGCTCTGGTTGCAGGAGTTGAACAGGTTCATGAATTCCTTACTCTCCAATCGACAAACCGAGTATGGTTTGATTGGACTTGCCTAAAGGTAATATGAATAATTGAAGGAATTTTTGGCATAATACTAACATGGTTATGAAGTATATGTCGTGTAGGTGATGCTATGGACATTTGGTATTGTGTACACATTGTACAAGTGGTACTGTCTACAAATGGTACAAATGGTACTAGTATGGATGCATGTATTGCATGATGATATATGACATGTATAATTGTATGTGTGTGATGCACACTATGTGTAGGTACACATGGTTGTGGAGAAGGAACTGGATGATTTCCTGGAGTGGCAACCAATCTAGAGTTCGTATCGAAGAAAGGCAGAGGTGGAAGCTAAGGAGTAATTCAAGGATAAGTATCAGTGTTTTATTTCTGTTTTATATACATGTGATTTATGGTTCTGATCTATGATTGATGGTTACATATGGTTTATGATTTTGATGGTTATGAGTTAACCTGAGGTAATATTTTATACATGTTGATTGGTCAAAAGTGCTAGTTTGACTTGTTGTGACTAATGCAGGGAGACTGTAGGAAGAAAGTGTTCGGCAAGAACACAAATGCATTGGAAGAGCATGCAATTTCTTCCCTTATAATACAATTAAAATAAGGATTCATAGTTAAATGATGGGCAACATTAACCCACATTTACTCAAATAATAGTATTATTATATCAAGTTATGACATTAACCGTGGTAAAAAAAATTTAGTCCTGGTGGCATTTAAAGTCTCTCACAAAATTGATTGAACAAATGTTGCACTTAGAAATTGAAGGATAATTATGGTATAATTCATTTGTAATATATATGTTGGAAGATCTGTTTCAGGTGTCAAGGCCATGCTAACCTATAAATTTAGAAACAACGACTTGTGAACGAGGAAATAAATTGTAAGATGCACTAACACACTGAGGATGGTGTAAATTTAAGGGGGGATTATGCAACACCCCTCTCTTGTATGTACCACTCTAAGAACAGCTAGGTCTGATGTGTAACAATGAAATTAAATACTTTATTATTAAATAAATAAAAACAAATTAATCACTTGGAAAATGAGACAACAAGAGATGAGATTCTTGCCAAGTGAAATCCCATTGGTGAATGGGAATGAATAATTATTTCGTGCTAAGACTTCTAGATAAAATTATAGATAAGATTAATGGATTGGGAGATAAATAACCATTATGTTTATTAGCTGGAAAAATATGCTAAGTTCAACATAAAATCCTTGCAAGAGAGAAAGGCAAGCTTTTATGGGAAAATCCTTGTGGGAGAGAAAGGCAATCTTTTCCATGAAAAGCATAGGAAAATGGATAAAAATATCCACCTAAAAGTGGGACACTTATAAAGGAAATCATATCATGAAAAAAGGTATTAAATTCCCATTGAAGAGGTCAATAGAGGGCAGTTGATCCATGGCAAGAGCTCTAGGCTCAGGGTTGAACTCAAGGTAGCCAGTTCTAGGTTGGATGTAGGTGCTCGATTTTCCAAGTGACAGTTCTTTCAGCTAATATAGTTTTCTTCAATTGCTTGGGATGTTCTATGTGTGGCTCGTTATTATTTATGTTGTCACATATTTAATCTTATGAGTATAATTGCATTATGCTATCTTATGCTTCATAACTCTTGATGTTGTCGAATTTTGAAGTTTATGATTGTACTTGCATATATAATCTTTGTTCATGAGATGATGGAATAGTTATGCATGTGACAACTATTGAATCTAAATTTATTCGAAGTTAAATTGGGGGATGGGAGCCTAGTAGGTAATTGTCAAAATGGGGTCACAGAGCTATGTGAGGCATTAGATCTTTGTCTACTAATTTTGATGTTGTAGTAGCAACTATTAAATAAGCCAAGGATTTGTAAACGTTGATAGTAGATGAATTGATATGATCACTTCTATCCCATGAGGCAAGGATAGAGAGAAATAAGGATTACACCTTAGAAATCACTTCCAAAAGTGAGGTTTCTATCTCAAGAGATAGGGCGAGATAGATGTAGATCAAGAAGTAGAGGACAAGGTGGAAGAACATGTCATTAGAGAAATGACAGAGAAGAGGGGGAACAAGAAAATGGAAGAAATACAATAATCTTCAACAAGAATCAAAGAGATAATAAATTAAAGGTCATATGTTATTATTATAATAAATTTGGTCACTATGCATGTGATTGTAGAAAGGGGATAGTTGATCAAGGAACACAGAGATAATGTAACTACCGAAGATACTAACTCCATGTTCATAGCTTGCCATACAATGCATGAACTTTCTCATAATGTTTGGCTATTAGATAGTGGTTGTAGTAACCACATGGCACACAACAAGATTCTGGTTGCAGTCCTTGGTCAATCTATGAAGATAGAGGTAAAATTGGGCACTAAAAAGACTGCAAATGTAGATGGAAAAGGAGTGGTCAACATTCTGACCAACTAGGGGGGCCCAAACACAATTTCAGAGGTATATTATCTCGCTGGTATCAAATGTAATCTCATAAGTGTTGGTCGGTTAATGAAGAAAGGATACAAGGTCATTTTTCAAGGACAAGAGTGTGTTATATATGACAAGCCTCCAAGTAAGAAGTTGATAGCCAAGGTCCAGATGACTAGAAACAAGCCCTTTCCTATAATCAGGAATTTATTTGATCACATCAATTCCTTCCCCATTGTATGTTCTAATGGTTACTGGTTATGGCACTTTCAGTTTATACATTTGCATTTCCTTAGATTAAAATTTTTGTAGCGGAAACAAATGGTTAGAGGATTACCTCCCATTAAATAACCTTCTAGTACTTGTGAGTGTTTCATCTTGGGAAGAAAACACCAGGAAAGCTTTTCGAAAGGTGTTGCATATAGAGCAAAGCAACAACTAGAGCTAGTTCATGCATACTTGTGTGGACCCATATG
Organism: Pinus tabuliformis; assembly: GCA_031772625.1. Taxonomy (NCBI): domain Eukaryota; kingdom Viridiplantae; phylum Streptophyta; class Pinopsida; order Pinales; family Pinaceae; genus Pinus; species Pinus tabuliformis. The sequence goes on from CM062818.1 coordinate 279,419,931, forward strand.
AACACAATTGATTGGTAAAAGTTATTACTTCCTCATGTTTATTTATGATTTCAACACAAAGACATGGGATTATTTCCTGAAGAAGAATTTTGAAACTTTTGCAAAGTTCAAAGAATTCAATGCCTTAGCAAAGAACCAAAGTGATCGGTAGATCAATTTATTTTGATTAGACTATAGTGGAATATGATTCGAATGCATTCCATGCTTACAGAAAAAAACTTTGAGTCAGAAAGAAATTTACAACTAGATATGCATTGCAGCATAATGGTGTAGGAGATGGAAAGAGAAGAATAATTATGAACATGGCGAGGAGCATGATGAAAGGAAGAAATTTGTCTACGGAGTATTGGGTAGAAGGAGTTGAGTGCATTGTTTATGTGATAAAGAAATATTCTATAAAGAGTGTGATGAACAGAGTGCCAAAAGATGCATGGTCAAGTATGCCTTGTATTGTATCTCATTAAAGAGTGTTTGGATGTGTATCATATGCATATGTCCATAAAGAGCTAACACGAAAGTTGGATGATAAAAGTGAAAAATGTATATTTATTGGTTATAATGAGCAATCAAAATCTTATACATTCTATAACCCCGTCACAAAGAAGACTATAATCAACATAGGTGTTTTGTTCAGAGAAAAAGAATCATAAAATGGGATGGTAGAAAAAACAATTGATGTAAGAGTACCACTCATAGAAGAATAGGATGTAGAAGAAAAAGAGAAGCAAGAATTACAAGAGAAGGCACCAATCAAATTCATGCCAGCAAGGACTACAAGATATTGCAAACAACGTGGACCTTCAAGCATATCAACATATCATAATTCTCCCAACAATTAGTTAGGTGATGAATCAAACAATGGTAAGAGAAAAATGAGAAGTTTGCAAGAAATTTATGATGATTTGGTTGTTAGTTCAAATTTTTCATTGTTGTCATCTCAACCTTGATCATTTGAAGAAGATATTAAAGATGAAAATTGGGTGTAAGTTGTGGATGAATAAATGGAATCTATTGAAAACAATGATACCTGGGATTTTGTGAATTTTCCAAAAGATAAATATATCATTGGTGTCAAATGGGTCTAGAAGACAAATTTTAATGAGAAAGTAGAAATTGACAGATTTAAAGCAAGACTTGTAGCAAAATGATTCTCACAAGAACTAGGGATAGATTGTTGAGAAACATTTTCTCTGATAGCTAGATTGGATATTGTAAGAGCAGTTTTGGAACCAACCGCTGAAAACAAGTAGAAAATCTACTAGATGGATGTGAAATCAACCTTACTGAATGGAATTGTAGAATAAGAAATATATGTGCAACAACCTCTAAGTTATGAATTTGAATGTCAAGAAGTCAAGGTTTACAAATTTAAGAGAGCACTCTATGGACTTAAACAAGTTCCAAAAGCCTGGTATAGCAGAATGGACAGTTACATGGTGAATAATGGATTTTGCAGAAGAACCTACCTTCTACATAATGGTAAATGAACATGGACATATTTTTATTGTTTTCTTCTATGTTGATGACATGAGTTATATTGTTGATCTTGAATTAGATGACTTTAAAGCAACAATGAAAAAATAATTTGAAATGATAGATCTTGGTCTAATGAAATATTTTCCTGGCATAGAAGTTGATCAAGATGAGAAAGGATTTTTTATTTTCTTAAATGAGTATGGTAAAGAATTCTTGAAAAGATTGAGGATGGGAAATTGTAAACCTCCTCCTACACTAGTTGTAATAGGTACAAAGTTCAGCAATGATGATGAATGATCAAATGTCAATCCAACTCTGTTCAAAATATTGGTTGGAAGTATTATGCATCTCACAACTACAAGAGAAGATTGTATGCAAGGATTTAGTTTGATTTCTATATTTATGGTTTCTTTAAAATAATCACACTAGAGAGCATGAAAAAGAACTTTGAGATACATAGCAAGAATTACAGATTGTGGCATGTTTCATGCAAGCATAGATACAAAAGATTAGGTTGGATACATTGACAGTGATTTTGCAGGAATTTTGGATGATAAGAAGATCACTTCCGGTTATGTGTTTTATCTTGGTCTAGGTGTAATATCGTGGGCATCTAAGAAATAGCCTATTTTGACACTTCCCTTAGCAGAAGCAGAATATGTAGCCACAACATCAACAACATGAGAAACAATATGGTTACAAATAGTTTTGGGTGGACTTAAAAAAAAACAAGGATCAATAACAATCTATTATGACAATAACTCAACCATTGCACTATCCAAGCATAGAGTGTTTCATCAAAAGAGAAAGCATATTAATGCAAGATATAATTTCATCAGAGAACTTGTGTGATGCAGGAGCACGAGGCTTAAAGGCAAAAGGCTTCAAACTTATTCCAAAAATACAAAAGAATTTTACAAGCAAAGGAGTGGGATCCTTTAGTTGTCAATTTACAAAGCTTTCTAGTTAGGATTTGAACTAGAATCTAGCATTTGGATTATCATGTAATAAATTCAAGTAGTTAGATGTAGTGGAGATTCTCGAGGTGAATATTATGCATATTAGATAGGGATAGTTAATTCGATCCTTTGATTTAGGATCTAGTTGTTAAATGAACCAGTACTTATGTAAGTTTCAGATCATTGTAAGGGGATTTTGACTGATTCGGCTTATTTTTCCATATAAGATTTAGTTGCAGAAATTATATCTCTGTGTATTTCCGTGTATATTTGGTCAATCCTGGAGGTGTTGCATCCCTCCCTAATATCACTGTGTATTATTGAAATTCCAGTTTAGCCCTGAAAACTTAGAGTTTTGTGTGATCACATTTAATCACTTTTCATTGTTTATTAGCAACTGCGGGGTTTGAAAGTGTACGGATTCCTTGATCGGGTTGAAGCGCCGCAATCATTCCTGACCATTGATTTCATTTTCAACGCCTTGCGTCACAGTCAACAGTGGGGGTTGGCCGTGGTTTTAACTTGTGTGTTAATAGAAGTCCCACAAACCGTAGATCATGAAAAGCTCTCTCGTCGGGCGTTAATCTCAAGTACGTACCTGAACTATTATAAATTAGAGTTTATAACTCTATCGACTCCATGAGGTGGTAATGTCACACAGATCTTTGTGCGCTATCATAGTGACCATCAGATGACTGATGAATGTTAACCGTTGGATGGATCTCACATCGCATCGGTCATAAGTGAAGGGTGCATGCGTAAGTGACAAACGTTCAAATCCAGAAACTATTTCTTCCAATTATGGAAGAATTTCTTCTTGGATTTCCCTCAGAATCTTGGTCATTTACCTCCAGAGTTATATACTCTGCTAAATTAGTAGAACCGCTAATTTGGCCACAATCACCAAATGCCTTACAAACCGAGTAGGTTTCCTTTACTTGTTAATGTTGCGATGTGATATTTATCAGCTTGCTTCGTATCACATTTCGCAACTTTGCCAGGCCAGGGTCCCTTCTCTTATGACCGATGTGGTGCGAGATCCATCTAATGGTCAGCATTCATCAGTGATCTGAAGGTCACTATGATATCACACAAATATATGTGCAACACTGCTGCCTCATGGAGCTGATAGACTTATAAACTCCAATTTATAACAGTTTAGGTCTAGACATGAGATTAACGCCCGATGACAGAGGTTTTTAGAATCTACAGTTAGCGGGACTTCTATTAACACACGAGTTAAAACTAGGGCCAACCCCCACTATTGACTGTGAAGCAAGGCGTTGAAAATGAAATCAACAGTCGAGAATGATTGCGACGCTTCAACCACATCAAGGAATATGTACACTTTCAAATCCTGCAGTTGCTAATAAATGGTGAAGAGTGATTAAATGCAATCACATAGAACTCTAAGTTTTCAGGGATAAACTAGAATTTCAATAATACACAATGATATTATGGAGGGATGCAACACCTTTGCGATTGACCAAATATACACAGAAATACATAGAGCTATGATTTCTTCAACTAAATCTTATATGGAAAAATAAGCTGAATCATTCAAAATCCCCTTACAATGATCTGGAACTTACATAAGTATTGGTTCATTTAACAACCAGATCCTAAATCAAAGGATCGAATTAACTAATGATATCTAATATGCATAATATTCTCCTCGATAATCTCCACTACATCTAAGTACTTGAATTTATTACATGATAATCCAAATCCTAGATTCTAGTTCAAATCCTAACTAGAAATCTTTGTAAATTGATAGCTAAAGGACCCCACTCCTTTGCTTGTAAACTTTTTTTGTATTTTTGGAATAAGTTCAAAGCCTTTTCCTTTAAGCCTTATGCTCCTACATCAGACTCCTGAGGAAAAAATTCTTCATGGGCTCCTGTCCATGAGATGTTCTATAGAACTACACAATTTCTGTAGCATGGCATCTGTGACCCTGGTAGCATCAACCATTGTTTGATCTTTCCACTTGAAAAAATACGGAAAACACTCTTGTCCCTATTATAGACATATTTGGGAGTTTCAACCCCAATCACATATGTCCATAAACCAAGGGCTTCTAAACCCCTAAAAGTGTTGTTTCATTCCCTAAAGGAACAAGGTCCGTTGATTACATCATTTCCCAGAAGTTCTCCCTAAAAAACTACTCAGAACTGGTCAAAACTGGACCATACAGACTGCTCCATGCTGAGGGTGCGATGCATCTCACCTGTTACACACAGGGTGTGCGATGCATACTAGAAATCCCTTTTTTAGAGTGCGATGAGCGAGAGCAGACAAATGGCAAAAGTAGTTTGCTAAGTAGAAACTCAAAGAATCTTCTAGAAACTTCTCATATGACACTTGCCTCCCCGAATTCGCCCAGGGATGAGTAAGAGATCATGAAATCTCCAAGTGGAACCAAGAACTATCAGTGAAATGACACTAATTCAAATCTAGAAGCTGACTCACTCTCCTACAAACATCTATATATGGATCCCTCATCCTAGAGATCGAGAGGCTGGAATTTTGTAATTTGCAAGGAAGTGTTGTTGGTTTCTCTTTGAAGACATTGTTGGGTGATCTTGCTTTGTATGAGGTGAAGAGGGCTTTCATGATGGGAGGATGATGCTGGATCAGACAGCTTGGTTGTAATCCTCTCTTCTACTACTTCTATCAATAAAGCTATTTGAGTTTTCCTCCGTATGCTTGTATATCTTTGAATCTTGTTTTTGTGTATGCATTTATGTGGATAATGTATATCTGTTCCTACATTGTTTATGGTATAGATCTCTATGCTTTGATGGTATTTTTCTACTTTGACTCTACAGGTGTTCTTTGAAGCGAGACAAGTGAGAAAGGAGTGGAAAAAACTCTATCAAAGAAGAGAGGAAACAAGTAACGAGACTAGCGAAAGACTAAGGTTGGTACTCTTTGCTTCTCTCTCATCTATATCTCATAAAGGAAAACAAAAGTAAATTTAGTTTGTTTGTTTCTAAGATAGCTACCCATATTAGTGGGACTAGCAACTCTGAATGGACACTAGCTTTCCCGATAACAAAATGGCGACTCCACTGGGGAGCGAATATTTTGTTTGTTTTGTTACTGTTGTTTGCTTTATAAACCACAGGCGGAGCCTGAAGTTAAGCCATCTAGCCTTCGAACTACTTTTGCTATGCAATTGCAAAGTAGATCAACGTTTCTTCAGTCAATCTCCGGGTTGGTTTATGAACTAAGCATCTGACTTACAAACATCATAAGTGCCCTGGTGGTAGCTCAAATAACCTCATTATATCAGCCCCTATACTTTGTGTTTACTGACTATCATTAGCTCAGCCTAAATCCCTAAACTTAGCTGCAAACTGTCATTAAAAACCAAGCTCAGTCTCGTCCCTGGACCATCACACTATCTCTTATTGGCAATCTCGATGCATCGCACCTCCCGTGTGCTCCAGGTGAGATGCATCCTGTTTACCTGTGTTTGATTGACTAAGACTATTTTTGCCTCCATATTTTGGTTTTTTCTTCATTGTCTTCAGCTTTATTTAATAGTTTTGTTGTCTATGATCAGTATATTGTTGTTGAAACCTTCTTCATTTACATTATTTCAGCCTCCACCAGAAGGAATTGTGAATGTTTTTTATGTATTTTTCATCATTTATAGTTCTCATTTGAAAATAGTAGCTTAATCGAACTGTTGTCTTTTGATTTGAAAGTCTCGCAAGTGTCATTTTCAGTCAAGAAAAAGAGTGTCATAAAGTCTTCCTCTTTTAGATAGTCGATTATACTTTTTCCATAGTATTTGATTTGAATTAATAGTATTTCAAGTGTTGAAAGCAATTTTAAATTCGAAATCGCAAAGTGTCGTCTTAGGCTTCCTTTTGTTTTTTGAAGAGAAAATTGTTAGTATTGTCGCTTTGAAAGAATATACTTCAGATCTATACTTAGTTTTCTTTTTGTCATTCTCACATTAAGGAAACTGAAAAACAATACATGCATGTGCATTTGTATTTAGACTGCATGCTGAAATTGAATTAGGGAAAGTGCATCTAGTGTGTGCTCTCTGCTCTATGTTGAAATAATTTCAGTTCTCTTTCCTTAGTAGCTAGGATTTTCATTGCGAAAAAGAAAGTAAACGACTGTTTATCATCTTAGATTGCATATTTATGAATTATATATCTACATCACGTGGTGAACCTTAAAGGAAAACTTCTTAACAAAGATCAGCTATAAAATAAACCTCAATGAACATAAATACGCTTTGGAACCTAACACACAACATCTAGAAGTCTAGGCTAGAGATGTATTCCGGCGTCGTAAAACCTGGTAAGTATCGCTTTCATCGTAGGTTGGGTGATTCCTCCTCTTTGAGACAACAAGTGCCAGTATGGACTTGTGCTCCCACGTACCGTCAAATATATATTGGGAGACCACAATAGGCTACATCCTTTATCCTTAGGAAGCTGTGTCTGCTGCCCTATCGATTGCAATGCACTGAACACAGCATTCGGAAGATTGACTACCATACTGTAAAAAGTATTTTGCAGTTTTGCGATTGGTTTGGTAATCCCTATATCTAAATTTCCAGAGTAGTCACTTTCCTTCCTTTTTAGACTCTTTAAAAGAAAAGGTCCATCTGATCACTTGTCACTTTAGGCTCATTAAAAATCAAAGGCGACTAGTGTCATCTTTAGCTTTTTCTTGACTCTTAAAAATTGAAAAAGCAAGTTGTGTCAAAGCGTCATAAAATTTATTTTAATCGAAATAACGTCACTGTTCCATCGTTGGTCTTAGGTTGGGAAAATGGAGTCTACCAATCAAGGATTTCCCCTTGGGGGAAATCCTGGTCCTTTCTCTTCTTGGGGAGATGTTGGTGCTCCACAGATGGCTACATTGTCCCTTCGAGGACTCACAATTTGCCTGCTGGTATGGCTTTTCTCGACCTCTGTTGTTCAAAACACCGTAATTCTTGAGCAATCGAAATAGCAACCAGATGATACTAGAGTTACCCCCCAACCTTCTACTTCATTTGTTTCTCCCTCTCCTTCATCCTCTTTGCTTGGTGAAGCTAGTAACCAAGTAACTGAGAAGAAGAAGAAAGGGAAGGAGAAGAATAAGAAGAAGCTAACGACAAAAGGGGGTATCCATGCATCCTCTAGCAAAAATCCACACACTGCACCATCCAAGCCTAAATCTCCATGTGTCATTTGCAAGGGAGACCATTATCATCAAGATTTTCCCTACATCCCATGGATCTTAAGGGAGTAGTCTCCCTGATTGCACAATCTGGTGTCATCAATCTCTGACGATCATGTTGAGAGCACACCATCAGCTAGTGAAAATGAAGTCAATGGATAGAAAAAAGGATCTAAATTTCCTTGTATATTGTGTGATAGCGATCATGCCCTCCACCATTGTCCTTTTCAGGATGAAGCTAAAAGATTCTTGGATAACTGTTTTGCTTCACCGCATCGACTTCCTCTTGGATACAAGAAACTCTTGCCAAGTCCATCACTAGTTCAAAATCTGACTGACACACCTCTGTTGTTGGTCGAAGCACCTATAATTGAAGATAAACCCTCTGAGTCCACACCGGACCAAAGTCAACAGGTTGAGACGACAATCGACCTAATCTTGTCTTCAGAAGGTCCACCTTCATATGATACAGTCACCAAAGAGGATGAGAACGACACCGTTCAAATTCTTTTTGTCAAGACAAAATCCGATGAACATGGGGGAAATCTACCCATTCCTTTACCGTAGGAAGGAAGTTCGTCAAAGATTTATCCAGCCGTTTATTCAGTCCCACCTCCAAGCAATCTAGTCGTTTCCTTCGATTGGAATCTACTAGGGAGACCCGGCCTACCATCTAATGTACCATTCTAAATCATAGTACAAGCTTACAGAATGATCATGGTTGGTACTATCATAGATGAAGGGGCTTTTGTGAGCATCCTTTCCTCAACTGCTTGGAAAGCGCTTGGTTCACCATCACTTCTGCCTAAGATTTGAAATCTGATAGGCTTCAACAAACGAACCAGTTGACCATTAGCGATCCTTCCAAATTTGCCTATAACTTTGAGAACATCTAAACATGATGGTAGTCCAACGGCCTCTAGATTACGATCTACTCCTTGGGCATGACTACATTTATAGCATGGGAGCTATTGTTTCCTCACTCTTTTGAGTGATGTGTTTTCCACATGAAGGCAGAGTGGTCCACCTAGTTGACTAGCTTTCATTCCCTGGTTCAAACACAACTATTAGTCAAATGCTATCCCTAACTCGTCTTTTTGCACAAGGAATGTCTCATCAATCTCCAATCCATCCACCTGATGAGCGCAAGTGATTCGGTGATCGTGACTGAAACCCTGGAGGCATGCACGCTGGTCTACTTTAGTAGGAAAACCCCAGATATAAGGTAGGTTTCCGCGTAGGAATATGACCAGTTTGATAACCCTGTCTGTTTAGGAAAATGGATTAGATTGGAAAAGGATTCCCCCGTCAAAGGTTAGGTGATTGGAACTGGAATCACCTTTATCCATTTCGATGGACAAAGCCAAGGAAGCGTTTTGTCTGCTACGCGGATGGAACAATCTTGCTAATGCAAGAACTTCCGTATGGTAACCTGGAAACTCTACTTCGTTATACCTGGGGGCATGCAAACCTTTTTGCATGCAAGTGAAAAGCAACCTTTTATTTTCTTAGTTTGTAGGCTCTCAACCCTTTAAACTCGTAGGTTGGTCATTCCTAGCTTGCATACGAAAAGCTCTAGAGCAAAGTTTCGAATGGGGCAAGCTCCCTAAAAAATGAACCTATCGATGAGACATCCTTATTATATGACTGGCACGAGTAGTTTTACGCGAAGTTCAAGCTCATTAAAAAATAAACCTAGCAATGAGAAAATGTTCCCCCAGAGTTTAAGCTCATTAAAAAATGAACCCACCTTCAGTAAATAATCTTTTCGATCACATAATTATCAGATTTTGAGCCTTGGTCGTGTTCTTACCATCACCTCCACTATTTTTTAGCCGATCATACGCCTCCATTTGATTGTTTACCCTTTTGAGGAACAACTGCAATGAGTGATTCTATTAACCACCTTCTTTACACTGTCGTGATTGAAAAATTCCAAACCTTACCTGGAACCAACTGCTATCTGAAAAAATCACTCGTTCCTCAAAACACTAGTCTCCTTTAAGCTCTTTTCATCTGACTCGTAAAATATGAAAAGATTGTCGAGCAATTGGCCTCTCCAGCTCGTTAAAGCGATCAGAAGTGTCATCCATCCTCTATATTTTAATTGTTTTGGACCTGAGGGATCATTACAAAAAAGATGGAGCACTTGTCTTGTTCGGCTCATTAAAACTATCGAAAAGTCATCCCTTTCATATTATTTTATACTTTTTCGGACTTAAGGGATTATATTACGAAAAAGTACTACTGGAGTTGCCTTTACGTCTATTTTTAGACTCTCTAAAATTGAAAAGGAATGAGTTATATTTTTCGTTAAACTCGTTAAAACAATAGTGACAAACTTGTCCATGCAGATAAGAGCGAGTTTGACTGTCGCTAGGCTCGTTAAAACATAGCGATAGGTTTGCTTGAAGGGCAAATTATAGAACAAGCATATGTTATCCTCCTCAAGCTTGACAAAAATAAAGAGGTACTGGTCAACAATGACTGGGGAAAAAAGGAAGAAAACTTGAATAACTTCATTGGTAGAAGGCGCTCTTGAACATGACACTTTCACTCCATCACCATGATTGAGTCGGGTTGGGTATTCCATTCACCGGTCATATCACCGTTGGTCCGCCGTACCATGCATTTTGGGGTTAACGCTACCAATCCATTTCAGTGTCCCCGACATGTTCAAGAGAAGTCTCTCAGAAAATTCACCAACCCAGCTAACGCCTCATCTGCCGCAATACCTTCACTCTCCATTTTTCATGATCGCCACCCTGAACCTTGTATCATCAAATCATTTTCGCCTCCACAAAATCATTTGCTCCGTTCTGTGTCATAGATGTGGGACTCATTAAGGCCCTCCTACGACGGGTCACTTCTTGTCGACATCACCTCATTATCCAAGAAGTTTAGTTAGGAACAATCCTTTTAGTACTTTGAAGCTTGCATGCCTCAATGGCAAGTTTCTCACTTCCGGCGATAGGCTTACATCAATGGCCTTCGACCGAAAGATTTTGCGTGGTGTTCGACATCAACTCATGTATACACACGATGTGAGTTGTACTGTAGTACCTTGAGGGTCATTATCATTATCGGTAATTCCTCTCGCACCTGTTAATAGCTTACATCATTGGCTGGTAATCGGGCGATGTCTTTCCATGTTCGACATCAGAACATCTTTTCACATGGATCGACTTGTACTTCGGGAAAATATTGAACGAGTTTGAAGACCCTGGATCTAGTTTCATCCATCGAGGCTGCGATATATTCAAAAAAATTAAGACATCAAATGTACATCATTGTTGCACAGATAATCATCCAAACTAAGGGATGATGGATCTACCAAAATCATCAGTGTGCCACATAGACGATTTTTTGTCCTATGTACATGAAAATGAATTTATAAAGCTGAGCATGGGAATGCCCGCCTCAGCTAGATCATGAAAATATTATGAAGATAATGTATTTTATTTTATCTTATTATAAGTCACCTTCCAGTTCAAAAAACCTCGGATCCTCATTATAAAGAATTTCACCCAACATCAGAAGATTTATGGCCTCATGCTTTAGGGGGCAACTGTTATAGACATATTTGGGCACTGCAACCCCAATCACATATGTCCATAAACCAAGGCCTTCTAAACCCCTAAAAGTTTCGTTTCATACCCTAAAGGAACAAGGTCAGCTGATTACATCACTTCCTAGAAGTTCTCCTTGAAAAACTACTTAGAACTGGTCAAAACTAGACCATACAGACTGCTCCATGCTGAGGGTGCGATGCATCTCACCCATTACACACGGGGGGTGTGATGCATACTGAAAAGCCCTTCTGTAGGGTGAGATGAGCGAGAGCAGATAAATGGCAGAAGCAGTTTGCTAGGTGGAAACTCAAAGAATCTTCTAGAAACTACTCATATGACACTTGCCTCTCTGAAATCGCCCAGGGATGAGTAAGATCATGAAATCTCCAAGTGGAACCAAGAACTATCAGTGAAATGACACTAATCAAAATCCTATAAGCTGAATCACTCTCCTACAAACATCTATATATGGATCCCTCATCCTAAAGATCCAGAGGCTGGAATTTTGTAGTTTGCAAGGAAGTGTTGTTGGTTTCTCTTTGAAGACATTGTTGGGTGATCTTGCTTTGCATGAGGTGAAGAGGTCTTTCATGCTAGGAGGATGATGCTGGATCAGACAGCTTGGTTGTAATCCTCTCTTCTACTACTTATATCAATAAATCTATTTAAGTTTTCCTCCATATGCTTGTATATCTCTGAATCTTGTATTTGTGTATGCATTTATATGGTTAATGTAAATCTGATCCTACAGTGTTTATGGTATAGATCTCTATGCTTTGATGGTATTTTGTTGCTTTGACTCTACAGGTGTTCTTTGAAGCGGGACAAGTGAGAAAGGAGTGGCGAAAAATCTATCAAAGGAGAGAGGAAACAAGTAAGGAGACTAGCGAAAGACTGAGGTTGGTACTCTTTACTTCTCTCTCATCTATCTCTCATAAAGGAAAACACAAGTAACTTTATTTTTTTTGTTTCTAAGATAGCTACCTGTCTTAGTGGGACTAGCAGCTCTGAATGGACACTAGGTTTCCCGATAACAGTCCTCTTGTCTTCTTCAACAATTTCTTGTCCATAATCCTCTCTGGATGCAATTCCTTTGTTGTAGGTAACTGTTTTACCAAATCAATTTTCTGTTTCTCTTGGTCTTCTGTTGTTTCATCTGCCTTTTCACCTTCATACCTGTACAAATCAACAACATTAAAAATTGGGGATATTCCAGTATCAGGGGGTAATTCAATTTCATATGCATTTGCAAAAAAAATTCTCAATATTCTTCATGGTCCAATTTTCTTGAACTTTAACTTGTTATAATCTCTTTTTGGAAATCTTTCCTTCCTCAAGTGTACTAAAACCAAATCTCTAAGTTCAAAGCTAACTTCTCTCCTTCTCAAGTCTGCTCTTCCCTTGTACTTTATGTTGTTGTCCTATAACTGTTGTTTTACTTGTTGATGTATTGCTTGCATTTCTGAAGCAAAATCTTCCCCTTCAGCACTTCTCATCTTAGCTTTTCCTGGAATTCTTAATTCAGACACTCCCCTTGCATGAATTCCATAAACTATATGGAATTTAATCTGCCCTATACTCCTGCTAGGAGAGTCATTATATGCATATTCAGCCTATGCCAATACTTGATCCCATCGTTTTGGATGTTCACCTGTAAGACTATTCAGAAGATTACCCAAGCTTCTATTTACAACTTCAATCTGTCCATCCATCTAAGGTTGATAAGCAGAACCGAAACTTAGTTTAGTTTGAAGCTTCTTCCACAATGTCCTCCAAAAATTTCCAACAAATTTGGAGTCTCTGTCTGAAACAATACTCTTAGGTAACCCATGCAATCTTACAATATCTTTAAAAAATAGATTAGCAATGTGAGTAGGATCACTGGTTTTATCACATGGAATAAAATGTGCCATTTTTTAAAATCTATCAACCATAACATAAATTGAATCATTTCCTCTTTGAGTCTTTAGTAAGCCCAAAACAAAATCCATGCTTACCATATCCCAAGGTCTATCTAGAATAGGTAATGGAACATACAACCCTGTGTTTTGGCTTCTTCCTTTTGCATACTGACAGACTTTACAAATTTTCACATACTTCTCCACTTAAGTCCTCATGTTCAGTGAGAAATAAAACCTATTCAATTGCTCATAAGTCTTGTCTACAGCAAATGTCATGCAAGTCTACCACTATGTTTCTCCTTGATTAAATTTTCCCTCATAGAACAATTTGTTATGCAGAGCTGATTTCTTTTAAACAACAACCCATCTTGCAAGAAATAATCAATCCACTTACTTCTATCTAACAAAATAGGATTTGTACAAGATTCAAATGCCTCTTTAAAATCTAATTCTTTTTTCATACAATTCCTTAAGAAAATCAAAACCCAACACTTGAATTTTACTTTCTCGAAGTATTATCATTCTTCTACTTAAGGCATCTGCTACTTTATTTGATTGGCCATTTATATGCTTCTCGAAAAAATTAAAACCTTGAAGATAATCTACCCATTCTACATGTTTCTAATTAAGCTTTGGAAGTTGCATAATGTACTGCAATGCATGGTTGTCTGAATAAACTACAAACTCTTTAGACATTAGGTAATGTCTCCACTTCTTCAATGACTGCACAACTGCATAAAATTCCTTATCATAAGAAGAATATTCCTTAACATAGGACTTAAAGGCAAAAGGGTTCAAACTTATTACAAAAATACAAAAAAAGATTACACGCAAAGGAGTGGGGTCCTTTAACTATTAATTTACAAATCTTTCTCATTAGGATTTGAACTAGAATCTAGGATTTCGATTATCATGTAATAAATTCAAGTAGTTAGATGTAGTGGAGATTCTCGAGGAGAATATTATGCAAATTAGATAGGATTAGTTAACTTGATCCTTTGACTTAGGATCTGGTTGTTAAATGAACCAATACTTATATAAGTCCCAGAGCATTGTAAGGGGGTTTTGACTGATTCGGCTTGTTTTTCCATAGAAGATTTAGTTGCAGAAATTATATCTCTAGGTATTTTTGTGTATATTTGGTCAATCCCGAGGGTGTTGCAACCCTCCGTAATATCACTGTGTATTATTAAAATTCCATTTTAGCCCTGAAAACTTAGAGTTTTGTGTGATCGCATTTAATCACTTTTTGCCGTTTATTAGCAACTACGGGGTTTGAAAGTGTACGGATTCCTGACCATTGATTTCATTTTCAATGCCTTCCATCATAGTCAATAGTGGGGGTTGGCCCTGGTTTTAACTCGTGTGTTAATAGAAGTCCCGCATACCATAGATTCAAAACACCTCTATGATCGGGCATTAATCTCAAGTCCGGACCAGAACTATTATAAATTGGAGTTTATAGGTCTATCGGCTCCGTGAGGCAGTAACGTCGCACAAATCTTTTTGCGATATCATAGTGACTGTTAGATGACTGATGAATGTTTACCATTGGATGGATCTCACATCACATCGGTCATAAGAGAAGGGACCCTGGTCTGGCGGAGTTGCAAAATGTGACATGCGATACGAAGCACGCCAATAAATATCACATCGCAACATTAACAAGTAAAGCAAACCTGCCTGGTGAGCTTGAGATTGCGATATGTGATGTTTAGAGGGCTTGTAAGGCATTTGGTGATTGCGGCTAAATTAGCAGTTCTGCTAATTTAGTAGAGTATCTAACTTTGGAGGTAAATGACTGAGATTCCGAAGGAAATCCAAGAAGAAATTCCACCAGAATTGGAAGAAATAGTTTCCAGATTTGAACGTTTGTCACTTACGCCTGCACCCTGGCCACCATTCTGAGCAATGAAGAAATTTATTTGAAGCCTTGTAAATCCAGTGACCAATTGGATGATATATTCACTAAGACATTAATAAAATATATATTTGAGTTTCACAGAAGAAACTTATGTGTTTTAAGCCTACTTGAAACTTAGACCAACAATGATATTTGAGTTTTCCTGAGTCATGTCTTACTTTAGCAGTTGTAATTAAGGGGGAGTATTAAAGGTAGTTAATTACTCCAATATGCAAAGTTGTCTCAATTTAGAGTGTCAGTTAGCTGTGTCAAGTGTGAGTGCGTTCAAGTTCAGTCTTATTTTCAGTAAAGTTGAATTTAAAGTTGATGTCCATGTTGAAGTTATTTGAGTTAGTATTAAAGGTAGTTAATTACTCCGACGTACAAAGTTGTCTAAATTTAGAGTGTTAGTTAACTGAGTCAAGTGTGAGTGCGTTCATGTTCACTCTTATTTTGGGTAAAGTCGAATTTAGAGTCTATGTCACTACTACATAAAGGGGGGTTTTAAGACAATTTTCAGGTGGATTGCCTTAACCTGAGACAAAAAAAAAATTGTATTGTCTTAAATATTGTCTTTAAGCAGGTGTGTCAAAAATTATTGTCTTAAAGATTATTGTCTTAAAAAATTGTCTCTATAAAGACAATATATAACACAAGCATTATTGTCTCTTAGGAGACAATTTCATTTTTGTCTCTCTTGAGACAATTTCATTTTTGTCTCTCTAGAGACAACACTCAGATTAGAGACAATATGTCTTTAATACTAGCTATTGTCTCTCTAGAGACAATATAAAACAATGAATCCAGAAATATCTCACCATTGAAATAAATCGATATAAAAAACATTTAATTAAAAATAAACTACAAAATCATTGATTAATTCATGTTAGCGCATAGTGGAATTGAACCACCAACCTCCTGCTTGTAAGGCAGGCACTCTTCCATTGAGCTAGAACACTTTAAAGAATTATGTGAAGAGTTATGGAAATCCCAAAAACTACATTTATAGTAACTATGTAAGTTTGTAAGTGGATCTCTAGAATCGGCAGAAAAAAGAACATTCAACAAATATTAAGTTACTAGCTTTTCACCAAAATGTGCAAGGGCACATTGATAGTGTTTGAAGGTGACCCTTAAAATATATATATATAAACAGTAGAAATACAAGCAAAAGGATATGCAGTCTTTGAAATGAAAATGGTGCTAAAGGACAATTTGTCCCAATAACAAAACCATCAATGGTTTGAGAGACCCCTGTTCAAATTTTGTAAACCAAAAGTGGAGGAAGGAAACTCCAGAAAGAATACAAGGTGTATATGTTGTATAAAGAAAGTAGAGTGTATTTTTTGAATAGTGAGTTGTGACCTATTATGTCCCAATAACAAGTGATTGCTAGTAATGGACTACCAACAAAGCTAGACTAATAATAGGTGATTGTTTGAAATAGAATATCAATAATAGGTGGTTGATTATAATATATGGTTATGTGAAAGAGGATATTAATCATCTCCTTAAAAAAATTTCAAATTAAGAATAAATAAATAACATAGACAAATAAAAACATGCAATATATTTTACAATAACAAAGTAAAATGTTACAACCTCTAAAATCCAAATTAAAAAACATTAAAAAATGGTTCATATAACTAACCCAAATACCAACTTGTGGAAGTTTTGAAAAGGACATTATTTTGTTGTAGCAAGCTAGAAACATGCTAAGTGATATGTTATTTTCATGTTTTTTGAACATAAGGCACTCAATCTAACAAGAATTATGTGAAACAACTTCAAACTTCTTATAAAGTGGTTATAGAGTACAATATATAAATTGTGAAGGTCACGGAAAGAAATGAAGCTATATATAGTATTTCACAAACAAATGGTTAGACATATAGTTGCTAACTATTGGTATTAGATTGGAAATTGAAACATGTATTTTAGGAGGTATGATGGTCTAATGAGAATCTTTGTACACACTTCTTGCTAAAGCAAGGTACCAAGTCAATCCCTGCATTTTTTTTATGAACAAAAGCGTGGAAAGATGCTCGATAATAGTGTTATTTAGAATTTTAAGGGGATGTGTAATCTTTAATCATTATATTGATCTAGCTTGTCATCAATAATAAATTCTATTCCCTCCATTAGACTAGTATTCTCACCATGGAGGAAGGAGTTGGGACATTCCTTCCTTTTCCAGTAAGTCTATCCCTTTATTAGCCAACCAATCAACTACCCTCTTCTTGTAACATGGGAAATGGGTAAATTTTATTGATGTGAAACTATTCTTAATTTTGTGAGCTTCCTCAATGATTCCATTCAACCTTCAATGCACCAAAAACCATTTGTCTAATGCTCTCAGTGAATTGTTTTCCAGAAATTGTTGATGGTTTCTAAAACATCCCAATCACTGGAAACTGCTAGTACTTAGTAGTACCTGAAAGATGCTCAATAGTTTTTGATGGTTTTCAGTAGTTTCAGGAAACATCTAGGGAAATTTCCAAGTTTTCTGAAACGACTAGCTGTTTCCAGTAGCTTTTCAATTTTTTGAAAGCTCCAAAATGAAGAAAAACAAAAAAAATACCCCCAACACTAAACTAAGAGTGTTGCTAGAGTGTAACCATACATGTAAGATAAAGGTCATTTAACATGGAAAAAGTTAAAAACCTCTTCTTAGTTCCAATTTTTCAAAAGAGAGTGGTAGATAGGTTAAAAGAAGAGCACTATAGCAAAGGTTTTAGGTAGACATTGCTTGAAAAATGTTGTCCCTATTTCTGAAAACTGTTTTCTAGTGTTTCCCAATTTCCTGCAGTTTCCTACACAGACTACACCAAAGTTTCCAATACTTTTGGATGCTCGTCATACCCATTTCTGGAGACCTGTTTCCTGTCATTTCCCATTCCCAAAACTCAGGGACACATAGATTCTTCCTGAGTTCCCTTGCACTTCAAGGGTGGTAAAACCTCTTTCAAGGGCCAGTTTTAACCCCTTGATCATTCTTCTACTTCAGTTACATTATCAGAGTTTTCCCCTAAACCTATATAGTAGAAGTAAAATCTTCCCTGTCTCTTTGCATTCCTTCTCCTCGAGAATTGCCCAGATTCCCTTGGGAAGATCCATTGAAGATCAACTTGACTATATTCTTAAGGGTGAGTCCCATTTTCCCCTTACAAACGAACACTGGGTCTATAAGACATCTAATGGAATCCATCCCATAACTGATCAGGCCTTTCACAGTGGATCTTAGCACCCTTGTTCTCTGAACAGTTTACAGATTGGATTGATACCCAGCTTGAACTAGAGTCGCATCATGAGATTACTTTGATTGGCCTTGGCTTTTAGGGGGAGATCTATTCATCTTTCTAGGATGCCTCCTAGGATCATCTAGCTAGGTCCTACCAGCCCAAGTCCCTCCCCAACTGACATCATTAAACAGTGCATGATGTACCTCTCCATAGTTGACTTTGTTGGATACCCCTCCACCTCACCTTCTTCCTCTTCATCTGGTCTTACAAATTTCTAGATACTTTCATGCACTCTTGGATGTAACATTTATTTCATGTTTTCTTTGGTCAAGTTATTTTTTATTTATGTTTTCAGAAAATTTAGGGCACCCTTACAAATGTTATCACTGATTGTTTCTTCTAGTCCCATAGACCTTTATTTTGGTCATTCACTAGACATTAATAAAATTATCTTTTCTTTATCTTATCTCTCTTTCTAAATTCTGTTACTCACATTCCCTTTATCAAGGAAATAGTGTATGCATGCTTACTGTTTGCTCCAATGTCTTATTTCTTTGCATGTATTGAGGCATCAGTTTGACTGGCATATTTCCAGGATGGTCAGCATTATTCTCAGTTTTTGCCTGTGGTTGAAACATATATGACTAAGAAGACACCTACAAATGGTGCTAGGAGAGGGAGAGAACGAAGGGATGTGAAGTTGTCTGTTAAGAAACAGAAACAAGGAGGAGCAATTGATACTGAAGTGAAAACAAGTCAACATTGCAGAGATTAACAAGACATTTTTAAATTTTCTATTTTAGCCTTGTAGTTCTCTAGACTTGTGACAACTATTGTAATATCCCTCCCCTTAATAATAAATAATAAATAATAAATAATATAAATAATAATAATATAAATTATAAATAATAAAAATAATAAATAATAAATGTTAAATAATAAATGATATTTAAAAATATACAAGAAAATAAATAAAAATAGTAATAACTATACTAAAGCTCTAAATAAGAATAAATAGAAATAAAACAAAGAAAACAATAAAAAAAATCAATAAAGCTATGAAAAAGAAGAAAATAAAACAAGAAAGCTAAAAATCAAAAAGAAAAGTAAAGAAATAAAACAAGAAAGCTAAAAATGAAAGTCGCATGTAGACACATGGAGTGTGTGCATGTGGTTCACATCCAATGTTTGTTCTATTTAATAGATGGTGAGGAAGATGAGAGGCATTCTTACATTCCATCATTCCAAAATTCTATCTTTCATTCTCTTGGGAGAATGGTGTTCTAAGACTTAGGAGTCACTGGTAGTAGTACGTTGATTGAGCGCTCGGGGGTGGCCAGTTGTAGCATAATCCTTGCACAATTGAGCCTACGGTTGGGTGGAGAGTCGTCCCCAAAACCTTCTTGCGGTAAGCCTACTTCTACCACAGGTAAGCAATATTCTTAGTTGAATTTAATTACATGTTTATCTGGCTAGGTAAGAGCCACTCTGATTTAAATTTACTGTTAATTAGAAAAGTTAATTAGATATTTATTTTTGGACTGTTACATGTGGTATCAAAGCAGGGCTCAACCCTTAGGGCCTATGGGCATCTAATTTTTTTATTTTGTCATGATATTTAACTTGACTTGTTTTTGAAAGTTACCGGATGGTTAATTTTCCACGAGCAATTTCTACAACAGCTGAACTTGGAATCAGGTTTTCTAGATTTCCGCAATTCTGATTTGTTTTCATTAATTCGTTAGCCATTTCTAACAATTGTTTGCAGGCTCTACCACAAACTGAGTGGTGTGTATTATGATAGGCATCAAATAAAGCTCATTTATCATAAATTTATATATTGTGGTTTTGAAGGATAAGTTGGTTCTGCGATCATTTTGTCCGAGAATTTTTTTATTGGTTGTTTATTTAAATTTAGTATCAATATTTGAGTTGTCTCTAGCCCACATACGTCTTCCACAGCCTCTGGCATATCAAATTGGATTCAATCTAAATTTCAAAATCTAATCTAAAATCAGAGCATACACGACTCATGATTTTCAGATACAAAGTTGTCTTTAAAGGAAATACATGTTTTACGTGCTAGAAGTTGGCACAAACTTTGGAATCTTCCCTCACAATGTGTCTTGTTCTTTTATTAATTGAATTTAAAAAAAAAAAAAACTTTATTTTTGTTGTGTATTGTTGTGCATTTTGTTAGGGTTTAGCTTCTGCTTGTGTCCTCTCCTAGCTATGCATTATTATTTTCTTTTTCTGGAGGTCCTCTCCTCGCTTGAACCCCATTTGCCTACCATCCTCCTTGATGGATGCTGCAAACCATGTCGCCTATCAGTAATAGGTTCATCGTCTTTATCATGAATCCTGTTATTACCTGTCACTTGATCATCACTTTGATACTGTCCAACTACTTCTTTATCACTTGCACTCGCATCTACCCTGCCATTACCCAAGGAACTGTGAGCTATCTCCTATACCCATATATTTTTTTCATAGCCAGAGGCAGTCCGGAGCAATTCTCTACAATATCGCCAGCTATGCCAAGCAACTCGGGTGGGGGACTCTGCTCTTTAAGCTCCCCCTGGAAGGCATGAATGCAAAACAATTTGAAGCTTAAGTCCTTTGTTAAAGGCTTCATTTCATGGATATAATGATTCATCATCTAAAACTATCAACAAACTTTTTCCTTCTACATATTTCTGAATGTTGACGCTAAGCTGCTCCTCACTCGATTTTTTATCAATTTGATCAAGTCCCACCCACTTTCCAATGTCTAATAAGAGTAGTCGAACAGAAAATTTTTGTGAGACAGCAACCCAAACTCGATGGTCAAAATTTGCCTTGACGTTGTGGAAAAGACTTTGGGATAATAGAGTCTTTCCCAACGCGACCTGCCAGGTACCAAACCGAACGGCTTACTATCAGGCCACAACGGTGGATCATTAAACGTTGATTCCATCACAATACAATCTCTGAAACAATTGATCCCTGCGGTTATCTTCAAAGTCGAAGCTTATGATGGTTTGAAGGAAAATTAGACGTTGATCTATTCTGGAATGTTTTTGGAGCTTGAAGAAAAAAATGGACTTCGTTTGGTTTTGAGTTATTTCTGCAGAGGTTCCTTGGGAGTTTATGGTTGCTTGTTGTCTTATTATGTTCGGATCATTTCAAACATTACTTCATACTTATCTGGCTGTTTTATTCTCATTGTGATATGTGAGTCCATGGTATGTTGATTTCTAACCTGAAAATCATATTATGTTTAAGATCTGAAAATCATGTTATGTTTGAGATCTCAAACCTAACTCCTTGCGTATTAGGCAACCATGCTTTTGTTGTGGCCCGCAAGTCTATAGCTGGTTGATTCGTAGCTTGAACATCATGTTAAGCTTGAGTTATTTCAAAGTTCAAATATCATTATGGTATTCTCTGTAACTTGGGAATCCCTCTTTGGCTGGTTTGTAGGTTGAAAATCATGTTATGCTCAAGTTATCTCAAATATACATCATTCTATGCCTTTAGGAACCTTTTATCTCATTGGCCAAGGATTCCATGACTGTGTAGTTCTAGCTTGTAAAGCATGTCATGGTTGAGTTATCTTAAATATAAATCCTCTCTTATTGGGCACCCATGTTTTCACTGCGGCATGGGAGACTATTGCTGGTTAGTTTCTTGCTTAAGAATCTTGTTATCCTATGTTTTTAGTCACAATAGTGTTTTAGCTCGGGAATCCATGGTTGGATGGTTTCTAGCTATAAAATCATGTTCTGTTGTGTTTAAGACATGACAGATTGTTTTTTCTATTATTTTGCAGCGATATTGTTTTCGTTACAATTTTTCATTGTAGCAATCAAAATTTTTATTTACTTAAGTGTAATGTTTGTTGATAAAATGTAGCATTTTGCTCCATGTTGGAACCATTGTGGTACTACATTAACCTAATGTATAGGATGATATGAATTTAGTATTGACAAGCTTTGTAAGAGTAGCTCTAGTATTTTGCTAAATTACTATACTATTTATGTATCTTTAGCAAATGTATTGGGTGACTGTAACATTCAAACCCAGAGAAAACCGTCTTTTGATTAGTACATCCATAGTGTCTTCCACAAAATCTTCAAAATTTCCAATCCAATTTAAAATAGTACGGGAGTTCCATCTCTCTCCGAGCTTATTCAACAAACGTTGAAGGGAATCAAGCTGATCACACATCAATTTAAAAGTATTTTTGCAAAAGTTCTCCTCCTCCTCTAAAATTGTATTAACCAGCATATAAGTCAATTTGTTTATACCCATTGAAGCAGCCAAATCTAATACATAGACTTATTGTTAACCATAACATGAATAATTATCACAACGATAGTGAGGGAATGAAGATGATCACATCATATGTGTGTGTCAGATTGTCATATGAATATATGTTTCAAATTTAAAATATATTTCAAATTCCTTATGAAAAATGAATATTACTTTAATATTTTAGCTGTACTAGATGTTTTCATTTTTTTCTGTACCAAATCATACCAGCATTCATAACCGTACTCAAAAAAATTACTATTATGCTATGAACCTGTACAAGAATGGGTATCAAATAAGCCCTGGCCATGCATAGTTTACCTGTGGTTCATTCACCCATTGACCAAATTATCCGTTGATGCCCAATTAACCCCCACAACCTATCATTGTTGCAATCATTGGTTTTAATTAATGGGCAATGGGTAGAACGAAGTGCTGGGCTTTAATATTTTAATAAACAGATGTTTAAATTCCCCAAAGGCAGATGTATGAGTGGGCAAAGGTATAATTGGCTTAAGTGTCGGGATTGCACATTCAAACCACATAGCGCGTCCCTTATAACTCATAATCATAATCATAATGGATGACCAAGTTCTAGTTTGCAAATAAGAACTTCTATATAACTGCTGCATTTTGTGACACAGTGTTGTCCTCAACAGCTCTAAAATCTTCCATTAATCTTGTATCATTTTGCTGGCGTATATCATATAAATATTCTGCTCATAATTTTTTTTCCAAGCTAGAAATATCTTCTTCCATGAGGCGGCCAACAATTTCATCATCGAAGAAACATGTCATGCTTATATGTCCATTCTTCATCTTTGGCTTTCCTCAAAATGGTTTTCAATGGTAGCTTCAATTTTAAAAAAAAAAGGCAATTCCATGTCTTCTTTTAGAGAAATAGTCCTATGATCATAATTTATAGAAATTCCTATATTCATTTTGAAATCTGGAGCATTATTTTTTTCAATAACATGATTAATAATTTCTTGTTCAGCTATCTTATTTTCTTGAGGAGATTTAAGAAATGACTGCTGATTTCACTTCCCAGGTATAATCTAGCATGCCTACCTTGATAACAATTTCATCATTTTGTTGGTGATTGTATGCCTCTTCCGACTGCAAGTGTGTGATGTTTTCATTCTCAGAAACAACCTTTTCATTTTCAAGAAGAGCCAGCAAGTGCTCTCTTTGTATGGCTGCCAGCAACACTTTGAGACCTTCTTTTCCTAATGTTTCATAGTTCTCTTCATAAAATGATTGCTCTTTACATTCATAATTTTTTTTTAAAGAAAACATGGCAGACTTCTTCTTGACTGTCCAAGACATTATGAGAATTATCTAGAGCTGTTTGGAGACTGTTACATATATCAACATCTTTAATTTCTAAAGATATATCCTCAAGAAAATCTATGAAGAAATCATCTTCTCTATCCCATTCAACAGTGATTTGATTGCTGTAAATATCATCAGCATGGTTTCATTTATTTTCTGTGATTGATTTCTTCTGGGTAGCTCAGTTACGATTCATATACAATTCTTCATCATGAAAATTCACATGCATTTCCTCTTTCTGTTCTTTGCTTTGGCTGCAAATATTGTCCTCGTCTCTATCAAGAATACATATGAGATTACCATCATTAGCATAAACGAGTATAAACAAATACCAGTTCTATATAATTTTTGAAGGAACAATTACCTACCTTGGATGAGGAAATGGTACTATTGATTGTGTAAATGGTACTATTGATCTTATAGTGTGTAAGGAACAATGGAATTTTCAGGAACACGCATAGCCATGACCACAATCTTACAATCTTATGTCTTATGTCTTATGCAAGCAATTTTATGTCTTATCCGGGAAAATATTATGGCTAAAATGTATTGTAATTTAAGGGATGGTGTTGCCTTCGCGGGTGCGCTTGCAGGCAGGCCATATAATTAATAAAATTATTTTATTTTGTGTTGGGGAGGGATAACCTTCCCAGACATCCAATCCAGTTCTGGGTCGGGTGGTGGTGTCTCTTCTTTATGGTGTGGAATATTTCTTTGGGGTTTGATTTCTTAAATTTCCTTAGAGTAATCATTTTATAGCCATAAGAATCTCAAATATATAATTCTCTGAAAGATTGCACTATTGATATGGTATACTAGCATGTTTTTCTAACAAATCTTTAATGCTGGTGTAACTACTCCCCACCATTTCATTTTACAACACAATTTACATAGCATTTGAAGTATTTGGATAATTGAAGTTGAAATTTGTCACCAATTAAAGTGCTTTAAAATAGTCAAATCTGTTCCAATTCACAATGGATAAACTCTGATATCTTATTACCTTTAGATGATCATTTTTCACTAGCATATGTTCATTATTTTACTCTTCAATGTTGATCATACTATTCACTAAATGGGGTTGCCTAGCTGTTCTCATTGTCCTTTAGCAATAGCAGTTGCTTGGCATTTCTCTGGTCCATTATGGCAAGAACAAAACTCTCTCAATATGATCTTCTAATAAATTTAATTTTGCATTGCAATTGCCATTTAGATTACTGCTTTGTATATTAAACATCATCAAGCTATAGGATGGTATATTTTAGTCTCAGTGGCAAATTGTACAGATTTGGATTAAAGTTTAGATGTTGAGTATAATGTTACATGAGGTTCGTGATTAAAGTTGTCTAAAGAGAAATAGAAAGGAGAAACTTGCTCATGTGATTATGGCTGACTTGGATCAGATGTTTAAGGTGGTAAAGAAGAAGTATCACAACAAGGGTAAGAAATCAGTAAGAAGAAACAACCTATTTTAGAACATAATGGAAGAGTTTGGTATAATCATAACTTGGTACTCTAAAGGTATCACTATAAGGTCTATCTAAGGAGGATGCACATAAAGAAGAAAATATTGACAATCAACTAATGAAGTTGAAAAATCAGGGTGATAATGAAGGTTATTTTAGAGAACTTGTATTGTATGATAAATAGAATGATTGGAGAAGATAAGTTGTGTGCATTACAACATCTATAACAATGGGAGAGCCACATTTTAAAATTTTCCATAGGTGACTAACTATACGAGTGAATTATGGATAACAAGACGTATGATCAGGTAATTTTATTATGTTGATAAGCGGAGTACATTTGGTAGCTATCGTAATAAATTTATTTTTCAGGTATTACCCAAGTTGGGAAAGAGTAATGTATGAACTTGGATGATGACCAAGTAATGATAAACTTGGAAGATATAGGAAGGAATGTTGCTAGAAATTTTATAAGGATACCGTGAGAAGGATTGTGTACATAGTGACAAAAGAAGTGAAAGTCAACTAATAGAGATTGTACTTGACTCATTATTTCATGAGTAGGACTTCCCATAACGTTAAAAGAAGTTGTTTCCACATAACACCTCACATTTAAGTTTCTCATGGACAATGATGGTAATAATGTTTCCAACTGTTTCAAAAGCTAAAATAATGATACTATTTAATAAGAAAGAGTCTTTTGCCCAACTTGATGAACTGAAATTATGATAAAGCAATCAAATGGTATTGAGATACGAACTTTACAAACTCGACGAGATAAGAAAATATTTTTGCAGTATTGGAATCAGTAAGCCGAAGGGTAAATGGATGATCAAGGGATTTTAATTTTGAGATAGATGATTTAAATAATGATGGTATGATTAGTAATATCTTAACAATGAAATTCACCAGAATTTCCTTGGGGAAGGAAGAATATATGACGAGAGATTAAGACTCAAGATGATGAGACTCATGTGAAATTTAACGATGTACTTAACTGATTATACCGTTGGTGTAAATAATCAACTACCTAGTAGAAAGAAGTCGAACTGATTATTGAAAGGTAAGTGACAACTTGATGAAAACATATTGACAATGTTTCATGCTATCATGGTAGGAAGATAATGATGTACATATGGTTCTTATAGTGATAAGGTATCCATACAAGCGATATGCATAGGTTATGTCAAGGTATATTGAAATTTTCATTTACTACATGATGATAGGTATTTAATGTTCAATAGTCATGATGGCTAGGATATGCATAACGTCGCATAGGAATTATGATGTTATAATATGAGGATTATTGACATGTGGTTCATTTATGTGAACTCATGATCTGTCTTGATATAATTATGTTGAGGGTATAACTGAAGCATGCGATAGCTTTGTACAAATCTATGACATGCATGAGCATGAAGTTCCTTATTATTCATAATGTTGCGATTAACAAAGATGAACGTTCTCATGATGACATGCAAGAGGATTATTTCCTATGATACTATGATGGTATGGTTAATTCATTGGATGCATGTTGAGATGTGATGATTCACAGGACTCCACAAATGGGCTGAGAGGGCCGGTTTATTTGATGATCTCGTGCGAGCCCATATGCACGAGGGAGAATAAGTAACACCATATGGGCTGGAGACAAAACTCAATCAACACTACATATGCTAGTGGTTCCTTTGTCTTGTGTATAGCTCTTGATGGATAGCTCTTGAAGAGTTATGGGACCATCTTGAGGAGGCCAAGTGCCTGATGTTCTATGCTAGGTGCCTGTTATTGGATTGGGATGCCTAAGTCTGGAAGGGATGTAAGGGACTTCGATGCCTGGGGCTGTGCGCATAAGTAGTTATGGAGGGAGTGGGCTAACCTTGCGAGATGCCCTGGGTCATTGAGTACCGGACAAGATGCCTGCCTTTGGGCAGATGAGGTCTGAGTCAGGCGTGAGCCTTGGGGCCAGCCTTGGACTAGGATACAGACCGGGTCAGGCTTAGCCTAGTGCCGAAAGTGGGAAAAAGGACAGAGATTCCTTGAGATTTCCCGGGGTGTTGGGGACTTTCGATGCCTGTTGGTTATACTAGTTCAGCAGAGGGTGTTGGCAACGTGAAGTAAATAGAATAATAAATAATAAATAATAAAAATAATACATAATTCAACATAACTTCGGGACGAAGTTCCTTAAAGTGGGAGAGTATGTAATATCCCTCCCCTTAATAATAAATAATAATACAATAATACAATAATAAATAATAAATAATATAAATAATAAATAATAAAAATAATAAATCATAAATGTTAAATAATAAATGATATTTAAAAACATACAAGAAAATAAATAAAAATAATAAAAATAAAAATAGTAATAACTATACTAAAGCTCTAAAAAAGAATAAATAGAAATAAAACAAAGAAAACAATAAAAAAATCAATAAAGCTATCGAAAAGGAGAAAATAAAACAAGAAAGCTAAAAATCAAAAAGAAAAGTAAAGAAATAAAACAAGAAAGCTAAAAATCAAAGTCGCATGTAGACACATGGAGTGTGTGCATGTGGTTCCCATCCAATGTTTGTTCTATTTAATAGATGGTGAGGAAGATGAGAGGCATTCCTGCATTCCATCATTCCGAAATTCTATCTTTCATTCTCTTGGGAGAATGGTGTTCTAAGACTTAGGAGTCACTGGCAGTAGTACGTTGATTGAGGGCTCAGAGGTGGCCAATTGTAGCAGAATCCTTGCACAATTGAGCCTATGGTTGGGTGGAGAGTCGTCCCCAAAACATTGTTACAGTAAGCCTACTTCTACCATAGGTAAGCACTATTATTAGTTGAATTTAATTACATGTTTATCTGGCTAGGTAAGAGCCACTCTGATTTAAATTTACTGTTAATTAGAAAAGTTAATTAGATATTTATTTTTGGATTGTTACAACTATAATCATCACAAATCATAAGGTTAGAAAAATTGAAAGTCGACATTTGTTGCACGGAGGAACTTTACATTAATTCCTAATTTAGAATGCTTTTACTGTTGATTATGAATTTGCAGGTTGTATTATTAGCAAATGTGGGAATATTAAGGATGTATTCTCTAGTTCTTTTTTGCTAGCAATTATAGTCCTTATGGAAGGTTGGCATGCAGACCAAATACTGCAACCAGTAATGATGATATCGAAGAGAAGCAAGCTGGTACAAGGTCATTTTTTCTAGAAGGACTGGTGTTTTTCTGAACAAACTTTTGGACTCTAGAAATGTTCACTAAGAAGACTCCCACGCAGATAGTTTGAGAGGTGAGATTGCATATGTCCCTTTTAAGGAAAATGAGAAATGTCGTGAGATGGAAGTAGGGTATTTCATTATGGGAGGATTTTGAACTAGGGATTTCTGTGATTTGCCCCAGCACAACTTGCTTCATATTTCTCTAAGTTGCATTCTGAAAATGCACTTGGTAGAAAGTAAAAAAAGAACACAGGTCCACACGATTCTGGAAACTGGGAAGGATGTTCCAGATTCAATAAAAGATGGAAGGTATGGAATATATTTTGATGTAAACTTGATTGAGTTTGGTGTTGCAGGAGAGGTTCTTGGAAAATGGAGGTAAACTCTAAAGTTGTCGTGTCCAAAGTCTCTAATGCTATTAAATAAACTTGATAATGTTCTACAACATATTGGACCAAACTGTACAAAGGAAGAGGCTCCTTCATTAGAAAATCTAGTGTCCCATGCTGCAGGAGTTGCCACTGTGAAAGGTAAAGAAGAAGATGAAGTAATTGCCTTTAGTCCCACTGTAATAGAAAATCATTCTAGATCAACTGCTTCAAATTCACTGCAGAACACTACTACATCTGCAAGAATTCATAATCTGATTTCACCAGCTACACCTCAAGAGCCCCAGCAAAAATTATTCACTTTGCCTCTATTGGAGTTGCCTTTGCAGATTTCTAGGTATTCTACATCATTGGTTGCAAGAACCTCCATTCTTTGTTGGCATATTCAACTCCACATAATGTTTCTAATTTTTTTGGGAGTTTTGCGAGTTCTGCTGATTACTCATCAACTGGTATAGGAATGTTTGTTGTTGGCCTGACCAATTGTGTTGGGTCCCTATAATACTAGTGATTACCCCATTACTATTGTAGTTATACCCCTTATTAATATTGTTGTGCCCCTATTGCCCCCATATTGTTATTACTGTGCCCCTTAGAATCCCTCTATTGTTATTTTTGTGGCTTTATATTATTATTGTTAGGTCAACTGGATTATATTGTGACTCCTTAGACTCCTATATATAGAAAGGAGGTTTTGTCATTTGAATCATCCAAGAATTGTTCATTTATGTTATGTAAAGGAGGTTGCCCCCTCGAAGAGGCTGAATTCTAAGGCGTTGATCTATCCTTTCTATCTTTTCTTGAGTTGGTTTCATAACATTTGGTATCGGAGCTTTGGATTCTAGGGTTTCGCTGCTCCAAACAGGTCATCGTGGCATTTTCGCTATAACTTTTTTCTGTGACGTTTCAGAAGTCGCAAAAAAAAACCCATTTGAGAAGAAATCGCATTGAACGTTGGGTCCGAATTTCAGATATTTTCGCGCGATATTTGCGGAGATATGCTCTGAGGAAGTTGGTCTTTTTGCAGACTCCTGAATTACATTCAAAACAGGTGACCTGGGTAAAATTGTCATTACTTTCTCTCTGGGGATCGGATTGAAATTTCGTAAGAAGGTACAGAAAGAGAACGGATTGTAGTTTCTTTTATGCATGTTTTAGATCCAAAGGTTGAAACAGTGATGCGTGGCATGTTGTACAAGTTCGCTCTACTGAACTAGTCTATAAGCAAGTCACTGTGGGAGATTTCACATAACTCTTCCTTGGAGAATCCAATTTGGGTCAGACTTGTGGCATTGGAAAGAGGACACAAAGGGCTACTACAGCTCAGAAATTCAGAACTAGATGATTGGAAAGTACAGAGATACATCAGAGGCAATATCGAGCTCCTACAAGGTGAAAAAAGGTGTGTAGATTTTCTTAAATTTTTGCTTAAGCTTGGTTTGAAAATTTATTTTGAAGGATTTCAAAGGGCATAGTAGAGCATTATTATTGGTAACTGATGCCCCGAGGAAAGAAAATGCAAACACCTAGTAAGGAACCTGAAAGTTCTAGCATGACTCATGAAGAAGAGGAAGAAATGCAACATGATATATCAAAATTACAAGACCAAGTGCAACAATTGTCCCTTGCACAAAAAGGAACAGAATCTAAGATGGATGGTTTAAAGAAAGATGTAGAAGCTAAGATGGATGGTTTAAAGAAAGGTGTAGAAGCTAAGATGGTATGTTTAAAGAAAGGCGTAGAAGCTAAGATGGATGGCATGGAAGCTAAGGTGAATGGCATGGACGCTAAAATTGATGGCGTGGATGATAAGATGGAAGAATTGAAGATAAATATGAATAAGTTGCTACAAGAAATGGTCACTAAGGGTGAAAGGGTACTAAAGGAAACTCATGATGAGAACAAAAGAAATGTTAATCATGATTCCATAGACTCTAATGTTGGATCGAAGACTCACCATGTTCCAAAAATCGATATGAGGAAGTTTGATGGCAAGGATCCCGCCACATGGATATTACAGATGGAGCAATTCTTCGATCTCAATAATGTGCAAAACACACAAAAGGTACGTATGGCAACTTTATATTTGGAACCAAATCAGTTTGTATGGTATCAATGGCTTTGCTCTCGTAAACAATTTATCACCTGGGCAATTTTTACGGAAGAATTGATAACACATTATGAGGATACAAAAAGCAACACTTTTTTTAGCCAACTGATAAGTCTCAAACAAAAGGGTTCAATAATGGAGCACATTGAGGAGTTCCAAAAATTGAACATAAGGGTAAAAGATATTCCAGAGGAGCATAGGATTGATGTGTTCATAGGGTCTTTAAAGGATAATATCCAACATGATGTTCGCCTTTGGGAACCGGATTCATTAGAGAAGGCATTCAGGTTAGCAAGAAAAATGGAAAGCAAAATTATGGCAACCAGGAAGCATACCACTCACAACTATAAAGATGGAAGTGTTCTTGCCCCTAGTCTTCCACAACCTATAAGGTTGACACCACAACAATTGGAAGAAAAAAGAGCAAAAGGGCTTTGTTACAGTTGTGATAGCAAATACACTAAAGGTCATAAGTGTGCTGAGAAGAAATTATTCTACATAGATTGTGAAGAGGAAGAAGAAAAGGAGCAAGAAAGGTCAAAAGAAGAGGATATACTCCAGGAACAAAGTCTAGATGAAGAACAAATAAATCCGACCATATCTTGTAATGCATTGGCAGGAATTACCACTCCTCAAACCATCAAGATAGAAGGACAAATCAAGAAGAAAAAGGTAATAGTGTTGATTGATTCAGGAAGCACCCACAATTTTATTCATTGTAAGGTAGCAAAAGAATTGAATTGCTTCCTATATCCAGCACCAGAGTGTCAAGTGATGATTGCAAATGGAGGAACAATAAATTGCTCTGGAAAGTGCCATAATATCAAGCTATCCATGGGAGAATATGTATTGACTAGCCCAATGCTTTCCATTCCAATGGGAGGTGCTGATGTTGTACTAGGAGTCCAATGGCTACAATCCTTGGGTACAATAGCTTTTAATTTTCAAGAACTTTTCATCAAATTTTCTACGGAAGGAAAGGAAGTTGAATTAAGGGGTATTGCAGGGAAACCAGGAAAGATAATCAACTCTAATGGTATGACAAAGCTTCTAAAAAAGGAGCAAAGAGGTGTAATTGCACAATTATGTTCACTAGATGTTTCCACATTGGAATCATCTATTTCTCCAGATCTCCAAAAAGTCTTGGACAATCATTCCAAGGTATTTGAGACTCCCAAAGGTCTCCCACCTATGCGTGATCATGATCATGCTATTCATCTGATTCCAGGAAGTGTTCCTCCAAACATCAGGCCGTACAGATATCCCTATGTCCAAAAGAGTGAAATTGAACGTATGGTTGCAGAAATGCTAGAGGCTGGTATAATTCAACCAAGTCAAAGTTCTTTCTCTGCTCCAGTAGTATTGGTGCACAAGAAGGATGGATCATGGCGCATGTGTCCGGATTATAGGGAGCTCAACAAGCTCACTATTAAAGATAAGTTCCCCATTCCTGTCATTGATGAATTACTGGATGAATTGCATGGATCAATTTACTTCACCAAGTTGGATCTTCGTTCAGGATATCATCAAATCAGAATGAAGACTGAAGACATTCCGAAAACAGCATTTAGAACTCATGAGGGTCATTATGAATTTTTGGTCATGCCTTTTGGCCTTACCAATGCACCTTCAAAATTTCAAGGTTTGATGAATTCAATTTTCAAACCATTCCTTAGAAAATTTGTGTTAGTATTTTTTGATGATATACTAATCTACAACAAGTCTTGGAAGGATCATGTTGAACATGTTGACAGGGTGCTACAACTATTGGAGGAGAAACAATTATATGCAAAAAGATCCAAATGTTTCTTTGGAGTCCAGGAGGTGGAATATCTGGGTCATATTGTATCTCATGAAGGAGTTAAGGTAGACCCTAGCAAAATTAAAGCCATTAAGGAATGGAAAATCCCCACATCCATAAAGCATCTGCGAGGATTTCTTGGGTTGAAAGGGTATTATCGCAAGTTTGTTAAGAATTATGGGAGAATAGCAGCACCTCTAACAACATTATTGAAGAAAGATGCATTTTCATGGACTCCGGAAGCAACAAAGGCCTTTGAACATCTTAAAGAGGCAATGTGCCAAGCACCGGTCTTAGCTACACCGGACTTCACAAAAACCTTTATTGTGGAATGTGATGCTTCAAGAAATGGAATTGGTGCTGTTCTAATGCAAGATGAAAGACCCATTGCTTTTGAAAGTCGTCCAATCAAGGGAAAGTTTTTAAGCAAAGCTATTTATGAGAAGGAAATGTTGGCAATACTCCATGCACTTAAGAAATGGCGACCCTACCTAATGGGAAGACACTTCAAGGTAAAAACGGATCATGATAGCCTTAAATACTTTTTAGAACAAAGATTATCCTCTGAAGAGCAACAAAAGTGGGTCACAAAGATGTTGGGTTATGACTTTGAAATCATCTACAAAAAAGGGAAGCAAAATGTGGTGGCAGATGCACTCTCAAGAAAGGATGAGGATGTGGAAGCATTGTTGTGCACCATTTCTATTATCCAACCAGATTGGATAAACGAAGCAAGGGAGGAATGGAAGAATGACGAAGAAGTGTGGGCACTTATTCGAAAGTTACAACAAGATTCCAGTACGTATGATACATTTAGCTGGCAAAATGATTCATTATGGTACAAAGATCGCTTATACCTTTGTAAGAATTCCCAGCTAAAACAAAAGATTCTTATGGAATTGCACACTTCTCCCTTAGGAGGGCACTCAGGATTTTTAAAAACTTACCACAGGGTTAAGAAGGAATTTTTTTGGGATGGCCTTAAATCAGATATTCAAAAGTTTGTGGCAGAATGTTTGGTTTGCCAACAAAATAAAGTTGAAACAATTAAGACACCGGGTCTATTACAACCTTTATCCATTCCAAGCCAACGTTGGGAAGAGGTTTCAATGGATTTTATCACAGGTTTACCCAAGTCTGAGGGAAAGAGTGTCATCATGGTGGTAGTTGATAGACTTACCAAGTATGCACACTTTTGTGCATTATCACATCCATTTAAAGCCAGTACAGTTTCTACTGCATTTATGGAAACAATTCAAAAGCTACATGGAAACCCAAAGATTATTGTAAGTGACAGAGATCCCATTTTCACTGGAAATTTTTGGACAGAATTATTTTCTTGTCTTGGTACTCAGTTAGCTCATAGCTCATCTTATCATCCTCAATCTGATAGGCAAACTGAGATAGTAAACAAATGTTTGGAAGGATATCTTCGTTGCTTTGTATCTGATAAACAGAGACAATGGGTTAAATGGTTGCCTCTGGCTGAATGGTGGTATAACACTTCCTTCCATACAGCAACAAAAATGACCCCATTTATGGCACTTTATGGGTATCAACCACCATCCATCACATCATATTTAAGAGAAAATTCTAAGGTTCAGGCAGTGGAACATCACATCAAACATCAACAACAAGTCCTCCAACTCTTAAAGGATAACCTCGTGTTGGCACAGAATAGAATGAAACAACAGGCAGATCAACATTGCAGTGAAAGAAGTTTTGATGTAGGTGATTGGGTATTCCTACGGCTACAACCATATAAGCAAATGTCCCTCAAGCAAGCTAAGAAGGATAATAAATTATCACCAAAGTATTATGGTCCGTACAAGGTGTTGCAAAAGATTGGTACTATGGCATACAAATTGGAGCTTCCTGCAGCTTCTCGATTGCACCCAGTTTTCCATGTTTCATGTTTAAAGAAGGTTATAGGCGACAAGCTCCCAGTTCAAACAATATTGCCAGAACTTGACGAGGAAGGAAAAATTATATTGGAACTGGAAGCAGTCACAGAAACAAGAACTCGACAGCTACGAAATCGATCAATTTCAGAGTATCTTATCAAGTGGAAGAACTTATCCGCTGAAGATTCCACATGGGAGGATGAGAATTTTATGCAGAAGTACCTAGAACTACTCAAGCGTTGAGGACAACACTTTTTTTGAAGGAGAGGGGCATGTTGGGTCCCTATAATACTAGTGATTACCCCATTACTATTGTAGTTATACCCCTTATTAATATTGTTGTGCCCCTATTGCCCCCATATTGTTATTACTGTGCCCCTTAGAATCCCTCTATTGTTATTTTTGTGGCTTTATATTATTATTGTTAGGTCGGCTGGATTATATTGTGACTCCTTAGACTCCTATATATAGAAAGGAGGTTTTGTCATTTGAATCATCCAAGAATTGTTCATTTATGTAATGTAAAGGAGGTTGCCCCCTCGAAGAGGCTGAATTCTAAGGCGTTGATCTATCCTTTCTATCTTTTCTTGAGTTGGTTTCATAACAAATTGTCTTAAAAGTTTGTGTATGAAAGGCTACAACAAGTTATTTGTGAGTTATCATGAAGTCTAACTAACTTTTCATATTTCTATCTATAGCATGTGTACTCCACAAATAAAACAACTCAAACCCTATGGTACAACAAGCATAAAGCACTCATTTGAATGGGATCATGGAATTTAAACTTGGTCATCATTTTCAAGAGAATGGATCTAGGTTCAAGTCAGATCTTCGAGCTAGTACTACGAAAAATGTCAATTTATTTCCACACATTTAAATTGTATTCTTTCTCAATGTTTCTATTTGTAAACTCTGCTTATGAGTGGAGTCTTCGTTAGCACTTCTATCATTGGCATCCTCAAGTTGCAAGTTTGAGATGATATTTCTTTTACCAAAGTTCAGGGAAACTCTAATCAAACAAAAATATCAATATAACCTTGTGATATATTTTGAATTGTCATCATGGTCAATGATTGATATGTTAGGGTACAACAACCTCAACATCGACAACCACTAATATAAATTCCAAGAAGACCATCCCTAAACCACATTTTAAAAGGAGACTTGTGAGTAAAGCTGTTGACACTTTGGCTCTTTGTTATAGCTACAAATCTCACCCTTGATATTTTTGATGCTGCATTTATGGCCTAGGGAAACCCCTCCTTCTAGACTTGGTACAAATACTTCAAAAACAGGGTTTTTCTCCCTATACGTGACATTACCCTGAGATAAACGCGTGTGTACGTGGGTCAGTGTATACCCAACCCGCGTATATATCTTAAAACACTTAAAAAAATTAAAATTCCTTAATTTCAGGTAGAGATCACAAGTTTTAGCTGTTAATTACCTATTAGTGCTCATGGCCCAACTGTTCCCAACGAACTCCCAACTAAAAAACAACTTTGGGAGAAGTATAAAAAGGATTCAATCGGAAGGCCTTAAGGAGGAGAGAAGAGAGAGAATTACGCTGCTAAGATTTTCCCTGATTAGGTCTGAAGATCCTTGTGCTTCCAGCACTTCCCCCACTACAGGAAACCATTGCTTCCTTGAGTTATGATGTCATTTCACTAGTTGAGATATCTTTGTGTGAGTCATGGAAGGAGCCTTTTGATACTTTGTCTATATATGGCTATGCTTCTTTCAATTGGATGTTTTTTAGGTTCAAGGATTGAGAGGAACTCCAAGAGGGTTTCAACCCTGGTTGGATCCACCCGAACGATGGAACCCTAGGTGCACCTCTCTTCGCGTAGTTTTCTTATTTAAGTATCATGGCTGTGTGGAATGCTTGTTTTTTACTGTAGGTAACCCTCGCTCTGCTAGGGTGTTGACCCAAAACCATAAGGGACTTAGTTAATTCTGTTGAGGGCAAAGTCCCCTAGGGTTTTGGCTCAACACCCTAGCAAAGCTGGGGTTACCTATAGTAAAAAACAAGCATACCACACAGCCATGATACTTAAATAAGCAAACTACGCGAAGAGAGCTGCACCTAGCGGTCCTTCGTTCGGGTAGATCCAGCCAGGGTTCTGTTGTGCTCTACAACAACCCCCCATTTCATACAAATTTTATTTTCATAACTATAATATGAAATGGGTCCCTTTTAGAATTAAATTGGTATCAACTTAGTATTTTTCAAAAGGTCCGAAAATAAATAAAATATTATAAACCTTTTGATAAATCACATAAGCGGTCTTATAATAAAAAATGAATAATCCCTTATTATTGCGATAAAGCGATCACAAGATCGCATATCACAATAACAAAGGATACATAACAAAAGGCCCATTAAGTTTTCGCCGATGCGACAATATATGAATGGTTGTCGGATATCGGCAATGGCAAGCTATCATAACGAAAACCCCTTTTCGCTCCGATGCGATGCGATATCACTATCGGCGATCGGAGATGTACCATGCATGCATTTCAAAGCCCTCATTTAAAACTCCCGAAGCGAATTGGCGATATCGCTATCAGAAATCGGGGATTTCGAAAGGAACCAATATAACAACTTAAGCTTTCCCCCGATCGCCGATTGCGATAAAGCTAAAAGTGCATATTTCAAAAAAGATTGGTAAAGCTGGAATATTTTATGGTTATTTAGTATTAATGGCCTTTCTTTTCCCGATAGCGATTCACTTGCTCTCAACCGCCAAAACATCAGAGCCATGCTTAAGTGAATCATTTGGCCAATAAACAACATAATGAGCATTTAAAGGATTGACAGGTTTAAACAGCCATTTAATGAAACAGTAAGTCTAAAATCTCTTCAGAGATCGCATTCGTGGCCACCTTAATTTAAATCCTCCATTATTCATTGATTGATATATCTCGTTCTTCTTTGTTTTGTGCTATCAATTCTCCACATTACATTCATTTTCACTCCTGTGCAGAGCTCTTCCGAAGCAGTAAATTCAAGCAGAATGGGGAAGAAATCTAAGAAGACCGCAACAGCTTCTGCTTCGCCAGCTACAGGGCAACCCACTGCCGATCCAGGAACAAACAGAAAGGGACTGATATCCGACACTACATGCCTAGGACTTGGCAAAACTACTTGGCTAAGCACCTATAATTTGATTGAGGCCGAAGAGACTGAGGTAACAACAGTGCAAGCCACAACAGACACGACTCGGAAATTTGATGCTACTCTAAATGATTTAGCCGACTCTTTCCTTCATTCGATCGCAACCCGGGAACAAATTCTCCCATATACAGATATGGTGAAGTGGGAAATTGAGGAAATCCCAATCACAAACAGAACATTTTGCACCATGGATGGGAGAGTCTTTGGTTCATTTCAACCTGATGATTTGAGGAAAATGTACCATTTGCTTGTACCGGAGAAGAAGTACAACAAGGCATTCTTGGAGAAATTCAGAAATGAGAATGAAATTGAATCTGAACCCATTCAGGATTGGAGGCAAAACCCAGCAAAACACAAGCATGAGTCTTCGGGTAAGTACTCTGTCGATTCTTTGTGTTCTCCTTATTGTTATGCTGGGATAATGATGTGTAGATAGTGGGGGTTACATAATTCCGCAAACTTCACTATAGAGATGGTTCCTTTGATGGAGGTAGCTTGCAATAGTGAAATAATGGATTGGGCAACTATATTGTCTGATAAGCTAGGGACCACAATCCTTGAATTTAGAAACAAATCCCGCATTACTGAAAGGGTCATTCCCCCATTCTACTATAGTGTCTATATCTTGGACACCCTGTGTTTTAATTTTGAATTTCCTGTGCTTGGATGGAGATGGACTCCACAAGACCCCATGCCCATTCATATATACCATCAGAAGTTATGGAAAGCTCACTATAAGCACCATTTATATCAAGTTTGCAATGGATTTATGTTACCCATTCACTATTCCATTTTTGATAAACCTGCTCCTAAGATTTCCTACCAAGCGGGGGTTGACTTGACATCCGTAGGAAGATGGTTGGAGAAGAAAAATTCACCTATGTAAGAGTTTTCGGCAGCCAAGCCAAGCCTCATGTCCTCCCTTTGTACATACCTGATAAACTGTTAGCCAAGGAGGTAGCCTATTAGATTACATCCGAAGGAGTTACACAGGCTCTAAAGAGAAAAAAGAAGAAGGTTTGGCCTCCTTTTCCTCTAAGATGCGTTGTCTACGCTCTGCATGACTTTAAACATGCAGAGAAAGAGGCTGATAAGATCAAAGCACTAAATCTAGCCACTCTTCCTAATAGGCGGTTTGATCCAAACAAAGTCGACTACAATGAACTTGAACAGGCAAAATTAACTAAATTTGACCATAAAGAAGATATTTTTGATGACCTGTTCTCCTCAGCCGAGTCAATATTCCAAGTTAAATCGATGGCCAGAATGAAATATTAGGATGACGGGTTAGTTTAATTTAACAGACTTAGAGAACAGAGGTTGCAAACTCTACCTCTTGATCTGTTAGCAATGACCCCAATGACAGAATCAAGCGAGCCTGAGTAGAGACTCACTAAGGAACCTCCTGCTACATCAAAAGAGCAGGAGGAAGTGCATGCAAAAGAGCAGGAAGAAGTGCAGAGAAAAGAGCAAGAGGAAACCCAGGGAAAAGAGTAGGAGCAGAGTAGCACAGAGGTGAATGTAGATGCTCAGATTGACCCGAAATTGCTCCAGGAATGGCAGCAATTCGACTCAATCATAAGCAATCTTGAGAGCTCAAAAGAAGCTGAAACATCAAAAGCGGCTGACACACAGGAGACAACATCTAAATAGGTTCCAAGTGGAACCAGCGGCCTACCCAGTTCTACAGGAATAGAGATAATTCCTAAGGATCCCTCCGATCAGATTGTTTTGCAAGTAGAAGAAATACCTCCGTTGGACATCTTTTACAGTCCAAAGCACAAGGCTGTGGTTAAACGACAGTGGAAAAGGAGAAGGACTGATCAACCTTCCCTATTCCCTGAACAAACAGTGATGGACAATGTGGTTTGGAAGGAGGAGTTTGATCCTTCTGATGACTTAAAAAAACTGTTTCAATATGTTGGAGCCTATTCAGCAACCACCATAGACAAGGCATCAGAAGTTAGTAATCTATTAAAAGGAAAGCACCAGGAAATCACTTTGCAACAAGCACAACTATCGGAGTCACAGCAGAAGGCAGAACAAGCAGAACAACAATTGTTTACACAGCAACAAATAAATAATCAATTGAATAAACAATTGCAAGCAGAGAAACAAAGAATTGATTCTAGTGCAGTTCAAAAGCAGAAAGAGCTGTCGGAAGCATTGGAAAAACTAAAAGCAATGAATGAACAGATGGTGAAGTCGAAAGATGAGCAAATTTCTCAATTATGAGCCCAAATAGAGAAAACCAAAAATCTTCCACAGCCAGCTGAATTCAGAGCAGAGGCATTACAGATAAACAAGGCATTGGTGACACAAATAAGACTGTTATGTCAACAAATCGCCCAATCGTAACCTTTATGTGACTTAACAGCATCAATAAGTGATAAATCGGCTGATGCTAGAACAGACTTGGAGCAGGCCGATGAGACCTTGACTAATTTTCTTGAGTGGCAAGACACTGATGAGGGACAGGCAGCTAATTTGCCAAAAATCCTAGAATCACATAAAG
The DNA here is from genome assembly GCA_031772625.1 of Pinus tabuliformis. Classification (NCBI taxonomy): domain Eukaryota; kingdom Viridiplantae; phylum Streptophyta; class Pinopsida; order Pinales; family Pinaceae; genus Pinus; species Pinus tabuliformis. The sequence goes on from CM062818.1 coordinate 279,460,392, forward strand.
AGATATTATTTATGGAATGGCAGTCCCAGTTAATGAAAGCAGAGAGAGCTGTTTCCAGATGCAAATTAACCACAAGTAATTTGGTTGAATTGATTAATGATACTCTCTACTTATCTAACATGATCTCTCAATGTACCCCAGGTAAATTGCTATCGGCTAAAACATTGGAGCAGTCATGTTATCAAGAGCTGGAGAAAAATGGGAGATTAATCGCAGGAATTAACAGTTTGACATGGGACACCTATTGGTTGTTCCTAGTCAAACCATACAGTCAGAGAGCCGCCCTCAAGTGCCTTACAGATGCAATCGGGTGTATCATTCCCGATATACAAGATGCCACCTATGATGCCCAACTCAATTCTCGTCTCAACCGACCACCAAAAGTGGAACCAATGCTTGCAATATGCCAGCTCAGGTCTAAAGGCAAATAGCCTAAGTGATGAATCATGCTGCCGACTGCCAGATTGCCGTGAGGAAAATATTCCAAATCAAGTTGTACCAATTAAATAGGATTTTAGTTTCATAGTTAGTTAGTTTCAATCAAGTATTTATAGACCCTTTCATGTATTTAGAAAGGGTCGTAAGTTTTTGTATATGACTTAAACCTGAAGTTGCACTACTGTACTTCAGGCATATTCTTTTATAAATACTAGGCCAATTATTCCAATTTTGATAATGAAGCTTTTATGTGAATGTGCACTACTGCCTTTGTTTAAAAGTTTTTCTGCGTCGGAAGAAGGAATTCAAATAGCGATTGATATTGGGAGTGATTTGCAGCTCATATGGTACTACTATCTATGTCTGAGTTCATTCCTTTTATGTGAATTGTTGTTTGATCGCTCTTGCTATTATCAGATATATGCATGTGTTTTAACAGCATTCTTTACACTTTCCACTACTGGATGTTTACAACATGCTTTTCTTTTAATCATACATGTATCGGTAATATAAAAGGATAGGTGTAACAATGTGTTAATCACTTTGTTCAACTATTTGAACAAAGTAATCATTAAGTAAAGGAATGTCTATGTTTATTGCTTAGAGTCATCTATATGCCTATCGATGAACAGAGATCATCAAACGTTGCACTTTAAAGAATAGAAGCCTCCAGGGATAGAATAGTTATTTATATTTTCGCTGATAGATTAAGTCATCCGTTCATTATCATTTATTAGAAATCAATCACTCATCCATCCTCTTTTATTCATTATTGGGAAACTAGTCCCATTATATCCAGTCGGAGCCACTATTCCAAATGGAAAAGGAGCTATATTAAGGTCCAGACTGGGTGGTTATCCCCCAATGTTGATACAACGATTTTCGGGCCATCAACATTTTTGGCGCTAGAAGGAGGGCATGAACTATGAATGGTGAGTAAACCTAAATCTATAGACCATTCTGAGAGTAAATCTCCCTCCACATCACCTCGTACTTCCCAATTGCATGCTGGTTCCCCAGTATCCAAGCAAGAAGAAGAGGAATCAACTACCACTGCTCTCACCCACAATACTCCAGAAAGATTAAGTCCTGAGTCCGCTGAAGTTCAGTTACTCATCCAAAAACTTCAAGGCTTCTCGATAACACCACAAAAATCTGAAGTATCTCAAAGCAGTGAGACTTCGCAATTCAATTTACCTCATCCCCTCACTAGACTTCCTAGCGGAAAGCTCAGTATTGAACCCACTGAGTTCCCTTTACCTAAAAGGAAAAGGGCCAAGAAGAACACTGAAGGATCTGACAGTGAAGCACTTTCATCCACATCCTCCATCTCATCTTCCCCTGTGCGAAGTCAACCATCCACCCCTTCATTACATATTGTCGTTCATCAGGGATTAGGAACTTCAACATCCCAACCTGCGCAATCCTCAATATCAACTCCTTCCCAAACATCTGGAATTTCAACAGTAGTATCATCCACTACTGGTGTTACAATGGCAGATCCATGGACCAGGCCTGGTGCGGTCAATATGCCTGCACCATTACATGCATTACCTGATGCTCCTGAAAAATGGCTACCCAAGTTTAACCCAGATGATGGAACACAAGCTGAGGAACATATTAATAACTTCATGTTATCAGTTAATCTCAAAGGAGTAACTGAGGAAGATGTTGTAGTTAGGCTTTTCCCTTATACTTTGCAAGGATCAGCAGGATCCTGGTATTTTTCCTTGCCATCTAGTTCCATTACCAGTTGGACCACTTGCCAAGAACAGTTTCTCACTAAGTATGGTGATGATAGATCTTTAGCCACATTAATAAATGATCTCTCCAATCTTAGGATAGAGCATAGGGAACCGATTAAAGAATTCAATGCGCGATTTAATAAACTCTTGAATAAAATCCCAACGGCCTCCAAACCAAGTGAACAAATCAGAAGCGAATGGTATATAACTGCCCTACCTGCCAATATAGCTATTTTTGTAGACAGGGCTGCAAAACCAACTTTAGCTGAAAACATGAAAGAAGCACTTGCTGTGGAGAAACGTATTAATGCTCTAGAGAAGAAAGCTGCTCTTGAAGATAGAAAAGCCAAAAAAGTTTCTTTTAAAGATGATTCAAAGAAGAAAACACCTAAAGATCCCTATGATATGGAAGGTCTGCAAAAGGTCCTTAAGACTTTGTCAAATGAAATGGTTGAAATCAAAAAGCAAGTAGCAGAAACCTCAACTAAAAGGCCCTTTAGAACTTTCAAGAAAACTGAATCAAAACCACCGAATGTTATATCTAATGCAGATTCAGATCCTGAAGAAGAAGAAGAGGAAACAATCTCACCAACTGATGATGAAGAGGAAGTTGTTGAATGCCATGGAATGTGGGATTTCATACTGCCTAACTCCGATACAGAAAATGAAGAAGAAGCTTTTCCTGTCACCACTAGGAGTAAAGGTGCCCCTGAACCCGTCCAGGCAACTTCAAAGAAAAGAAGTGCAGGTGCCACAACAACAAAGGAAAAGGTATCCACAAGGAAGCCAGCTGCAATGGTTCCCCAAAACCAACCTTCAACCTCAAATATGCCTTCAACATCTAAAACATTAGTAGTATCTGATTCAATGGATTACAATATCGTTGATGATATGAAGAAAACTAAGGCAAACATTACTATGTTTGAACTTAGTAAACTAAAATATCAACAGAAATTGCTTCTCAAAGAATTGAATGTTGTTCCTTCCTCACCTCTTCCCAGTGCTAAAGCTGCAAATGATTCAGGACAACCACCTTCTAGCAGGATTGAAGCTACTGATACGATTCTGATCGGAGACAGATCCAATTCCCATACTCCTCCTTTCCTATTAACCTATGAGATTTATAATCGTAATCTGCACAATTGTTTGATTGATTCAGGGGCATCCTCAAATATAATGCCAGCTTCGGTTTGTTCCAAACTAAACATTGAACCCCAGAAATCTGCAATTCACATTGTACAGTTAGATAGAACCAAGGTACAGGTTGTAGGAGAAATTAACTCTGTAACTATCAGGTTATCAGCCGATCCGCGAGTAGTTCAAAGAATTGATATCCTAATCGCTGATATACCTGAATTTTATGGTTTAATCTTAAGTAGGGATTGGTCCGAGAAGCTCCATGGGTATATTTCTATCGATTGGTCCCACATGTGGCTACCCTACAATGGAAAGCCAAATCAAATAAAAATCAATCGGGAAAAGCACATGACCCACACTGTGACAGAGTTCGAACAGGAAAATCAACCCATAGTGTTTAATAACAATATCTTAGGGAATTATTCGTCGGAATCATTCTTCGGCAACTTCACAGCCCAACCATCTCCTTTCTTAGTAAACAATTTTACATCTCAGATCGAAAATTATTCACAAACAGATAGGTCAAGATGTTTTAATGATACTGAGAAAACTGTAAATAAAATTGTTGATAATTCTTTATTTTGGTCTTTATATTTTGATGGCTCTAAATCTTACGAAGGCTTGGGAGCAGGATGTATCTTGGTTAGCTCGCAAGGAGAAAAAACAATGTTATCCTGTAGGTTAGAATTTGAATGCACAAACAACACAGCCGAGTATGAGGCCTTAGTCCAAGGACTGTACAAAGCGATTGGCCTTAAGGTGCAATATTTGAAAGTGTTCGGCAATTATGAAATTATTGTCAAACATGTGAGAAATACGATTCATTGTCTTTCAAATCACCTCAAGCATTATCAATCGTTGGTGCAAGAACTCACCTCACACTTTTTAGCATTCAATATCTCTTCCATCCCTAGGTCTCAAAATTCGGCAGCCGACTTGCTAGCAAATGTTGCTTCCAAACTCCTACCTTCCGAAGATTATAGCCCATATAGATTTTCAGTAGAATTGCTTTTTAGGCCTTCAATTCCTGACAATGTCACTAGTTGGAGAGTTTTCAATCACGATGAAGACATTTTACAATTTTTGACTTCTGAAAAGTCCTATGATGATCAGATTATAGAGGAAAGCGATCATGATCTTCAGATGAGAGAAAAAAATGAGGAAAACTCAATACCGAAGCCTGTGGTGAAGCTGGAGGATCTTTATGATATTAAAGACACATTTAAACCAGTGATCAATACAAAGCTCCACAGTTCTACCTTGAGGTTTGAGTTGATTAATCTTGGCATCAAACAAAATCCTCAAAAAATTAAGCTAGGATTAGGACTTTCTCTGGAAGAAAAAATGGCATTCATTAGACTATTAATAAAGAATAAACATGTCTTCGCTTGGAAGTATGATGATTTAAAGACATATGATACATCTATCATCTAGCATACCATTCCAATGCTTGCAGAACAAAAACCAGTTCAACAAAAGCTCAGGAAAATACATCCGAACCTAGAGAGTCAAATTAAAATTGAACTTAATAAACTCTTAAAGGCCAAGATTATTTTTCCCGTTCGACACTCAAACTGGGTCTCCAATATGGTGCCTGTTAGGAAGAAAAATGGCGATATCAGGATTTGTATAGATTTCAGAAATCTGAATAAGGCAAGCCTAAAAGACAATTTCCCATTACCTACTATGGAGCAGATACTCCATTCAGTAGCAGGCTCTGAATTGATGTCCTTTTTAGATGGCTTTTCAGGATATAACCAAGTTTTGGTCCATCTTGATGACAGACTTAAAACTACATTCAGAACAAAATGGGGAACTTATGCCTATCAGAAAATGCCTTTCGAACTCATTAATGCAAGAGCCACGTTTCAAAGAGTGATGGACATAGCTTTCAAATGATTGATCAATAAAACAGTAGTTGTCTACTTAGACGATATTACTGTATTTTCTAAAAGGAGATCCAATCGTTTGCATGATTTAAACCAAATCTTTCAACGTTGCAGAAGGTACGGTATTTCACTCAATCCTAAAAAATCCTTCTTTGCTCTTGATCAAGGAAAGCTCTTGGGCTTTATTGTGTCCAAAGATGGCATTTATATTGATCCGAGTAGGATTAAAGAGATCTCGGAAATCCCTTTTCCTCATAATAAAAAATCCATGCAGTCATTTTTAGGCCAAATCAATTTTGTCAAAAGACTTGTTCTAGACTTTTCTCACATCATTTTGCCACTACAAACTATGATTAAGAAAAATTCAGTGTTTAGATGGGGATCAGCAGAAAAGGAAGCGTTTGATTTAATCAAACAATCAATAATTAATGCCCCCGCTTTAAATACTCCTAATTTTTCTAATCATTTCACATTGTATACTATCGCATCCGATTTGTCTTATGCAGCAGTACTCACTCAGATTAATGATCACAACTTGGAAGCACCCATTTCATTTTATAGTTCAAACTTGCAGGGTGTTGAACTGAATTACTCCGAAGTAGAAAAACAAGCCTTTGCTGTATATAAAGCTGTCAAACATTACAGACCCTTCCTTTTAAAAGCCCATACAAAAGTCATAGTTCCTTTCTCTGCAGTAAGGAAACTATTAATCCAAAAAGAATTAGGAGAAAAAAGGGCAAAATGGGTTACAGCACTTCAAGAATATGACTTGGAAATCAAGCCAGCAAAGATTGTTAGAGGCCAAGGTTTTTGCAGGTTATTGGCAGGAGCATCCAACATTCAACAACGAGGTGATACATAACATATCAAAGAAATCAATCAGATAAGTATTACTGATTCTGAATCCCAATATGCAGACTTGATATTTTATTTGAAAAATGGATATGCACCTCCTAACCTGTCTTATAAAAGCAAGAGGGCCATTAGATTGAAAGCAAGAAATTTCACAATTATTGATGATGTACTTTTTAAGAAAAATTATGATCCAATCTTACTACGATGCCTAGAAAAACCTGAAGCACAAAAAGTTTTGCAGGAATTACATGATGGACCACCAGGAGGACATTTTGGAGCTGATACAACAGCCCACAAAATCATTCATGCTGGATATTATTGGCCCACCCTGTTTAGAGATGCTCATGAATATGTAAGGAAATGCCGAAGTTGTCAAACTTCTAGTGGAAGACAAAGAAAGCCAGCTTTCCCTTTGCAACGAGTCAACGTTGAACAACCATTTGAGCAATGGGGATTGGACATCATTGGAGAAATCACTCCACACTCTTCCAAACAGCATAAGTATATCCTTACTGCCACAGATTATTTTACTAAGTGGGTTGAAGCAATTCCTTTAAAGACAACAAATTCTGAGGCAATTATAGAATTCATAGATCAATTCGTCATTACCAGGTTTGGTGTCCCAAATGCTCTTGTTTTTGATAATGCATCTTATTTCTCTAGCAATGCTATGTTTGATTTCGCTATTAAAAGAGGATTTAAATTGAAATATTCTGCTAATTACTATCCCCAAGGTAACGGTTTAGCAGAATCTACCAATAAAAATCTAATCAAGATTATTAAGCGAACTATCGAACAGAATCATAAAAACTGGCATAAATCTTTAATATTCGCACTATGGGCTGATAGGATAACACAAAAAGCTTCCATAGGTTCTTCTCCATTCAATCTTGTGTATGGAAAAGAAGCAGTGCTACCAACAAATCTTGTCCTTCCTTCTCTAGCCCTAGTTCAGTTTATTGAAGAAAGCCCTTCTTCTTCTATTCAACTTAGACATGATCAAATCTTAAAATTAGAAGAGGAAAGAGAAAAAGCCAAGGTTACTCATGCAAAACATCAGCAAATTATCAAGTCATCCTTTGATTCAACTTCATCCGGTTCAAAACAGTTTCAAGTCGGTGATTTAGTTCTGAAATGGGACAAAGCCCATGAGGATAAAGGAAAACACACCAAGTTCCAGAAAATGTGGCTTGGGCCATTTCAGATCTGCGAGAAGATAGGCCATTAAACCTTCATATTACAAGATTTATCAAGTTTGAGAGATTCTCTCCCTGTTAATGGCCTTATCTTAAAGAAATTCTTCAATTGAGGAGGTAACCCCTTCTCCTTTTTAGTTTAGTAAAATTTGTAGTTTGTAGGACCATTTAGAAATAAAGTTGTAAGGTATCTTCCATTGACCTTTTTCTGTATTTAAAATTTAGTCAAAGAAGTAGTGTTGATATTTGCTTTTAAAATAATAGAAGCCTTAGACAAAAGGGACAATTTCTAGGAAACTAGGTATAATTGCATTCTAAAACCACATTTCAATTTTTGTGAACTCTTCTCAAGATTTAGAAGTATTGTAAATCATTTTATGTTTTCAAATTGGTCACAAAAAAGGTTATCAATATCAAAACAGAAACTAATCCAATTTCAGCATCTTCAACTCTTACCCTGTCATCCATTCTCTCTTAAGGAGAAAATTGTCCATCCCATTCATCGAAGTTTGTAATTACTCAGAGTGTAATTCTAAAATATTTGATATAAAAGATAAGGGGTCTTATTACAAGCCTGCTTACCATGATCATCGGGAAATAGTTTAACCGACATTACCAACACTGCATACCAAAACAGGGTAATGGCTTAAAATTATAAGACAAGGGGTCTCATCACGAGCCAGCTTGTTCGGTTAAATTACTACCAGTGAATGGCATTGTCACTCAGCTGGCCACCAAACCAGGACAATGACTTTTTATCTTACAAAATAACAGAAAAGTAAAAGAGATACAAAATATGAAAGCATGTTTTGAATTCATTCTGTTAATCATACTCTGAAGTGGGTGGGATAATGGACAATAATGTGGTTAAAAGGTATCCCTGTTGAAACTATGAACGTTTGCTGGCAGCAAAGGCTCTACCTATGATAGACGAGTCAATTCTAAAAGCTGATTTGGAAAGGTTTTCTATTTTATCATTATCAACCAATAGAGGCCAATTTAAAACTTAGAATGTATCTAAGTTTAAAGAAGAGAGGAAATTAGCAAAGATAGTTTTATTTTATTTGGAATGCATATATACATAGTTATCTTAGAATTTTCCTCTTTGATGAGATTCCTATTTAGAAAATTTTTAAGTATTTTAGTACTTTTCAGAGATAACTGTTTCTTCCAGCGAATCGCCAATTGTTGTGCTCTACAACAACCCCCCATTTCATACAAATTTTATTTTCATAACTATAATATGAAATGGGTCCCTTTTAGAATTAAATTGGTATCAACTTAGTATTTTTCAAAAGGTCCGAAAATAAATAAAACATTATAAACCTTTTGATAAATCACATAAGCAGTCTTATAATAAAAAATGAATAATCCCTTATTATTGCGATAAAGTGATCGCAAGATCGCATATCGCAATAACAAAAGATACATAACAAAAGTCCCATTAAGTTTTCCCCGATGCGACAATATACGAATGGTTGTCGGATATCGGCAATGGCAAGCTATCATAACAAAAGCCCCTTTTCGCTCTGATGCGATGCGATATCGCTATCGGCGATCGGAGATGTACCATGCATGCATTTCAAAGCCCTCATTTAAAACTCCCGATACGAATTGGCGATATCGCTATCGAAAATCGGGGATTCCGAAAGGAACCAATATAACAACTTAAGCTTTCCCCCGATTGCCGATTGCGATAAAGCTAAAAGCGCATATTTCAAAAAAGATTGGTAAAGCCAGGATATTTTATGGTTATTTAGTATTAATGGCCTTTCTTTTCCCGATAACAATTCACTTGCACTCAACCACCAAAACATCAGAGCCACGCTTAAGTGAATCATTTGGCCAATAAACGACATAATGAGCATTTAAAGGATTCATAGGTTTAAACGACCATTTAATGAAACAGTAAGTCTAAAATCTCTTCAGAGATCACATTCGTGGCCACCTTAATTTAAATCCTCGATTATTCATTGATTGATATATCTCGTTCTTCTTTGGTTTGTGCTATCAATTCTCCACATTACGTTCATTTTCACTCCTGTGCAGAGCTCTTCCGAAGCAGTAAATTCAAGCAGAATGGGGAAGAAATCTAAGAAGACCGCAACAGCTTCCGCTTCGCCAGCTACAGGGCAACCCACTGCCGATCCAGGAACAAACAGAAAGGGACTGATATCCGACACTACATGTCTAGGACTCGGCAAAACTACTTGGCTAAGCACCTATAATTTGATTGAGGCCGAAGAGCCTGAGGTAACAACAGTGCAAGCCACAGCAGACACGACTCGGAAATCTGATGCTACTCTAAAGGATTTAGCCGACTCTTTCCTTCATCGGATAGCAGCTCAGGAACAAATTCTCCCATATACAGATGTGGTGAAGTGGGCAATTGAAGAAATCCCAATCACAAACAGAACATTTTGCACCATGGATGGGAGAGTCTTCGGTTCATTTCAACCTGATGATTTGAGGCAAATGTACCATTTGCCTGTACCGGAGAAGAAGTACAACAAGGCATTCTTGGAGAAATTCAGAAATGAGAACAAAATTGAATCTGAACCCATTCGGGATTGGAGGCAAAACCCAGCAAAACACAAGCATGAGTCTTCGGGTAAGTACTCTGTCAATTCTTTGTGTTCTCCTTATTGTTATGCTGGGATAATGATGTGTAGATTGTGGGGGTTACATAATTTCGCAAACTTCACTATAGAGATGGTTCCTTTGATGGAGGCAACATGCAATAGTGAAATAATGGATTGGGCAACTATATTGTATTAAGCTAGCGACCACAGTCCTTGAATTTAGAAACAAATCCCGCATTATTGAAAGGGTCATTCCCCCATTCTACTATAGTGCCTATATGTTTGACACCCTGTGTTTTAATTCTTAATTTCCTGTGCTTGGATGGAGATGGATTCCACAAGACCCCATGCCCATTCATATATACCATCAGAAGTTATGGAAAGCTCACTATAAGCACCATTTATATCAAGTTTGCAATGGTTTTATGTTACCCATTCACTATTCCATATTTGGTAAACCTGCTCCTAAGATTTCCTACTAAGCGGGGGTTGACTTGACATCCGTAGGAAGATGGTTCGGAGAAGAAAAATTCACCTATGTAAGAGTTTTCGGCAGCCAAGCCAAGCCTCATATCCTCCCTTTGTACATACCTGATAAACTATTAGCCATGGAGGTATCCTATCAGATTACATCCGAAGGAGTTACACAGACTCTAAAGAGCAAAAAGAAGCAGGTTTGGCCTCCTTTTCCTCTAAGATGCGGTGTCTGCGCTCTACATGACTTTAAACATGCAGAGAAAGAGGCTGATAAGATCAAAGCACTAAATCTAGCCACTCTTCCTAATAGGCGATTTGATCCAAACAAAGTCGCCTACAATGCACTTGAACAGGAAAAATTAACTAAATTTTACCATAAAGAAGATATGTTTGATGACCTGTTCTCCTCAGCCGAGTCAATATTCCAAGTTAAATCGATGGCCAGAATGAAATATCAGGATGATAGGTTAGTTGAATTTAACAGACTTAGAGAACAGAGGTTGCAAACTCTGCCTCTAGATCTGTTAGCAACGACCCCAATGACAGAATCAAGCGAACCTGAGCAGCGACTTACTAAGGAACCTCCTGCTACATCAAAAGAGCAGGAGGAAGTGCATGTAAAAGAGCAGGAAGAAGTGCAGAGAAAAGAGCAAGAGGAAACCCAGGGAAACGAGCAGGAGCAGAGTAGCACAGAGGTGAATGTAGATGCTCAGGTTGACCCGAAATTGCTCCAGGAATGGCAGCAATTCGACTCAATCATAAGCAATCTTGAGAGCTCAAAAGAAGCCGAAACATCAAAAGCGGTTGACACACAGGAGACAACATCTAAACAGGTTCCAAGTGGAACCAGCGGCCTACCCAGTTCTACAGGAATAGAGATAATTCCTAAGGATCCCTCCGATCTGATTGTTTTGCAAGTAGAAGAAATACCTCCGTTGGACGTCTTTTACAGTCCAAAGCACAAGGCTGTGGTAAAACGACAGCGGAAAAGGAGAAGGACTGATCAACCTTCCCTATTCCCTGAACAAACAGTGATGGGCAACGTGGTTTGGAAGGAGAAGTTTGATCCTTCTGATGACCTAACAAAACTGTCCCAATATGCTAGAGTTTATTCGGCAGCCACCATAGACAAGGCATCAGAAGTTAGTAATCTAATAAAAGGAAAGGACCAGGAAATCACTTTTCTACAAGCACAACTATCGGAGGCACAACAGAAGGCAGAACAAGCAGAACAGCAATTGTTTACACAACAACAAATAAATAATCAATTGAATAAACAATTGCAGGTAGAGAAACAGAGAATTGATACTAGTGCAGTTCAAAAGCAGAAAGAGTTGTCGGAAGCATTGGCAAAACTAAAAGCAATGAATGAACAGATGGTGAAGTCGAAAGATGAGCAAATTTCTCAATTATCACCCCAAATAGAGAAAACCAAAAATCTTCCACAGCCATCTGAATTCAGAGCAGAGACATTACAGATAAACAAGGCATTGGTGACACAAATAAGGTTGTTATGTCAAAAAATTGCCCAAGCGGAACCTTTATGTGACTTAACAGCATCAATAAGTGATAAATCGGCTGATGCTAGAACAGACTTGGAGCAGGCCGATGAGACCTTGACTAATTTTCTTGAGTGGCAAGACACTGATGAGGGACAGGCAGCTAATTTGCCAAAAATCCTAGAATCACATAAAGAGATATTATTTATGGAATGGCAGTCCCAGTTAATGAAAGCAGAGAGAGCTGTTTCCAGATGAAAATTAACCACAAGTAATTTGGTTGAATTGATTAATGATACTCTCTACTTATCTAACATGATCTCTCAATGTACCCTAGGTAAATTGCTATCGGCTAAAACATTGGAGCAGTCATGTTATCAAGAGCTGGAGAAAAATGGGAAATTAATCGCAGGAATTAAAAGTTTGACATGGTACACCTATTGGTTGTTCCTATTCAAACCATACAGTTAGAGAGCCGCCCTCAAGTGCCTTACAGATGCAATCGGGTGTATCATTCCCAATATACAAGATGCCACCTATGCTACCCAACTCAATTCTCGTCTCGACCGACCACCAAAAGTGGAATCAATGCTTTCAATATGCCAGCTCAGGTCTAAAGGCAAACAGTTTAAGTGATGAATCATGCTGCCAATTGCCAGATTGCCGTGAGGAAAATATTCCACATAAAGTTGTACCAATTAAATAGCATTTTAGTTTCATAGTTAGTTAGTTTCAATCAAGTATTTATAGACCCATTCATGTATTTAGAAAGGGTCGTAAGTTTTTGTATATGACTTAAACCTGAAGTTGCACTACTGTACTTCAGGCATATTCTTTTATAAAGACTGAGCCAATTATTCCAATTTTGATAATGAAGCTTTTATGTGAATGTGCACTACTTCCTTTGTTTAAAAGTGTTTCTGCGTCGGAAGAAGGAATTCAAATAGCGATTGATATTGGGAGTGATTTACAGCTCATATGGTACTACTATCTATGTCTGAGTTCATTCCTTTTATGTGAATTGTTGTTTGATCGCTCTTGCTATTATCAGATATATGCATGTGTTTTAACAGCATTCTTTACACTTTCCACTACTGGATGTTTACAGCATGCTTTTCTTTTAATCATACATGTATCGGTAATATAAAAGGATAGGTGTAACAATGTGTTAATCACTTTGTTCAACTATTTGAACAAAGTAATCATTAAGTAAAGGAATGTCTATGTTTATTGCTTAGAGTCATCTATATGCCTATCGATGAACAGAGATCATCAAACGTTGCACTTTAAAGAATAGAAGCCTCCCGGGATAGAATAGTTATTTATATTTTCGCTGATAGATTAAGTCATCCATTCATTATCATTTATTAGAAATCAATCACTCATCCATCCCCTTTTATTCATTATTGGGAAACTGGTCCCATTATATCCAGTCGGAGCCACTATTCCAAATGGAAAAGGAGCTGTATTAAGGTCTGAACCGGGTGGTTATCCCCCAATGTTGATATAACGATTTTCGGGGCATCAACAGGCTCAAACTCTCTTGGAGTTCCTCTCGATCCTTGAACCTACAAAATAGCTAATTCAAAGAAGCATAGCCATAAATAGACAGATTATCATATAGAAATCAACTTCATAACTTATTGAAAGATGGTTAATTATACATTGAAACAATTATTCATATGTAAACCATAACAACAACATCATATTCATAAAGAATATTGATTTCAGGAACAAGACAAATGTTTCTTTATTGCAGATAACTAAAACAAAGCAAGGAATGATATCACTTGAATCTTCCTCTTGCTGGCTCTAAGCGGAACCATCCTCCAGGTCTGTCCAATCCCAAGTCTTCAAAAGGCTCCTTCCATGACTCACACAAAGATATCTCAACTAGTGAAATGATATCATAACTCAAGGAAATAAGGGTTTCTTGTAGTGGGGGAAGTGCTGGAAGCACAAGGATCTTCAGGCCCGATGAGGGATAATATCAGCATAGTAATTCTCTCTCTTCACTCCTCCTTAAGGCCTTCCCATTGAAGCCTTTTTATACTTCTCCCAAAGTAGTTTTTTAGTTGGGAATTCGTTGGGAACAATTGGACCACGAGAACTCATAGGTAATCAAAAAATAAAACCTGTTATCTCCGCCTGAAATTAAGGAGATTTAACTTTTTTAAGTGTGTTAAGACATATACGTGGGTCGGGTATACACTGACCCGCGTACACACGCATTTATCTCAAGCTAATTTCATGTACAGAGAGTAAAAAATTGTTTTTTAATTATTTTACCAATTCTGGAAGGAGGGGTTTCCCTAGGCCATAAATGCAGCATCAAAAATATCAAGGGTGAAATTTGGAGCTATAACAGATGCCTCCCAATATATGAGGTCAAAAGGGGTACATGATGGCCAAAATGTATTAAGTACATGGAAAGGAATCCTGTGAAAAACTGAGAAGGACTTCACTAGATTTTAGCCTGCCAAGCCACAAAAGGAGATAAAAAGAAACACTATCTAAGGCATGCATACCCATGCTCAGAGAAAGTAAATCATGTCTGCATATCGAGTACAAGCAGATCCACTAAGTATACAAGTATAGACTCGAAGTACATAATGCATCATCTGATCATGATCGAACAAGTACATGTATGAATATCACATATAAGAATATCAATGATGCTGAAGGATGAAGCTGATCACTGATATCAAAGACTAATCACCATAGTACCAAATGACCATGAAGGAATAAGATGGTACTACACTGCAAACTTGGGTGCCAGCATATAGAATATTGCCATGAATGACTGCAACTTATAAGGTTGAATGGTATCAACTAGCAGCGACAGGAGCAACTGTCAATTGAACCAATGAATGTTGATGCAACCCAAGGTCTTCACCAACCACTGTGGTACATTTCTACACAATGGGAATGGATGAGCTGAAGTCGACCATGTGAGAAATCATTTGATTACCGGTCATTGAGGTGTACCGTTAACAAACGCAAGACTACTGACCGATATTGATAATGAGAGTCAAGGTACCTCAGTACAATCTAACAAGTGGAAATGAATGATCTGAAGTCGAACGCCTGGAAGAATCTATAGATCAAGAGATAATGATGGTTTCCCATTGTCGATAGCTAAGGATCTACCACTAATGACTGCAAACCCCAAGGTACTGCCAAATGGACTCTAGACCTTTGCCCCAAAGCAATGAGTCATAGTCAATGGGGAAAGATCCACTAGAAGGAAGGCATTAAGGCATCCTTCATCAATCTAGTGTGACTGTAACCTGCAAGCCAATAATGTGGAAGGAATCTAATGAAAAAGATGTAGTAACCCAACCAAAGAACATTTCTGGCATACACAAGATGTGGCTAGCGCACGACAAAAACCCTTTGAACCAACTAATAATGAAAGTTGACACAGAGGCGAGGTATCCACCAATAGGGTCAAATGGAAACCAAGGTACTCTACGAATGCCAATGTGTGATAATGTAAGCTGATGTCGAACACAAGGAAAACCACTTAGTCAAAGACCCATGATACTGATCGATGCTAAGCACAAGGTGACCTATCAATAATGAAAATAGGGCCAGGGTGAAGCTCTAGGCCTGTCCTTAGAGCAAGATGTCATCGTCGATAAGGACAAGACTTGCCAGCAAGAAGTCAATGGATACCTTCTCAAACTGGCACGAGTAAAGGACTAATATAACTGATGTGATGATAGAAAAGACACTGACAACCAGGGATCGCTGACTAAAAAATGAGTCAAGAGACACCACAGAGAGGCCGACTCAGGCTAACTCCCTTAAACAAAAGCATGACTCAATGATGACCATGTGGTAGCATATGATGACTCTGTATAAGTTTGTCATGTAGGAGGCACGAACGAACTCTCCATATGATTGGAAGAGATAATGAATTGGAGGAGAACTGAATCAATAACAAGGTTAAGGCGTGCCTAAGTCAAACTAAATCCCACCCAAATGGAGGAGAAACCTTCTAAGAGATACTGGATTGGAGGAGAACTGACTCAATAACAAGGTTAAGGCGTACCTAAGTCAAACTAAATCCCGCCCAAATGGAGGAGAGACTTTCTTTTGAGTGCTTTGTTCAAGGGTGACATGACTGACTCTAGCTGCAACAATAAATGGAAATGTTGTCCTATTCCCGCTCTTTTTTGGAATATATAATTTTTTTGTCTTTTTCTTTATGCTGGAAAAATAATTAAAAAATGCTATAGTACAGTGGAAAGAACGAGTGTCGGTGAAGCAGATGATCTAGTTCTTGGGATTGGAACAATCCTATGCTCAACGCAGGGAGGTGAAAACTGGTCAAAGACACTCAAAGGTGTGTTCCTTCCACGGGTCATAGGGTGTCGAGTTTCAGAACCTAAGAGATTGCAAGTTTGATTTTGCAGATGACTTGGTCAAAAGTTGGCTTAAACATGAGTTCAAGTGAAGCAGGCTCAAGCCCAAAAGGTGCAAATGGTCAAAATGCAATGCAATAGTACAACTCAACACAAAGGAGCCTCTAGAGTATAAGGCCAGAAGGAAGCGAAGAAGCAAAGAGGAATGAGTCTTCAACACATAAATCATGGCGGGACTAAAGAGGACTCTCGAGCCTAGGAATAAAAAATCAGCATGGGTGCCAAGTGACAATAAGGTACTATCTAGGGCACCCATGATAAGGTAAGCTCTACCACACAAGTCATGATACTTCTAAGCAATGAGAAGGTTCTGCACCACAACTTGGTGGGGTTGATCCTAAGGCCAAAATGGGAAAGGAAACTATTAATTGCACAATGCAGGTGAAAACCTAACCTATATGGCAGTTTTGAGAATCAATACCTGTCTGAACAGATCAACCATAACAATTTCCAAAGGAGAAATCTCCCAAGTTCTATAAACATAAATAGGAACACTAGACAAGAAGTTAATACATCCCAGATATAAACTTCCTATAAAATCTTATGTTATAGAATACAAAACTTGAAAATGCGTACCTTATATATACAATATGGTACAGGGAACCATGCAACCTTGCGGCTTACACATAATAGTTCTTCTAGAAAAACCCCTTGCAGGGCTCAGGCCAAGGACTCCTTTGGTAGTCAAAACTCATGGCTTCAAAGAGTTCCTCCTGTGAAGGAAAATCAAGTTCTGAGAAACCATGAAAAATACAAGGATCAGAAGAGGGAATCAAGGGGTCCCATGTCCCTATAGGAAGAATCTCTCAGTCAACTGTCGGGACCAAGTCCCGAGAAGGAGAATAATAGGTCAAAGGATCCTTCTCAGAAGCGATTGAATAGTGAGGATTCAATGCCACATAGTTCACCTGTGGCGGGGTAGAGTCTACTTGAACACTTGGAACAAACCAAGGGGTATTCTGTAGTAAATTCGAATTAGGGTGGTAATTATCAGATGCAAGCTGACAAAAGTGACAATATTCCCTTTATGAGAAAAGCACATCACTCGAAAGAGTGAAGACACCACAGCATTCATAGCATTGACATAATCACGCCCAAGTAGCATATTAAAGTCTAAAGGGCTATCAACCACCATCATCTCAATTAAGACAGTCTTCCCACCTAAAGTAATAGGAAATTGAGGAAGAACGCCCTTAGATTCACCAGGTCTTCTATCATAGGCTAACAACTGACTCTAAGCTATCAATGACTTTGGGGAACTCAAAGCTTTCCAAGTCAAAGAGGATATAATACTTGCAGAGGATCCTTCATCCACCATACACAAATAGACATTTGTGAAATTAACTCTGACCTTTATTTGAAAGGGTGCAGCGGAAGGAAGACGAGGCTCGAGAAGACTATCACAATCAAAGGAGACACTCTGAGAACTCGTAGGGGGAACATTTGAAGAAACTGGAATGCCCCCTATACTAGAAGACTTTGTACTAGAAATCAAACAGACTCTTTTGTTAGGCACTTCACCCCCTAAAAGAGGAGTGTAAAAAGTCATCGATTGCACTGGCTCTACCACATTATCAACCAATGGTTGATGGGACTGATGAGAAACCATATCAGATCGAGGAGTAGAAGAACTTTCAGACTCAAACCATATCCTTTATACCTCTAGAATACCAGGGCACAAATGAGTAAGATGGTCTCCCTTGCATATCTTACAAGGGAACTTAGGTTTAAAACTTCTACATCCAAGTTTCTTATCAACCTCCAATCCGCCAACATGACTAGAAATAGTTTGTGGAGAGTCCTAAACATGACTTGCAGAGGTCGGTGACTCTTTTCTAGTATGACTCGCAGTGACTAGACTCATGCCCCTAGCATGACTAGGAGTGGCTGAAGGCACCCTTCAACATGACTAGCAGAGGTTGATGATGAATTGCTAGTATGACTCACAGTGACTAGACTTGTGCCCCCAGCATGATTGGTAGCGGCTGAAAGCTCATCTTCAACATGACTAGCAGAGGTTGATGATGAATTGTTAGTATGACTCGCAGTGACTAGACGTGTGCCCCCATCATGACTTGAAGCAGCTGAAGGCTCATCTCCAACATGACTAACTCAGGTCGAAGATGAATGGATAGAATTATTCTTCTTCTTCGTCTTCCTCTTTCTCCTCTTTTAGATTTCTTATTACAAGAAAGAGGAGAAAGAGGAATCCTAGATTTCTCTTTGGAAGAAGATGAACAATTAGCATCCATGTGATGCCCCTGAAATAAAGCATTCATCTGAGAAGCTCCAAGAACATCAGGAATGTTCAGAGTGGACCACAGCCAAACAGGTAGTCCAATATTCAATCCAGGAATATTCAAAGTGGCCATCAAGGGAGTACCAACGTTTCCAAAGAAAGGAAAAGCACAAGGATCGCCTTTTGGGAGGGTACCTTGGTTGGTTTCCACAGGAATATGGTCCATATCTAACCGATTCACAGACCATTCCCTTACGAGAATGTACAAATGACTTTTCAAGGAAGATAGATACACAATCAAAACCTTTTCCCTTGAGGAGGCTGTTAACACCCAGGTTGTTCCCTATGACTCCCAAGGGAATACGGCCGGGGTAACCACTAACCAATCTTTGGATCACTGCTTCTAGCCAAACTGTGATCAGAGAGGGCTCTCTCTTTATGATTTGTATCTGTTATGATAGTGTTTTAGGCTAGGTATTACGCACAGGTTTTGTTTATGTTTTGGTTGAAGATTTTCTTTCAGGTCTTGTGATATAATGTTCAAAGAGTCAAATATCATTGGGCAATGGAGTCTATGGCTGTAGGTGTCTAGAAACCTTGAGGTGAATTGGTGAAACTTACAGGGCCATTTGGATACTTCATATAACAAAATTTTTGATTTACAACACAAACAGGTGAAAAAAAACCAGTGAAAGCAATTAAGAATTTTCACTAAAGTATTCAAGTATTTCCACCAAACTAGGTATGAGAAACGGATAGATGTCTCAGGAGCAAACTTGAATCCCTGGGAATGTCTATCACTGTAAAAGATATAGTTTTAAAGTGCAGCAATTAAGAATTACACTTCATTCACTGTATCTGAAGAAAACATGGATAATAGCTTAGATTGAGTTCAGGGTAATCAGTGATTAAATCCTGGAACTATTCTTCTACTTTGCTATTAAGTATAAAACATTTAAACAATAAAAGAGAACAAAAGCCTCGAAAACATGTAACACAGAGATTTAAGAAAGACTTATTGTTTTATGAAACACTCTGGAATCCTGCAACATTCACCATTCATCACAATGCATCAAGGTACGCCCAGCTTTGGAAATTCCATTCACCCTTTGTATTATTTCTCTGAGAATTTTACAGCAAGTGAGATCTCCAAAATGAAAATAACAACAACCCCTTAAGCTTCAGTGGGGGGCGAATATATACATACGATTTTACAAAAATATCTGAGTTCTAAGTTATCTCAGACTTAATGTTCTGACCAACTTTTGAGATATTTTTATCAGAAATTTATTACAGCATTGAATACAAAATAAAGGCGTCTTGATGTTCTGTCAGAAGATATTTTGGCCTTTGGGAGCTGCTAAGTCGGTTGGGATACTTTGATCAAATGCTGGAGAACCCGACTTTATGGCTCGTGCGCTGTATTTTGGGTCTGCCACCTGTGATTGTGATTGCTGTTGTGTTGTTGATGATGTAGTAGCTGCTCCAAGCTGTCTTCTGTATGAATGAGGAACCTGTCCACAATTTTCCAAGTCAGCTTGCTTTTGTATATTTCTAGCTTCTCTTTCTAGAAGCTCTTCAGCAGTTATTTCTTCTTCTAAGGTACCCTCTTCCCAGCTTAATGCATTAGCATATTGTTCAATCTCAGGTTGTCTCTTGTGTGCATAACCACCCAATTTGTATTTTATCCTCCTGAGGGAGACAAAATGATTGGGGTCATAGGGTATCCATTCAAAACTAGTTTGCAGTCTGAGGCCTTCCAGGATAGTGTTTGCCTCTTTCCATCCCTCCTCTTTTCTGTTATATAGGAAAGGACCCAGCTGGCTCCTCACCTTTAGCTGTGACTTCTTGTTCTTGCTCTGAAAATGCAGGTAGTCTGAGTTGCCAAACTGTCTGAAATATTCCAAGGCAAAAAGCCTCATGGGGACATACCTTGGCAATCTAAAAGGTGTCAACTCACAGCCATATATTCTGATGACTGTGTGGTTTTGGTAGAGTTACCAATTACCAATGCTGTAGGTTTTGTTTAGGTGAAGAACTCTCTTCATATCATCAGTTAGCCTTGGAGGAGGAACACCATGCAATACTGTCAAGGCTGGATAAATGAATAAGTCAATGAACTCATTGTATGTGTAAGGTGACACAGATGTATAGTGAAAGACAGAGGTCCAGAACACCACTGATCTTGGATTTCCTTGGGCATTGAGTTGCTTCAAAGGAAAAGAGAAGGTAGTTGGTTGATAAAACAAGAAGAGGTGGTATATGTATGAGGTATACCTGAATAGTCTTTCTCTCTTCAAGTTCATAAACTGGTCATGGATTTTATCTGCAATGTATGTAGCATAATCATAATGCACAGCTGGGGGCTTACCAGGAGAGAATAGAGACAGCATTGCTATTATGGTTTCATCCACATCTTCCATTCCCTTGAATCCTAGGGCATAGCTGATCAAATCCACTAACATCCTGCCCAATTCATTCAAGTACTGATATCCAATAGGAGGAGTTCTGACTGATTCAGAGCCTGGTTTTACAAACAACTGATTGATTTTAATGATTTGGTCAATTGACAGCTTGCTCCCTTTCTTTATCAAATTCTGCATATTGAGGGGGGTCAATTGCTTGGCAGTATGGAAGTGCAGCATCTCATTAATACTCTCTGGGGTGATCTGGAACAGGACTGAGCCTGTGGGGCTGATGACAGCTCTTTGGTTTGGGTCATAGCATTCCTGGCAGCTGTATATCAACTCTGGCATAGGATTTACCTGGGGGAGGTTGTAGATTGGCAGGTTTGAGTCCCAAATCCCCAAGATGTCTGCTCCACTTAGGTGCTGGGCTTTCAACTCATTCAGCATCTGGATATTGTATTTGGAGCCCATAAGAAACCAGTCCAGCATTTGGTAATCCATATCTCCCAGGGCTTTCCACTCCAATTCCTGGTGAGGGGCATTGAGGGGCTTGATGTTGAGAGCAATGGGAGTCTCCATGATCTTCTTCAAAGTTCAACAATTGTAGGTGGATGGTTTAATGGAAGCAACACAGAATAGAAGTGATTTTCTGTAAAAACAGTTTGTATCTCAGATACCAGAGGAGGAATTTACACAACAGCAGTTGAAATACTGTTTGTTTCAGGAGCAGGGCTTCTCTATGGTCTCATTATGTCCTCTTTTAGCGGGTGAATTGAGTTTAACAAGAAATTTGCCGGGAATACGCAGTGAATGTTGTTTTTGAGCGAAATTACAGGTATTAAGGCTCGGCTGATGTTTTTGGACTTCACAGTTGCAAATGTGGATGTGCAGAGGGAAATGGCCGGTGAAAATATAATTTTTAAGGTCTCCTTAGCCCTCTGAGTAACTTTAATTTCAATAACAGGCGTATGGAGGGCAGCAAACGGTAAATACCTGTTAATTGACGAACAGAGGTCGCATAGGCGTGCACGGTTGGAGCTCTGGAGGTCGCCTTGGTTAACTGAGCAGGTTGGCGAAAATTTGGACGTAAACAGCCATGCAGAGCCGAAGTAGCGACAGGAGTAAAAAGTGAGAAAAACACGGTTTTTTGGGTTAATATGAACCTTTTTACCATTTTGGCGCTTTTTAGTGATGACGTCAGCATGACGTCATTGGCGGGTCGAGGTCAAGTGACGTCAGCTGACGTCATCGGGTGACGTGGCGGTAAGCAATTGGTCCATGGGGGCGATGAGGTGGCAGCCATGTCATCAGCGAGGTGGACCAATCAACGGCAAAAGGATAAGCAGAAATGACGTGGCGATATGACATAGGAGGGCAGCTGGTGGTCAGGACCGTAGCGGTTACGGTTAAGGCTAGCCGCTACGGTCTCTCGGGGCGGTCTGGGTACGGCGCTGAAAGTGTCAGGCCTGGCTCCGAGAGCCCTTGTTGTTTGACGCGTGGCCTGCCCGTGACGTGACGCAACGTCACTTTCTCGGGCGGTAAAGAACCACCATGGGGGCCGCTCCGATATTGCTGTGGATCGTCGGATCCTCGGGACCTGATCCGACGGTGGGCGGAGCAACAACGTGCTCGGAGTATATGCGCGGGCGGAAAACTTTGGGTTGTGGGTTTTTTGATGTTTTTTCAATGTTTTCCATTAAAACAAACTGCGCGCTAACCTTTTGGAAATGTGCCAGAGGCGGGCTTTTTAGATTTTGGGTAATTTTTGCAAAGGATTTTAAGGGTAAAAGAGGGTTTATAAGGGTTTTTTCAATGCAAATGGTGGTTTGAGGAGCAAGTTGGCTTGTAGCAAGGGGGAATGGGACGTGATAGGTTCACCAAGGTGACCAGAGGTCACTTTGGTTCCTTTTGAAGAACATATGGCTATAATGCCAAGGGGAGGAGTATTTATAGAATTTGGGGCTTTATACACCATAGTGTTAATATTATTAGGGGAAGGGTAAGATAGGGGAGCTATATAGTAGAATTAGAGGTTAATATGAATGAGGGAGCAAATGAAGGGGATCTCACTGAGTTTATCTGAAATTGATTTAGTTTCGAGAGTAGATCAAAATGAAAAGATCTTAGACAAGAAATGTGGCCTTTGTGTGAACAAGAACCACCATAAAACCATGGTCTTTCTCCATGAATCTCAGCTGAAAAGGGAATGTTAATAATGGAGTGAAGGGGGAAAGGGAGGTTAGTCATGCTCCTTGCTGTAATTTGATGGAATTAACCACTTTGTCCATTGATAGATTTTGCCTTGGCAATACATCTTTTGACATATGTGCAATGGTGAAAATGCCCTTTCTGCAACCACAACTACTTACCCAGCTATTTTCCTAGCATTTTTGTTTCTCCATTGGAGGGTGCACTTGGACTTGCAAACCCTTACTTGCCTTTTCTTTTCTTTGGCTTTTTCTTTATTCTTTTCTATCTACTTCTACCCTTATCTCTTCCAAGGTCCCAGATTAGGCTGTTGGGATCCTTTTCTTCTCTACCTAAACTAGTTGTCTGCCAAGATTAAGCAGTTTGGACAGACTCCTTTCTCTATTCTACAACAGAAAATTTAAACATGGCATGATCCAGATTAGACTTTTGGACCATCCATCAAAATTTGAAATAAGGTCATCAATATTTGAAACACTTTACACACCTCTTGTTTTCTAGGAAATATGGGATCTTTGTGATATCAAAGCAGAGCATATTTGGACTTTCCTTGGCCAATCATGAAATATGAAACCTATTGGTATAGGTATCCAACAGTGGCTCCACATGGGGATGGTTTTTCTTTTGAAAGACCAAGAACAGCAGGTCAGATTGCCTTGTTCTTTGACTGCCCATCTCAATCTTGAAATCTCGCTGCTTTGATGTATCAAAACTGTGTGCCTCCTTTTTGAAAGACCTCTGATCCTATTGCCTCTTGC
This sequence comes from Pinus tabuliformis, assembly GCA_031772625.1. Taxonomy (NCBI): domain Eukaryota; kingdom Viridiplantae; phylum Streptophyta; class Pinopsida; order Pinales; family Pinaceae; genus Pinus; species Pinus tabuliformis. The sequence continues at coordinate 279,484,253 of CM062818.1, forward strand.
TGGTTGGTGAATCACTTGGAAAACTGTATTTTACAAACTAAAACAGAAAACTATATGTACATCCGCATATATACAAGGGAACCTGATGTTGCAATCATGGGAAATAATCAAAATAATGCTTCAGCATCCTGCCATTGACAGGACCTTCATCCAAGTCAGTTTCAGTCAGACTCTTGAGGAAGTAAGTGTTGTTACCTTGTACTGCTTGGACAGCAAATGGTCCTCTCCATAAAGAGTCAAATTTTCCATGTTTTCCTTTCTCTTCTCTTCTTGCATCCCACTTTAAGACTTTGTCCCCCACATTGAAATCTTCTGCTTTGGTTCTCCTATCAAAGGCCTTTTTCAATTTTTCTTGTAATATCTGCACTCTGCTGAAAACTTGTTCTCTAGTTTGCTGTAAACAGATTATCTGATTGATCCTCCTTTGCATATCATTTGGCTCTGCTTGACTTTCTTGCAGAAGCTTCATAACCGGTACTCCTAGTGATGAAGGAAATCTGGCTTCTAATCCATAGACTAACTCATATGGGCTGGTCCCAATTGATCTTTTGGTTGTTAGTCTATCGGCCCATAAAGCATTTACTAGTTTTTTATGCCAGTTCTTTTTATTCTCTTCCAGCACTTTCTTTATGATATTTATTAAACTTTTGTTTGATGATTCAGCAAGACCATTTCCTTGAGGATAGTAAGCAGTAGAATGGCCCAAAGTAATGTGAAATTTATGGCAGAAGTTCACCATTTTCTTGGATCTGAAGGCAGCAGCATTGTCTGTTATTATCTTGTCTGGACAGCCAAATCTAGCCAGTATATTGTTTTCCAAAAACTGAATAATTACTGAATCATTTGCTTGTCTGCATGGGGCAGCTTCAATCCACTTGGTGAAGTAGTCTGTTGCTGTTAAAATCCATCTGTGTTGTCCTGAAGATGAGGGGTGAATTTCCCCAATGAAATCCAAGCCCCATTGTTGGAAGGGTGTTTCTGTTGCAATGGGCTTCAAAGGAAGTGGCAGCAACTGTCTTTTGCCTTCAAACAGTTGGCATTTGTGGCATGAGGTTGTAAATTTCTTAACATCAGAGAACATGGTGGGCCAGTAATAACCAGCCCTCAATATCTTGTCCACAGTGGACTTCCAGTACAAATGTCCACCACAGTCTCCAGCATGGAAATCTTGCATGATATTGTTAGTTTCATTCTCTATTAGACAGTGCAGCAATATACCTTCATGGTTTTTCCAAAGTAAATTTCCATCTATCACACAAAATCTAGATGTTTTCATTTTTAGGAACCTACACTTAGTTCTGGACAGTCCTGGGGGAGCACACAGGTTTTGTAACACATAGCAGATATCAGAGTACCAAGGAGATTGTTCAAAGGCTAGATTGATCTTTGGAGTCGCCAGCTCTGTTTCACTGTCCAGTTGGTTGATATCTAAGGCTTGGAAATTTGCTTCTGTCATTAATTTGGCCAAACCTTGCCCTTTTATCAGCTTAGTAGGTTTTATTTCAATGTCAAATTCTAGTATATTGGCAATCCATTTTCCTCTCCTACCCTCTAAGTTTTCTTGGGTGAGAATGTCTTTGACAATAGGACTTGGTACATAAGCCACAACATGGGAGTAAAGGATGTAAATCCTAAAGTCTTTAATAGCTTTGATCAAAGCATAGGCTTGCTTCTCCATAATTTGATACTTTAGAGGGGCATCTCTAAGAGCTCTGCTGAAAAAGGCAATAGGCTTCTCATTCCCTTGGTCATCTTTCTGTAATAAAACAGCAGCAATAGTATGTTGGGAGGCAAAGGAGAAAATGATAAAGTCTCTGTCAAACTGAGGATTGGTTAACACTGGGGTTTGAGTCAAGGCCAATTTTATACTTTCAAAGGCTTGTTTTGCTTCGACAGTCCATTTGACCTTTGAATCTTTCTTTAGCATATTGTTTAGTAATCTGATTAATTCTGCTAAATTAGGGATAAACCTTCTTAAAAAGTTGATTTTCCCTAAGAATCCTTGCAACTCCTTGACATTCCTTGGGTGAGGCATTTGTAGGATAGCTTGTATCCTATCTGGATCAATTCTTATGCCATGTTTTGAAATAATGTGTCCTAAGAGTTTCCCTTCTTCCAAGCCAAATAATGACTTCTTGGGGTTTAAGGAAATGCCATATTTCCTGCATGTTAAGAAAATCTGTCTCAAATGTTTCAAGTGTTCTTGGTCAGATTTTGAAAAGGGTGTAAGATCATCTAAGTAAATGACCAAGAAGTCATGAATTTCTTTTGCAAAAGCAATGTCCATCGCTCTTTGAAACGTTGCCCCTGCGTTTTTCAATCCAAAGGGCATTTTCACATACTTGAAAGTTCCCCATGGGGTTGTAAATGCAGTTTTGTCTTGATCATCAGGGTGTACTAGGATTTGATTGAAGCCTGAGAATCCATCAAGCAATGATATCCTTGAAGCCCCTACTACTCTTTGAAGAATATGATCCATTTTGGGTAACGGGTAGTTATCTTTGAGTGATACTTGATTCAAATTCCTTAAATCTACACAAAGTCTAATCTCACCAGTTTTCTTTCTTGTAGGGACCAAATTTGAAATCCACTCAGAGAACCTGATTGGTGCTATGATACCAGCTTTGAACATTTTATGTAATTCTTTTTCAATGGAAGGAAGGAGCACAGGATTGATCCTTCTCAATTTCTGTTTGAATGGTTTTTGATTGGGCTTGAGGGGAATGGTATGCTGGATAACAGAAGTATCATAAGACTTTAAATCCTCATAACCCCAAGCAAAAACATCTTGAAATTCTTTAAAGAGATCAATGTATTTGGGCTTTTGATCAGGGGGCAAAGAGGCAGATAGCTTTATTATTTTAGGCTTGTCAATAGTACCAATGTTGCATTCTTCAACTGTTGCATCTAATGGCTGCATCTTTGGCTTCCTAGGGATGTCATTTGAGTCAAAAATATCCTCTAGTGGGGTAAGGCCTACTGGAAGGAAATTGTCTTTGAGTTGTATGATTTCAGCTTCAGCGTTGCTCATCTCTTCACAGTCAATTTGGTGAATTTGCTGAATGTTTTCATTGCTGAAAATGGTTGGAGTCAGTAATTCTTTTGCTGTTCTAGGTGACATTGGGTGAGCAGACTGTTGAAACTGTATTTGTGATGGACTTGCTCCATCAAGTATTTGTGATTGACTTGCTGACTCAAGTATTTGTGATTGACTTGCTCCATCAATATCAATATTTAATCCTGTGAACTCTTGTTGCAAGGTTAAAAAATTGTTTATTTGCATGTCATCCTCAAATACTTGCCATTCTTTGACATTGTTTGGAATAAAGGGTCTGTATTTGACCTCGGCTGTGAAACAGTTATTGGGTTCTAATGGGAATTTGAAGGTGCTGGAAAATGTAGCTAAGCTGTGTGCATGGAGATTGTGGCCCCTTGAAATTTTTGTGATAACACACTCAGAGAAGGTCTCTAATATTTCAATTACAGCAGATCTGTAGGACCTCAATCTTTTGTCATTGGTGACAAAGTTTCCTTTCACTTGTTGAATTACTAGATCAGAGTCTCCCATGATGGAGATTTTAGGAGCTTGTAGTGATTTTGCTAGCTTTAGGCCCAGCAACAGAGCTTCGTATTCTGCCATATTGTTAGTGCATCTAAAATTCAATCTATAAGCCCTGCCTTCTGCATAGTCTTTCTCTTTGTTATGTATCCACACTCCAGCTCCTGCCCCTAACTTGTTAACTGAGCCATCAAATTCCAGGACCCACAGGATGTCTTGCTGAACAGGAGATTTAAAATTCTGTTCATGGGATGGCAATGTGAGCATGAGTTGGGGTTTCTTTTCCCATTTGTTTTCTAGGACAATTTCATCACTTTTTTGACAATCTTTGACAACTAGAGGAGGGATACTGTGTATTGTTGGGCTGATTGATGTTTGGCAGGTGATACTTGTTTGATCAATGTTTTGTTCTTGTGTGAGTGTTTCGGTCCTAATGTCATTGTTTGAGAGGCTTGTGCTGTCATTGAAGAGGATGAAGGAGTCTATGTCCGAATGGACAGCATATATTGGAAAATTTTGAGGCTTTTCTTCACTGCTGACCATATACTTCATGAGTGTTTCCCTGTACAGTCTTTTTGGTTGCCCAAAGACAGAGATAGTGGCATATGACATATCTAATTGCAGGGAGCCTTGGAGCTTGGCTCCCCATGATCTTGATAACAGCATCCCATATTTAGGTGGGATATCAGCGACTACAACATCCATTAGAATGGTTTTGTTGGGATATTGAACCAGAGACACACATAAATCTTTTATTAGGCCTAAACATTTGACTTGGCTAGAATCAAAAGAAAACAGGTCTTTGTATGGTCTTGTTATATCCAAGTTCAATCTTTCCATGACTGCTTTTGGCATAAGGTTGTGAGAGGCGCCTGAGTCGAACATTGCATTATGTAGTATTTTATCATGAACATGCAGGCTGACATAAAAAGGTAAAACCCCTGTGACCATAGTTTTTCCATCTACCTCTGGGCCAAACAGTAATTCTGGAGTGTCATCTAGCACGTTTACATCATCTTTGCTATTAGTGAGTTGAAGGGATTTCTTGATCTGTTGTTTGTATATGTCATGCTTGGCTAGCTCTGAGAGAGGAATTGCTATTTTTAGCTTGCCAATCTCTGTGCCTAGGTCAAAAGGTTTGTCAACTTGGGTTTTAGAGTCACGGATACCAGTCTTTTCTTTGTTCATTAAATCTTCTTGTTGGATTTCATCTTGATTTTGAGACCTGCCCCTTTTACTCATGTCTTGAGGGGTAAAATTTGAATCAGGGTGAGAGGACGAAGTTGCCATGGGCTGTTGTAGTGGGGACAGCAGTTTAGTAACCTCCTCAACTACAATTTCTTCTGCGGGAAAGTTTATTTTGTCATTGGGTTCTGTGATCATGGTTTCTTTAGACCTCTGTTTATCCTTTATCTTGTCGGGCTGGTTTACATTCACAGTCCTACTCCTTAGTTTATACTGTTTATGGACTTCATAGACAGCAGTATCATATCCTTGTTTAAAGTCAAAGGATTCTCCTGACTTAGTTTGGAATGTTTTGCTTTCATCCTCCTCATGGTCTTCTTGCGTTAGGAAAACATGGCTTTTACCATCCAGACCCATTAAGTTAATTTCAGGATCTTCACTGAGCTGATTGGCTGTGGAAGTTTCTACATAGTTTTCTTGAAAAGGGGGTCTAATGTCTTGGTCAGCACTTGTCTTTCCTATGTTTGGGTTCTGAGTTCTCCTAAAATTCGGGTTTCTAGGAGGGTTGCTTTGTGATGCCTCCCATGATGATTTTCTTTCAACTGATTCCACTCTTTCACCCAATCTTTTCATGCTGTTTAGTATTGCATCCAGCTTTTGATCAAAACCTGAGGGTTCTTCTCTGAAGCCAGTCTTCTTTTCCAACTTTGCCCTGTTTCTTTTGGCAATTAGGTTAGCCTCTACAGTGACTGCAACCCTTTGAGCTTCTGCAAGGGTTGGAGGATCTCTTTCTTTCAATTGATAGGCCATATCAGAATCAAAACCATCAGGGAAGTTATACAGGGCCAAATCAGGAGGGGGCCTTAAGTTCTGTGGGATAGCATTATATACATTGTTAAACCTAGCACAATATTCCAAAACTGTTTCTTGGGGACCTCTTTTAATAGTGTTATATTCACCAAGTATGTGGAGAGGATCTTTCTTCTTCTCCCATCTCTCAGTAAAGGCTTCGTAAAGTTGATCAGGTGTTGCAATGGAGTTTGCATTGAGGGATCTGAACCAAGTTCTAACATCCCCAGTTAAGCTTTGAACAAAAATTCTCATCCTGACACTGTTATCATCTATTTCATAGGTCTCAAAGTGGTCTTGCATCTTCTTAGCATGCTGGACAGCTGTCAAAGGGCCATGGGAGTCAAAAAATGAGATTTTGGTTTGGTAGTCTTGGGGTAGAGCTGGAGCATTAGCTGGTATCTGCATAGGTGCATACCTGTTGGCCATGTTTATGGGATTTACAGGGTTGACAGGAATAAATGGGACAGCAGGGATTACTGGTGTAACAGGGTTAATGGGATGGGTAACAAATGGGGAACTGGTTGAAAGAGTATGTGCAGTGGGTGAAGATGTAAGAGGAGGACTTTGAGGTGTTGATGATGAACTAGGGGAACTTGGAGTGGACCGGAAAAGAACTTTGCAGGGTGTGGGAATGCAGATAGGCTGATCTGAAATTATATCTGACTCAGCAGGCTTCTCCTGCTTTTGCTGTCTCCTAATGTTCTTTGGAATGATATTTGGATTATCAACAATGATAGGTTGATTAGGGTCAGGGTTTGCCCTAGTGTGCCTTGGGTTTCTTTTGGGAGCCAGCTTCTAATTTCTTTTGAATTTGTACAAGAATTTTATATATGCAAGGACTGGATGTGAATTTTGGAATGGCTATATATGTTCCAAAGCTGGGATGAAGATTCCCTAATTAGCTCTTCCCTAAAGCTGACCCTGTATTACAGAAACAGTTCTAAGGCCTCTTGGCTAGTTTCAGGCTTGATGGTAGCTTTGGAAGATAGATAGTAATTGAAAAATCTTAAGAAGTCCCCAGTGGAGTCGCCAATTATGTTAACACCCAGGTTGTTCCCTATGACTCCCAAGGGAATACGGCCGGGGTAACCACTAACCAATCTTTGGATCACTGCTTCTAGCCAAACTGTGATCAGAGAGGGCTCTCTCTTTATGATTTGTATCTGTTATGATAGTGTTTTAGGCTAGGTATTACGCACAGGTTTTGTTTATGTTTTGGTTGAAGATTTTCTTTCAGGTCTTGTGATATAATGTTCAAAGAGTCAAATATCATTGGGCAATGGAGTCTATGGCTGTAGGTGTCTAGAAACCTTGAGGTGAATTGGTGAAACTTACAAGGCCATTTGGATACTTCATATAACAAAATTTTTGATTTACAACACAAACAGGTGAAAAAAAACCAGTGAAAGCAATTAAGAATTTTCACTAAAGTATTCAAGTATTTCCACCAAACTAGGTATGAGAAACGGATAGATGTCTCAGGAGCAAACTTGAATCCCTGGGAATGTCTATCACTGTAAAAGATATAGTTTTAAAGTGCAGCAATTAAGAATTACACTTCATTCACTGTATCTGAAGAAAACATGGATAATAGCTTAGATTGAGTTCAGGGTAATCAGTGATTAAATCCTGGAACTATTCTTCTACTTTGCTATTAAGTATAAAACATTTAAACAATAAAAGAGAACAAAAGCCTCAAAAACATGTAACACAGAGATTTAAGAAAGACTTATTGTTTTATGAAACACTCTGGAATCCTGCAACATTCACCATTCATCACAATGCATCAAGGTACGCCCAGCTTTGGAAATTCCATTCACCCTTTGTATTATTTCTCTGAGAATTTTACAGCAAGTGAGATCTCCAAAATGAAAATAACAACAACCCCTTAAGCTTCAGTGGGGGGCGAATATATACATACGATTTTACAAAAATATCTGAGTTCTAAGTTATCTCAGACTTAATGTTCTCACCAACTTTTGAGATATTTTTATCAGAAATTTATTACAGCATTGAATACAAAATAAAGGCGTCTTGATGTTCTGTCAGAAGATATTTTGGCCTTTGGGAGCTGCTAAGTCGGTTGGGATACTTTGATCAAATGCTGGAGAACCCGACTTTATGGCTCGTGCGCTGTATTTTGGGTCTGCCACCTGTGATTGTGATTGCTGCTGTGTTGTTGATGATGTAGTAGCTGCTCCAAGCTGTCTTCTGTATGAATGAGGAACCTGTCCACAATTTTCCAAGTCAGCTTGCTTTTGTATATTTCTAGCTTCTCTTTCTAGAAGCTCTTCAGCAGTTATTTCTTCTTCTAAGGTACCCTCTTCCCAGCTTAATGCATTGGCATATTGTTCAATCTCAGGTTGTCTCTTGTGTGCATAACCACCCAATTTGTATTTTATCCTCCTGAGGGAGACAAAATGATTGGGGTCATAGGGTATCCATTCAAAACTAGTTTGCAGTCTGAGGCCTTCCAGGATAGTGTTTGCCTCTTTCCATCCCTCCTCTTTTCTGTTATATAGGAAAGGACCCAGCTGGCTCCTCACCTTTAGCTGTGACTTCTTGTTCTTGCTCTGAAAATGCAGGTAGTCTGAGTTGCCAAACTGTCTGAAATATTCCAAGGCAAAAAGCCTCATGGGGACATACCTTGGCAATCTAAAAGGTGTCAACTCACAGCCATATATTCTGATGACTGTGTGGTTTTGGTAGAGGTACCAATTACCAATGCTGTAGGTTTTGTTTAGGTGAAGAACTCTCTTCATATCATCAGTTAGCCTTGGAGGAGGAACACCATGCAATACTGTCAAGGCTGGATAAATGAATAAGTCAATGAACTCATTGTATGTGTAAGGTGACACAGATGTATAGTGAAAGACAAAGGTCCAGAACACCACTGATCTTGGATTTCCTTGGGCATTGAGTTGCTTCAAAGGAAAAGAGAAGGTAGCTGGTTGATAAAACAAGAAGAGGTGGTATATGTATGAGGTATACCTGAATAGTCTTTCTCTCTTCAAGTTCATAAACTGGTCATGGATTTTATCTGCAATGTATGTAGCATAATCATAATGCACAGCTGGGGGCTTACCAGGAGAGAATAGAGACAGCATTGCTATTATGGTTTCATCCACATCTTCCATTCCCTTGAATCATAGGGCATAGCTGATCAAATCCACTAACATCCTGCCCAATTCATTCAAGTACTGATATCCAATAGGAGGAGTTCTGACTGATTCAGAGCCTGGTTTTACAAACAACTGATTGATTTTAATGATTTGGTCAATTGACAGCTTGCTCCCTTTCTTTATCAAATTCTGCATATTGAGGGGGGTCAATTGCTTGGCAGTATGGAAGTGCAGCATCTCATTAATACTCTCTGGGGTGATCTGGAACAGGACTGAGCCTGTGGGGCTGATGACAGCTCTTTGGTTTGGGTCATAGCATTCCTGGCAGCTGTATATCAACTCTGGCATAGGATTTACCTGGGGGAGGTTGTAGATTGGCAGGTTTGAGTCCCAAATCCCCAAGATGTCTGCTCCACTTAGGTGTTGGGCTTTCAACTCATTCAGCATCTGGATATTGTATTTGGAGCCCATAAGAAACTAGTCCAGCATTTGGTAATCCATATCTCCCAGGGCTTTCCACTCCAATTCCTGGTGAGGGGCATTGAGGGGCTTGATGTTGAGAGCAATGGGAGTCTCCATGATCTTCTTCAAAGTTCAACAATTGTAGGTGGATGGTTTAATGGAAGCAACACAGAATAGAAGTGATTTTCTGTAAAAATAGTTTGTATCTCAGATACCAGAGGAGGAATTTACACAACAGCAGTTGAAATACTGTTTGTTTCAGGAGCAGGGCTTCTCTATGGTCTCACTATGTCCTCTTTTAGCGGGTGAATTGAGTTTAACAAGAAATTTGCCGGGAATACGCAGTGAATGTTGTTTTTGAGCGAAATTACAGGTATTAAGGCTCGGCTGATGTTTTTGGACTTCACAGTTGCAAATGTGGATGTGCAGAGGGAAATGGCCGGTGAAAATATAATTTTTAAGGTCTCCTTAGCCCTCTGAGTAACTTTAATTTCAATAACAGGCGTATGGAGGGCAGCAAACGGTAAATACCTGTTAATTGACGAACAGAGGTCGCATAGGCGTGCACGGTTGGAGCTCTGGAGGTCGCCTTGGCTAACTGAGCAGGTTGGCGAAAATTTGGACGTAAACAGCCATGCAGAGCCGAAGTAGCGACAGGAGTAAAAAGTGAGAAAAACACGGTTTTTTGGGTTAATATGGACCTTTTTACCATTTTGGCGCTTTTTAGTGATGACGTCAGCATGACGTCATTGGCGGGTCAAGGTCAAGTGACGTCAGCTGACGTCATCGGGTGACGTGGCGGTAAGCAATTGGTCCATGGGGGCGATGAGGTGGCAGCCATGTCATCAGCGAGGTGGACCAATCAACGGCAAAAGGATAAGCAGAAATGACGTGGCGATATGACATAGGAGGGCAGCTGGTGGTCAGGACCGTAGCGGTTACGGTTAAGGCTAGCCGCTACGGTCTCTCGGGGCGGTCTGGGTACGGCGCTGAAAGTGTCAGGCCTGGCTCCGAGAGCCCTTGTTGTTTGACGCGTGGCCTGCCCGTGACGTGACGCAATGTCACTTTCTCGGGCGGTAAAGAACCACCATGGGGGCCGCTCCGATATTGCTGTGGATCGTCGGATCCTCGGGACCTGATCCGACGGTGGGCGGAGCAACAACGTGCTCGGAGTATATGCGCGGGCGGAAAACTTTGGGTTGTGGGTTTTTTGATGTTTTTTCAATGTTTTCCATTAAAACAAACTGCGCGCTAACCTTTTGGAAATGTGCCAGAGGCGGGCTTTTTAGACTTTGGGTAATTTTTGCAAAGGATTTTAAGGGTAAAAGAGGGTTTATAAGGGTTTTTTCAATGCAAATGGTGGTTTGAGGAGCAAGTTGGCTTGTAGCAAGGGGGAATGGGACGTGATAGGTTCACCAAGGTGACCAGAGGTCACTTTGGTTCCTTTTGAAGAACATATGGCTATAATGCCAAGGGGAGGAGTATTTATAGAATTTGGGGCTTTATACACCATAGTGTTAATATTATTAGGGGAAGGGTAAGATAGGGGAGCTATATAGTAGAATTAGAGGTTAATATGAATGAGGGAGCAAATGAAGGGGATCTCACTGAGTTTATCTGAAATTGATTTAGTTTTGAGAGTAGATCAAAATGAAAAGATCTTAGACAAGAAATGTGGCCTTTGTGTGAACAAGAACCACCATAAAACCATGGTCTTTCTCCATGAATCTCAGCTGAAAAGGGAATGTTAATAATGGAGTGAAGGGGGAAAGGGAGGTTAGTCATGCTCCTTGCTGTAATTTGATGGAATTAACCACTTTGTCCATTGATAGATTTTGCCTTGGCAATACATCTTTTGACATATGTGCAATGGTGAAAATGCCCTTTCTGCAACCACAACTACTTACCCAGCTATTTTCCTAGCATTTTTGTTTCTCCATTGGAGGGTGCACTTGGACTTGCAAACCCTTACTTGCCTTTTCTTTTCTTTGGCTTTTTCTTTATTCTTTTCTATCTACTTCTACCCTTATCTCTTCCAAGGTCCCAGATTAGGCTGTTGGGATCCTTTTCTTCTCTACCTAAACTAGTTGTCTGCCAAGATTAAGCAGTTTGGACAGACTCCTTTCTCTATTCTACAACAGAAAATTTAAACATGGCATGATCCAGATTAGACTTTTGGACCATCCATCAAAATTTGAAATAAGGTCATCAATATTTGAAACACTTTACACACCTCTTGTTTTCTAGGAAATATGGGATCTTTGTGATATCAAAGCAGAGCATATTTGGACTTTCCTTGGCCAATCATGAAATATGAAACCTATTGGTATAGGTATCCAACAGAGGCAACTCCACAACTTCCGAAAGAACGACCAAAATCCTTTCAATATCAGCGGAGTGGTAAGTGAGTCACTTACAATACAAAGTCCTAAAAGTGACTAGACAAAAATACCTAAAGCCAACTATATACAAGGAGAAAAGAGCACTCAAATATAAAGTCCCTAAAAGAAGTCAGCCAATCAAACAACTTTCAAGTATTTTTGCTCCAGGTGATGAGGGCCTGACACCAAAATACAAGAAAGTGAAGTAGGGGCCTTCCGATGATAGTCTGGGATAATGACGGCCCAGGCCTACCAGCGAAGGTATCAGAGTAAGTTACGCTAACCTCCAAACAACAGCCTGTGCCGATGCAAGCCCCCAAGCTTCACAAGGGTGCCCTCCAGAAGTGTTGCTGAGAGTGATACAACGTCGACCTCAGGTGCTATGGGATTCCCCTCCACAGCCACCTATGTAGATCCCTAGGATAAGCAACTAAGGTTACCAACTCGTGTCAGAAGCCAGGCGGAATAGTCTTGAGGTAAGATCCGATAAGTAGGAGAGGGGGTATCTCTCTTCCTTATCTTCAAAAACCCTCGTGCTTAACTCCCAGATTCAGAGCTTTCCTGGTCTCCCTAACACTATTGGATTTGAACTCTTTATTTAGATTTCTATGTTTGACTGTTTAAAGTGGCCATGGAGAGTTTTCTCTCCACTTGCCTAATCGAAGGCCCTAAATATCGTAAAACTTATTGGTGTGTCTAAATTGACAATATAAAAAATTCCAGTATATTTTAGTTAGCGCTTTTTTTTAAATGTTGTTCTTTTAAGTCAAGGGTATGGGAGTGAAACTGATGATGTGTGTATGACTCAACCAAAATCGAAGAAAAAGTAACTACATGAATGCAACCATTTTTTCTTTCGATGAAAAGCAACTTCTACTTGGGTTCTGTTATGAAACCAGCTCAAGAAAATATAGAAAAGATAGATCAACGCCTTAGAATTCAGCCTCTTCGAGGGGGCAACCTCCTTTACATTACATAAATGAACAATTCTTGGATGATACAAATGACAAAACCTCCTTTCTATATATAGGAGTCTAAGGAGTCACAATATAATCCAGCCGACCTAACAATAATAATATAAAGCCACAAAAATAACAATAGAGGGATTCTATGGGCACATTAATAACAATATGGGGGTAATGGGGGCACAACAATATAAATAAGGGGTATAACTACAATAGTAATGGGGTAATCACTAGTATTATAGGGACCCAACATGCCCCTCTCCTTCAAAAAAGTGTTGTCCTCAACGCTTGAGTAGTTCTGGATACTTCTGCATAAAATTCTCATCCTCCCATGTGGAATCTTCAGCGGATAAGTTCTTCCACTTGATAAGATACTCTGAAATTGATCGATTTCGTAGCTGTCGAGTTCTTGTTTCTGTGACTGCTTCCGGTTCCAATATAATTTTTCCTTCCTCGTCAAGTTCTGGCAATATTGTTTGAACTGGGAGCTTGTCGCCTATAACCTTCTTTAAACATGAAACATGGAAAACTGGGTGCAATCGAGAAGCTGCAGGAAGCTCCAATTTGTATGCCATAGTACCAATCTTTTGCAACACCTTGTACGGACCATAATACTTTGGTGATAATTTATTATCCTTCTTAGCTTGCTTGAGGGACATTTGCTTATATGGTTGTAGCCGTAGGAATACCCAATCACCTACATCAAAACTTCTTTCACTGCGATGTTGATCTGCCTGTTGTTTCATTCTATTTTGTGCCAACACGAGGTTATCCTTTAAGAGTTGGAGGACTTGTTGTTGATGTTCGATGTGATGTTCCACTGCCTGAACCTTAGAATTTTCTCTTAAATATGATGTGATGGATGGTGGTTGATACCCATAAAGTGCCATAAATGGGGTCATTTTTGTTGCTGTATGAAAGGAAGTGTTATACCACCATTCAGCCAGAGGCAACCATTTGACCCATTGTGTCTGTTTATCAGATACAAAGCAACGAAGATATCCTTCCAAACATTTGTTTACTATCTCAGTTTGCCCATCAGATTGAGGATGATAAGATGAGCTATGAGCTAACTGAGTACCAAGACAAGAAAATAATTCTGTCCAAAAATTTCCAGTGAAAATGGGATCTCTGTCACTTACAATAATCTTTGGGTTTCCATGTAGCTTTTGAATTGTTTCCATAAATGCAGTAGAAACTGTACTGGCTTTAAATGGATGTGATAATGCACAAAAGTGTGCATACTTGGTAAGTCTGTCAACTACCACCATGATGACACTCTTTCCCTCAGACTTGGGTAAACCTGTGATAAAATCCATTGAAACCTCCTCCCAACGTTGGCTTGGAATGGATAAAGGTTGTAATAGACCCGGTGTCTTAATTGTTTCAACTTTATTTTGTTGGCAAACCAAACATTCCGCCACAAACTTTTGAATATCTGATTTAAGGCCATCCCAAAAAAATTCCTTCTTAACCCTGTGGTAAGTTTTTAAAAATCCTGAGTGCCCTCCTAAGGGAGAAGTGTGCAATTCCATAAGAATCTTTTGTTTTAGCTGGGAATTCTTACAGAGGTATAAGCGATCTTTGTACCATAACGAATCATTTTTCCAGCTAAATGTATCAGACGTACTGGAATCTTGTTGTAGCTTTCGAATAAGTGCCCACACTTCTTCGTCATTCTTCCATTCCTCCCTTGCTTCATTTATCCAATCTGGTTGGATAATAGAAATGGCGCACAACAATGCTTCCACATCCTCATCCTTTCTTGAGAGTGCATCTGCCACCACATTTTGCTTCCCTTTTTTGTAGATGATTTCAAAGTCATAACCCAACATCTTTGTGACCCACTTTTGTTGCTCTTCAGAGGATAATCTTTGTTCTAAAAAGTATTTAAGGCTATCATGATCCGTTTTTACCTTGAAGTGTCTTCCCATTAGGTAGGGTCGCCATTTCTTAAGTGCATGGAGTATTGCCAACATTTCCTTCTCATAAATAGCTTTGCTTAAAAACTTTCCCTTGATTGGACGACTTTCAAAAGCAATGGGTCTTTCATCTTGCATTAGAACAGCACCAATTCCATTTCCTGAAGCATCACATTCCACAATAAAGGTTTTTGTGAAGTCCGGTGTAGCTAAGACCGGTGCTTGGCACATTGCCTCTTTAAGATGTTCAAAGGCCTTTGTTGCTTCCGGAGTCCATGAAAATGCATCTTTCTTCAATAATGTTGTTAGAGGTGCTGCTATTCTCCCATAATTCTTAACAAACTTGCGATAATACCCTGTCAACCCAAGAAATCCTCGCAGATGCTTTATGGATGTGGGGATTTTCCATTCCTTAATGGCTTTAATTTTGCTAGGGTCTACCTTAACTCCTTCATGAGATACAATATGACCCAAATATTCCACCTCCTGGACTCCAAAGAAACATTTGGATCTTTTTGCATATAATTGTTTCTCCTCCAATAGTTGTAGCACCCTGTCAACATGTTCAACATGATCCTTCCAAGACTTGCTGTAGATTAGTATATCATCAAAAAATACTAACACAAATTTTCTAAGGAATGGTTTGAAAATTGAATTCATCAAACCTTGAAATGTTGAAGGTGCATTGGTAAGGCCAAAAGGCATGACCAAAAATTCATAATGACCCTCATGAGTTCTAAATGCCGTTTTCGGAATGTCTTCAATCTTCATTCTGATTTGATGATATCCTGAACGAAGATCCAACTTGGTGAAGTAAATTGATCCATGCAATTCATCCAGTAATTCATCAATGACAGGAATGGGGAACTTATCTTTAATAGTGAGCTTGTTGAGCTCCCTATAATCCGGACACATGCGCCATGATCCATCCTTCTTGTGCACCAATACTACTGGAGCAGAGAAAGAACTTTGACTCGGTTGAATTATACCAGCCTCTAGCATTTCTGCAACCATACGTTCAATTTCACTTTTTTGGACATAGGGATATCTGTACGGCCTGATGTTTGGAGGAACACTTCCTGGAATCAGATGAATAGCATGATCATGATCACGCATAGGTGGGAGACCTTTGGGAGTCTCAAATACCTTGGAATGATTGTCCAGGACTTTTTGGAGATCTGGAGAAATAGATGATTCCAATGTGGAAACATCTAGCGAACATAATTGTGCAATTACACCTCTTTGCTCCTTTTTTAGAAGCTTTGTCATACCATTAGAGCTGATTATCTTTCCTGGTTTCCCTGCAATACCCCTTAATTCAACTTCCTTTCCTTCCGTAGAAAATTTGATGAAAAGTTCTTGAAAATTAAAAGCTATTGTACCCAAGGATTGTAGCCATTGGACTCCTAGTACAACATCAGCACCTCCCATTGGAATGGAAAGCATTGGGCTAGTCAATACATATTCTCCCATGGATAGCTTGATATTATGGCACTTTCCAGAGCAATTTATTGTTCCTCCATTTGCAATCATCACTTGACACTCTGGTGCTGGATATAGGAAGCAATTCAATTCTTTTGCTACCCTACAATGAATAAAATTGTGGGTGCTTCCTGAATCAATCAACACTATTACCTTTTTCTTCTTGATTTGTCCTTCTATCTTGATGGTTTGAGGAGTGGTAATTCCCGCCAATGCATTACAAGATATGGTCGGATTTATTTGTTCTTCATCTAGGCTTTGTTCCTGGAGTATATCCTCTTCTTTTGACCTTTCTTGCTCCTTTTCTTCTTCCTCTTCACAATCTATGTAGAATAATTTCTTCTCAGCACACTTATGACCTTTAGTGTATTTGCTATCACAACTGTAACAAAGCCCTTTTGCTCTTTTTTCTTCCAATTGTTGTGGTGTCAACCTTATAGGTTGTGGAAGACTAGGGCAACAACACTTCCGTCTTTATAGTTGTGAGTGGTATGCTTCCTGGTTGCCATAATTTTGCTTTCCATTTTTCTTGCTAACCTGAATGCCTTCTCTAATGAATCAGGTTCCCAAAGGCGAACATCATGTTGGATATTATCCTTTAAAGACCCTATGAACACATCAATCCTATGCTCCTCTGGAATATCTTTTACCCTTATGTTCAATTTTTGGAACTCCTCAATGTGCTCCATTATTGAACCCTTTTGTTTGAGACTTATCAATTGGCTAAAAAAAGTGTTGCTTTTTGTATCCTCATAATGTGCTATCAATTCTTCCGTAAAAATTGCCCAAGTGATAAATTGTTTACGAGAGCAAAGCCATTGATACCATACAAACTGATTTGGTTCCAAATATAAAGTTGCCATACGTACCTTTTGTGTGTTTTGCACATTATTGAGATCGAAGAATTGCTCCATCTGTAATATCCATGTGGCGGGATCCTTGCCATCAAACTTCCTCATATCGATTTTTGGAATATGGTGGGTCTTCGATCCAACATTAGAGTCTATGGAATCATGATTAACATTTCTTTTGTTCACATCATGAGTTTCCTTTACAACCTTTTCACCATTAGTAAGTATTTCTTGTAGAAAATTTGTCAAATCTTTCTTCAAATCTGCCATGTCTGTCTTCAAATCTGTCCTCAAATCTGTCTTCAGATCATCCATCTTAGCTTCCATGCCCTTTATCTTAGATTCCACGCCATTTATCTTAGCATCTGTTAGCTTTTGTGAGCGTGACATTTGTTGCACTTGTTCTTGTAATTTTGATATATCATGTAGCATTTCTTCCTCTTCTTCATGAGTCATGCTAGAGCTTTCAGGTTCCTTACTAGGTGTTTGCATTTTCTTTCCTCGGGGCATCAGTTACCGATAATAATGCTTTACTATGCCCTTTGAATTCCAAGCTTATGCAAAAATTAAAAAAAAAACTACACACCTTTTTCTACTTTGTAGAAGCCTGATATTGAATCTGATGTATCTCTGTAATTTCGAATCATCCAGTTCTGAAATTGTGACCTGTAGTAGCCTTCTATGTCCTCTTTCCAATGCCACTAGTCTGATCCAAATTGGATTCTCCAAGAAAGAGTTATGCACAATCTCCCACAGTGACCTGATTATAGACTAGTTCAGTAGAGCGAACTTGTAAGAAGTGCCACGTGTCACTGTTTCAACCTTTGACTCTGAAAAATATATAAAAGAAAACTACAGTCCGTCCTCTTTCTGTACCTTCTTACGAAATTTCAATCCGATGCTCAGAAAGAAAGTTATGATGATTTTCCCCAGGTCACCTGTTTTGAATGTAATTCAGGAGTCTGCAAAAAGACCAACTTCCTCAGATCATATCTCCGAAATATCGCGCGAAAAGCTCTAAAATTCGGACCCAAGGTTCAGCGCGATTTCTTCTCAAATGGGTTTTTTTTGCGACTTCTGAAACGTCACAGAAAAAAAGTTATAGCAAAAATGCCATGATGACCTGTTTGGAGCAGCGAAACCCTAGAATCCAAAGCTCTGATACCAAATGTTATGAAACCAGCTCAAGAAAAGATAGAAAAGATAGATCAACACCTTAGAATTCAGCCTCTTCGAGGGGCAACCTCCTTTACATTACATAAATGAACAATTCTTGGATGATACAAATGACAAAACCTCCTTTCTATATATAGGAGTCTAAGGAGTCACAATATAATCCAGCCGACCTAACAATAATAATATAAAGCCACAAAAATAACAATAGAGGGATTCTATGGGCACATTAATAACAATATGGGGGCAATGGGGGCACAACAATATAAATAAGGGGTATAACTACAATGGTAATGGGGTAATCACTAGTATTATAGGGACCCAACAGTTTCTAAGAAACACTTAGAAAGCAAAAACTTGTTCTTTTCTTTTCTTGCAACACACTTCACACACACAAAAACTAAAATTCTTTAACAATGAAATATTATCCTAATGCAAGGTGTAATGAAGATGTAAGAAACTTAAGAATACTCTAAAACAAAGAATGAAAGTAAATTTTTTATCGCTTATAAATAGCCACATTAGATGTTTAGATAGAATATAAGTTCCTAATGCTCATTTTCGTCCAAACACTAAAAGAAAATCTCAGACAAACAAAATGCACTTTCACTTGCAAAAAGAAACCAAATCAAAAGAAGTCAAAAGAAAGAAAAAACCAAGTTTTTAAAAAAATTTCTTTAAAAGCAAAAAACAACTTTTCAAAAGTGCTCCAAATAGTAATGAAAACTTTGAGACCAAAAAATAGGCAACAAAAACACTTTGCAAGTTATCAACCCAAAATGGGTGAAAACTCAACAAAATAGGTGTTTCAAGATGCTCTTAGTGACCAAAAAGTATTAAAAAGAGCTTGGTGACAATGATCAAAAGACCAAGAAAGACAACTTTCAAAAAGCAAGAAAAGCAGCTAGCCACAAGATGCAGTTTTGACACAAAGCAAGAAGATCAAAAAGATAACATTTGTCACAAAGATTGAAACCAATCTTTCTACTCTGGAAGACCAGAACAACCATGATTCTCAGAAAGAAATCTCATGTGCTCAAACACAAATGATGACACTTGCAACAAAACAAAAACAAGACCAACACTTTCCACAACAGGAGAGAATTTGAAACCGGAAACTCGCTGCAAAACCAAAGGCTGAGAACAAAAATTGATTGCTCAGGAAATACTAAGACCAGCACACAAATCTTCTGAAATAGAAAGACTTGACAAAATCTTGGAAAATTAGGGTATAAGCGACTATGTCAATAGACAGCGGCATGTATACGCGAATCATCCCAAAGAAACCTGCGTATACGGAGGTTCATATGGGGAAACTTGCATACATACGCTACTGTAACCTGACGAAACTGCGTATATAACGGTTCACAAGAAAAAGAAAAAAGGAGGTATGAAGAAACTGCTCAGACTTAAAGCTTGAGTTCCTACAGGAACAGACAAATTAGTTATAGCAAGAAGATCAATAACTGAGCCTTGATTGGCTTAAATTAACACAAACTAGGAACAACAATACTGTTGTCCCCAGTGGAGTCACCAATTTTATTGAGGCACAAAGTCCCCTAGGGTTTTGGGTCAACACCCTAGCAGAGCGGAGGTTACCTATAGTAAAAAACAAGCATTCCACATAGCCGTGATACTTAAATAAGCAAACTATGCGAAGAGAGGTGAACTTGGGGGTTCTTCATTCAGGTAGATCCAACCAGGGTTCAAACCATCTTGGAGTTCCTCTCGATCCTTGAACCTTCAAAACAGCCAATTCAAAGAAGCATAGCCATATATAGACAAAGTATCATATAGAAATCAACTTCATAACTTATTGAAAGATGGTAAATTATACATTGAAACAATTATTCATATGTAAACCATAACAACAACATCATATGCATAAAGAATATTGATTTCAGGAACAAGACAAATGTTTCTTTATTACAGATAACTAAAACAAAGCAAGGAATGATATCACCTATATCTTCCTCTTGCTGGTGCCATGCGGAACCATCCTTCGAGTCCGTCCAATCCCAAGTCTTCAAAAGGCTCTTTCCATGAGTCACACAAAGATATCTCAACTAATGAAATGACATCATAACTCAAGGAAACAAGGGTTTCTCGTAGTGGGGGAAGTGCTAGAAGAACAACGATCTTCAGACCTAATCAGGGATAATCTCAGCAGAGTAATTCTCTCTCTTTTCTCTTCATTAAGGCCTTCCCATTGAAGCCTTTTTATACTTCTCCCAAAGTAGTTTTTTAGTTGGGAATTCGTTGGGAACAGTTGGGCCATGGGCACTAATAGGTAATCAACAGGGAAAACCTGTGATCTTCACCCGAAATTAAGGAGATTTATTTTTTTAAGTGTTTTAAGACATATACACGGGTTGGGTACACACTGACCCGTGTACACATGCATTTATCTCAGGGCAATGTCGTGTACAGGGAGTAAAACACTATTTTTTAAGTATTTGGACCAAGTCTGGAAGGAGGGGTTGCCCTAGGCCATAAATGCAGCATCACAAATATAAAGGGCAATATTTGGAGCTATAACGCTCTCCACGTGGGTTTGATCTTGAACCTTCGCACCTGCCAGATAGTACCAATGTTGGGTCAATATTTTGTACAGTCAGTCCCAGAGCTCCCTTTATAAGTGAACATATGGTTCAGGGGAATGAGCAATCCTAAATAGGTAGATGAATACAATTGTTTATATGGATACACACCGTCAAGTGATGATAAAGAAAAGAGTTTCATATATCTCATCGAGGTGATTTTCTTTTGTCCACAATGGATAGTCTAAACTTCTACAAAGTTTTGAGTTCTAGATACCAAGTTCCTAGTATGCACATGTGATAATAACAATATAAGTTTCATTTGAAGCAGCAACAACTAGATGATAAAGCACAATAACAACCCCAACATCTGAGTCGGTGGCATTTTCCTGACCAACAATAGTCTCTCATCTAGGCAGCGCTTTAGCCAAGATCTGTAAGTATCTCAAGGTCAATTTTAATATCACAATTGTATGTGCTTCAAAAGGATGATAAGATAATCAGGTTCCCAATATGCAGAATCCAGATTTGACAAGAACAACAGAAGTTCCATTTGAAGCAGCAGCAACTAGATGACAAAGCACAATAACAGCTGCAACATTAGAGTCGGTGGCATTTTCCAAACCAACAATAGTCTTTGTCATCTAGGTAGTTCTTTAACTGAGATCTGTAGGTTTCACAAGGCCAGTTCTAATAACAAAATATATGTGCTTCAAAAGGATGATAGTTTTGTTACATAGAACTGGCACGCGTTGGGGCACAATAAAATATCTGGAACTTGCAGGTCAAGGGAAACATTTGATTCTTTTCCTCATCACTATAGGTATCACTTTATCCACGGTATTTCTCTCGAATGGACATCATTATTTCATCGTGGAGTCACTGAATTTATCTATTTTTGGAATTATCAGAATTGAAATTGCTTGATGTGCATCTTTTACTAAGAATCTATCCTCTTCTCCCATCATACACTTAAGTAGGATCCCAAAAGGATTCCTCCAATGCAATTAGCACCCAATGCAAAATACCTAGCAACCTTAAGCTTCAATGATCTCCTATGTGATTTGTCCATCCCTCGAGGGAAAACACCTATGGTAAGAAAACATGATATGTCCGGGTATCATGGGGACTAGTGATATCAAATCATATTGGGGCTTTTGAAATTGATTCAAAGACATAGGAATTGTTATAGTGGAAAGTGGGAATTTCCAGTGAGAACAAGACTAGTAAAACATGTATACGCAACCATGTAATAGTCCTGACTCCATACCAAGAAAAGAGAATAATAACTTGGTAGGATGTTAAAAACAATGTGCAAACTACACAATTCACAAGTCAAGCATGGACCCAAGGATAAACATGAAACTAAAATCTCTTTAAATTAGTCCCAAAATTACTAGAATTAATGCAAGCGTTTAAAATCTATTAATGCAACTGCAATTTTAACTTCACTAGGAATGTTCAACCATATAAAACAACACAAAATTGGTTGATCATATAACTACACTCCATGAAATAAAATTCCAATATTAAAGATTTGAATTCTCTTAGATAGCTTGAGAGATTCCATGTCAATGTAATATAGAAAAGCTAGACCAAACTCATGGAACTCTAGGTTTTGAAGGTAAACCCTAGCCTCCTCTAAAATCAATGGCCAAAATAACCCAATAGCCAATTGTGAAATGCCCAACATATATCCCTGTGGTAAGATGTGGAAAACATTCATACATCATAAATGGTAAAAATATATTTATGGACTTTAATCTACATTTCATGAATAGGCCTATCTCAATATATGTTAACAGGGGACTATAATACAAAATGACAAAAGAAAAGGTTCTCAGCATACTGCAGATTAGGATTCAAATATCTAATGGAGCACCCTTTAAGATCACAAGGAAACATGCAAATAAGCCAACTCTCTTGTGCAATGAAATTTACTGGTCTATGAACTCAGATATGATGGTGTTCATCTTTTTAATAAATGCATGTCCTTGCACAACAACTCTCTACACTTCTAGCAACGAGTTAGCTCAATGGAAAATGTTCTCAAGGATTCAAAACTAAGATTGCAGTTGGGTTAAGTTTGCACCACACATGTTGAAAAACCATTGCATGACTCCTTACTAAGTTAATTGAGTTATTATTTGCGACGATCGAGATTTGGGTTAAAGGATTCTTAAGGCTCAATTAACCAATTTTTAATTTAATGGGATCTCTCCCACTAAATTGTGAAAGTAACTGAGTGATTCTTTATAGGTTGTAATTAGGCTTATCATAGAATGAATACCAATCCATACATTTTTTATAGTAGTCTCAAAGATTTATGTACAACAAATTATTCATCTGAAAGTAATGACAACTCAGAAATTTTTATGTAATCGAGAAGTTCATTTAGAAGTTGTAGAAATCAATATTTAGGACAATGTATAAGTGTGTGTTATATACAACATATAGAAGGAAAACATAAACTCATTATAAATTCACTTTCTAGAGTTGATGTGTTACCTAGTTGAAACGCATATTAAGAACATCTTCAACCGATGCATCTATATTGCACTGCATATGATAAAATGAATATATTTGGAAAAATGGTAGTAAGACAATTAATCAGAAGCTTTTATTATAATTACAATTATTCCAATACAAAATGAACCATGTTTATTACTATAATTTGAGTCATGAATGATGGAAGGAAAATAATACATGGAACTAGAAACAACCAACTTACACATACATTTAATACGACTAACATTTTATTACAGGTAATAAAACATTTCGTTCAGGAAACGTCAATGCGCATGGTATGTGTCGAACAACTCAGAATATAGGAAGTAAATAAGAAAAAAGTCATAGTGATATATCATAGTGAATTTCCTAGTAGGTCTATAATACATATTTGGAACAATTCCATATTTTCCAAACAAAGATAAACCATATAGAAACCTGTAACAGGAAAATTGAGGCTAGAAGCCCAATCTTGGAAATAGAGGTTGCGAGCTCGTTTTTTCTAGTCAAGGTTGCAAGCCATTAACATAAGATATATATAATTATTTTGTTCTGAAATCATGAAGAATACCCAGGAAAAATAGAGAGGTAAGATCTAAGCAAAGACCCTCTGCCTATGTATACTTAAATTTCTGGAATAAAAACCATGACACATAACATCACTAGGTAGAAAACGAGATAATGACCCTCTAGGGAGACACATTGTGTACCCACCTAGAGAAGAGAAGACATTTGTTAGCCAATGCCAAAAATAAATTGAATTGTAGTGAGCTGGTCCCGCAAGAGCACGCCAGAGTTACCTGCAAAAGGAAACAGAGGCCGTGAGCTAATATTAAGGCACACAAATTGAAGTGAGATGAGGTATGAGTGGAAAAAGAAACAAAAATTTAGCATCGGAGAAAATGCATAGTATACCTGGTTGATTCATGAGCTCGGTTATCATTTCTCCCATAAGACAGGAATGAAATGTTGGAAATCAAAACCATAGGAAAATAAAAGAAATCCTAAACTAGCCACGCAATAACTTGTTGGGATAAACAAAATAGAAAACTCCATTACCCAAATGACAATGTTTTACTTGGAAATCATCACTTCGAAGATATTGTCGTGGAGTACATGGAACCTAGTTTCTGATTTAGCTGGTTGAGAGACAAAGAGACGTTACCCTTCGGTAGCTAATTATACACCAGATAATTTCAGGAATTAAATTCAAAATAGCCGACAAAACCTCTACCGACAGGTGAAAAATAAGGAAAAATAATTACCTAAAAAGAGGAACAGTAAAGTCCCTTGGAAAAGAGAATCTTCATAACCATCTCCATGTTAAACTTGTATAGGAAAGAAACCCTCAACCAAAACCAAACCAAAAACTGACTAAATAAACAAAAGAAAAAAAAAATGAACAAGCTCAACCTATACCTATGTCCCGCAGTGAGATGCATGGGTAGTCTAGAGCTAGCGAGAGAGGCTCGAAGGGTCACGATGGTGGGAATTCCAAAGGCCACCTCCATAGATACAACACAGTGACATTCATAGAAAAATCACAAAGCTAATGAGAGTGAGATGACAGGTAGAATAGTTTAGCGTTTCGAAGTGCCAAAGCTACACCATTTTTCTAAGCTAAGCCACACTGACCATTTCCCGAAACAAGTACATTGGTCCTATTGGAAGGCGTGTGATGGGATATGGTAAATCACATGGGAAAGGACACCATGGAGGAAGAAAATTTGGCATTCTATTTACTGCATCACACAGGGAGTAACTCCAGTTGGCCTCAAAATTATATGGAGTATTGGAAATGTTATATGGCGTAGCAACCAACACATACCTTGGTTAAATAACAAGGAGAAAGTGAAGCAATGTAATATGGTGTCGATATATAATTTAAGCCTTAACCAAACTATACTGAAGGTATAATTTGGTATATCAAATATAACCAAGATTCTTCTATAACTATAGAGAATCCATGAGTTATGGAAATATTTCCAAGTGATCAATAAGTTATGAAATTAAACAAGGGTGCGTACTTAAACTATAACAAATATATATGTTATAAGCCTGTAGATATAAAACGAAACCATATTTACATGACAAGTATATGGGAGCAGATAAGATCCATATCACCACCATATAAAGTATAATACAGATCTATGGAAAAAAAATAAGCAAACATCTATGCACTAGAAACAATTCTGTTTATATATAAATTTTATGATGTTGTCTTAGACATATGACAGTTTATAAGCCCAAGCTAACTCTCAACTTGAAACTATGACCTTCATGTTGATTCCTATGTAAAACCCTTATTATTAAAGTGTGCAAAATGTTGCAAATATTAGTATCAATGCTTTATGCTCAAACTAAATTAGGTGGAATGCCCTAGTAAAAGTATTGTAGATTATTTGTTTTAGCATTTTCGGTGAACTTTTTTTATGTTAGAGACGCAGGGTTCCGCACAACGTGCCAACAAAGATTATCGTCGTAGTCTATCACAACGTTGAAATTTTTAAACCTCTTCATGGGAGAAAATTCTCACCCGAGGCGTTCCAAGACTTCAAATTTTAGGTTGGAATCTAGACAACTACAAGATTTAGATCATTACCTAAACTATGCATGAATTCCTTAATTTTCGTAGATCCTCAAAAAACCTTTAACAAGGTATAAGTATGCTTGAAAAACAACTTCATAAAGAACTACAAAATCTTAAAGTGGTACAAAACACGTCATCATGCAATAAAAAACACATAATTATAATCCCTGCAATATTCTTCTTTATATTATCTCAAATAATCAGGCTATTACATGTATATCTACAACTATTAGGTAACATTTTTTCAGAGTTCACCAAAAATTAGGCAGAAATAGGGCTACATTACATCACATTACATGCATAAAGAATTCAAATCTCATTCGAAGAACATTCCGACCTATTTCCATTGATATCACTCCCTATAACTCAATCACTATGGATTCATATAGATTTCCTCTCTTTCCTTAATCCATGCTCTCTATATTTGGCCTAACTTAAAGAGTCTTTCTTGGTCCGCTTTGGTAGGGAAAGGGTTCTCATGTACTTGCATGTAATTATTTTAATGGAGGGTGATATAAGATCAATTTAAGAGAATATCTACAAAATGGAGAGGGTCATGACATCAATACAAGGATCTCCCTGGGGTTGAGGGGTAGGGTATGGGTAGTCAAAGTAGTAGTAGATTGTAATTAAGAGTACCGCATATTACTTTAGAAATTCTTGATTACAAATATGTATATTTTATGGTTCAAATATAACAATGTTTTGAAATTCTTTTGTAAGGCATGAAAATGATTAAGTTTGGAATTCTTTTTAGAGATATGCATGTGTACGTAATGGTGGAGTAAATGATTTATATTGGTGGGGGGATGAGGTTGAACCCCAACAAACACAAGTAAGGAGATAAATTTAGGAAGGTTGGTGGTGTGGAGCTATTTAACTTTCTTTGACATACATTTGTCTTTTGGATTGAAATGTTTTCGATGAACACAAGCAAGTGGTGATTATTTGATCTGAGACATTGCAATGTGGTAGAAGAATATCAAATGAAAGAACCTCTTTGGCTCAACAATCACAACTAAATGGAATTTATTCTATTAAATTCACTTGAGACTTAGACATAGCCCCATCTTCAATAAGCAACACCCTTAAGAAGGAAATTCAGTCCATGAAGGGTGAACATGTGACATGGCATAATTGAACACATGTGGGGGAATAATAACACACTATACTCATGTCCACTATCTCTATCACCCACCTCCTCCTCTAAAGATGGGGCCAGATAATCCTACCTCTAGCACTTCTGGTGACTAATTATAGTAATTGTTGTCTTGTTAGTTCTTTTTGTTTTTTGGCATGTAAAGCCTATAAGGCTGTGGGTCTCCTAGTTGGGTATTTTTCTTTTTTACAGTACAATGGTAATAGCATTGGTCAAAAAACCTAGTCGAGGTGAGGCCACATGCATTTTGACGCCCTTGTACATACTTTTTGATTAATGAAAAATCTTCGACTTAAAAAAAAAAACACACTATACTCACACACAATGCAATAAGCAAGCCCCCATCGATGTTATGCACTACTTTAAATGGATTTAGTAGCTATGGATGGCTCTAAAAATCGTAGTTGAATGTATATGATGTTAACTAATTTAACCAACAAAACATGCCTTTGACAATGGTAACTAGACTTACACTCCATTTACTACATTAAACAATCAAGTGAGGCTTTAATAATTGTAACTAGACATACAAGTCGTTGATCAATTTAACCAACCTAACAAACCTTTAATAGTGATAACAAAAATGTACATGTTACTAATCAAGTGACCATTTTGTCATGCCTCTAACATGTGCAATTGAACATAAATGTTATTGATGGGGTTAACCTATCTAACATATCCCCCACAATTTTAGTCAAACATGCATGTTGATTCGGTCAATCTCCTAGATAATGTTAATAAAAAATACATGTTAATATCCAACCTAACATGTCACTAATAATGACAATGGAATGTTCATTTCAATGACTAAGCTAATTGACCTGATATGTTGTTCGTTGAGATGATTAACACATAACTCACTAAGTTGACCAAGTTGACAAACCATTGGTTTTGTCATTGAACTGATATGCCTTTAATAGAGACAACTAAATATACACGATGCTAAACCACTAAACCATCTTGACATGCCTTTAACAATAGTAACAAAGTGTGCAAGTTATAGATTGGGAAAATCAAACTAATATACCTATGATAATCATAATTGACCATACATGTTTGTTGTGATCAATCCTTCAAGTTTTCCCTTGCCTCTATACAAAATTAAGTGTACCATGTAACTCTCAAAGTAGCTTTGATACATATACAAATTAAGTTTGTGTTTACTTGTTCGATCTGTGTTAAAATGTTTCCTCTTTAAAGGTCATAGGATTGGATCCAAAGGAAATTAAGGTATGTACACCTCCATAGATTAAATAGTTAAAGCATTGAATGGAGGTAATCCCTTGTCTCACAAACAAGGGGGTCTCATATGTCAACTTGGAAGCTACCTGTATTATAACTTAATATTAAATATTATTCTTGTTTTTTCTATTAATATGAATGCTTCTAATTTTTAATATATTGTTAAGGATATTACCCCTTGACTAATTAGTGAAGTACTTAATATTAGATGAGAGAATTGTAAGGTTGGAATTTTGGCTACACGGGTTAAATTTTGTGTTTGTATTATGTCAATGCACAATTAGATTTCAGACCTCTCCAGGAATCAATCAAAATCATTTACACATACCAATCAAAGGCATTCAATAGATCGTTAAAGTAGTGGATGGGAGGAGTTCATTGTCAGATCCATCTAAGGGTTTCCAAACTAGAGAAACAAGGGCATGTGTTTGAGTTATGGCTAACGTTTAAAAGATTGCTACAAGGAGAGGAGTTGGTAGGAGTCCTTCTTATGGCAAGGCCCTGCACCTCTTCCTTTATTTCTTAAAGTAGGCTTGAAATAAGTGATTATAGATATATCATACATATAATATGCAAACCACTCACAACACAACATTAGTGAACATTTTCATGAGACATAACTTAATTTATTTTCAATTTATTTTTGTTTAAAAAAGGAAAGATATGATACCATGATGCAATACAATGATTCACCAACATTAGGCACCAAACAAATGACTTGGACCACGGATGTTATGTACAATGACAATCATCCACTATAAATTATGATTATTAGCCACTCTGACACCCCTCATTTATGGTAACTCATTGAACATGCTCATGAAATTTGAGATCACTCGACATGGTGAACATGCTCTAGTTAACACAATCTAGTATGGTGTGAGGGTCTTGCCTACAATGCAAGCTTTCTAACACCCTTTACAACAAAATTTCTTCACGAAGAGCATTTGAAATTGCTTCATAATTTTGCCTTTGTATATGAGAAAGAAACTAAATTTTACTTCTCCCTTATCTAATATAATGCTCTTGATTACAAATTGAACAATGTATCATGACATTTCCTTTCCCTCTTCGTGTGAACTTGCTCAATTAGCATCTAGATACCTTGTGAGATAAAAATTAATGTATATATTGTATTTGGCATTGTGTCAATTATTCATTTTTTATGACTTAATATTGTGTTAATGGCCTTCCAATGCATGGTCAGTCTTGAATTAAAATTTTGACATGGAAAATCCCAATTTTGCAATTTTGGCAATTGGAAGCGCAATGTAGGGACAACGTGTATCCACCTTGGTGGACAGTGGGGCAACCCAACATTTTATTGATGCACAGTTGGTGGAGTGTAGAGGCATTCATAGATTGATATATATCCTAAACAACATGGGTGAGAGAGGATGCCCATTATTCACCTCAGTTGTCTTCTTGACTGTTGGTTCGATATGTTGAGGATATGGTTGATGGTCCGATATTGAAGTCAAAATCCTTCCTTAACCTTTTAGAAAAATAGGTGTCTCCTCAAGTATCTCCAATAATATCCTATGAAGAGTCCTAACATTTAACTTGGGACTATGAGCCATCGTGATCATCTAATAATTAATTGAAATAGCACTAGACCCCAATTCAGGGATTGGGTGGATCGTATGGTAGGACTATGCTAGTGGGAACCCTAAATAAATAACTAGAAAACCCCTTGATTTTCTACATAGATGGAATTCATCTCCCAAATTTCTTGTTGGATACACAAGTCCTAGAAAACATGACAAGGAAGATGAAGATTTCTCGTGGCTATGTGTCTTAGGAATGTTTTTCCTTTGTTGAAGATCAAGTCATAACCACGGTATTCCAAAACTGCAACAGAAATGAGATTTTTCTTTAGGCCTACAACTAACATGACATCCTTGAGCGTGACAGGGGAGCATGACTCCCTCTGAAAGGTGATTGTAGCAATACTGGTCATGTTGTACCTTTCGTCGTGCCCTAGCTTGATGTGCATATGGAGATCTTTCTCCTCTAGGTCACTGAAAAAATCTCTACACCCTGTCATGTGGAACACTGCACATGATTCGAAGTACCACATGCTCCCCATCACTATGTTGGACATGAATGTGATAAGAATAAATTCAATGTCGAACTGTGAAGCCATGGCTTCACTCGCTGCTCCTCCTAAGGTCTTCTTACTTGTCCTTTTCTATGGGCACATCGTGGCATAGTGATCGTATTCATGACAATGGAAGCATTTAATTTTTGACAATATTTCTTCTTTCTCACTTGGTTGGATTTTGGTTTGGTTTGAGATTTCTTCCCTTTTTCCTTCATTCCCTTTCCAACCTGTTAGGGTCCTATAATAATAGGATTCATAATTTTTAATTGTCTATGGTTAGTCTTGTAATATTGTACATACTTTTGCTTTCTACAAAATGTTTTCCATATTAAAAATTAAAAAATGTCAAGAGGGTATGTCCTGAAAGAATAATCAAAGGACAAAAAGAAATAGAAATGATCAAAAAAGTGAAAAATATAAACCCCAAAAAGAAATAAAACAGATCACGAAAATGTGCAAATTCAAGTGCCATTATCTTTTAATTTACTATGCAAAATAAGGTTGTGTGCATCTTGTTAGAAAAGCCACAATCCATGATGGTCAAATAGCTTAATCTTGACTTATTCATGGTTTAAATTTTATGTTGATAGATAGAGAATAAGAATTTAGCCAAACTGTTTAAGCTTGACAGATCAGTAGTTAGCTAGAGAATAAAAATGAACTCAACTTAATCTGAGCCATTGGAAGTTATAAGGTTAGAATTAGATAGTTTTCTTGTAAAAAGAAAAGGGAATAAAGGGTCAGCAAGCTCAAATGCACCCAATAAAGTGAAGAAAAAATGTTAGGATAAATAAATGGTAGGTAGAAGAAAGGCTGCAAATGCATAAGGTTGCTGAGTCAAAAGCACATTTATCATGCTTAATATTATGTTTCATGTGCAGGAGCATTTATGAGAAACAAAAGATGTTCACAAGCTAGTTTAACTAATTTCCCCTCATTTCACTATGCCCCCACACGCTTATTTGATAATTTCCGCATTATCCCTTTATCAGTTATAAATCCCCTTTTCCTTTAATTTTGATCCTTACCCCTTAGTTTCACACATTTCCCTAGTCATTACCCTTCAAAAATCATCCTCCTACCCAAAACCCCTTTTCCCTAGTATGAAACCCATTTCCCATTGCAAATATTACGTTCCCCCCTTATTAATTTCCCTATTTCCCTTCAAACACCCATAAAAGGCCCATTATCCTAAATTTTTAGCCCCCCGCATTATCTAATTAATTTCCCCCTTTATATTTCCCCAACAAACCATTTTTTTAACCCACCAACCCTTGGTACGGTTAAAAAACCCCACCACATAATCCCTAGTCCCATTTTATTAACCCGCTGCTTTTATTTAATCCCGACCTTATACACTAATTAATTACAATTTGTTGTAATTAAACCCTAAGCCCCACAAATCCCTTCCCTGATTCCCTCCGTGTAGCTTTAGCACATGACAATTGTCCGATCTACTGCCCCCAGATCTGATGATGCGCATCCATATCACACGGGTTCACTGTTCGACCGATAGCACCCTGAGAACACACACGATTCGCGGTTTTGCCTGGGCATTGTTCTACTACATGGCAGCCCTAGGCTATATCGTTTGCTCATGAAAAATGCGTCCTACCCTCCCAAAGTGGTGTGATGGCCAATAAAACCACCTCCCCACCCAAGCGAAAAAACTGCCCACTGTGCATTTATATTTTTTGCACCAAAATGTGACTCTTACCCGTTAAAAAGTCGGAAAAGCCCCAATTCACTCTTTTCGCTTGATTTTCACTGCAACTGTTGCTCAAGTAATTTTGCGACACCTTGAACCAATGTGACCAAATTGACCACTGTCTGTCTTCTAAAGAAGCTCCAGACACCCAATTCAAGCAATCAGTTCACAGTTGAAGCCACCATACTCTCTCCATTCACCATTGAACCCAGTTTGCAAGCCAAACCACAAATTTCCAGGTATTCATGGGAAAACGAGAACAACCCTTCAATTTGAAAATGCACAGGCTAATTGAAAGCTTAATTAATTGAAATAAATTAATAAATTTTCCTAAATTGAAGACAAGCTTATTTGTATACCCCAAACCCTCCTTTTACAATTTGTAATTACTCACTCACTGTACCATAAACTCCTAAAACCCCACTTCTAGAACCTCTACAAGCTTTATTCATATCTCTAAACCCAATTATGGCTTCCCAAACCTCTCTAGATGTGAGACCTATGTAAACTCCTCACCTGGACATCGACCACCTAGCATTAGCAGACAAACATTTTCAAATAAAGGATATTGTTTCCCCAACTTACCTTCTAAAGCTCCACTGTTGGAGTAATGACAAATTCCTAAATCAGGACGATGATATGCACCTTTGGGAGTCTAATTTGCCCAAGTATTTGTTCCCAGAAGTACACCAAGTCCCTGACATCATCCACTTCTATCATGCTTGTTACATTCCTAGCCAAAGGGATATTATCACCCCTAACCAACAAGTGTTATTTACTATCACTGCAGAGTCTATTAACCAAATGCTGCAAGTCCAACCAAGCCCTAATGAGACCCCATTGTCTATTGGAGACTTGCTGGACCTCTATGTCAAATTAGACCTGCCAAAAATAGCTCAAATATTCTAAACCTTCATCATAAAGGATTGTCATACTCCCACCATTTTTCAGAGAGAGGCAGACAAATTATTATCATGCTCTCATGCTTCTTAGGATATATCATAGATGAGCATGTGGATGAGGTTGTCCTGGCCTTTCTTTCCATCTTTAGCCCAGGCAAGCCTCCTATTGTTATTTATAACTATGCTCAATTCATTGCAAAGAGGATGCATGAATAGCTCACCAGACTACCAACTAAGAGAGTTTTCAAGTATTCTTCTGTATTATTTCAGATGTTTTTATATTATATATCAAATAAATTCCCTGTCAGCATCCAGAAGCTAGATAACAAAGGAAATCCAAGGTCAGTTATTTATTGGACACCCTTAATCCAAAAATACTCGACTGCCTTCACCTAAAAGGACATCATTGATTCATTTGTCCATCCAGTCATGAACATGCTAACCAGTACTCCTTAGCCCAGAATTAGCCAAGAGGTGAAGAGGGTCTTACAGTTGGCCAAGAATAGTAAGGTGGGAGACTAGTATCTCTACCACAACCACACAGATATTAGAATTTATGGATGCCAACCTTCCCCTTACAAATTGCCCAAATACCTTGCTATGAGGATATTTTCACTGGAATACTTTAGGTAGATCACAAATTCTGATGAATTAAACTTCATAGAAGCTAGGAAGAGAAACCTATTTAAAATGAA
This sequence comes from Pinus tabuliformis, assembly GCA_031772625.1. Taxonomy (NCBI): domain Eukaryota; kingdom Viridiplantae; phylum Streptophyta; class Pinopsida; order Pinales; family Pinaceae; genus Pinus; species Pinus tabuliformis. The sequence goes on from CM062818.1 coordinate 279,517,655, forward strand.
AAATCCATTGGGCTCTTTCATTTGTAATAATAGAGAAGCTAGACCAAAGGCAGATAAGATTCTACAACAAATGAAATTCAGAAACAGCTTTATGGGGTAGTATGATCGTTATGGGGTGATAAATAAGTTGAGGATCAAGGTCAAATTGGAACCTTTCATCCATCATCCCATACCAGACATTAAGAGGTTTTCCAACCAATCAGAATGGTTGGAAAACACTCTAATTGACATGGATAGCACAGTAGTGGATGTAGAGAATACATTGATTGATGTAGAAAAGAAAAATTGATGAAAGTTCTTTCCTGCAGGTTCCAGAACTAGGGGAACCAATGAATATTCCTCCTATCTTATATACCCTAGAAAATTAGGAGAGAAACCCAAAGAAAGATAGGGAGGAGGGTTCCAGTTCTTCTACGGAAACCACAGATGAGCACTTTCAGCTCACAAAAAGGCGCAAGTTGAATACTGTAACCAAAAAGGAGGACACCATTGAATGAGTGGAAATAACTGACACTGATAGAATGGTGGAAAGAAGCAAAGGCACAACAGCCTCAGGAGAAACACAACAACCCTCAACATCTAACACTAAACTGATTGAGAGACAACTCAATGTTGAGGTTTCTTCTTTCACCAGGCAAACAGATAAGGAAAAATATATCAAGGATAGGTACAAGGAGATCAAGTTGAGAAATGAGAAGTTGAAGGTTGAAACATATGCCCAATACTTGAAGCACACACTAGAAAATCAAAGCAAGTTGATGTCATCTTTTGACATCAAAGCAGGAAAAATGCAGGTGTCCTTCATGCAGCCTACTATTCTACTGCCGAAAACATCAACTGACTACAAAAAAACTAACTTCGAGGTGTTGGCCAAGGATATTCATCCCATTGACCAAATTGAATTCCACAAGCAGAGAGGAGAAGATGATCTACTCCACTTTGACAGGAAAGGCCATGGCTACGCATAAGCTACAAAGCTCCTTGGATAAAATTACAGCCCAATATAAATTGGAAAAGGCCTCCTCATAGGTCAAGGACAACAGGATCAAATCATTGGAGGACTTGGTAATTGAGTCGGTACATGATCCCAATGACATTAACGCTGCTGAGAAATTGATCAAGAACAAGAATGAGGACATTGCAACTCTTAAAAAATAGTTGAAACTTCCTCGTTCATAGCACCCACAAAAAAAAGAGGTCCTGGAGAGCCAAACACAGCAGGAGCAGGTGATGGACCTAGTTCGACAACTGAATGATCAACTAAAGGAAATGGAAAAGGAGTTAGATAGCTTGATACAGGTAAACCAAGCTAGTCTTGAGACTGACCCTGCCACTATTATCCCAATAGTTACTACTGCAGTACCTTCCACTTTGGAAACATCAATAGCTCCTACAGCTCTAATGGCTACAACATGGTCATCTTCTACAGTGTCTACATCAGCAACAGGTTCAACAACAACAGGGTCAACAAGTGATGAGGCTACCAAATTGGTCAAGGCAATGGAGGACATGTCCATTCAAACCACATAAATGAACAAGCTCAAGGAATAGGTGACCAATCTAAAGACTGACTATAAGCTTGCATAGATTATGCACAAAGAAGAACTGTAGAAATCAACCAGGATGAATGAAAGAATAAAAAACTTGGAGAAGGAACTGACTTTAAAGGAACCCCTTAGATAGGCTAAGGAACAATTATGGGCCAATATCATTGACTTTGTCAATGATATTTGGCCATCCATTCAACTAATTTTTTAGCAAATTGACTTGGTGAAAGAGGCTACAGAAGCCATACAGAGAGTGAAAACGGAATTGGGAGATATGCCAGACGAAGCAACAAGGATAATTGACTTCCGTAACTCCAAAAATAAGTATGAAATACATAAATTAGAGATACCCGACAGGAAAAGTACAATATTAGAAGTAAAAAGGGTCCTCACCAAGAGGAATTTAATTCTAAACCTTGAAGATAGGTGCCAAACCATGCAACTGGCTATAAACATGATCATGGTTAAATCTGAAGTTTTGAGGCAAAAGGGTCTACCCAATCACTTAGGAATAAATGATTAGTTAATGCCACAAGAGGACTACAATAGAAGAATTAGATAAGTGGTGAGGGATCAAGTGAGCACTTCATCTATGAATGGGATGCCAATTGGAAAGGTCATATACCAAACTTTTGAGAACTTGTTTTACCTCCAGCATGAGGTAAAACACCTTTTTGTGAATAAGCCCACTTTTGCCAAGTACACAGAGGCAGATGATATTTATAGGAAAATGATAAGTATCCAATTACCAGATGCAGAAACATGGGAGAAATTGAATGACTTACTATAGAAATACATAATCAAAATGTAAAAATGTACAGTAAGGCTAAAAGGCACAGTAAAAGGATAATGACATGCCAACCAGGTAAAAGAGTATCAGGTGAAAGTGTATCAGTTGAAAGGCCGGAAAGAAAAGAACATCCAGTGTGAAGACCAACAACAAAGTAGATATTAAAAGGCAAAATATCAGAGCTTAAAGATAGCACAACCTAATAAACAGGGACAACAAATAGCAGTTCAATAGTTGTCTCTATTTTCTTGCATGAAGATATTTCTTTCTCTAGACTAATTCCCAAGACAGTTTGGGATATTTTGTAAATTACTTTTTTATAAATACTTCATAATTAGAAGTATTGAGTGTGGATTGCTATACATTTGTAGAGTTATTTTGATCATAAACCTAAAGGGTATTGTACCAATTTTTTAAGTTAGCAGACTAGACCAAGTAATAAATAGATTACATTACAGGATTCATGTGTTGAGCTATTACAGTGAAGCATTTTCTTTGTCAAATTTGTTATTTTCTTATGTTTTTCACAAAATTGAATGTTTTCAAAATTTGAATGAATTAACTAGAAATTTGTCTCAGAATTTGTTTAAGTACACTCTGTTTTGAACAGTTGATCATTTACATGTTTTCTTCTGATATCCGGATTTGAGAATCCTTAATTTCTCTCCCATCCTGGTTGACCTCTTTCACTTTCTTCATAATTCAGCCTAACGAACCCTTAATTCCTCCTTGCATCTGATTTAAAACCATTTCACCATCCTACCTTGAGATCTAAAGTAACTCTGCTATCTTGCCCTGTAGACATTGTTTTTAGAACTTGATCCAGTCTTGTTTTCTTTATATTTGACCCGATAGCCTAATGGTAAAAGACACCTCTCTTTTCATCTAATTAAGTGACCCCGCCACCAAATCCAAATCAAAACCAAAGTACAATCATAACTAGCCTAAAATAAAATAACTAAACAAAGTTAAATCATAAAGAGAGAGCCCTCTTTGAGAATTAGGAGGGCTAGATCCTAATATCCAAAGTAGATTTGTGGTTACCTCTAATAATTTCTTTCTAATAAACTCCTGAGAAATATTAGAGTGATAACACAACCAATACAATGTTTTCTTCATCCTTTCCCTTAGATGAGGTCCCATCTCTGGTATTCTGCTTTATTTCCTCCTGTACCAAATCGTACCATAAGTGTTCCCAATTCGGTAGTTTCTCCCTCCCATTCACTTAATCTTGATAGCTATGCCAACTCTTGGGAAGGCTCACAAGGGATATTCCTACCAAATCATCCTTTGAAAGAGTAACGCTAAATCCTGCAAGCTCATCATGAACTCATGTGAACCTCCTCAGATATTGCAAGAGAAAGTCATTCTTCTACATCTTCATATTTCAAAATTTATCCTTGAGCACAAACTTTTTTTGGTCACTACTATTCTCGAACAGATTTGTTAATGCCTACCACATTGCATAAGGATTTTATTTCCAATGGAGATTGCTGACAATGTGATCCCGTACTCCCTGAAATATTATTATCCACACCTTGGCTACAACTTTCTTCGAGTGAGAAAGGTTCTAGGCATCAGATTCTGTTGGTTTTGTAACATCTCTCGTGATCTGTTCTAGAAATCTGTTGTCATCGAATACCTACTCCATGCGATCCTTCAAGTCAATGAAATTAGAGTTTCCTTCCAAGGCATACTCTAGCATCAGCCCATTGAAGGTCATCTTTCCAGTTCTTAAGAGATCTTGCTACACTGAACTGCAAATTCGAACCTCCTAAGAAGAAAATTTGAAATTCCTACTCTAATGTGAATCCTCCTATGATACGATGTAGAAATTATGGTGTATATTTGCAACTGCTCATGAAGTTTTTTCAAAATCATAAGACACAAACCTACTCTACTACTCTACAGAAGTTAATTCACAATTTAGAACAAAAAATTCAGACATGCAATAAGAAATAAAACACATGCACACAATATTTTTCCTGGGGAAAGCAATATTCTAATAACTCCAATGCCTTCTTGCATCAATCTTATGAATATAGATGTATTACAATTGCTTTACTCAATTGTGCACAACCTGTAAGTGAATAACCTATCTCTCTGCTCACTAAGAAGCTCAAACCCAAACTTTGTCAATTTCTGCCTCTGCTTGAGCCCCTATTTCCTTGTGCAATTCCTTGAGAAATTAGGCCCCTATTATTTAGGTTTTTTTCCAAAATGGATTGCGCAATTCCTAAGGTTGATCATGTGACTACATGCAACACCTATACGCTCAAGACTAGTCTACAACTAATGTTACACAGCCTTGGAATCTCCATCATAGATTGGGAACTCGACTTCTTTTCATGAACTAGCTAGTTTGGGTTGACTGATCATTTACCTAGATGATCACTGCATTTGACTGAAGTCGCACTGCACAACTAGCCTTCCACTAGTTCCTCCAACAATTAGAACTAGCTTAACTAAAAACAACTTGAGATAATTCACTTTGATTGCTACAAATTAGTAATCACACATGCTTAACTGAACTCTAACTCATCTAACTTGAATTTATTGAGTAAAATGGGTGACACAAACCATGTCATACAAGCTAATTGCATCCAAGTTGTCTGTTGATGTGGAAATTCAAATTTTCTCAATTTAATCAAGGCAAAATCAAATTGAGAATTTCTTGTTTCATTTTTCCACAATCATTCAAGTGAATCTAATCCATGTTGCCAATCTAACACAACAATGTGCTAATAATAAAAACCAACAGATATAAGTAGCGTTCAAAATAAATAAAACAGTCAAAAAACACATATTTAAACATAATCGATGCAGACCCCGAAAAGTACTAAAAACTATGTTACCACCTATTAACATTCATCGAAAGTGTCTCCATCGCTCCTGTCACGATGCACACCTCTATTTTCGGTCGCCCTAAATCCCATTAGCTGTTGTCAACCTCCATTGCTTTACTTCCCGAAGAACCCATAAATAGCGTAAAGACAAACCCCCAATCCTTACCTTTTTTACTAGTGCGTCATATTCAAAATTTTAGGACAAAAGATTTATCTTGTCTTAAAAAATTGTCTTAAAATTCTCATCCATGTAGTAGTTCTCAGGCCAATGAGTAACTCCTCAAAGAAAAAATGATTCGTATATCTCATTCCTTCAGCTAGGTCTTCATTATATACATAAGGGAGAGACTGTTCACTTCATCTTCCAATGACTGTTCATATTACTTATTTATTTATTTACATTACATTCACCCAATCCTGATGATTAGGTGTCAACATTCCCCCCCTTAATCTGAAGGGATGTTAGTGAGTGCAAGCATCATTATGAATCATTGAAGCTTTTCTCTTCCAAGCGCTTTGGTGAAGATGTCTGCAATTTGCTCATTAGTGGAACAATGATGGAGATGGATTGTTTTGGCCTCAACATGATGTCGAATGAGATGATATTTAGTATTTATGTGCTTCGTTCGATCATGAAACTTTGGGTTCTTGGCCAAATTTATTGCAGAGGTATTGTCAATCATGAGTGGAGTTGATTGTACTTGTTTTACCTGCAAATCTTCAAGAATTTTCCTGAGCCACACAATTTATTTTGTTGCTTCAGTTGTTGCCACATATTCTGCTTCTGTTGTGGAATCTGCTGGAACTGATTGTTTGGTGATCTCCAGGAGATAGCTCCTGATCCAAGACTCATAGCATATCCTGAAGTAGATACCCCAGTTTATTTGTCTCCATCGAAGTCTGAATCAGAGTATCCAATCAAACTGAAGTCGTCCACCTATGTATACTTGATTCCAAAGTCTTGAGTTCCCTTCAAGTACCTTAGAACTCTTTTTGCAGTAGACCAATGTCCCTCACAAGGCTTTTGCATAAACTTGGAGAGGATTCGAACAACAAACGAAATGTCTTGTCTGGTAGTAGTTAGGTAGTTGGGACTTCCTACAAGCTGTCTATACTTTGTTGCATCCTCAAATTCTTTTCCTTCAATAGATGTGAGCTTTAAGTTTTTTTCCATTGGAGAAGTAAGAGGATTGCATTCTGTCATGCCAAACCTATTTAACAGATCTCCAATGTACTTCTTTTGAGAAAGAAATATGGACTTCGGATGTTGAGTTACTTCAATACCAAGATAGTAATGAACATAGCCCAAATCAGTCATTTCAAAACTTTTCCCCAATTCCTTCTTTATGGATGCAATGTAACTTTCATTGTTCCCTGTCATCAAAATATCATCTGCATATACCACAAGATATACAACTATTTTGCCAACTTTCTTGACAAATGTTTGAAATTGAGTTTCAGAAGATGCTCAGTTAGTTTTTCATACCAGGCTCACGGTGCTTGTTTGAGGCCGTACGAGGACTTCACAAGTTTTCATACTTTATGTTCATGTCCTTTCACAGCAAATCCTTTAGGGTGGGACATAAAAACATTCTCTTTTAGATTTCCATTCAAGAAAGGAATTTTTACATCCATTTGATGGACTTTCCAACCGTTCTGAGCTGCTAGGGCAAAGAGTGTCTGAATAGTATCCCATTTTGTTGTGGGGGCAAAATTCTCCTCATAATTGACCCCCTCCTTCTGTGCAAAACCTTTTGCCACAAACCTAGCTCTGTGCTTGTCAAGTGAGACGTTAGCTTTATACTTGTTCTTGTAGACCCCCTTGCAGCCAATTGGTTTGGTTCCTAATGGAGGATCAACCAGCTTCCAAGTTTCATTCTTAATGAGGGCATCATACTCCTTTTGCATCGCTTCTTTCCATTCATCATGAGAAGTAGCTTCTTTGAAGGAAGTTGGTTCAAAATCTGTAGAGAAGTTCAATTCACAATCATAAGAAACATCCATATCAATAGGTGAATTAGAGTCATCTACATCACCTCCATTTTGCCGGTTTGAATTTCTAGTTCCTGTCTTTCCAACCTCGTCAGGATGAACACTTTCAAGTGTCTTTGTCAGCCACTTTGGGAGGCCTTTCTCAGATGGTCCAAGCTACTCCGTTGATTGAGTTGGGACTGAATCAAGATTGAGTCTCCCAATTCTATCAATCACATCACTTAAAGCATCATCCGTTGTTGGAGTTTCATACAGGGGAGAGTGTTCTTCAGAAGAAGATTCCACATGTTGATCTAGTATAGGAATCCCCCCTTCAAGATGTGGAATCTGATTATCAAATTCTTGAAATGATTTTGCTTTTGTGAATCTATCCACGCAATCAAGTTGTCGCTCAACAACATAGTCAGTTTTGGATGATTCAAGAAAAATTACATCTCTAGATACAACAAACTTCTTATTTATTTCATCATAGAGACGGTATGCTTTGGAGGTGTTTGAATACCCTAGGAAGATACATTTACAACTTCCAGCACCAAGTTTGTTTCTATGTACCTTTGGTATCAAGGCATAATATGTGGAACCAAAGACCCTGAGATGCTTTACCGAAGGAACATGTCCATACCACATTTTATATGGAGTCTTGTTTCTAATAGCATTAGATGGACATCTATTCTTTATATATACAGCACATAGAACAGCATCAGCCCAAAACATTATCTTTACATTTTTTAAGAAGAGCATGGATCATACCATATTTAAGATTGTCCTATTCATACTTTCAGCTACACCATTCTGTTGGGGATTATAAGGCATAGTTGTTTGATGTTTGATCCCATGTTGGTGATGATAGTGTTCAAATTCATTTGATGTGTATTCTTTTCCATTATCAGTGCCAATAGACCCAATATGAGATTGTGCATCATTTTCAATCCATTTATGATATTCTTGAATGTTTGAAAAGCATCAGATTTGTTCTTCAGTAAATAAACCCAACACATTCTGGTGTAGTCATCAATAAATGTCATGATATATTTATTTCCATTTACAGAAGGAACAGGCATTGGACCACATAAATCTGAATGAATGAGTTCAAGTTTTCTATGTGCTCTTGAATGAGAATCATGAAAAGACTGTTTGCTATGCTTTCCTAGAATGCAAGCATCACATTACTTAAGTTTCCTAGGAGTTGTAGGCAAACCAGCAACACCATTTTTCTTCAACAAGCGGAGGCTGTCATAGTTCAAATGTCCAAATCTAGCATGCCATAATAAACTTGATGGAAGTGTACCTTCGTCATGATGAGAATTGTATGAGAAATGTTGTGCACGAGCAGAGGTACCTTGCAGCTTGATAAGACTTTCTTCTTCTATTCCCCTCATGACAAGTGAGTGGTCAGATGCTTTTCTTACCTCAAGCTTGCCATCAAACATATGAATGGAGTGACCTTGCTGGCGGATGTGAACCAAGGACAAAAAGTTTCTCTTGAGCTGTGGGAGATATAGAACATGATGCAGAAGAAGGTCTGGAAGACGAGGTAGTTTAAGCCTGATTGTACCAAGCCCCGATGTCTTGATTTTTGATTGGTCTACAAAGTATACAGCTCCATCAACATTGTCAGTAAATTCTTCAAAAAAATATTTTTTGTAAGTCATGTGGCAGGTTTCTCCTGAATCAAGCAACCAATCATTTTTCCAAGAAGCAAGTGAAGCATTAAATAAATCTTCATTTACTCCAATATTACATTGTGCCACAACATAGTGAGTGGATTCAGGTGTTTCACCTTTGTCTGTATCATTAGTTTTACCTTTTTGTTGGTTTCTTTCCTGCTCAATTGTGTCCCATGGTAGCTTGCATGTAGAGGCATCATGTGATCCATTTATTTGCATTGTATGCAGTGCAGATCTGCCTTTTCTCGTTGAGAGTGGTTGCCCCCCCTGCCTCTGAAATTTCTTCCTCTTCCTTTTTGACCACCTCTTCCTCTGGAAGAATCTTGAGCAAGATTATTCTCTCTATGTGTAGGACACACAACTTTTTCGGAAGACAGAAAACCCTTCTCTTTTTCAACAAACTTCTCCATCATAAAATTTGAACTGAGCCCAAAAATAATTACAATATTCGTAGCAAAACACTAATAGTAATTTGCTATGTCTTTACAAAATGGAATCAACTGCAAGCTCTCAATATTCATATATCATGCAATATATATTGTATTCCTTATAACATATTCCACAATATTCATATACCAAGCACGATCATCGAGTTAATGCACCAGAACAACAATGTTCTTGGACAACAATATTCTTGTATAGCAGGTAACACGCTACACCTTTATGCAACATATTTCCCTCACCTCATTGTTTATGCGAGAACTAAATGAAAGGCTCATCGACGGAATAAGATGACAACCCACGAAGGAACGGATCATATGAATAGAGGGAATAAGGACCCCGTTGGATTCCTTTTTCCGGGTAGAATTGTTGTTGCAAAAATGCATACTCGCCCTATTCGTTTATATGTCAAACTCATAAATCTACATAAAGAAAAATGTTGGATGCAATGCATCAGGTTGTTTTTGTTAAACACTATGCTCAATACCTGGACGGCATGCTGTTGGTGGATGGCAATTGACTATGCTGAGAATTTGCATCTAAAAGCAGCTTTCGAGGCCCTTTCAAAGAGACTTCTGCATCTAAAAGCAGCTTTTGAGGCCCTTTCAAAGGGAAACTATGAGGAAACGGTACGCAAGCAAGTTATCAAGTAGCCCGGAGGCCAAAACAATTATGAAGCTCTCGTGCTTCTGGGCAAGGCCCTCTTCTGTGGGAACCAATACGATCATGCTCAAACTGCGTATCGCTGCGTTGTTGATCTCAACCCATTAGCCTTGTGAGCTTGGAAAGGGACTTGGTAAATTGTATGAAGCATCTGAAAATTTTGATAAGGTTCTAAAGGCCGAGGTGTATTCCAACAGATAGTAAAGTCTACGCAACAGCGAGCAGCGTAACAATTCAATGCATGGCATTTAGCAAAAAAATTCAAGGTAAATACTGGTGTTTTATGACAAAAAAAACTTCAGACCACCATTTCTTACAATGCCAAAACAACATTATAATACCAGCTCTCTTCAAAATAGGAGCGGCGTACCAATTTATAATACCAGTGTTCCTTACAATGCCAAAACAATGTTATAATACCAGTGTTCTTCAACAGGAGCAGCGTACAAATCAACAGTTCAACGCAGCGTTCTGGAGCAGCGTAAACTTCAATTTACTCAATGTGCCAGCCTTCAGATTAAATTGCATGTACCATGTCCTTCTTGCATCAGTATTTTTCTTTGACCTGAAAACATTTCCAGGTAGGAAATTTCACTAGGATGGCATTTACTGCAACATCGATGCAAGAAACAGAAATGACAGCCTGACGATGGCTCTTGAGGCCACGCAACAAGACAATATTCCACCGAAACGTCTTCAGACAATATTCCAGTTATGAATCCATCCCTCCCTTAACGCTTTATGAATTTAGGTAATAAGAACAGTAGATAGACTGCGCAGTAGACAGAGAGGACAGAGAGCACAGTGGACAGTGGATAGAGAGCTCAGTAGGCAGACTCCATAGGGGTAGAGGACAGAGAGCAGTAGGCAAAAGGGAGTTACAACTATTTTGGGAACTTGGCTCTGATACCATGTCAGGCCAGACAGTAACTCCTCAAAGCAAAAATTATTTGTATTTCTCATTCTTTCAGGTAGGTCTTCATTATATACATGAGGGAGAGACTGTTCAATTCATCTCCCGATGACAGTTCATATTACTTATTTATTTATTTACATTATATTCACCCAATCCTGATAATTAGGTGTCAACAGTAGTGTCGGATGCAATGACATACAAGTTGTCTCTAATCATATCAAAAGAGATCAAAGGGACAAAAGAATAATTAATGTTTGGGAAATCTTGCTAGGGAATGTTTCATGTTCTCCAGAATTGGCTACTCCCACAAAATGATGATCCCAACAAGTTGTTGTCTTTATATAAGATTACATGAATTGAAAGTGAAATAGTACCGTTGGTATAGACGCGATACAGTAGTAGCCCTAAAGCTGGTGGACTTAGCGTGCACTGTAAGAGTCAATTTTGTAGTTGTTAGATAATATTTTCTTAAATTGATATGTTTTTGTCTTAATCGTTAATTGTCTTAAATGGGTTTGGTTTTAAGTGGCCATTGTCTTAAGTATAAAATTGTCTTAAAATATTTTTGTCTCAATCTGTTTTTGTCTTAAATATAAATTTGTCTTAAACTATTTTTGTCTTCATAAAGTTTTGTCTTACACTGTTTTTGTCTTAAATACAAAGTTTTGTCTTCAAATATTTTTGTCTCAAACTCTTTTTGTCTTAAATTTTATATTTAAAACAATTCAATTGATATTAAATTTTAATGTAAAATAATTAAAATATAAAATGGCTTTATCAAATCATGAAGTTTCGGTGTTCAATTAAAGAACCGCGTAGCATGTTATTGTTTGTGAATGGAATTTTGTACTTTCCTCCCTTGTCTTTCCAACAAAATATATATATATATGAAGTGTAACCTCTGTATTTGAAAATCTACTCCATCCCTACATAGCTTATCATACGTACTGATTTAATGGTGTAAGATTTGTATTTAAAATTGACAGCATGATGAGAAGTTATTGTTTTTCCTTTTTAAATTAGTAATAAATTTTTAATAAGATTTTAAATCTTGATTTTTTGAAATTAATTTTTGGATGTAGAAATACAATCCAAACTTTTAAAGTTTTAAATATCATATAATTTAAATTTAATTTTGCACAAAATCTAACAACAATGGTGCTGGAAAAACATGTATATATAGATAAAACCATTTCCCAGTGACAAAACCCTCACCTTTTTAGCGGGAGATATAATTTTATTGCATCATAATTTACAGTGGATCGGACCTGAATTAAATGAATCTGAAGAATGTTTAATGACCATAATATCCAGATATTTTCCCTCCTAATTTACATGTCTTGTGACCTTAATTAAAACAACCTATCGGATTCTTTTATGACAATGATGTGTGTAATTTTGGTAAACACAGGTTGATATGCTTTTAAACTGTCTGTAACAATACCCCCTTTCCATGAATAGTATGCTCGAACACAGGTTGTCAGGTGCGTTTCGAGTATTATCTGGCACAATAACATATCTATGACTTAACCCCAAACTCTAAGTCGATGATTTCGCTAGACTCCTCGCAAGATCTCGCGCGATGAATCTGCACTCCCCGGGCGTCCGATTTCAAAATGTCGCTTGCCAACTGTTTAAAGCCATGGTCAACAACATAATGCATACAAGTAAGGCATAAAGAATGAGATCGAAGCCATTATCTATACACTCCATGTGGAAGCCAGGGTTGCAGATCTTCAAGACTCTGCAACCTTCTTCCACGAATTCTGCCAAGCATATAGCGCTATTCATTGCAAGCCTTGACATTGATTTGTCATTGATGATACAGGGGTGTGGTTCTATCGAGGTCGCCTTCATACCGGTATTAGCTCGCCTAGTGGCCATGTTATAACCAGTCCCGCGAGAAATACCACTCTGCCCAGCAATTCAAGAAGAACAACTATCAAACTTTCAGTCGTATGGGGACCAATCACTGCCTCCGGACTTTCGTATCACAGGTCCGCTAATCAAGAGAAAACCATCTTTCCCCCACTACTCAAAGGAACGCCTAAATCCATCAGAATTTGTTACTAAATGGACCATAAATACTATTAAGATGACGATTTCAGAGAGGACTCATTCTTTCACTCCATTCGTAAACCAAATCAGACATACAATACAGTGATCGGGAAAGGGAGCGAATCAGTGCTTGCCTGTTTCTTTGTGAAGAAAGATCTGTAAGTGGACTACGAAGTAAAGGAAAGCTGAATTTAAAAGCGATTTTCAGAATTCTTGGAGATTGCCCGTTTCTTAAATTTCATGCTGAAGAACATGCAGGCGTCTTATGCTTTTGAAGGGAATACGTTGGCCATACTTATCCCTATCATTCTCAAACAAAGAATTTAGGTAATGTACACTAAACCCGTCCAGTTCATACGATCACAATCTTCTACAGTGCATTGCAGTCTTCAAAATTGCCAGCACATCAAAACCTTTACAAAGGAAAAATTTCTAGTGGGCAACCTTATCATCTCTGGTTGTGATTAAATGGTGGTTTAATCCAGCCGTAGGATGAAATATCAAAAGCGTAGCTTCATGAAGCGAACTTTCGTTTTTAACAATACAAATAGAAACACCCAAATTTGAACATGGGTAAATGAATGAGAGAGGCACCGACAGACACCGAATATCAGTTTTGAAGCGAATGGCAGTGCTGAATCTTCCATCTGTATTATGGCAATATGCAAAGTCACCAGATCATGGTTTTGGCGCCTTAAATATTTTTTTGGGATACTTTATTTCTGTCTATTATAGGCATAGAAATTAAGGTTCCAAAAAAAATATACAAAATTTATCAAAAAAATTCATAAAAATAACCTTAAAAAAAACCATTTAAATGATAAAAAGAGAAGAGACAGAATATATAAACTATATATTAATTTGGCTCTCCAAGTGAGATATGAGAGTGTATACTATATATTAACTTGGCTCTTCAAGTGAGATCCTAGGAGAGTGTACAAATGCTCATACAACCATATATTTCATTGAGTTAGATGAGCCTCAAATATATAAGGTTTGACAATATCTGGTGGTTTGAACCACTCCCTATCACATAGGATCTCAATCTTATCGTAAAGTAACAAACACTTAAACATAGAAAAGCTTACTTCCTCCATTAATGCTAACACCCCCCTAATAGAGAAAGGGTTCACTAAAAAAACTCAAATGACATATGATGTTGGTCTCTCTCTCAGCTAGGCTTACAATGGTAAAAGATACAGCTTTCATTTTTGTCTTCTTGCAACATAGCACATACTTGTTCATTTGTCCATGAAGCTTCATCTTCACTTTCTTCGCCATAAGAAAATGATGGAGCTTCGCCTCCTTTTTACATTATCTCTCCCACCAGAGAAACACATGAACACTTATCCTCCTCTTCAAGTATATACTAACATTCTTTGTATTTGATGTTGGAGGTCCTTGGAATTCTCGAATTTCTTCTTCTTGTCTCCCAATATCTTCACAAAAAACAATGTTAGATTTATAAAGAGGACTGTATTTGTTTTTGCCTTCCTACTCCTTCAGGAGAGCTTTCATTTCTCCATCTCTCCCTACTCCATCCCTCTCTGCTGACATAGTTATGCCTTCAGCCTCTTCACTCAATTCCTTTGCTGTAAGCATGTTCTACATTTGATGTGTATGTGAAGATAGGTCTTCCTTTTCACCAAATAGTAATTCATCAATAAGATGTTTTTTAATCATCAATTTGATCCATTCATCATGAGGTATATAAGTCTCATCAAACTTGAGTTCTGCATCTGGAAAACTCTTAGGCTCTACAATAATGGATGTGTTCTCATCATCACAAGTTTCAGTTACAGATATACATTATTGTTGGGAAAAGTATCCAATTCGGAATGCCCCTATCCCACTCTAAGAGGTGATAGTGCCTTAGCAACAAACAAGGAAAGCTATCTGAGTATTCTTCTTTATGAGATGCAAATAGAGAAAGAAGGATGTAACTAACCGATGTCTTCCGCTAGTTTGTCGATCCAATCTCTCTCTCTCTTTCGTTCGCTTCCCGCTGCCTGCTCTTTCACTGGTCCAGCTTCACACGGTTCCTGCAAGATCACAAGAGCAGAAGACTACACGAAAGATATAGATTCACATTCATAACTAATTTAGGATCAGATATAAACTAAATATGCAAATACAACAAAACATCATTGAAATGCAAGCATATAGGGGAAACTCAAGTAGCTTTATTGATATGATAAACAAGGTTCAAGAGGAGATACAACCAAGTGAGTCCCGATCCAGCATCTACCTCCCAGCAAAAGAATCCCTTCCTCTCCTCCAACAAAGCATAAATCACCCAATGTACTAATCTCAATCTCAAACCAACAGCAATTCTCTGCAAATACAAAATTCCAGCCTCCTGAACCTCTGGGTGAGAGATCCATATATAGATGTGAGCAGAGAGGATGAGTCAGCTCATGTTTTGACTTGTGGCTTCTCACTGTCAGTTCTTGCTTCCACTTGGAGGTTGAGAACCTCTTACTCATCACTAGTCGAATTCATTGAGGCAAGTGTCATTGAGGAAGATTCTGGAAGCTTCCAGGGTCTTTCCACCTCGTTGAATGAACTTGCCATTTGTCAATTCCCGCTCAGCGCACCCTGGTAGTGCTTCTACCTGCGTTGCAGTGCAGGTAGCCAGTGCAGACTTTGCATTTCAGCGCAGACAGCTAGTGGAGCTCCTGAATTGATCCTGATTTGACCATTTCTGAGTGGTTTTTGGTGGAGAACTTCTGGGAGAAGCTGTCATTGGTTGACCTTGTTCCTTTAGGGGTAGGAACAACTTATTTAGGGACTTTGGATCCCTTGGATTATTGACATTTCATGCCCAATGCTGTAAGGCACAAAAATGTCTATAACAGTTGCCCCCTAAAGTATGAGGCCGTTTATCGGGTGAATTGCTTTATTAGGAGGATCCGAAGTTCTTCTAATGCTCGGAGGAGACTTGTAACAAGATACAATACAATACATTATTTTTCATACTGCTTTCATAATCTAGCTGAGGCGGGCATTCCCATGCTCAGCTTTATAAATTCATTTTTCTGTACATAGAACAGACAATCGTCTGATGGTAGACTGATGATTTTGATGAAATCATCATCCTTTTTGGTAGGATGATTATCTGTTGCAATGATGTACATGTCAATGTCTTTATCTTTCTTGAACATATATCGCAGCCCGGATGGATGAAACTAGATCCATGTCTTCAATCTCGTTCGATCTTCACTCTAAGTACAAGTCGATCCATGTGAGAAATGTTCTGAAATCGAACATGGACAGACATCGCTTGATTACCAGTCAATGATGTGAACTGTTAACAAGCGCGAGAGGAATCACCGATAATGATAATGACCCTCAAGGTACTGCAGTACAATTCACGTGGTGTGAATAAAGGACTTGGCATTGAACACCACACAAAATCTTTCGGTCGAAGGTCATTGATGTATACCTGTTGCCGGAAGTGAGAAACTTGCCATTGAGGCATGCAAGCTTCAAAGTACTGAAGGGGGTGTTCCTAGATCAACTTCTTGGATAATGAGCTGATGTCGACAAGAAGCGATCCGTCAAAGGAGGGCCTTAATGTATCCCACATCAGTGACACGGAACGGAGCAAATGATTTTGATGGAGGTGAAAACGATCCGATGATATATGGTTCAAGGTGGCGGTCATGAAAGGATGAAGGATAATGTATGACTTCTCTTGAACATATCGGCGACACTTGTGTGATGGATTGGTAGCATTTACCCCAAAGATGGATGGTATGGCGAGACCATGGCGATGTGACCGGTGAATGAAACAACCCAACCCGACTCAGGCACGGAGTGGAAGTGTCATGTTCAAGAGCGACTTGCTACCAATAAAAGTTCTTTGAGTTTCTCCCAATTTTCCCCAGTCATTTCTGACCAGTACCTCTTTATTTTTGTCAAGCTTGAGGAGGATAACATATGCTTGTTCTATAATTTGCCCTTCGGGCAAACCCATCGCTATGTTTTAACGAGCCTAGCGATAGTGAAACTCGTTCTCGTCTAAAGACAAGTTTGTCGCTATTAATGTTTTTTTAACGAGTTTAACGACAAAGATAACTCAGTCCCTTTTCATTTTTAGAGAGTCTAAAAAGGTACGTAAAGATAACTCCAAAGTTCCTTTTTCGTCATCTAATCCCTTAAGTCCGAAAAAGTATAAAATAATACAGAAGGGATGAGTTTTCGATAGTTTTAACGAGCCGAATAAAACAAGCGCTCGATCTTTTTGTGCAATAATCCCTCAGGTCCAAAAAGATTAAAATCTAGAGGAGGGATAGCACTTCCGGTCGCTTTAACGAGCTGGAAGGCCAAAACTCGGCAATCTTTTCATATTTTACGAGTCAGATGAAAAGAGCTTAAAGAAGACTCGTCTTTTGAGGAACGAGTGATAAAACGGGTAGCAGTTGATTCCAGGTAACGGTTGGAATTTTCCAATCACGGTAGTGTCACAAGGATGGCTAAGTGAGATCACTCTTCGCAGCTGTTCCTCAAAATGGGTAAACAATCAAATGGAGGTGAATGATCGGCCAATGGAAAAGTGGAGGTGATGGTGCAAACACGACCAAGGCTTTAACGGCTGATAATTTACTTTCACAGTGGTTATTTACCGGGTAGTTCATTTTTTAACGAGCTTAAACACAAATTGAAACACTTGCTCGATCTTATGTTTATTTTTTAACGAGCATGAACTATGTGCTAAAACTGCTTGATTCCAGTCATATGATAAGAATGTCTCATTTAAGATGCCATTTTTATGGGGCTTGCACCTCATAAAGCTATGCCCCGCATCCTTTCGTTATGCAAGTTCGGAAACGACTAATCCTACGAGTTTAAAGGGTTTGAGGTCCTAAAAATTTAAAAAATAAATAGCCGCCCCTTGCTTGCACTCCAAAAGGTTTGCATGCCCCCAGGTATAAAACAGAGTTTCAAGGTTACCCCTACTTTAGTCCGATAAAACGTTTGTTTCAGCGAGAGAGGCCTACCTCTTACAGGTCACCCAAAGATTGTTCTATTAATCTTTCAAATAAAACACTTCTTCGGCAATGTCTACCGAGATAGACAAAGGTGATTGACTCAGTTCTGTCAACTCACATAACTTTGACAAGAGAATCTTCTTCTAGAATAACCCCTCTTCCACTGACGGATGGGGTACAGACTAGTCATATTCTCCCGCGAAAACCTACCCTATACCCAGAGTTTTCCTGCCGAAGCAGACTAGGACACATGCCCCCTGGGTTCCAGTCATATCCTTCCGAATCACTCGCGCTCATCGGGAGGACGGACCATGGGTTGAGACATTTCTTGCTTGAAGAGACCATTTAGGGATGGTATATGACTATTTGCGATGCGTGATCCGAGAAATGAAAGCTGGTCCATGAGCTTGACCACTCTTCCCTCATGCGGAAAACACATTACTCTAAAGAGTGAGGAGACGATGGCTCCCATGCAATATATATAGTCTCGTCCAAGGAGTAGGTTATAATCCAAGGGTCCTTGAATGACCATCACGTTCATTTGAACGGTCTTCCCTTTCAATGTGATAGGCACATTGGGGAGGATCCCTAAAGGTCGACTGGTTCCTTTATCAAAGCCCGTCAGATTTCTCATTTCAGGCAAAAGTGCTGGCGAACCAAGCGCTTTCCAAGCAGTAGAGGAAAGGATACTCACAGATTCCCCCTCATCAATGATGGTGCCAGCCATGACCATTCTGTATATTTGAACGATAATTCTGAATGGTATGCTGGCTGGCAAACGGGGTCTGCCTAGTTGGTTCCAGTTGAAGGATACAACCAGGTTGCTTGGTGGTGGGACCGAATAGACGGCCGGATATCGCTCTGACGAACTTCCTTCCTGCGATAAAGGAATGGGTGCATTGCCCCCATGTTCGTCGGAGTCTGTGTTGATGAAGAGAATTTGGATGGTGTCATCTTTATCCTCTTCAATGACTGTATAATTCGAAGATAAATCCTCTGAAGGCAAGACCGGGTCAACTGTCGCCTCGACCTTTTGACTTTCGTCGGGTATGGATTCAGCTGGTTCATCTTCAATGACCGGCGCTTCAGCTGACCACTTGAGCGGGCCAACTGGATTTTCAACTAACGAAGGACTCGGCAAGAGTTTTTTATATCCAGGAGGGAGTCGTAACGGTGAAACCGGATGATCATCCAAAACTCTTTTCGCTTCGTCTAAGAAGGGACAACGGTGGATGGTGTGGTTGCCTTCGCACAGTCTACAGGGGGATCTAGCTCTCCCTTTTTGTCCAAGGACTTCACTTTCGCTAGTTGACGGTATGCATTCAACATGGCTATCAGAGGTTGATGCCACCGGATTGTGCAAACGGGGGGACCAGTCCCTTAGTATCCGAGGGATGCAGGGACAATCTTTGTGGAAGTGGTCTCCCTTGCATATGACACATGGCAATTTAGGCCTAGTCAGTGCTGTGTGTGGATTTTTGTTAGACGACACTTGTTTGCCCCCAGTCGCTTTTGGCTCCTTCCTCTTCTTCTCTTTCTTCTTCTTTTCCTTCTTCTCCTTAGGAACTTGGTTTTTTGTTTTACCAGTTCCGTCAAGTGAAGAGGAAGGAGGAGAGGAAGAATTAGAGGAAGTAGAAGGCTGGTGGGCAATTCTGGACTGGTCTAACTGTTGATTCGACTGTTCAGGAATAGTGGTGTTCTGAACGACATTGGTTGAGAAGAGCCAGATCGGCAAGCCAATTGTCAGTCCTGGAAGCGACAATGTGGCCATATGGGGCGCACCAACATCTCCCCAAGAGGAGAAGGGACTAGGATTTCCACCAAGGGGAATTCCTTGGTTGGTGGGCTCCATTTTCTCAACCTAAAGATCAACGCAGGAAAAAAGGGTGATTGTTCCGTTTAAAATAAATTTTAACGACGCTTTAGACACAACTTGCTTTTTCAGTTTTAAAGAGTCGAGAAAAAGCTAAAGATGACTCTAGTCTCCTTCGATGTTTTAACGAGCCCGAAGTGACAAATGCTCGGATGGACTTTTTCCGTTATAGAGTCTGAAAAAGGCCAAAAGGAACTGCTCTGGAGTTCTAGGTAGAGGGTGTGCCAAACTTTTCGCAAAACGGTAGAATACTTTTTAAGGTACGGACGGTCAATCTTCCTGAATGCTGTGTTCAGTGCATTGCGATCAGTAAGGCGGCTGACATGGCTTCCTAAGGATAAAGGTTTTATGCCTATAGGGGTCTCCCAATATATACTCGACGGTACGTGGGAGCACAATCTGTATTGGCGCTATCGTCCCTCAGGAAGAATCACCCACCATCAGTGAGATCGACAGTCACCAGGCTTTACGACGCCGGAACACGTCTCTAGCCTAGACCTCTATGTTGTGCGTTAAGTTACAAAACGTTGTTAAGTTCATTCAATTTATTTTAGGTTGATCTTTCTTAGAAGTTTGCCTTTTTGGATCACCACGAGATGTATGATACAATTCCTAAATGCAGTCTAAAGATGATAAGCAAGCTTTTATATATTTTCAACAATGAAAATCCTAGCTACAAGGGGAAAAGGAAGACACAAACTTTTCTCAAAGAGCATAGAGCACACTGTAATGCACTTTTCCCTAAATCAAACCATGCAAACTATCAAAATGCAAATGCACAAATGCATGTATTTCTTTTCGCTTTCTTAATATTGATGCCTAAAAAGAAAGCTGTTGTACAAATTTGAATTCGATTTCAAGTGAAAACATAAACAAGTTCCTTTTTCAAAATCAAAAAGATGATTACGACACTTTATGATTTACTTGTTTCGACACTAGAAATGCATAAATTCAAACCAAAAGACAAAAGTAAAAGCTCAATCAACTGTGAACAGCAAACAAACTCACTCCTAAGATCAAAACGACACTTACGACAGGTCTAGATCTAAGGGCGATAGTATGACTAGTTTACTTTTGTAATGGGAAACTGCAAATGATGTAACAAATACACAAAGAACAAATACAATTTCTTTATACAACTGAGGCGGAATTGAGGCAAAGAAAAGGGTTTTCAGATAGGAACACTGACTGATAACAGGCTGCAAAACAGAGATAAAACTGAGCAAAAGGAAGCAGGGAACCACAGCTGCACAGGGCAATGACTGATCAGCGCACTCCTAACATAGAGGTTTTGACATTCAGCGCAGGTAGCCTTCACGGGACCTACGTTGAAATGGAGAACCTCTTCACAGAGTCTGCGCTGAAGCAGAAACGAGAGTTGTTTCTGGGTTCTGGGTTACTGTTTGCAGTTTTTTCTACAGTTTTTGGCCAGATAAAAGCTATCAATTAGGTACAATTAGGAGGATGATTTATAGGAGGACTAAGATCTATCACAAAGGGTTGTTAGAGCACTTGTGGATCAGCTTCTCAGATCATAAACAAGCCCAGTGAGAGGGCTAGAGTAGCTGATCTCTACTTTGCATTTGTAAATAGCAAATGCAGTTTGATTCGACACTCTTGAGTTTATGGAATGAATAGCAATAGAAACACAAGTAAACCAACAAGATACTCTCCCCAGTGGAGTCGCCAATTTGTTGTTGGGAAAAGTATCCAATTCGGAATGCCCCTATCCCACTCTAAGAGGTGATAGTGCCTTAGCAACAAACAAGGAAAGCTATCTGAGTATCCTTCTTTATGAGATGCAAATAGAGAAAGAAGGATGTAACTAACCGATGTCTTCCGCTAGTTTGTCGATCCAATCTCTCTCTCTCTTTCGTTCGCTTCCCGCTGCCTGCTCTTTCACTGGTCCAGCTTCACATGGTTCCTGCAAGATCACAAGAGCAGAAGACTACACAAAAGATACAGATTCACATTCATAACCAGTTTAGGATCAGATATAAACTTAATATGCAAATACAACAAAACATCATTGAAATGCAAGCATATAGGAGAAACTCAAGTAGCTTTATTGATATGATAAACAAGGTTCAAGAGGAGATACAACCAAGTGAGTCCCGATCCAGCATCTACCTCCCAGCAAAAGAATCCCTTCCTCTCCTCCAACAAAGCATAAATCACCCAATGTACTAATCTCAATCTCAAACCAACAGCAATTCTCTGCAAATACAAAATTCCAGCCTCCTGAACCTCTGGGTGAGAGATCCATATATAGATGTGAGCAGAGAGGATGAGTCAGCTCATGTTTTGACTTGTGGCTTCTCACTGTCAGTTCTTGCTTCCACTTGGAGGTTGAGATCCTCTTACTCATCACTAGTCGAATTCATTGAGGCAAGTGTCATTAAGGAAGATTCTGGAAGCTTCCAGGGTCTTTCCACCTCGTTGAATGAACTTGCCATTTGTCAATTCCCGCTCAGCGCACCCTGGTAGTGCTTCTACCTGCGTTGCAGTGCAGGTAGCCAGTGCAGACTTTGCATTTCAGCGCAGACAGCTAGTGGAGCTCCTGAATTGATCCTGATTTGACCATTTCTGAGTGGTTTTTGGTGGAGAACTTCTGGGAGAAGCTGTCATTGGTTGACCTTGTTTCTTTAGAGGTAGGAACAACTTATTTAGGGACTTTGGATCCCTTGGATTATTGACATTTCATGCCCAATGCTGTAAGGCACAAAAATGTCTATAACAGACATTCATCACCCATAATTGCATCTTTAGTTTCACAATAAAATATGAGATCATTTTCAAGAGCAATATCTTCAACATCATTGCCCTCATTCAAACAATGTTTCATTTATAAAACATCCCATAAGAATTTTGTACTAAGAATCTCTCCATATTCATATATTATGTCTAGTATGATGTTCTGATCTAATGCAGAGGTTATAAGACTTAATGCTGATGCATCTCCACTATCATTAATAACATTTCAACATAATCTAGTGAATTTGCCTTCCATAATACTGTTTTCATTTCATTTTCCCATATTTCATAATTCATACCTGAAAAGCAAGGTAAATCTGACATTAACCATTTAATATTCTCACCAAATTCCAAATCTGCATCTTGATTAGCGACTGATCCATCACCGTCAACCTGAAACACATCACTAAATTTAGCAAAACAATATTTTGCATTTCTCCTTTGATGCTTTCTCCTTAGTTTTCTATGAAACTCTTTCAGTTTACTTTGAAGACCCATTTTCTCCCCTATCAATTTCGGATCTGGAAATCGATCCACCACAGTCAAATTCTCCACCAACACTCCGATATCTCCACCGACTCTATGGCTCGACAGACAGATCAAATAGTCTCCTCTTTAGGGAAATACGCTCTTTAGCGGAAGTTTGAACGTAGACACCACTCCACACACACAGTGAGAGATTTCCTCACACTGATGGCAGCATCCCACAGATCTCACGAGTCCCACACAGCTCACTTCACAGGAAGTTCCTCAATAGCGTCCACAGTTGCTTCCTCAACAGCAGATCCTCACACAGATCTTCACGCAGATCTTTATGATCTGCTTCACTATTTTCTCAATTTTGCAGTAGATATTGCTCTTCTCGTGTCTCCTCTTCACACAAGTGGCCACCAATTTGTATCAATCCACAGCACGCAGGGCAGATCTCAACACCACAGGCTTCTCACCAATAATCCATGCAACAGCCTTTCCACGCCACGTCAAAAAGCTAATCCACGTAACGGCCTCCACTATGCTGCCTCCTCCATAGTGCCACAAACAATGGCTGCTCCCTTCTGAATCTGTGCGCACTTTCCACGCGACTTCAGGGCAGTTCTGTGGCCTCCAGCAAGCAAGTGCGCTAATTACAATTCTCTATGGAAATTAGTAACCACACCAAGTCACCTCCTTTGCTATGTAGCCTCAGCACACCTCCAGTAGCAACAACCACCACAACAGGAGTCTAATCGCCACACCACACTTCTGTTGTGCTCCCAACTAAGTTATCCACAGTCGAATTCTTCACCAAAACTCGCGACAGGGGTTATGATCTAATTCCTCAATTTCATATCTACAACCAAAACGGACATCAAAACAAGCTAGGGCAACGACTCGTCTTCAACATTCAACACTAATAAATAGCATCCGATCCACGCCATAGCAGATCTGCCTCGACTACTGCAATTTCCAACCTGTGGCATTATGCAACTCTTCACCCCGCAGTTTCTCCAACAACAAATTTGTGGGGATGGGACTCTCAACACCACGGGCTTCTTTCGGTCTTCAGCAACAATAAGTTGAAAACGCCTCTTAGACTTCAACACTCCACACTGCCACTCGTCACATGGTCTACTCCACCTCCATTGCTCCTACACTCGGCGTCGCACACACACAACATCACGATATGCTGCCAACCAAGCCATATTGCAGCTCTTTTTCCACAGTAGTCTCCACGCTCGTCGATTGACCACGATCTCCACAGTGACTGATTCAATCTTATCATCCCTGTCACCTATACGATCATTCCACTTGCGTGAATTTAAAGAAATAAAGTTCCTAGGGCTAACCCTGAACCTGCAGCAATGGCCTTGGCCACCACGCTCAGTAGGAGATCCATGCTTTCTTTCTACAGTCTCGGCCTCCATTTGCAAATCGCACTCCTCTACAAATCGCAGTCTTCGGCAGTCTCGGCCTTACCTTCCTAGCAAAGGCAAAATACTCAATCCGTGGCCACACTTGTAATCAACAAGCAGCACACAATGTCACTACGCCGATGGCGTGTGAAGATCTTGGCCTCTCGCCTCTTCCTATGTCTGCAGATCACATGGGTAGATCATGCATGTTGATCTGCCATGAGCACGCCTCCTACGGTCTTCTCCACGGCCTCCAATCACCTCAGCGGCCTCAGACGTATCCATGCCAACATCCTCCTGATCTTTCTCGCAGAGGCTCTATCGTCGGCAATAGAAAAGATCCTCCACGCGGTGAGCTATGGTGCGAGAAACTTCGCAAATGTTCGCTTCCTCTGCCAAAATCCTGAAACCACAGTGGATTCTATGACATAATCGACGGAATTCACTTCCCAATATATAGAAGAAGAGGATTTTCTTTCCCTCGGATGCTTTGTAACAGCCACGCAGCTTAAAATGGTCAACGTGATTTACCACTACATACTCTTAAAGGTCTTCAGGATTGTATGCCATATATATGCGACAATGGATAAAATGAAAACGCGCGGAAGGGTAACATTGGGATCGGCGCAATTAGCCTCCAATCCAAGCGATGATTTTGCCTCAGTTGCGCTTTTCACTTAGCTTACAAGATCGACAACCATGAAGCTCTTATACCATGATAAAAAGAGAAGAGACAAAATATATAAACTATATATTAACTTGCCTCTCTAAGTGAAATATGTGGATAGTGTACAAATACTCATACACACCCTAGATTCCATTGAGTGAGATGAGCCTCAAATATATAGGCTTTCACAATATCTGGTGGTTTGAACCACTCACTATCAAATAAGATCTCAATCCTATTCTAAAGCAACAAACACTTTAACATAGAAAAGCTAACTTTCTCCATTAAAACTAACATAAAAACACCAAACAATTAAGTAAAGTTTTTTGTGTAAAAATTTCTAGAAATTAAAAAACTTTACTCACAAAAACTTGAATACAACAAAAAAAAAATAACTAACCATAACAATTAGAATACGGTAAGAGATGATGTCGAAATAATTTCAGATTTTCCATACTCTAAATCCGACTACCAACCAACCAATCTTTTCAATCTGATCGACATTCATAGTGTAAGCCGATCAATCGGCCAATAACGGTAAATCTATATCGAAAGCCATCGAAGATATTGCACGTTTTCTTTTCCATTTCAGAATGGAGGGTACGATTACGATTATTCGACAATCTTATTCGTTCATGTGTTGGAATGCAATTATATGCTTCCTGACATGGTACCGCATGCAATTATATTCTTCGTGGCATAGGTACCACATCTGAAAAATATTCAGGCGTTGATCGAACAGAGATAGATTCTTATCGAGAAGCCGCATTTCTTATTTTCTTCTGGCTACATTTTTTATCTTTTTCCATCTACACAATTCCTCCACCTTTGGTTATTGGAAGAAGCTCCCGCATTTGTGTAGTCATTGATAGGAGAGATTGTAGAAATGGTCCGTAACTCCGCCCGCTCCACTATGTCAATTCAAACGGTCCGTGAAACGGAAAGGAAAAGATGGGTTGAACACAAGTCTAAGCGTTTTTTTATTTTCTCGGAAATCGTATTAGAAAAGAGGAAAATCATAATTTTCTCCTTAATTTATTTTTAAATTAAAAATATAATCTCAATCACTAAATGATGTAATATGATAAACTATGGAATTATAAGAAAGTAATACATTATTAGGAAATTTTATATTTTTAAATATTAAGAGAAAATGCTTTTAAGATAACCAAAATATTATAATAAATAATTTGAAATTATATGTGATATTCATATAAAATGTTTAATATAACAAAAACTGTTTTTTTTCAATTAGTATATATACCAAACTGTAGAAAATTTATGAACTTCAATATATTTTTATTAATTTTTCAAATATTAAATTATTTTTTTATTAAAAAAAATTAATTTTATTTAATAAAAATATTTATGAAAAAATATTAATTTTTTTATAATTAAAATTTTAATGATAAATAAGTATTTTCAACATTCTTATTTTCATTTTATAATAAAATACAAATATAATATAATACATATATATTTTATAATGAAATACAAATATAATAAATGACTAATATATATATTTTATAATGAAATACAAATATAATAAATGAGTACGTCACTATGATGTGAAATGGCGGGCAAATATGTTTGTCAATGGAAATATCACATTTGATTAAAGGAACCTTCAAGAGAATGCGGAACGATAAGATCGGTTTGGGTGCGAGTGGTAGAAAGCTGGCACTAAATCGGTAATAAGGATTTTAGTGATTGTGTTTAACTTTTAGAAGAATATATGTATGACGACCAATTTTGCATATTGAAAAAAAGTAAATCATTGAAAATTTTATTTATTTTGCTTTTATAATAAAGCATGTATTTTTTATCACCGAGCGATATGGATTTGAGTATAACGATCATCATTTCATTGTAGTGATGACAATGGTGTTTGGTTTAACCAAACTCCAATATTTTTGTATTGTTTTAATATCATATATGTTTAGGTTTTCCTAAAAAATTAAGTTTTTTTTGGTTTTTTTAGTCCCTGCCATCTGGCATTCGGCAGGGACTATAGTAATCGTTCGCGTGGGATTTAGCATTAGTTCTTAGTCGCTGCCCGGGGTTATTCGGTGATTATGCTAAGGTTTGCAAATGCCCTGTGCGCCGATGTGCCCAGATAACCTAAGTTCCATTTCCACCTGAGACTTTGCGATCTTATTTGGCCTCTTCCCGAGGCGGAAGAGGCTCGAGCATAGCTTAAATTGGTTTTACGCCTGGTGCATTATTGCTAACCGTCAACGGTCTGGTTTTAATGTTAACATTAATTCGATTCGTATTATCTGCAGGGGTATGCTAAGGTTTGGTAAGGTTTGGTGTTCCCTGTTACAAGGTTGTGCATGTTGAACCGGTTGATATCACTGTTGCAATGTGTCACTCTGCATGCAGAACAGATGCTGTCTTTCTTGCCTCTTTGCTGTGATATTGTGTAGGCGTTGGTCGCACAGCTACATTTCATTCCCCGCCCACTTCCCGTTGCATGCAGAACAGATGCTGTCTTTCTTGCCTCTTTGCTGTGATATTGTGTAGGCGCTGGTCGCACAGGTACATTTCATTCCCCGCCCACTTTCCGTTGCTGCATGAATTCCTCGAGCTGCTTGCCTGTGGGAGGATAGGAGCGGAGAAAGACTAATAGCTGGAGCTGGAAGCTGGACCGAATGAAAGCATGCTCGAATGAACCTGAGGGAACGCCTGAACAAGTCTCAAATGCTCATTTGATCTCATGATAAAGACTGGTACAATTACTCATAATAAAACATGCAATTTTAATACTACTGTACAGGTTTCCACAATTATTGCATTAATTTGAAGAATTTCTATTATACCAACAGAACATAGAATATACACAGAGAACTACAAGAACATTTTGAACAGATGCTGTCTTTCTTGCCTCTTTGCTGTGATATTGTGTAGGCGCTGGTCGCATAGGTACATTTCATTCCCCGCCCACTTTCCGTTGCTGCATGAATTCCTCGAGCTGCTTGCCTGTGGGAGGATAGGAGCGGAGAAAGACTAATAGCTGGAGCTGGAAGCTGGACCGAATGAAAGCATGCTCGAATGAACCTGAGGGAACGCCTGAACAAGTCTCAAATGCTCATTTGGTCTTATTAAACTCTCACTAGTACAATTACTCATAATAAAACATGCAATTTTAATACTACTGTACAGGTTTCCGTAATTATTGCATTAATTTGAAGAATTTCTATTATACCAACAGAACATAGAATATACACAGAGGACTACAAGAACATTCTAAAGCTTAGAAAGGGATCTTACAGCAACCATAGAGATTTATAGTCTCGTCTATGAATCTCTTACAGTCTTCTTCTTTGGTCACATCGGCAGCAATCACATGAACATTTTTAGCACCCAGAGACCTTGATTTGTCAGCTACGTCCAGTTCCACTTGCTTGTCGCTGAGAGGCTTGGCTGTATATGCTTCTTGCGGAAGTGACACAGGCTCCCCTGCTAAGTACTGTGCCAGTTGCTTCAAGTGAATCGTTGCGGCCTGCCTGGACACTCCACAGGTATAGAATTTATAAAATTCACTGCTCAAACTTGCTATTCAAAGCAATCTTCACAAATCCTTATCAAATTAGGGACAAATTCACAAATCCCTGCCATTAGGGACAAACTTCACAAATCCCTGCACGCCGCTGGTTAAAAGAATCACTGAAACTCACTTTAGACTTCAGCCGATTGCCAGAGGGAACGGAAGCTCCATTACTGCTGGCTCTGGGAATCGAACAGGTAGAAGCAGTTGCCGGAATGTACAAACCAGAAAGAGTGCATGCCATCACTATTTACAGAACCGAAACTAACGAAATACAGAATGAAAACACAAATTGATACAAAGTCCACACATTTTCCTGAACATAGCTTCGCACATAATTCGCAATCGCAGAATTGCAGAAATTTTCTTCGAAATCCATGGAAGTAGCAGATGTTAAGACACAGTAGCCTTCACAAATCCCTGCCGAACTAGGGACAAATATCACACATCCTTACCAACAACTGCTTTTGAACGCCGCTGGTTAAAAGAATCACTGAAACTCACTTTAGACTTCAGCCGATTGCCAGAGGGAACGGAAGCTCCATTACTGCTGGCTCTGGGAATCGAACAGGTAGAAGCAGTTGCCGGAATGTACAAACCAGAAAGAGTGCATGCCATCACTATTTACAGAACCGAACCTGTCGAAATACAGAATGAAAACACAAATTGATACAAAGTCCACACATTTTCCTGAACATAGCTTCGCACATAATTCGCAATCGCAGAATTGCAGAAATTTTCTTCGAAATCCATGGAAGTAGCAGATGTTAAGACACAGTAGCCTACGTTTGAAAGCTTCGCAGTTGTCAAGAGATGAAAGCTAGAAAATGCCGCAAATATGAATACACTAAATTCTGCATGTGTCATTGTGGGCATGTGTCGGTGTGCTTCTGCGTGTCAATATGTTCTTTGGCTATAGAGCTTGATTACAGTTTCTTGGTGTTTGATAACAGTTTCGAATTACCGAGCGACTAGCGTCCTGTATACTTGTTCCTATACGATACTTGCATCGATACGTTTACACTTCGTTTTAGCATATCTACTAGTTAACATGAGATCTAACCATATATATCTACGTTATTTTGGCAAGTAGTGCCGGTCTATAAGTCCATAGAATCCACCCCGAAGAGGGTTGGGGAGGGTAAGCGCATGGGTCCATACTGGCATAGAAGGCATAGAAACGTTTGCACATAGGTTCCTAGACGATATAGCCATCATCATCTCTACGTCTCACATCGCATATATACTGGGCTCCTACTATGATACGATATAACCGGTCATACATATAGGTATTATGCCCTAGGACCCAGGCCCATCATAACTAGGCGGGTATGCAGCCCTTGCGCCATAACCGGGTCTACTGCAAACAAGTACCCCAGATCTTACGATGTTGGCATTCTGACGTTGTCACCTAGACAATGCATGTTAACTATTACGAAGCCAGGTGGATGCCAGAGCTGGTTGGTATGGCGTATACCATGTTAATATATGATGTAGGCATGGAGAAGTTTCATTTGCCCAGAGTAGTGTCATATGAGCTCGGCCTAGTTCATGCTCTGGAGGCTCCTCCTGGACCTACACCTAGAGTGTCATACAGCCCCAGGCATCAATATATGATATCGCCTTATAGATGTTTACACTTTCTTGGATCTTCATAGTCAATAGCCTAGAAGCTAACTACCTCGTTGCAGCCATACCTACGTGTACATATATGATATTGGCATCTCTACCTGAGCTCCTAGAATCTAGTTCCCACTAGCTCTACTCTGGTGTAACTGGGTCTCCCCCCGCTCTAGGTGTCGAACCCGGGGCCGGCCGTGGCATACAGAACTACCGTAGAGTATAGTTACTATACGAGTTTGCATGGAGACGTTTACACTTCTAGTCCATCCATGTTCTAGCTATAGACTGGGCAATGCCGGTGTGCTTCTGCGTGTGAATTCTTGGTGTTTGATAACAGTTAAACTCATTCTAATTTTAGCGAGCATGCTTTTATTCATACTTCGTCTTGCATATATATCACAATATTTATATTTAACTTTTAACTTTTATTTATTTAACTTATGTCCTCGTTCTACTTTCTGATAAAACATGTGAGGTTCTAACAAAATCCCCAAGGCAGGGACTAGCTGCGATGCAGCCACCCTTGTTTCTCATTGTAATTAAATTGGGTAGATTTTATAATTTGAAATACTGAATTATTTTTAGTAAAGGTTGAAAATGAATTATAGTTTTTTAGATAGGTTAAAATTTGTTATCAATATGTAAGTTAATAAGTTCATTTAAATTTTATAATTTATTGAAATTTTATAGAAAACAAATAAAATTATTAGATGTTTAAGTATTTTTATAAAAATATTGTTAAACATATTAAATGCGTTCCGGTAAAACGATTTAAAATAAATTTCTCCAAAATAAAATTAAAAAATCCAAAACATTACTTAAATATAAATACAAAAATTAAAAACAATCTTTTAATTCTTAATTTGTATAACATGTTTCCCTCACTCCATCCTTCATGACATTATTTCCTCTCACCTATACCGAAGAGTAATTCACTTAAATCAATATTTTAGAGTTGTTTGAATAAATTTCACTTCGAATGTCAGTGACATTTATCTATAATATATAAATAGACAAAACAACTCCATAATTATTCATCTAGTTGGTGAGGTAGTAACAAATAAAGATGCATTAGACACCACCAGCTTTAGGTGCTCTGGAATCCTAACAAGAAACCCGTAAGCATGAAAAGGCACATGCTAAGCAAACATGTATACGCAACTTATAATTAGAATTAAATTAACAATTATTCACCTACCTCTTCAAGGCATGGTAAATTAAAACTTATATAGCATTAATATGTCTTAATTTTATATAGGATTAATAGTGTAAGGCGTTCGGAGATGTGCGACGCGGTTGGGCGCCGGGCGACCGGGCGTGCGCACACGAGCGCGTGTTGAAGGTGCGACGGGCGGTCGTGCACGACGGTGCGACCATCGGTTATGCGAGCTGCGGTTGCCATAGTTGCGACGTTCCTTGGAGATGTGCATACACATGAGAAGGGAGTGTTGGATTTTATACCCATGTTGGAGTGCATTGCGATGAGGGTTGGCCGACCTACGATGGAAGGGTGAGGCCGACTTGTAGAGCACCCGAATGGATGCGAGTATGGGGTGTGTGGGCGGTCGGCTGGGCAGCCCACCCACATGCGAAGAAGTGTATATATGTTGGAACGTTGGAGCATTCAAAATCATCAACGAACTCGCTCATCATCATACGCACTTCGCTCTTGGAGAAGAGGTACTTGTGCGCAGATTTGAGGAGAGGTTTAGGCGCATAACTCATGCGCTCTCCTTGGATCGCACTTGGTGGAAACACTCTTGGTGAGAGGTGAACGCGTTGGGCAAGACGTGCCCGGGGTGATCGTGCGGAGGTGTTGGTTGTGCCTAGACTTGGCGAGGGTGTCTTGGTGGCTCGGGTGAGCGCCCGCCCATCGTGCAAGTGTGCACGAAGATTTGTTGAAGTGTTGGGTTGTGAACGAAGGTGTGTCTCGGTTGGAGGCGCCCGTGTGTGGCGACTTGGAGGCGCGCCCAAGTTGGGAAAATGACACGACAGTGCGACGGGGTGAACAAAGGTTTGGTTAGTCGTGCGCCGACCGTGCAGAGGTGCTGACGAGCTAGGCAACCAAGTTGGCCGAAGTTGTGAAAATTGGCTAAGTGTAAATTTGGGGTTTCCCAAGATTTAGCTTGTACATTGTAAAAGTGAAGATTGTATAATATATTGATTGGGGCAGACTCATATTGCAGGGAGTTGCCCCTCCCTTTATACTATTGTGCATTTCTCTTGTATAATGCTGTTGATAATGAATGTGTATGGGTGTTCATTGGTATAAAGGCTAAACATAATACTACTTGGTTGCGAAACACAAACTAAGTAGGAGAAAGTGAATTAGGTGTAGTCCACGAACATAAGTATTGGTGAAAAGAAAGTGTTCGGTGGTGCCGCACCTCGCTATAAGCGGTTGAAAGACTACCGCAGGTGTAGGGGCGTGACAAATAGAGTGTCAAGACTGATACATCTTGCAATATGGCTGAAACATCTGTACGATCCATAAGTTAGAGGCCAGCCTATAACTGACAGTGGAGCTTAGACTGGCGCAGAGATCAAGTAACCTTACATATCAAGCTTGAGATTGCAGATGTATCGTTGGGAGAGGGGCAGAAGAGCTTTGCCTTAGATTACTTCGGCATCACAATCATCATTATATTAAACGTTCTAGCTTATCATACAATTCCTAATTTAATATAGGCGTTGTCTACCAAGACCGCTTTGCCTTTGATTACTTGGGCATCACAATCATCAGTATATTAAACATTCTAGCTTATCATACAATTCTATTTAATCAAGGCGTTGTCTAGCAAGACTACAATATTGTCTGGAACTAAATTTATTTATTGTAAATGGCATTTTTTTCTTAAAAAATGTAATGATACTAGTGTTTAAATTGTTTTTTATAGTGTAAATAGATTTAGCACCATTACAACTTTTACATATTAAAAATCAATTTAGATTTTCTAATTTTTTATAAGATTTTGATGCAAACCTAACCCAAAGTTTCACTATTTTCCCAATAAAATTATACATTTTTAAATTACTCTTAAATTTATATTAAAAAATCTACAACCAAACCTACATAGCTTATCCTACCAAGGACATATTAATGAAGTGTAAGATTTGGATTTAAAAATTGACAGCAAACATACATAGGTTATTTAATAGATTTGTAGATAAACCTACATAGCTTATCGTACCAAGTACAGATTAATGAAGTGTAAGACTTGCATTTAGAAATCGATAGCAAACATAGATAGATTATCAAAAAGAAGTGTAAGGTTGGTTTATTTAATAGATTTGTAGTTAAAAATGAGAGCATGATTATTAAAAGCTTTAATTTTTTTTAACGAAGTTAGTAATATTTTTTTTGGTAATATTTTAAATTTTTACTATTGAAAAAGAAGTTTTGAATCTGTATATATGAAATCAATGTATATACCATACGTTTTCCCACTCTTATATATTTAAAGTTTACCTATTCTGTAATTAAAATTAGCTTTGTAGAAAAACTACCAAAAACATCATATCGATAGACTAGTGAAACAATGCATATACGTGTGTATATAGATAAGCACATCTCGCACTAACAAACTCCTTGCGTTTTTAACCACTGATATAATATTATTCCATCTTAATTTGTTGGGAATTTTTGGTAATTCCAAACAAAATTAACTGAACAGAGAATAATACTCTGTTTTTACCACAAGATAAAAAATTTGCTTCTAGAGGATAAAATTTTAGACACACAAAAAGAAACTTGTATTCATTAATAAAACCAACTGTTACAAAAAATTCTTCCTCTCACAGAGGGGTTAAATCATGCCTGTTTCAGATGCAGTAAAAAAAAACTTCACTGTATCTTCTGAAAATTACTCTGCCTCTGCACTGCTGTGTATTACAAAAAGAGAACTCTATCTCTATTTAACATTGACACTGCTGTGTGTCAATTTCCTTTTCTTCACACCTTACATTTGCACTGATGTGCGTTAAAAATTTTTCCCCTTCGCGCTGTTGCATCTACCCTTACATTTCATGTTCAATGAACAATAAAACAGGACATTACATTTTTTTTACTTTGCCATACTCCCGTGAAAATAAAAAACAATAAAATTAAAGGCTTTTACCTACGTTTACCAACCGTAGTAAATTTTTCATTTATTGTTTCACTGACAAAACTGGCGGTCAATGAAACTTCTAATTCACGTCACGTAATTTGCTGCAAGCCTGTACATCAACCGTTGATATAATTAGACGGCTGAGATTTGATCATAGGGTGAACAGGTTTAACACTGCGGGAACCATTGGAATATGCAATTTGCGATTGGATCGCATCGCAACGTCTCGTCGGTGGAAGAGAAAGAGTGAAACACTAACATGTGGGTGCGATTTACGATTGGATCGCATCGCAGAGTCGAAATCAGTAGAAAACACAGGGCGTAACGAAGGCAACAGGGCGAGGATGCGATTTACAATAGCGATAAGATCGCATCGCAAAGAAAGGAAAAAAAAAGCTAACAAATCCCATGACAATTTTGGCACTGCAGTTGAAATTATCATTTAAACACTCCCATTTAATTTCAATTGCTGGGTTATCAGTCATACCAAGACATTTCCTCAAAAACTCAAAACTTTTCTGCCCCAATGGTTTGGTCAAGATGTTTGCGACCTGCTCCTGAGTCCTGCAGTGTTTTAAAACAATTTATCCATTGTTTATCAATTCCCTGATGTAGTGAAACTTTGTGTCAATGTGTTTTGTTCTCTTATGAAACACAACATTCTTGGATAATGCAATAGCAGAGCTATTGTCACAAAAAATCACAGTTCCTTTTGCTTGTTCTTGGCATAAGCTCCTTAACATCCTTCTCATCCAAATTTCTTGACACGCTGTTGTTGTAGCTGCTACATATTCTGCCTCTGCTGTAGACAACACTACAATAGGCTGTTTTTTAGAAGCCCATGAAATGGATCCTGAACCCATGTGAAAAACATAACCGGATGTGCTTTTCCGATCATCTACACTTCCAGCCCAATCACTATTAGTGTACCCAATTAAATCTGAACATTCTGAAGTAGTATATAAAATGCCAAACCTTTTAGGACCTTTAACATACCTCAGAATCCTTTTTGTTGCCTGCCAATGTGCTTCTTTTGGCCTCTCCATGAATCTGGAAATTAAACTAACAGCATGCATTATATCTGGCCTAGTTGCAGTCAAATACATGAGGCTGCCAACTATGCTCTTGTACAAACTAGGATCAAAATCCTTGCTGTTGTCCTCTTTGTTGAGTTCTAATCCCATCGTTGTGGGAGTGATTGCTGCTTTGCTCTCTTGCATATTAAATCTTTCCAACACTTCATTAACATATTTCGCCTGTGAGACAAAAATCCCATTTCCATTTTGTTCTACTTCTATTCCTAAGAAGTATCTCAGCAAACCCATGTCAGTCATTTCAAATTCTACTTTCATGACTGTTTTGAAATTTTCAACAAGATAATCATCATTAACTATGAAAATAAAATCATCAGCATATAACACAACAATTAATAATTTACCATCCTTTTCTTTGATGTAGAGGGTGGGTTCTCCCTCACACTTTTCAAATCCATTTTCCAGTAGATAGGAATCTATCCCACT
Source organism: Pinus tabuliformis (assembly GCA_031772625.1). Classification (NCBI taxonomy): domain Eukaryota; kingdom Viridiplantae; phylum Streptophyta; class Pinopsida; order Pinales; family Pinaceae; genus Pinus; species Pinus tabuliformis. Next base: position 279,553,557 of record CM062818.1, read on the forward strand.
GTACCACGCTCTTGGTGCTTGCTTTAGTCCATAAAGAGCTTTCTTCAATCTGCACACTTTGTGCTCTTGGCATTTCTTTTCATATCCTAGAGGTTGTTCAATGTAAACCTCTTCCATTAACACTCCATTTAGAAATGCTGACTTCACGTCCATTTGGTAAACTTTCCACTTGTTTTGTGTTGTTATGGATAGCACTGCTCTCATGGTTTCCATTCTAGCAACCGGTGCAAAAGTTTCTTCATAGTCTCTCCCATACTGTTGCTTATATCCTTTGACAACCTGTCTTGCCTTGTGTCCTTCTATTTTGCCTTTAGCATTACTCTTAGTCTTGTAGACCCATTTAACTCCAATGACTTCTTTTCCTTTTGGTAGTTCAACTAAATCCCATGTCTTGTTTCTTTCTATGGCATTGATCTCCTCATCCATAGCTTCTATCCATTTCCTATCCTTAATTGCTTCTTCGAAATGAACAGGGTCATCAACATGACAATATAAAGAAAACAAATAGTTCATACCTTCATTTGCTGCTTCTTGTTCATAAATGTCACTTAAATTTCTGAACTTCTTACCTCTTTCATTTGGTGTACAAGTGCTTGAAGAAGCACTTGAATTTCCTCCTTGTGGTGTGCTTGGAGAAGCACTTTCATTTCTCCTCAAGGGTGTCTCTTGCTGCCCTTGTGTTGGTGCTGCTGTTTGGGGATGTATTTCAGCCATCTCCTCATCATCTTCATCATGTGACAAAGAGTTTTTAACATTCACTATTTTCTCTATGCTTCCATCCTAGGCTTCCTCCTCAATGAATTGAACATCTCTACTTAAAATAAGCTTCTTGGTGGATGGGTTATACAACCTATAAGCTTTGGATTCCTCACTATATCCAATGAAAATACATTTCTCCCCTTTGCTGTCCAATTTCTTCCTTAGTTGATCTGGAATGTGTGCATAAGCCACACATCCAAAAACTTTCATGTGGGTGACTCCTTGCTTTGTCTCACTCCATGCTTCTTCTGGCACTCTGTTCATGACTACTTTTATATGGCATCTATTCCAAATGTACGTTGCAAAGTGTACACCTTCAGCCCAATAATCATTTGGCAAATGCTTTGCCTTTAACATACTCCTCGCCATATCCATGATTGTCCTATTCTTCCTTTCGGCAACTCGATTTTGCTGCGGAGTGTACGTAGTGGTAAAATTCTTATGAATTCCATTTTCTCTACAAAAACGTAGAAATTCCTTGGAGATATACTCACCTCCTCTATCAGTTCTTAGAACTTTGATATGCAGTCTGCTTTGGTTTTCTATAAGTGCCTTGAAATTGCAGAATCTTTCAAACACTTCACTTTTGTCCTTCAGGAAATAAACCCAAGTTCTTCTAATAAAATCATCAATAAATGTTAGTATGTAGTGGCTGCCTGCAAGTAATGGAGTTTGCATCGATCCACATAAATCTGAGTGGACAATCTCTAAGGGTGCTTTTGCCCTTATGCTTTTTCCAGATGGAAAACTTTCTCTGTGTTGTTTCCCCAAGATACAACCTTCACAAAGGCTAACTGGTTTCTCAATCAATGGTAATCCTATTACCATTCATTTTTTATTCAACAAGTTAAGACCTCCAAAGTTGAGATGTCCAAATCTCAAGTGCCACAACCAATTTTCATCTTTTGGTTCACTTTGGAAAGCCTCTTGTGTCATTGCTGCTATATCTTCTCCATTTTTTAAATCTGCTTTCATTCTGAGAGGGAACATCCTATTCCTTATCATCTTCACTTCAGCAATACATTGTTTGCTGGGTCTTTTATCCATGATGGTGCGTACATCATTCACAAAGAAAACATTGTACCCCTTTTGAATAAGTTGTCCAATACTTAAGAGATTGCATTTCATTCCAGGAACATAATAAACATCTGCTATGGTTTTCTTTTTACCTTTCTTTGTTAAAACATTTACCTCTCCTTTTCCCATAACAGAAACTTTATTATCAGTCCCTAGTGTGACTTGTGACTTCACACCCTTATCTAACATAGAAAACATGGCTAATTTTCCTTTCATATGGTTACTGCAACCGGAGTCTAGAAACCATACATCTTCACTCTTTTCTTCAGCCATAATACAGGCTAAAAACAAATTATTTTGGCTGATATTTTCTCTAGTGAAATTTGCACTAGTTCTATTACTCATATCATGTTGCTTTTTCCTACATTCATTTGCATAATGCCCATATTTTTTACAATAGTGACATTGGACATTGGATTTATCATACCTTTGTCCTTGAGCATGATGTTGTCCACTTTGTTGGCTGCTGCCTTGGCCTTGGTTCTGATTTGGATTGCTGCCTCTTCCTTGAGCATTTGCTGGACTGTTTCTTCCATCTTTGTTTCGGCTTCAGCCTCCTCCTCTCTTGTTTTCGCTGCCTTGACCTCTTCCTCTTCCAAAGAACATCTGGGTCTTAAAGGCATGTTCTAGAGATGAGTTTTCATTCCTACTCAATCTCTGCTCATGTGTTATCAGTGATGCATGTAGTTCATCAACTGAGAAGTTTGTGAGATCCTTTGTCTCTTCTATGGTAGTGACAATCACATCGAACCTTGAGAGTAAGACCCTCAATAGTTTCTCCACAATCCTCATTTCTTCAAGAATCTCTGCATGCGACCTTATCTGTGTCACCAGACCAATCACATGTGTGAAGAATGAGTCAATATTATCTGACTCCTTCTTGCAAATATTCTCAAAATCTCTCCTCAGCAACTGTAGTTTTGTTGTCTTCACTTTCTCCATGCCTTGATAGGTTGTCTTGCGAGTTTCCCATGCTTCTTTGGATCTCTTGGTTGCTGCTATCCTTGGAAACACACTCTCATGCACTGCTTGATACAAAAAGTAGAGGGCTTTAGAATCCTTCTTCTTATTGTTGTTCAACAGATCTTTCTCTGCCTGAGTTAAATTATTAAACTCATTTTCATCTACTGGTTCTTCAAAACCATCCTCAACAAATTCCCATAAGTCTTGGGAAGCAAGCAGAGTAGGGAAAATTTCAAGAATCCCCTCTAAATTTATATGTATAATAAATGGGTGAATCTCCATGGTATATAGGAAAAATGGAAGGCGATTTTATCAATAATATAATATGTATATATAATGTTTTGGCGAATCTCTCACCAGGCATGGCGAATATTTTACTCAATTATAAAATCTTGTAAGATCTTGGCGAGTCCTTCACTAAATAATAAAACTTTGTAAGGTCCTAGTGAATCTTAACATTGTGAACTCTCAGAGAATTTTTTGAAAAAGTATAAAACCATATATGACAAGAGCCACATGGTGGCAATATCACTATTTTTTTCACACTTCCACGACATGGAACTTGTTTATAAAATTATAAAAAAAGCCAACCAAGTCCCTTATAATATGCAGGTAAGCTTATAACAGAGTCTGATACATCTACTATGCTTGTCTTCATTCAAGTGTCATAGCTGCTATACTTAACACTGTGAATCACAATTCTCTCAGAACTCAACTCTATAGTGTAATTAAAACCTTTGGAAATTGAATCTGACAACTCTATAAAAAGGATTAGTGAAACAGAAGCTTTTGTGAATGAGCCCACTAATTATCACTGCTAAAAAATCAATCTAGACTATGAAGTCTTCCATCTTGATCACAATCGTGCTCACGATCAAGGGAGGGCAACCACCTAGCCTGACATAATGTCCATAATAGCTTCCAATAATCAACAACCACCTTGCAAGGACATCCTAGCTCATGTCTCATGAATTTTATTCATCAATCTTAACTGATATAAATCTTATAAATATAATATTAGAATCCTCTCCGGATTCATTGTTAATACAAGGGTAAAGGAAATTTTCTAGCTCAAGGCACTAGCCAATACCAACTTTGGTATTTGTGACCCATTTGTGGGGATGCACCTACCTTGCCCCGTTGGGTTTCTGCCTTGTAACATAGTTCAAGGATCACAAGACTTTCCAATCTTCCTACTCCATTAGACACACTTTATATGCTATACAGAGTGAATGGAAAAGAAGCAATATAGAACACACAATTTCATAGAAGGAAGAAAAATCTTAGCCAGTTCAATATCAAAATCTTAACCACTCATTAATAAAGAATAGCAAGTAGTGTAATGAATTGTTCCGAGTTATTTATTTATAAGCTGTAAATAATGTAGTGGAATGGAAAATATTACTTAGGCAACCCTTCAATATTTTCTACTAATATGTCTATGCATGTACATATGAAATTAAGAGTATTGTTGAATACAAAGTTTCCTTTTCTCTTGCCTCCATTTTGACAAATCAGTGTGAAATAAATGTCACTTTGAATCTCCTTTCCTGTGTGGATGTTTTGACAAATCAATGTGAAATCAAAGTCACTTTGAATTTCCTTTCCTGCGAGGGATCACATCCATAGTTGATTAGTAAAATATAATCTACTATATATTATGTTCAACAAACTGACTGCAATCTACAGTGGAAACAAGACTTCAATTCTTATTCTAAATTTGAATATCTCAGGACAACATAAGAGATAAAAATGCATATGGCCTTAGTAGCTAGAAAACAATCACTCCATCATTACAAGACCACCTAGATTTTGGCACTTAATCTAAATAATGGCACTAGTTGTAGTGCTTATTTGCATTAACACCATGGAAAGGCAACAACAATGTTTCAAAGCGCACTTACTAGAAAAGTTGTAACATTCGGAGAATATTTAATGATAGCATCTGAACCTCATAGCTATGGTGGGGAAACTAGGGAACCCAAATATTGGATGATATCTCACGCCAAATCTGACAAAAAAATAAAAAAGGGAAAAAATCAAAAATCTATAAATCAAGAAATGAATTGTTTACAAATCAAATACAATTCCTTTAACTAACAATTAAATTATGGTGATATATTTAGATATTTAGTAAGAGGGTAACTTCAAACCATGGAATATTACCTTTGTCATTACTGTCATCCCTCAATCACTGAGATTACAAATCAATACTTATGGAAAGATTGTAAGAAATTCTGTGAAATAGTAAAGAGCCATAGAAATTTTGTGAAATCAAGACATTGTTACATCAAGAGCCATAATTAATACATAATCAATGAATCAAGTCCTTGTATGGCACAAGCTTGTTTCACAACCTCTATTTTCTCAATAACAAAATCAATACATTGTATGTGGTTATTGCCAAAAGGAAACTGCATTCTAATTTGGAAGAGGATCTTATCAAAAGACGTGGATTTATTCAAAGCTACAAAGCCTAATGGGTTACTGAAAAATAAGTTGGAATATGCGAACATGATAATTAAATTGAAAAAATATGCTTTCCTTTTAGAAACATTACAGTGATACAATGCTTTTTGAAAGCATTAGAATTTGAAATTGGGCCTTTCTATCAAGACAAATTTTCATTAACAGAATGTACTTTCCTACCTGAAACGTTGTAGATATCCAGGAAAAACTTGAAAAGCATAAGAGAACTTAGCATAATGTACTTTCTTTCCTTCCTTAACATTCTTAAAGAGTTGAGGTTCTCGAAGTCATCAGGTAACTTTCGAAGGAAATGATAGTTAGTAATAGTCCAATTCACAACTGAAGATGTGTCACAAATACGAGGGGGCATCTCCTCCAAATCACAAAAGTGCTCCAGGTTAAAATCTAGCATTATTGGAAGCTTAATGCTCGACTGGTTGTTATTTAACCCAGACATTTTTCCATTCTTCACTAAAAGCTTAAAGATAGCTTCTCTAAGCTCTACATGACTTTGCTATGCTCTTGAAGTGGGGGCACATGCAGGCTCTCCAAGTGAATAGTTTTAAACTAAGTGAAGATAAGGCCGATAGATCATTCAGTGTGGATCTCTTTAACCCATAATTAAATACTATGTCTCTCTTGAACCCATAATTGAATACTATTAGGACTTTCAAATTTTTCATGGAAGTCAATAATGTTGGAAGAAAGTATTTTCTTCCAAAATGAGTAAAACTAAAGCCTCTTCTTGAGGACAATTGATGTCACACCACTAACACTTCTCCATGGAATCTATATAGGTAAACCACAAATCCAGAATTCCATTAGAATATTATGTTTATTGAATACACAAATGAAATCATTGCATTTCCTTAAAATATCTTTTGAAATCAAAATTACCGAAATTACATATCGATAACCTAGTGGGTGTAGGATAAAATTCACCTGTGTCATTCACAGAAAGCATGAGAAAAAATATAATACTATATATAAAATGAAGAAAAAATCAAATTCATCACTTCTAGGGACCCCGTAACCACCCTCCCAATACACAAGTATGTTCCTGTTTGCAGTTAGAAAAATTACCCAAATTACAATCTTTTTACTCCAGCATATGTTGGAAAGTTATAGAAGGATGACTAATGCAATCAATCCATTCCTTTTAGCCCTGGATTTGTTTCAGTTTAAAACATAAGTATACAAATATACTTGTCCAATGTCTATGCTTTAACCATTCACCTTAAGATGTTTTTACAATATAATTTCCTAAGTCTATTTAATATCTTCATTATCATAAAAACCAACCTATATCCATCTTAACTCCACATCTACCACTCTTAGGGAAATCTATTTATCACTCTGAGCATTTGGTAGACCCAGAATTAAGATGGATCTAAGATGATAGAATTTCCCCTTTAAATAGTCTATGTTCACATGAATACCATGGTATTACCATGGGTCAATACCATGGGTTATCATAAACCTGGAGCTTAAAAATTACTATTAGTAATTTATAAAAATTAATAAAATTAATAGTTGAATTTTATTTTGTTTTTTATTTTAACCAAGCTAAAATGTTTAACATACATTAAATCCACCAAGCCCCGAGAGGGATCAAATATTTTTTCACTCTGAATTTCCCCTTTAAATAGTCTATGTTCACATGAATACCATGGGTTATCATAAACCTGGAGCTTAAAAATTACTATTAGTAATTTATAAAAATTAATAAAATTAATAGTTGAATTTTATTTTGTTTTTTATTTTAACCAAGCTAAAATGTTTAACATACATTAAATCCACCAAGCCCGAGAAGGATCAAATATTTTTCACTCTATGCTAGTTTGCATATCACGATATTTGATACCTCTCGGGGGTTAGTAGATCCAGAGTAAAGATGGATCTATGCTGGTTTAATTCCCCCATTTAAATAGGCTACATTCCAGGTGAATACCATCGGTCAATACCATGTGCCATTTTTATTTTTATTCATACTAATATTAGGGTTAATAATGTTTTTTTGCATGGTATTAATAACAATCTAGTCCATGGTATTTGTCCCATAGTATTTTGCCCATAGGTTTCACCTAAATATAATGCATTTTTTGATTGTTCGTAAATATAAGGTGACTTATGGAGTAAATATGAAAAAATGTTTTATTTGTTTACCATACCTCTCGTTTATTTATATTTTTATTAATTTACCATACCTCTTTTACAAATATGGTATTTGGCCCATAGGATTCACTTAAATAAAACCTCTTTCTTGAGCCTTCATAAATAGAACGAGAGTTATGGACTAAATATAAAAAGAGGTTTTATTTATTTACCATACGTCTAGTTTATTTATATTTTTATTTATTTACCATACCTCCACTTTACTTATATTTTTATTTGTTTACACCCTTGCATGTATATAAGGTGACTTATGGAGTAAATATAAAAAATGTTTTATTTATTTACCATACCTCTACTTTATTTATATTTTTATTAATTTACCATACCTCTTCTATAAATATGGTATTTGGCCCATAGGATTCACTTAAATAAAACCTATTCTTGAAAATGGGCGAATGGATTCACTTAAATAAAACTTATTCTCGAAAATGGGCGAATGGAAGGTTGTAATTCCTAGTTTCAAGGGCTAAATTTACCTTTTTTTCCCCTCTCCCTTAAAATAAAGTGGGCTATTTGAGGTGATTTGTAAAAATGTGCTATGATACAAAATATTCGCCCACTAAAAATTTAGAAACCCCTTAATTTCGCCAAAGGGCGAACATTCGCCCCTAAAATTTTCTATGAAGCAGAGCTCTCATGGTTATTGCCAAATAGTCATAATTTTTCCCATTAAAATATGGGAGCTGAGTGTTACAGATACTCATGCTAGTGCTGGCTCCAACCATTCTTGCACTCTTAACTATGCTTCAAAATACTTGACTGTGTATTAAAATAACTGACTGTCCTCAGCAGTAACACTAAAACTAACTTGAGAAATACCTTAGATTATTTCACTCTGCTAGAGAAGCTACTACAACAAGAAATCCTTCCTTCAACTTCTTTGAAACCTTCAAAGCGCCTGGACAAGCTCTAATATCAATGTTGGGAATTTCTGTTAATTCCAAACAAAATTAACCGAACAGAAAATAATACTCTATTTTTACCACAGGATCAAAAATTTGCTTCCAGAGGACAGAATTTTACACACACAGAAAGAAACTTGTATTCATTAATAAAACCAACTATTACAAGAAATTCTTCCTCTCACAGAGGGATTACACCATGCCTGCTTCAGATGCAGTAAAAAAAAAACTTCATTGTCTCTTCTGAAAATTACTCTGCCTCTGCACTGCTGTGTATTACAAAAAGAGAACTCTGTCTCTGTTTAACATTGACACTGCTGTGTATCAATTTCCTTTTCTTCACACCTTACATACGCACTGTTGTGCGTTAAAAAATTCCCCCCTTCGTGCTGCTGCGTCTACCCTTACATTTCATGTTCAATGAACAATAAAACAAGACATTACATTTTTTTACTGTGCCATTCTCCCGTGAAAATAAAAAACAATAAAATTAAAGGCTTTTACCTACGTTTACCAACCATAGTAAATTTTTTCATTTATTGTTTCACTGACAAAACTAGCATTCAATGAAACTTTTAATTCACGTCACGTAATTTGCTGCAAGCCTGTACATCAACCGTTGATATAATCAGACGACTGAGATTTGATCATAGGGAGTACAGGTTTAACACTGAGAGAAGCATTGGAATATGCGATTTGCGATCAGATCGTATCGCAATGTCGTGTCGGCAGAAGAAAAAGAGTGAAGCACTAACATGTGGGTGCGATTTGCGATCGGATTGCATCGCAGAATCACAATCGGCAGAAAACACAGGGCGTAACGAAGGCAACAGGGCGAGGATGCGATTTGCGATAGCGATAAGATCGTATCGCAAAGAATGGAAAAAAAGCTAACAAATCCCATGACAATTTTGGCGCTGCAGTTGAAATTATCATTTCAACATAATTTACAGTGGCTTGTTACCTTAAATAAATAAATCTTAAGGATTTTATTTGATGACAATAATGTGTGTAATTTTGCTAACCACAGGTTGATATGCTTTCAAACTGCATGGAACAATGTCGCCCTTTCCAGTAATAGTATACTCGAACACAGTTTGTCAGGTGCCCTTCCAGTGTAATCTGGCCAAATAACATATCATTTAACATCAAACACTAAGTTGATGATTTTGTTAGACTCTTCACAAGCCTTCGCTTCATGAATCTGCACTCCCAAGGCGTTCGATTTGCTGGGCATAATGTGACTTGTTACCATTTTACAGTTAACTTAAACAACATAATGCCTAAATAGGACAATTTTCATAGCAAGTTTTGGTCATGTATTTAGTTTCAAATTTGGCTTTATTATTTGGTCAGGCAAGAAGCACGCTGTTATTGCTTTATCATTAGCATAGATCCATCTTAAATACAGATTTAACATAAATTTAGAGGGATCAAATTTTTTCAAATGCAAACTTGAGTGCAAATTACAATGTGTTATTTTTAGTTGTTTAAATTATATTTTTAAAAGCTATATAAAATGTATATAGGACCATATATATATATATATATATATATATATATATATATATATATATATATATATATATATATATATATATATGACATTAAAATATTTTACATAACATGTATATCCACATATTTTATTAACAAAAACTAAAATGATTTATTTATTATTAATATATTTTTAAATATATGTTAATATTAATTGGTATTAAAATATTTGATTGATAATGGACATTGAATTTTTTTATATACAACATTAAAATATTTTATTTTAACATATTGTTTTACATATATAGTCATATATGAATTGATATCTACATAAATTAATTAACATAGATCTTCAAATAGTTTATTTAAGTTTCATGTTGAAATATTTTTGAAAAGTAAAAGTTTTAAATGCCTTACTAATGGATATTTTTTTTTTTTTTTTTACTTCTAATTGTTTTACAACATATTCATCTCTTTTACTACAACCCACATTATTTTTTTTTCTATTTCGAGTATAATTTTTTATCCTCTCAAACTCGGTTGTAGAATGAGCCTTTGCGCTCAATTAAAGCTTGGGTATAGAGGAGTAGTACTCAATGTCACCGTTTAGGCCATTTTGTTGTATCTTTTCCTTTCTGAGCTTGGTATGATTGTCCATTGTCTTAGTATCATATGGTGTCACAATTAGAGTACATCGATGCAGTGGCAGACCAAACATATTGAGATCCACATGCACTACATGAAATGATTGATTCATAATGGGATTGACTTTTGATTCATAATGGGAGATCCACATGCACTACATGAAATGATTGATTCATAATGGGATCGATGTTTGATTCATAATGGGATCATCGATGTGTAGTACTATCCCATTTCTAAGAAAACTATGGACATCTTTACCAAGACGTTTGCTAAGACAAGGTTTCATTTTCTTTGATAACGTCTTCAGGTGAAGGACACAACTACCTGGAAGTGTCTTTTCTTTTAGTTTTGCATTGCATTTCGATGGGGTTGTTCCTTTATGAGTCGGTTTCACCTCTTTCCTCATTCATGCACTATGGTTACCTACACTACTACACCAAGGGCACTTTTAAGACATTTTTTGAAGACAAAAGTAATATTTTTCTTTAAAAGTCACTTTTTATTTTAGTTGTTTTACATTAAAATATTTTAAGATAAAACTTTATATTTAAGACAAAAACAATTTTAGACAAAAATATTTTAAGACAAAACTTTATATTTAAGACAGAAACAATTTGAGGCAAAAATATTTCAAAATAAAACTTTACATTTAAGAAAAAAAGAGTTTAAGAAAAAATTATTTTAAGACAAAACTTTATATTTAAGACAAAACAGTTTGAGACAAAAATATTTTAAGGCAAATCTTTATATTTAAGACAATGGTCACTTAAGACAAAACCCATTTAAGACAATGGTCACTTAAGACAAAACCCATTTAAGACAATTATCAATTAAGACAATATTATCTTACAACTAACAAATTGACTCTCACAGTGTGCCCTAAGTCCACCAACTTGCAAGATACTATTGTCTCGTACTTATAACGAGGTTGTTATTTCACTTACCATTCAGATTATGTTATATAAAGACAACGATTTTTTGGGCTCTTCATTTTGTGGGGATATCTGACTCTAAAGAACACGACAACTTTTCCTGGCAAGATTTCCTGAACATAGGTTCCTCTTTTGTCCATTCGATATATGCTAATACGATTAGAGACAACTTGTCTATCATTGCATTCGGCACTACTACACAAAGGGGGATTTTAAGAGAAAATAAATCTTGTCTTAAAAGTTAATTTTGCTTGAAATTTTCAATATGAGGTACTAGTAAAAAAGGTAAAGGTAAAGGATTAGGGGTTTGTCTTTAGGCCGTTGATGGGTTTTTCAGGAAGCGGAGCGATGGAGGCCAACAACAAATGATGGGATTTAGGACAATGGAGGCCGACAATAGAGGTATGCTTTGTGACAGAAGCGATGGAGGCACTTTTCTTGAACATGGATAGGTAGTAACATAGTTGGAGTACTTTTCAGGGTCTCCATCGATTGTGTTTAATATGTGTTTTCTGATTGTTTCAATTATTTTAAACACTACTTCTATATTATGGTTGTTGTTATCAACACATTGTTATGATGAAACTCCTAACCATCATTGACAACATAGATTAGATTCACTTGAAGGATTTGAAAAATGCAGCAAAAAGTTCTCAATTTGATTTGGCCTTGATTAAATTGATTAAAGCTAAATTTCCAGATCAACAGACAACTTGGATGCAATTAACTTGTAAGACATTGCACGTGTCACCTATTTTACTCAATAAATTCAAGTTGAAGGAGTTAGAGTTCAGTGAAGCATATGTGATTGCTAATTTTTAGCAATCAAAGTCAGTTATCTCAAGTTGTTTTAAGTTAAATTGCTTCTAATTGTCAGAGGAACTAATGGAAAGTCAGTTGTGAAGTGGGACTTTAGTCAAACTCAATGATCATCCAGTTAACTAATCAATGAGGCCAAAATAGCTAGTCCATGCAAAGTATTCGAGTTCCCCAACTGTGGTGGAGATTCCAAGGCGGTGTAACATCAGTTGTAGACTAGTCTTAAGTGTGCAGTTGTTACATGTCATGAGGTGATCAACCTTAGGAATTGTGCAATCAATTTGGAAAAATTCTTAAATAATAGGGGCCTAATTTCTCAAGGAATTGTGCAAGGAAATAGGGGCTTAACCAGATGCAAAAAGACCAAGTTCCTCAGATCATATCTCCACAAATATAGTACAAAAGCTTTGAAATTTGGACTCGAGGTTCAGCGCAATGTCTTCTCAAATGGGTTTTTTTTAGCTTCTGAAACATCACAAAAAAAAAGTTGTAGCTAAAATGCCACGATGACCTATTTGGATCAGCGAAACCCTTGAATCCAAAGCTCTGATACCAAATGTTATGAAACTAGCTCAAGAAAAAGATAGAAAAGATAGATTGACGGCTTAACATTTAGCCTCTTCGAGGGGGCAACCTCATTTACATTACATAAATGAACAATTCTTGGATGATACAAATGAAAAGACCTCCTTTCTATATATAGGAGTCTAAGGGGTCATAACATAATCAGAGCCGACATAACAATAATAATGTAAGGGCACAATAATAACAATAGTGGGCTTCTATGTGGCACAATAGTAAAAATATGGGCACTACATGGGTACATCAATATAATAAGTGGGTTATATTAATAACAATAAGGAGTTATACTAGTAGTATAGGGGCCTAACATGCCTGTCTCCTTCAAAAAGCATTGTCCTCAATGTTTGAGTACTTCTTGATGCTTCTGTATAAAATTCTTGTCCTCCCATCTGGAATCTTTAGCGATTAAGTTCTTCCACTTGATGAGATACTCTGAAATTGATCGATTTCTTAGCTTTCGGGTTCTTGTTTCTGTGACTGCTCGAGGTTCCAATATGATTTTTCCTTCCTCTTCAATTTCTGGCAATATTGTTTGAATTGGGATATTTTGAAACTTTTGAATAAGTGGCCATACTTCTTCGTCCTTCTTCCATTCATCCCTTGCTTCGTTTATCCAATCTAGTTGGATAATAGAAATAGCACAAAACAATGCTTCCAGATCCTCATCCTTGAAGAGTATTCCCATTCGGTAAGGTCGCCATTTTTTAAATGCATGTAGTATTGCCAACATTTCCTTCTCATAAATAGCTTGCTTGAGATGTAGAAGTAAAAATACCCAATCACCTACATCAAAACATTTTTCACTACGATGTTGATCTACCTGTTGTTTCATTTGATTTTGCACCGAATTGGCGTTATCCTTTAAAAGTTGGAGAACTTGTTGTTGATGCTCTATGTGATCTTTCTCTGCTTGAACCTTTTTCTTCTTGATATGTCCTTCTATCTCTAGAGTTTGAGGAGTGGTAATTTCTTCCAATCTTTTACAAGATATGGTCGGATTCATTTCTTGATGCTCAATGTGATCTTTCACTTCTTGAACATTTTTCTTCTTGATATGTCCTTCTATTTTGATAGTTTGAGGAGTGGTAATTTTGACCAATGAATTACAAGATATGGTTGGATTCATTTCTTCTTTCTCGATGTGATCTTTCACTTCTTGCACCTTTTTCTTCTTGATATGTCCTTCTATCTTGAGGGTTTGAGGAGGTAATTCTTGGCAATGCTTTACAAGATATGGTCCGATTCATTTCTTCTTTCTCTGGGGTGGGGTCCTAGTGTATATCCTCTTATTTGATGTTTCTTGATCCTTTTCTTCCTCCTCTTCATATTCTATGTAAAATAATTTCTTCTCAGCACACTTATGACCTTTAGTGCATTTGCTATCACAATTGTAACAAAGCCCTTTTTCTCTTTTTTCTTCCAATTGTTGTGGTGTAACCCTTGTAGCTTGTGGAAGGCTGAGAGAAACAACACTTCCATCTTTATAGTTGTGAGGGGTATGTTTCCTGGCTTCCATAATTTTGCTTTCCACTATGTCACAAAGCCCTTTTACTCTTTCCAATTATTGTGGTGTTGCTCTTTGTATCCTCATAATGTGCTATCATTTCCTCCGTGAAAATTGACCACGTAACAAGTTGTTTACGAGACCAAAGCCCTTCATACCATAAAAATTGATCTGGTTCTAAATATGAAGATGCAATACATACCTTTTGTAACAGTGGCACTCCATGTAGATCAAAATATTGCTCCATCTGAAGTATCCAATTTACCGGATCCTTGCCATCAAACTTCCTTATCTTTCTTTTTCTTTATTTTAGGAGCTCGATCTTGAAACGACTGTAATTTTGTACTTTCGGATCTTGAAGCTTTGAAATTGCCACCTATAGTATCCCTCTGCGTCCTCTTTCCAATGCCACCAGTATGATCCAAATTGGATTCTCCAAGGATGAGTTATGCCAAATCTCCCACAGTGACTTGATTATAGACTAGTTCGGTAGAGCAAACTTGTACGACGTGCCACAAGTCACTGTTTCTACCTTTGGCTCTGAAAATTATCTACAAGAAACTACATTCCATCCTCTTTCTGAAACTTCTTACCAAATTTCAATCCGATGCTCAGAGAGAAAGTTATGACGATTTCCCCAGGTCAACTGTTTGGAATGTAATTCAGGAGTCTGCAAAAAGACCAACTTCCTCAGATCATATCTCCACAAATATAGTACGAAAAGCTCTGAAATTCCGACCCGAGGTTCAGTGCAATGTCTTCTCAAATGAGTTTTTTTTTTAGCTTCTGAAACGTCACAGAAAAAAAGCTGTAGCGAAAATGCCATGATGACCTATTTGGAGCAGCGAAACCCTAGAATCCAAAGCTTTGATACCAAATGTTATGAAACCAGCTGAAGAAAAAGATAGAATAGATAGATCAACGCCTTAGAATTCAGCCTCTTTGAGGGAGAAACCTCCTTTACATTATATAAATGAACAATTCTTCAATGATGCAAATGAAAAGACCTCCTTTCTATATATAGGAGTCTAAGGGGTCATAACATAATCAGAGCCGACATAAAAATAATAATGTAAGGGCACAATAATAACAATAGTGGGCTTCTATGTGGCACAATAGTAACAATATGGGAACTACATGGGTACATAAATATAATAAGTGGGTTGTACTTATAACAATAAAGGGTTACACTAGTAGTATAGGGGCCTAACAGATGACGAAAGGTGCAATGTGGTATTTGTATAGTCACCTATTAGAGTGAATTGGGATCACCTCTTAGGCTCAAGGATGGCATGTTTGTTTTGGGCTTAAGGAAAAATCTCATCTCTATTATGGTTTTGGAAGACCATGGTTAGGATGTGATCTTCAGCAAAGGAAAAACATTCTTGAGACACATAGCCATGGGACAGGTGAAGAAAATAAGGGTTCGTGTGAAGAACCCGTACAAGATATATGTGGAAGATAGTGCTGCATTAAGCATTAAGGAAAAGAAAGTGCAGGGTCGCAATGTTAGTGAACTTGGGCAGATAAGACATGGCCATTTGAATCATGGCACCTCTAAGATTATACCAACAAATAGAGACAGGTCATCCTAAAGGAGCACTTGGGAAACAGGATGTATACAAAGGATGTACATTACAGAACTACACAAAATACACATTCCATGACCAGGACAACAAAGAACATGAATTCCTAGAAAAGATCCACTATGATGTCCGTGGACCTTTCTCAACAACATTCATTGTGAGACACAAATATTTTGTCAATTTTATTAATGAATTCTCGCGGAAGTGTTGGATATTCTTCATGCAGAAGAAAGATAAGACATTCTCCAAGTCCATAGAATTGAAGGCACTCATTGAGAGAGAAACCAACAAGAAGGTGAAGGTTCTTAGGAGCGATAATGAAGGTGAGTATGTGGCGAATGAATTTAACAAAAAATTGCGTGAAAGAAGGCATTCAATGAGAGTTGACAACACCCCACAATCCACAACAGAATGGGGTGGTTGAGAGGAAAAGCCATAGCATTGCGGGAGCAACGAGGGTGATGTTTCATGACCAAGGCCTACCTCTGCATTTGTGCACTAAGGCATCCAACACAACAGTCTATTTTCAAAACCAAAGTCCTCAATGGATTCTTGGCATGATTACATCGAAGGATTTCTTAGGGAGCATCAATTGCAAACTAGTCTTGAGTGTACAGGTGTTGCATGTAGTCAAATGATCAACCTTGGGAATTTTGCAATCCATTTTTTATAAATTCCTAAATAATAGGGGCTTAATTTCTCAAGGAATTACACAAGGAAATATGGGTTGAAGCAAAGGCAAATTTTGACTAAGTATGGGTCAGAAATTCTCAATGCGCAAAGAGATAGGGTATTCACTTGCAGGTTGTTCTCAGTTGAGAAACTCAATTGTAATACATCTTTATTCCTCAGATTAATCCAAGCAAGCATAGGGATTTTTGAAAGATTGCTTTCCCCATGAAAAATATTGTATGCATTGTCTTATTTCTTATTTCATGTCTAAAATCTTCCTTCTGAATTGCCGATTAACTTCCACAGAGTAGTAGGGTAGGTTTTTGTCTTGTGATTTTGACTAAAAATTCATGGTTAGTTGCAAATATACACCATAATTTCTACAAGGATGGTGGGGGAAAATTACAAAACATATGTTGGTAGACAATATGCCTACTTCAAAATATCTACAACAACTTTTGGGATAAGCATACAATGAAGATGAAATATTTGATTCTGGAATCATTAGTCACAAAATTCATAAGGGTAGTAATTTTGGCGGCAGGTGTGAAGGTAGATGGATTAAATGTAGCCTTCATTGCTGAAGTTTCTGGTGATGTTGGGTGGAATACGTCTAAGCATAATTATCTGAGCTAGATTCAATTTTTATCCTGATTCTTGGATTATCTCAAGGATTTGTACTCATTTTTTTGTTTCAAGATACACCAATAACAATTTGTTTTCCACTCTAGTTATGTGTTTGCTCTGTGGTCTATATGAGACACACTAGCTGGTTTTTTATGTGGTCTTTCTTTTGAACCTCTAATCATGTGGATCTCCCTAATCCTTCTCTGGTTTGGGTTTGGTTGATCGAGGTATTTGTAAGGGTCTTAGCTGCTACCTGTTGGCATTCTTCGTGGTCTATCTAAGACACACTAATTGGTTATTTTACGTTGTATTTCTTCTGAACCTTTCTCATGTGTATCTTACTGCTCCTCTCTAGTTTGGGATTGGTTGATTAGGGGATTTTTGAGTATCTTTATTGCTAAGTAAGTGCATTCATTTTGGTTGGTGGAGTTGGTAACATATTTGAATTTTGAATTCGATAAAAAAGGAATCTCTTGGGGTCATTAATTGGTATGGGGGGGTATTTATTTTCCAAGTTATCCATTGGTTATCCTAGGGACAATCCATTAAAGGTTTGCATCATCATTGAAGATATTTGTCAATTGTGTGCTTGATGAGATTTTTTGAAGGTCATTGGTCGACGGTGATTGGTCAATCTATTATATTTGAAGGGGCATCCTAGTGGATAGAGATGGTGATGACCTACATAGAGTGGAGTCTTTAATTGATAAGTGACATTAATCTATCTTGTTTACATATTTTATCGAGGTTTTTTCATACACTACTACATAAGGTAGTTTTCGTAATGCTCTCTACTTTGGGGCACATATGGGGGGATTACAGAGTGTTGACAATGTCAGTTGTATAAATGAACTTTCCATCTATTGTCAAGATATCACTCGATCTTAAAGGAAACTAGGGTCGTGGCGTGCCATTACTTGATGTGTTTGTACATACGACTATTGAGGCAGAGAGTTGTGGCTGCCCCAATTCGGGAGGCTATCCCTATGGGAGATCTCATGTACATTCAAATATACATGTCGATTTGAATGTTTCAGTATCTCAATCAATTATTGAATCTGAATGTGATAATCCACATAATTTATTTATTTATTTATTTTATTTATTTATTATTTATTTATTTATTTTTATTTTTATTTTTTATTTTTTATTTTTTATTTTATTTTTTATTTTTATTTTTTATTTTTTATTTATTTTATTTATCTATTTATTTATTTATTTATTATTTATTATTTATTTATTTATTTATTTTATTTATTTATTTTTTTCTGTGCTTCGGGGAAAAATAAGGCATTTAAGGTTGATCTGGATTATCAAAAACTCATTTTTTGTTTCAATGTTTTTTGGGAATGAGTGGTAGGATTACAACAATAAGCTTTGGTGGGTAATTTTTCTTATATGCTAATGGATGTCTCTTAGATGGAATCCTACGTTAAAGATCATTGGTACATATTCTTCAGGACTCTCCTATTTTCAACATTTTATACAGTCAAATGGTTATGCTTCCATTTTATTAATTATGATGATCTTGCGAAGATTTTGGGATCGTATGATGTTCATGGTGGTGGTTTCTTCTCTTTACATCATTTCCATGTGGGATTTCATCCATACCTAGAATTTCCATGAGAGAAATTGGTTTGGGCTAAACTCCTTGGTTTAACCCTCTTATTCTATGCATGTGAATCACTGATGATGATCGACAATCCAATTAGTAAATTTTATTTCCTGGAGGAAGAAAGCTGGTTATAGAAAGAAAAACATATCACATGGATTTCGGTGGAGGTGAACTCTGATACTGGCCTTTTCACAAAGGTGGAGCTCAATTGGGGTGGGTTCTCTATTAAGCAGCGAATTGATTATTGGGAAATTTCTTTCGTTTTACTGGCTGTCTTTACATCGGTCTTTGGACTCCTTATGAATAATACTAAATCTTATATGATTTCTACTTACCCAGATGGTGCATTCGTACTAGAGATTTCTCATATTTTCGGTGTTATATGCACTGCATTGGATGCAGGTTTTAAATATCTTGGATTTATGATCCAACCTAAATGTTATGGAATTAAGGACTTGAAAAATACATTCAATCTAAATAATTTCTATTTGTCAAAAATTACAAGATTACGTAGATTATATGCGTTGTGATTTTTCCCTTAATTTTCTTTATTTTTTGTTGTGTCATTTGTCTAACCTTATACAACTTCTTGAGGACTATAATGTTGAAAATGTATCAAGAAAAACATATTTCCAACCCTCAGATTATTTCCATTTATATTTGATTTCCCTTAAATAACTTGGACTATTTGGCCTCAAATAATCTGGGTTACTAATGAAAGAAATAACATGTAAAAGGAACATGTTCATAACCCAAAGCTTAAAGATGGGACTATCCCTCGAAGTGAAATTGAATTTTCTTAGGTAGTGCCTTTGTAAAATCCATTTCAACAAAAACTATTCTGAGGCAAAAATTATTTTACTTGTTCTCAGAACTGGTAATAAAGCAACCCAATTTCTTACATATGATTTTGAAAATACCATCATTATAGCAAAAAAAGGGAAGACATGACAATCTAATCCATGGATGGACAGAAGAGATTTTCTTGGTAGGAATTAACTCCATAGTGTAGTGGGTAAGAAACATTCCCTTCAAGACCATGAAATAGGGCACAATTTGTACATTAGATCCCTATCATATTTGCTTTCAAAAATAAAAGAAAAATATCCATTTCCAAAATGTAAAGTATAAATGGACCCATTATCTACCCAATTGTTAGAGATCCATTCTAAAATAGATCCATAACTAGGGAAAAGTTTGGTGGAATTACCAATCAACTCTCATTCCTTAAGGGAATTGAATTTCTTCCTCAGAGAGCAAACAAACCCCAAATCAAGAGAAGGGATTTTATGTGTCCTTTTTACAAATCTAGAACATGGTAGATAACCCTAACCATCCACACCAGGGTTGGAAATACCACGCATTCTACAAGCAATTAAATCAGCATAACTTTATGAGAGAATAGACCAAACGAGACAATAAAAATTTGGGCAAATAGAAAAAAAAAAAAACTTGAATCAATAACATAAACTCATGATCTGCAAAAAATATCTCTACATGCCTTCACCAAAATTCCAAAATATGTAAAAAATCATCGCTCAAATATGCAACGGGTGGGGTGGAGGGATGATGACTAGGAAACCCTATCCACTTGTACCCTTGACAATTTTGACTCGTCCATGCTCTGTTTCTTCTCAAGAGATAAGATTTATATATAAAATTCAATTCTCATTTTTTCAAGAAAATTCATATCCATTTCAACCCTCATTATTTAAGCATAAATAGGTTTATGCCTACGTATATTTTAGTCCATGTTATATACCTAATCATTTAAGTATTAATATATTTGTGCTTAGATTTTATTGTTTTGAGGCTTCTTAACCTAAAATTAAGAAAGATCTATGATAATATTTAACTAGCGATATGTAAATTATAATAAATTTTTTTATCCACCATGTATAATATCTACCTCATATTTTTAAAGTCACAAATTTTCTGTATAAAATTTTTGTAGTTCTATGGTTAAGATCATAGTAAAACAAGATATTCTCAAATCCAAAATTTTTGATGTCTTAAATTATTATTGCACTAAGAGGCACTCTCTAACATAGTATGGAAGAGATGTTGTAATGTCTTGTTATGTTATGGTTTTTTTTGTAAGTCAACTACTTATATGAGTTTAAAAAAAATTACATCGTGATGACCACAGTTTCAAAACTTCAATGGACTGACTCCTACAAGATTTGTTAGCCAATAAATAAAGACAAAAAAACACTAAAATCAACAAAAGAAAACTATAAAACGAAACACATATTGCCCATATGGACCAAAATTATTCAAAAATGAAAATATGTCCCACAATCATCATTAAGCACCCATATCACTCAGAATTTGGACATCGCGTCCTCCATCCCCAAGATGGTGAAATGCTTCATGTACAGGAGCCTCAATGTGTCCCATTCTCCATTCAAAGTTGTCTAGATGCTCTTGTATCCACTTTTGACCTCTACAAAGGGAGACTAACAGGGCTAAAGTATGCCACTAGTTATGCAGAATATGATTAAGGAAACCAATTACCTCATCGTGGTCATTATACGGTCTTGAGATAGTTGTTTTATTTCCATTGTCACTTGATGAATTTGGGCCTCCATGGAATCAAAGGTGGGAGGTAGGGCCACATGTCCAAAGTAGGCAATGTGATGTTGCTCTAGTTCCTCCACATCGTCTTGTGGGCCCATAGATGCACCACTCCATGTCTGCGAGGGCTTGCCCCTCTTAGAGCCTTACCTCATTGACAGAGCATTGACCTTCTAATGAATGCTTTGCTAGACCCACACCACCCCTGTCGACCAAATCCCCAAGTGCATGTAGAATTGAAACTCCCCCATGTCTAAGTGTCTACAATCGATGACATGCTTGCACCCCACTCCAAAGATCCACAAGCCATACTTTCCCTAGCCACCCAAACTATGCCCTTCATAAGCCTATAGATGATCAACCACCAACCCTGTGTTGCATGGACATCCCTCCAGCAACTAGACCACCACTCACTCACCCATCCATAAACTTGCCCGACGAGCTAACTATTGTCAACTATAGCCATAGGATAAGGATATGTTATACACCTACCTGATGCCACATTACCCCTCCACAGAAAAAATACACCACCCTATAACTCCCCCACTTCTCAAATTTCCCACCCTGTCATCGCCCCTAGACTCATTGCACTTCCAACACTTCGCTCTAGGAACATAGAATGGTCCAAACCAATGTTTAAAAAGAAGACAAAAATCATATGAGATTGACGAAATAAAATGAAAAGAGTGTGAACTGACTCCTTCACCCACACCAGGACTAATAATAGAGCCCAAGCAACACAGCGCAAACCAAAAAATGAAACCAACAATGCATAGACTAGACAAAGTTATCCACACAAAGCGCGAGAGATGTTGTCTCAAAAATTAGGTTGATCATAATCCCACCTTCAAGCACCACCACACACCTCACCCCATTTGTAATTGTCAATGTTCTCAGCAAAACACCTTGAGCTAGTGTCCGATATGGCATTCTGCATTACCTACAGATCCAATTCCGTTGCAACCTTACCCCATACATTGCTCTCGGTAATTATTATCTAGCTAGGAGTACGGATTGGCTTAACCAGAAAGCCTCCCTTTCCAGCTCGAGAGACTACACTCCGAATAATGCCATGCCTCATCTTCCAACACATGTAAATGATTTCTACCATGAAGCTCAAACTCGTTATAGCCAAGGTCTTCCCATGAACCTCCACGCACGAGGAAACAGGCAAGACTTGCCAAACACGATTCAGCTTCATCGATGATGCGTGTAATTCACATTAATGCCCATATCTTGGGCTTCTATTCAAACATGAGTTACCCCCATTGGGGAATCATGTTATGTTATGTTATCTAAATATTTTGACTTTATAAAATTACATAAAAATAAAAATTAAGAAAATAAAATTGAGAAATAGCCAATTTACTATTGGAAAGTCTTGAGTTTTTTTCTCAATGGTATTCTTTTGTAAGAATATTTCCTTATTTGAAACTAACCTAAATTCATCTAAATTCCAAATCTACTAAGTTATGAAATAGATCCAATCTGTTTAATTCTAAAATAAATTTGGTCCCTCACTACACTAAATCCAAAATCAAAATAAATATTATAAAACCCAAATTTTAAAAACATCATGGTTACACCTACCCTATCTATCACATGACGTTTGATTGTTGTGGAAGGTTAGGATTTGGACATATAATATCAGTTGTGGACAAATTTTAAATGAAAATTCCCATAATGGTCACTCGTGGACATTAATATTTGAAATTTTGAACCCTTCCTGAAAAGAAAGCAAAAGAAACAACAAAATAAAATAATGAATCCATTATCAATCTAGAGCCAAACCCTTATCAACATTATTGAGGAGATTAAATGCGCTCGCATAGGCCACATAGGAATGAAAACCTCCTTAAAAGCACATGCTCACTATGTCATCAAGCCCCTCATGACTTGGCATGCCTAAATGGCATATATGGCGGGAGCAGGAAAATGAGCGCATAGTTTCTCGGGTTTTCTTCGATTATTTTTTTATTATCACATTTTGATTATGGCTAGGACTTTACTAATCCAATGACCTATCCTATTTCTGAAGCTCCTATGCATTTACATATCATTTTTCTCTGGATCCCCAAATGCTCCCATGCCAACAACAGGTTTCCAAGTTTTTATTTTCTCAAATTTGCAGAGGGAAAAGTCCAAGAGTTGTTTTAAAATGATTTGATGAAAAAAGGGAAAATTCCCCCCAAAAATGGATGAATGAAGATTAGCTATGGAAGGTTTAAGATGGAGGTGAAGGGTAAAGCTATAGATTAATGCCAAGAGCATCCTTTTTTCAGAGTTTAGTTTTGTTCATCTCTTGTAGTCAAACAACAAATATTTTGCTGCAAACTTGGTTGTGGATGTATTTTGAGAGCTCGACAACTAATTGTCCCATCTTTGAGTTGTTGCACTTTTCCAAGGTGGGAATAGGAAAATGAGTGCATATTTTTTCAGGTTTTCTTCCATTATTTTGTTCTTATCTCCTTTGGGTTACATCTATGGTTTTGTTTCTTGAATGATATATCCTGTTTCTGAAGCTCCAACGCATTTACATATCATTTTTCTCTGGATCCTCAGATGCTCCCACACCAAAAATAGGTTTCGAAGATTTTATTTTCTCAAATTTGTAGAGTGAAAAGTCCAAGAGTTGTTTTAAAATTCTTTGAGGTAAAAAAGGGAAAATACCCCCAAAAAATAGGTGAATGAAGATTAACTATGGAAGTTTTAAGATGGAGGCGAAGAGTAAAGATATAGATTAATGCCAAAATCCTCCTCCTTCAGATTTTATATTTTTTCATCTCTTGTAGTTGAAAAACAGAGATTTCGCTGCAAACTTAGTCATGGATGAAGGTCGAGAGCTCGAAAACTAATTGTCCCAACTGTCAGTTGCTTCACTTTTCCAAGATGAGAATTCTCTCCATTTTTCTCAAGGTATGTTCAATTTATCTTCGGATTTTGCATTTTTCTGATATGGAGACTGAGCTTCTAGTTGGGGTTACCCTTGTTTTAGATATATCCTTTTCTTCTCTCTCGAGACTAAAACAGGATAAATTAAGTTTAAGTAAGATAAATACAAGTCTCAACCTCACTTTGTTGGGGAGTTTGGTGTAATAACAACAAATTTTTAGAGGGATACTTTACTTTGTGTAGTTTAAGAAAAGTGAGTCTCATTACAAACTTCAAGTTAGAAGACTGGGCATCGTAATCTAAATCATTGTTGTACTTTCCAAGATAAAACACTTTGTAGCCAGTTGTAGTGCAAGTTTTCCCATCAACCCATGAAATGCAAAACTTCCATATGAAAACTTTAGTTACCTTTAAAGTTTACCCTTATTTTGGAAGTGTGGCCTTTCCATATCTCTTTGGAAAGTCTTGTCATGTTTTTCTGTCCTTTTCTCTTGAGGATAAATTTTTCTTGGAGACTCATCTTTATGTGAAGAAAATTACTAGCCCTTATGGTCATATTAATGATTATGTCTCTGAGAAGGGATTTTCAATAACATTACTCAAATTAAATTAGTTCGCTCCTTGCATAAGCAATGATGTACTTGCTATGGAAGAACCCCCTAGTAGACACTTGTTTTCAGGCATGGAAGCCCCCCATAGCATGTTTTGGGGTTCAAAGCCCATGTTTTGGTCAAAGGCTTTGTAAGACTTTGCGAATTGCATGCAAGGAGCGCGAAGTATAGATTAAGTCATAGGGTTGCCTGCCCTAAAGTATTGTAATGTAATGTAAAGTCATGTCGGCCTACCCATGGTCCGCAGACCATGGGATTGTATAAATAGAGCGAGGCTCTAAGTTGTAAAAAGGGAGAGAAGAAGGATAAGAGAGAATACAAATGGTTCAATCATAGAGGAAGAGACTAAGTGTACTGGGTCGTAGTAGTAGGAAGAGGCTCTACAGCTGAGTGCGTAGAGGCCAAGTAGAGGTCGCAGTTGCGTGCGCGGAACCCTGCAGCTGAGTGTGCGTGGTGGTGTCGAGTTTGTAATCTTGATCATAGAATAATAAAGAGAAGTTGATTCCTATTTCTGTGTATCTGCTTGTGCATTGCCTCTTTACATTTATACTATTTTATTTATCACGCGCACTAATATGATTGTTGAATATGCTATAATAATCATTAAGTCTTACACAAATAAGTTAAGTAATCAGGTAATAAACGATTGAATAGCAAGGAACTTGGTTATTATCCAAGTTATGCCCCAAGTAGGGCTGCGCGGAAGCAACATCGCAGGTTGCGAAGGAATAGCAAGTGCGCGTAGCGACGTGCACGCAGGGCCAAACCACGGACCTCTAGAAGCTCATTAGACATCCCCAGGGTGCGAAAACCTGGTTCTAGCACCCTCCCATTCTACTTCAGGTGAGACCTCAGTCCGCGCTCCATGGACTATTTCCAAAAGGGCCGGTGGTATCGGGGTTTTCTTGGCCAAATCACCTCTGAACGTAGGTCAGGCCCATACAAGCCAACAAATGGTTTTGTTGCTAGGACTGGGATCTGCATAAGGGATGTCTGATGTCATGCCACTGGAATCCAACAAAGAAAGAAATTAAAGAGTGTTTGGACAAGAAGATTCACGAGTTCACGATGCAGGATAACAGAACTCCGTGAGTATCTAAGGAATAGTGGTTAGAGTGCTACCTATATACGGAAATCCACAAAATTTTCTTTGCATCCTTTCCTTCTAAGTTGTACGAGTTAATCGCGAAGTTAGCAGAGAGTCAGGGAAGGTGTAGGCTTGACAAACCAATAGTGTGGACTCCAGAATTAGTGCGCAGACTAGAAGCATCAGGGGATAAGATCGCACAAGCTGTGGACAATTGGCTCGACCAAATAATAGGAGGATTTGTCACTGAGTTTGCGGTAGACACAATCGTCAGCTACAATGAGTCAAAGCGCCGTTTCCTCAAGGGACCGTGAGGTAAGTATATTAAATCTTTGAACACTTGGATTAAGATGCTATAGTGTGAAAAGCAGGTTATACGAATAAATTAATGTTTAGGACTACGCGAAGTGGGAAGATCTATAGAAGTGGAGGTAGCGAAAACTTAGAAGCTAGTCCCTTAATTTCACCCTCGCGGGAGAGCAAAGAAGAGCTCGTGAAAGTTTCTCCAAGAAGCGCGGTCAGTTTGATAAGGCAACGAATTCTGCGTTTACCACCTCCACCCACATTGCCACCCGTCTCACCCTCCTCACCTCCATGTCCACCCACCCCACCTCCACCACCACCATAGTTCAGTATGGCGAGTGTGATCAAACTGTCAATATTCAAAGGAGTGGGAAATGAAGATCCAGACCAATTCTAGTTCGTGGTAAGAGCAGTATGGGAAGCACAAGGCTTCGTGGGTGACAATATTAAGAAGGATACACTGGTGAGTGTGCTACAAGATCACACATTAACATGGTATATGAAGAATTCTAATGACCACCTAGATGCAGGAATCGCAGAGATCTAGGCCACATTGAACAGGGAATTTTGTAGGCCAAAATCAAAAACACAATCAATCATCATGTTTTAGGAGATCACGATGCTCCCAGGCGAGACCTCATGGGATCTGGACCAAAGGCTGAAGAGTACGATTCGTGAAGCCAATATGATGTTGACAGATGGACAGCATCATGCATGGTTTGTGGAATCACTTACGCCACACTTAAGGATGACATTGTCACAACAAAAACTTTCCACCTAGGCCAAAGCATTGGAGATGGCAATGAGATTACATGAGACCCCTATACAAGACCATGGGTTGGGAGTCCAACAAATCCGCGCGCAACTGCACAATCTATGTCTGGAAATTCAAAGTTTGAAACAAGACAGGACACCCCGACCGGAGCCGCGTGAGGAAGTATGGTGTATAAAATTCAAAGGCCAAGGGCACAGCAAGGAACACTGTCTAGTTTTCGTGAACTACTTGGTATGAGGAGGGTTGATGTTGTTAAGACCTGAGGCATAGGCAGGGCTGAGCCCGACATCTGTGTTATGGTGCGTGATCTGTCAGATAGGAGGAAAACACACTACGGATAATTGTCATTTTTTGCAGAAGTATACGCAGATGTCCCAACAATTGTTTTGTAATTTCTGCAGGTTGGCAGGCCATGATGAATCCACCTGCCGAAGCTACGAAATAATGATGGATCAAACTCCTACCTATAGGATGCAGACTGAAACATGAGCCCTCGACCCAAATATAGGGATGATGTGCGCTGGATTTTAGGGGAACGGTCTAGGTCGAGGCAGAATGGGACTAGGAGGGGGTCGCAGACAACTAATTTATTACAATTGCGGAGGGCCAGGGCACACTACCCACGATTCCACAAACCCGACAAGAAAATCATGTTGGTACTGTACTCAGTTTGATCATGAGTCAGAAGACTGCCCTTCTCTGATAGTGAGGATGCACGAAAAGGGGGTACTCCAACCCCCTCCAACTCAGAATTTGCAGATGATGAGGTCTGAGCTGTGCGAAGAAGATTAGAATATAAACATGATGCTTAGGAGTGGTATGACCATGGGAGATGATAAAGGGAAGTAGCCAAAAGAAAGTGTGTGGGTTTGCAAGGCTCCTACAAAGGAACCCGAATTTGATTTTGAACACGCGAAGCATACATTCATGGAAGCTAAGAAGAGCTTCATGGAGGCCTCCACTTCAGGTAGTAAGAATCAATTAGAACCAGGGATGGATCCTTCAATGCTCACTACCTTTATGGAGACATGCATGAAACTGTTGCGTGACAGCAAGGTAGTCAAAGGACTACAGGAACTTATCACTAGGTGTGCGGGGTCAGGAGAACCACGCATGGTCTGGAAACTTGGAAATCATGCATTGTGCACACGAAGGGAAATGTGGTTGATTGCACAAATCGGTGAGTATGAAATGGATCAGGAAATCCTAGATCTAGGTTTAGAAACAAAAGTACTACTAAAACAAACATGGGAATGCATGGGCAAACCCACGCTACAATGGTCCCCTATTCAGTTACAATTGGCGAACCAACAGAAGATTTTTCCCATCGGAGGATTGCAGCGGTAACCGTAGATATTGAAAGTGCGAGCGTGTAGGAATATTTTGAAGTGATAGAGATTGTCAATGATAGTAATCCCTATCCCACACTACTAGGAATAGACTGGGGCACCGATATGAATAGAGTCATAAATCTGAAGAAGCGAAAAATGATGTTTGAGAAAAAGTCACTACGCATAGTAGCACAACTAGATCCAGCCGAAGGAGTGTGATACACTGAACCGGTGCGCAACGATGATAGTCATGACAATCTCAATTGTATTTACAAGATAACTGTGTGAGAACAATATTGGGTGAATCTGACTGTAAATGGAAGAATTTCGTGGGAGCGTGAAAGCTCTTGCACTTGAGATTCAAATGAAGAAGTAGAACAATGGTAGAATTGGTTGCACGAAGTAACAATGTTGAATTGCAAAATGATGATTAGATCATTGCCTTCTGTGACAACAGCGACAAGGGAGCTGCCGACATATGATGGATTAACAGTGGTGGATGAATTTTTGAGCAAATTTGAAAGCGCAGTCCTAGAACAATAGTGATTCGATGCTCTGAAATGGGCGCTGCAGTGGCCGCACGATGGTGGGGTACACATCAAGTAAATTTTGAGGACTAGCACGGATGTAGAAATATGACGTACCTACGTTTTGGAAAATCCCAGCTCCAAACAAAATCCAATTAGTAGGGGCAGAATAACTTGCACGCCCACCTTTCCCGATGGGTATAGACATATGTTGTACAGCCCGCACAAGGGCACACCACCCCCATAATAGAGAATCAGAACAAACCGCAACAGTAGCAAAGGCGACGTGCTCTACCAATTCTCCACGATGAAGCATTTGATAGGGTGTGTGGACAAGTTTCACCAGGCGAGACGAACTGATTGGGACCTGTGCGTGCCAGTGGTTCGATGGGCCTATAGGACCATGTGTAAAATCCTAAATGCGGAGATGATTCCAAAGGTGTGAAATAGAGTGGAGACCATAATTGCTGAAGAGAATACATAAAGGAATCCACATGCACTGGCTCCAGCAGTGGTGATAGTGCGTAGTGACCAGGAGGAAGAAATCACACATCTACGCGTGCCAGTTGTTCGATGGGCCTATAGGACCATGTGTAAAATCCTAAATGTAGAGATGATTCCAAAGGTGTGAAACAGAGTGGAGACCATAATTGCTGAAGAGAATACATAAAGGAATCCACACGCATTGGCTCCAATAGTGGTGACAGTGCGTAGTGACCAGGAGGAAGAAATCACACATCTACGCGAGGTCGAAAATATAAGGATTCAGGAAGCCATCTGGTGAGGAAACCTTAGAATTCACGAAATCAAAAAGGACCGGGTACGATTGAGGAAGAAAAGCATTTGGATGGCCGTTGAGATCAAGATGCTGGAAAACGAGATCATGCAAGCATGTCTCGTTGATAAACCAAGGGTGACAAAGCAAGATACGAATGATCATACCACTACATTAGGAGATTTTCGCTGAGAATTTATGATTTTTTTGCCATGGCTAAGACCACACCTCACCAAACAAAATAACCGAGGTAGCGCACTACATATAGTAGAACGCGCGGTGCCGGCTGTTGTGAAGGCAATGGAGGAATTTCCACCGACTATGTTGAAAGGCGAGTTGAAGTCTCACATAGGTGGTATAACCACTGACTAGCCGTAGGGAGCATAGTGTCAACACTCTAGGCAATGGAAAGAGAGTACGAGCCTATAAAAGACTATGTGTGGGAGTTTCGCGATGAGGGAGGTGTGTGCAAAATCAATGTGTCAAAATAGTCATGACCACGCACGAAAGGCTACGCTGCTGCGCGGGTAGGTTGGGAAGTAACCATTGGTGTCACTATTCATGACAAGATGTCTGGTTTAAAGAAAAGGGAGCGGGCGGCAAGAATTTAAGACACGAATTAAGGGTGAGATTTGGGGAAACCTGTCACCAAGAAAGCATTGATGGCCCAGAATGGGGGGGAATGTTTGAATTTGAATTCAAAAGGTGCTATAAAACTCCAAGGGCTAACCACAAGACAACACTTGTTCATTTGAGGTTTGAGCAGTTGATTAGAGCATATAGTGTTGAGCACCGAGCAAGATTTGAGCCCCGAAGTTCGCAAACGACCACATACAGCTCAAACATGATGACAACTACCAAGAGAGGTTTGGGCTCTGCAGAAGGAACCACTGCCAAGGTCACGCAGAACCCCTTGGTACATGATGTTCCCGAGACACTAGGGTCGTGGTGGAAATCCCGAAATCGCCTTGGATGCCGAGGCCCAAGAAAGATAAGCAAGAAGCGGGACCAGTTCACACATCCCCGAGGAATCTATGGTTTGGTAAACTCTCAATGGAAGAAAAGGGCAAGGCTGTCACCATTGAGACAGATGATGAAGAGGAAGACGTACAGGGTCTCGTTGATGAGATAGAGGAAGCAGAAGACATGGAAGAGGACATCCAGCTAGTGTGCTCTGTAGCGAAATAGCCCAAATATGTCCCTCCGCGGAAAGGGAAAACTAAGATACTAAAGGACCTAGATGCCATTAAGAGCACACTCCAGACCCTGCTCCTCCCTGATGGAATTGTGTTTAAGGGCTTGCTCCTGGGTCGCATGCCCTTAATGAAGTTTGAAGATTGGGACCTCGTGGATAGCGAGAGGTTCCCACACTTAGATACGGAGAGACTCATGAAGTAGAGAACAGAGGGGCTGCTCACAACACTAGAGCCGTGGAAATGGTTGCGCAGTGTGGAGAAGGCCGGATTACTTCATCTGCTATGGATTCCACACTTTCACTGTGTGCCTATCACTATTTTCATCATCAGGCAGCTTCTTTTCCTGGTGCACAATGGGTACTTATGCCTGGAGGAGCCTATTCCCATCACAGGGAATCTCATCCATAGGATTTCCTGGTTCACCTATAAGGGAAAGGACCTTGCAGTGATAGCAGGAAAAAGTGGAAATTTGGCACTCACAAAGGCCACGAAGAAAAAATACAAACTTTAGAAGAAAAAGAGGGGTTACACAATCATCAACATCAAAGATAAAGGGGTGTGCGTAGCCACCCAACTCCTAGTCGGGAAGGTAATGAGAAAATTCTGCAGCGATGAGGTACTAGCGCCAGTAGTTGTGCTGGTCGAACAATGCACAAAGGGGTCCAATTCAACATGGATGAGTTCCTCTGCGAGGAGTTCTTGACCAACTACAAGGAATCCCAGGAGCAGGGCAAGACCTTCCACTATGCGTGGTTGCTCTTATCCATTTTACTGGTAACAGGGGAACTGCCCGAGGACAGTCAGTTCCCCAGCATTAAACATGACTTACCAGAGGCCGCAAAGTACCCGTCGCTCTAGGCCACCAAGGACACAAAGCGGATTCATGAGGCAAAAATCTTCTGGGTGCTCATGGAGGTGAGCATCCGTATGTGGATCAATAGATGGCCACGCCTGTCCCCCATAGTGCACAATAGTTTTTAGAGCTTTGCAGACTTCAAGGCAGACATGCATAATATTTACATCAAGGTGCGGAAGGGTCCAATGTAGAAATGGACCAAGCTCCCCTTCATCACCATTGATGATGCAATCTTTTCAGTGTTAGAATAATGGCCCCCCAAGTGGCGCGCCGCAGATCTGGCAGAGCTGGATAGAACATCAGCACATAAA
Organism: Pinus tabuliformis; assembly: GCA_031772625.1. Classification (NCBI taxonomy): domain Eukaryota; kingdom Viridiplantae; phylum Streptophyta; class Pinopsida; order Pinales; family Pinaceae; genus Pinus; species Pinus tabuliformis. Next base: position 279,585,619 of record CM062818.1, read on the forward strand.
CAAAAGGATGAAGCCAAGTTACAGTTCATGAAGTTGGCCAAGGAAAGGCGCAATGGAAAAGTGGTCTTGGAGGTAAGGGTTGTCTACGAGGCAGCAAGGGCAGCCGCGGAGCACGGAAAGGTCGCCGAAGAAGCAACAGTGGCCACCACAACACAGGACGAGAAGGGCCAGGACCTGTCTACAAGAGAGGAAGCAGAGAACACAGAAGAAGGCACGAACCCAGGCACAACTTCCACCTAGCTAAAAAGGTCGCACATCACAGAGAGATCAGGTCCACGAAAAAAGGTCAAGGCCTCCAAATTGGCCATCGACCTAATCATGTTAACAGAAGGTGAACTCTATGACATCGATGACATGGTTCGTAAGGTCACCAAGGAAGCGCTCCAGGAAGCCATGTCAGAGTGGCAGATTATGTTGGGGGCCCTAAGGGCGCAATTGCAGGAACTGCAGGTGCAGCCCCCACAAGAAGGAACTGTAGCCACCTACGGAGCAACAGGCACATCAGCAATGAAGCACCTGCTACGCGCAAAGATGGCCAACACCATAGTGCTACCAGAAGGAGCACTAACAACAGAGAATGAGGACGACAAAGCCGCGGTGAGCAGGATCAAGGGACTTGGCCTTAATTTGGCTACCCTTCCACGAGACACATTGTACCAACTGCAGGATGTCACAACAGCAGACCTCCATGCCAGGGGGCACCAAGCGATTCAGGTGACGAGTGAGCAAAAGATCAACATTGAACAGCTCAGCCAGTAGCATGACGAACTGGTGTCACAAGACTAGCAGATCATGCAGACAGTTGATGAAGCATGTCGGTGAGTCCCAGAGTTGTCCATCGCCACAGACCTCCCAACAGAGATGTGGATCCACTGTCTAGAAAGTGGAGTATGAAGCATGTGTGAGGAAACAACATGAGTGTAGCTGGAGCTGAACCTCTAGGTTGCTTAACTGCGGCTGAAGGCACAACCTTCCACTCCTCCGGAGGTTAGAGAGAAGTGCGTTAGCGCTATTCAAACAGGACTGGAAGAAATTGGATGGGCAGTGCAGGACTGTACTGGTATGTTGGACCAAGCCTTTGACATCCTCACATCCTTGCAAAAGGACCCCAACATACAGCACCTGGAAACAGAGGCGCGCGAGCTTCAAGAGTAGTATGATAGCATAAGGGGGACTGCACAAACAGTCGTCCTCACCCAGTGGCTAGCAAAGATGCAACAAGCAAGGGCACTAAAGGAGCAGGTGGATGCCGCAAGATAGAAAGAGGCACTTCTCAAAGTGTGTGTCGAGTAATGGATTGATGAGGCCTTCAACATTACGACAGATATTAACAGCAAGCTCGCATAGATGCAGGCACTCTATGCGCTAAGGTAGATAACTGATCCTCGCAAAGGAGCATCAGAAGAGTGCATGTAGTAGGTCCATCAAATCGCAGAACAGTGTGTCGCGGACCTCCGAATAGTATGGGACTAGTTTGAGGGGCCCCACTAGCAGAGTGACTCGGGATGAGTCATGATGATTGTGTTGGGGGCCTGTTGGGCATGGAATCCCCCCACAACATGTTTTGGGGATCAAAGCCGAAGTTTTGGTCAAAGGATTTGTAAGACTCTGCGAATTTCAGGAGCGAAGCGCGAAGTATAGGTTAAGTCATAGGGCTATCCGCCCTAAAGTATTGTAATGTAATGTAAAGTCATGTCGGCCTACCCATGGTCCGCGGAGAATGGGATTGTATAAATAGAGCGAGGCTCTAATTTGAAAAAAGGGAGCGAAGAAGGATAAGAGAGAATACAAATGGTTCAAGCATAGAGGAAGAGTCTATGTTTACTAGGTCATAGTAGTAGGAAGAGGCTCTACAGTTGAGTGCACAGAGGCCTAGTAGAGTCTGTAGTTGAGTGCGCGTACCCTACAGCTGAGTGTGCGGGGTGGTGTCGAGTTTTTAATCTTGATCAAATCATAATAAAGAGAAGTTGATTCCTATTTCTGTGTATCTTCTTGTGCATTTCCTTCTTTACATTTATACTGTTTTATTTATCGCACACACTGATATGATTGCTGAATATGCTATAATAATAATTAAATCTTACATAAATAAGTTAAGTAATCGGGTAATAACAGATTTAATAGCAAGGAACTTGTGTATTATCTGGGTTGCACCCTCAGTAGGGTTGTACGGAAGCAGGATCGCAGGTTGTGAAGGAATAGCAAGTGCACGTAGCGACGTATGTGCAGGGTCAAACCGCAAACCTCCAGAAGCTCATCACACATCCCCAGGGTGCAGAAACCTGGTTCTAGCACCCTCCCATACTACTTTGGGTGAGACCTTAGTCTCTGCTCCGCTGAATGTTTCCCAAAGGGCCAATAGTACCAATATTTTCTAAGCTAAAAGACCTCCGAACCTGGGTCAGGCCCATACAAGCCAACACTTTTATTGTAAGTGCACTCATTAGCCTATGGAACAAAGAACTTACGTATGAACACTTGCAATATTCAAAACTTATTTTCCTTTTGTAGTATGGCTTTGTCAGATCTCTTTGGAAGAACAAATTATCACAATGTTGTGTCCCTTTTTTTACTTTCCACACGAGACTCTCGAGAGAAATCTTTCTTGAAAACCTAGCTCTATGTGCATAAATTTACCAACCCCTTTGATCGTGTTATTAATTATGTCCTAGAGGTGGCTCATTTATCCACCAACACCAATCAATTTAAATCAATATGCTCCTTTATCAAGATTCAATAATCAATTTTTAACAACAAAACCCTTAGTAGCTACTGAAATTGAAAACTAACTTATTAGCCTATGGAACACAGAACTTCCACATGAACACTTGCTAACTTCAAAATTCTCATATGTGTTGGGAGTGTGCCTTTTTAGTCAACCATGCCAATGGAATGAAATCATTGCAACCGTTTATTAAATGCAAATATAGTATTACGTAGCTTGCTCAATGAATAGTGCAAGTCCTTAACCATTCCATTTTACCCAAAGAAATACTAATTTTTTATTATAGTATTGCCCAATTCACTAAGTAAATAGTGAAGGTTCTTAACCACTATATTTATCATAACAAGCTACTTCCAAGAAACTGGATACTTGTAGCAAGACAAGAATGCAAATAAATAATTTTACAGTTTTGTTGAAACATGCCAAAGATGAAGCTTACTTATTAACCATGGAACACAACTTTGGAATGTAAGACTTCCATCTATACGCACTTTCCTCCTTCAAAACTTCAAAATTTTCTATATGCAAACTTGCCACTTTAAACTTCCATGTGAACACTTGTCACCTTCAAAGCTTCTGTGTGAACATTTTCTACCTTTGAAACTTACCTTTCATTTGGTAACATCAATTTGCTAGATATCTTTTGAAGGGTAGCTCATTGCATCGTTGTGCCTTGTTTTTCCATCCTTTGCATTGGGGTGCAATCCTTCTTGTTTAAAATTTATCAATCCTATTGTTTGTACTAGTAGTTATTCCCAGGAGTTAGCATATTTATCCAACTACACCAATTAAATTAAATCATTGTGAACCTTTCTTAGATGCAACATAGTATTATTGGGTACACTTGTTTCTTAGTGAACATTGCAAATCCTTAACTAATACTTAACCATTCAAGTTATCATGAAAAGATACTTATATGAATAAATAATTTTACAGCTTCGATTATCCATGCATAAGAGGAAGTCCATATATTTAACCTATGGAACACAATTTTGAAAGAAAAGACTTCGATATGGACAGTTGCTACCTTCAAAATTTCCCTTGTAGTTTTTCCATATCACCTTGGAATGACAACTCATCGCACTCTTTTATCTTATTTTTGTGCTCTCTACACTTGGGCCTAATCCTTCTTGTAGAGTTTCCATTATATGTAGAAATTTTCTATCCCTTTTGGATATATCACTAATTCTATCCTAGAGAAGCCTTCTTTATCCAAATACACCAGTTGAGTCAAAGCATTGCGATCCTTTCTATATGCAGCATAAAATTATGTGGTTCGCTTAGTGAATGGTGCAAGTCCTTAATTGTTCCATTTATCATAATAATGTGATTCCTAGTTTCTGGATGTTTTCAACAACATAACAATGAAAATAAATAATTCGATATTTTGGTGAAATATGTACAAGTGGAAGCTTACCAATTAACCCATGTAACATGACTTTGGAAGACAAAGTTCCATATGAATACTTGCTACTTTAAAAAAAAAAAAAAAAACTTTTTTCTTTTGGGAGTGTGGCTTTGCCAAGTCTCCTTGTAAGGATAGCTCATTACACTCTTATGGCTTGTTTTTTCACCCTCTTCACTTGAGGGTAATCCTTCATTTAGATTCAAATTTATGTGCAGGAGTTTCCCAACCCTTCTGGTTTTATTGCTAATTTTGTCCCAGTGAAGGTTTTTTATCCAACTACAACATTTGAATTAAATATATTTCATCCTTTCTTAGAGGAAATATTGTATTACCTTGTTCACTCAAAAAATAGTGCAAGTCAATAAGCACTTCATTTATTACAAAAAAAATTACTTCCCAGTAGCTAGATACTTAAAATCAAACAAGATTTAACCTAAATCATTTTACATTTTGGTGAAACATGCAATAGATAAGATAACATAATTTTATTAATGGCTAGGCAATGACCACAAAAGTAGGTCAATGGTACTGGATAACACAACCAATATGAATACAATGTGGGAGTGCAAGCACAACTCCTAGAAAATTCTAAGAATAACATAAAGAAAGAAACTTGTAGAAGTACAACCTCAAAACACATGTACATAACTGTGAAAATAATGAGTGAGTTTGTTCAAGATAGTGGACACCTGAAGAGCGTGGAGGGAGAGAGAGAAATAGATTTGATTATGAAGCCAATGATGTCATGGTGTCCTAGGTATGATGGCTGAGGGTGAAAATTTTTATTTTCATCTCCCAACCGTTGTTGACTTGACCTTTGGATTGTCTTGCCATATAAGCCATTTCTTTGTCAACGTTCCCATAGTATTTGAAGATATAACTTTCATGAGATTGTCCTCAATCCACAACCTCAATAAGTTCTTGTTGTCAGCTCCCCACCTCGCCTCTTCCATGATTTGTTTTGATTTTTGACAAACTATCTCTACGAGAAGTCATTTAACTACCATCCTTGTGGTACTTGCAAATTGTGATGTTACCAAACCCTCCAAGGATCTCAAAATGGTAAAATATAATGCATGCATTCTTTGGGCATGCCAGTTATTACTTTGTATCTACTCAAGGAAAATTTCATCCACAGATTTCTAGCATTTCCATTGCCCTTATATAATCATTGTTCTGAATAGTTTTGCCACATGGTTCAGTGGCTGTGGTTTTAGGATTTTATTTTTCATGTAAATTTTGTTGTTGTGAAAAATATTTGTTGTTATCAAATGCTCGTGTTGTATAATTGCATTATTGATACAAGGATCAACACATATATACAACAGAAAGGTCAAATACCTATATGCTCTTGTCCTACAGGCTTAGGAGTTCATAGCCCAAAATAAGTGAGTGGTCCCTAAACTTTAAATTGTTACTTCTTATATGATGTGTAATGGTGATGCCTTGCAAGCTTGATATGCATGCCTTCATACCCTAGAAATATTAAATTGTTTGTTTCTCATAGCTATTGTTTAATGTGAAATGCATCTTAAGGAAAGGTTGCATACAAGAGTATATTTTGCAAGATAGCATCCAAACTTATTAACATGTTGGTAATTTTGAGATGAAACCTTCTGGTTTCCACTGATACAGCCAAAGTGATAAGTGAATTGTTTAATGAAAATACAAATATAATGTTTATATGAAATGCATAAGGGTATATTTTGCAAGATCACATCCCAACCTATTAGCATCTTGGTAATTTTGAGATGAAAGTTTATGGTTTTCAATGATACAACCAAAGTGATAAGTGAACAGTTCAATGCAAATACAAATATAATGTTTATATGAAATGCTATAGAATTGCTTAAAATATTGGTCTTGGCTTTGGTCATACACCTGAACAAGTTTTCTATATTTGTGTAGAACAAAAATAAATGTTGAAGGATTTTCGAGTGCTTAAAACTGAACAATCACATGAAAATCATTTCTTTGATAAATAAATGGGATCTTACTCAAGAATATTTTGTTGGAATTACTTCAAGGAATATAAGGGCTGCACTACAAATAATATACTTTTTTCATTTTAAAAGGATAGGTTTTTGTAGCATTTATTCTGCCAAAGCATCCTTCTTGTTTCTCCTGGTTTTATCCCTTCTTGAACTCAGCCAATTAAGATGGGTAATGTTGAATTTCCATGATCTTGGGTCAAGGATAGAATCTTAAAACATTTGATGCTACCAAGCAAAGAATCTCAACAAAGCTACTTTGCACAATGGAATATAAACAACAGTAAATCACACATGCATAGAATATGGGCAACCTTTTACATTTTCAAACCAACCTCGTTATATTAAACAACATATAATACAACAGTCTAGTGATCCTGTACTAGGGATAATGAATTTCATATAGCCACTAGTAGAATAATACAAAGTGGGGCTTGGTGTTAGTACATCGACAACTAATCTACCCTCGACAAGATACTGTGAGCATATAGTTGTTGCATGCTCTCTCAACTCCTCTTAGTCATACCCTGTACCTGCTCGGTCCTTTAGCTCCCGATTTGCAACTCTTACCTCTATCAATGTTCCAAGTCCATCTAGCCACTGAACCTCAATTCTCAATGTGCTCCCTAGTTGTGCCTTAGTACATCAAGGGCACAAAACATCGAGACTCCTATTGATTTCCTCACAACTCCACTTGTGAACACATCTCGATTTTCCCACAACTTCTCCTCAGCTACTCAGTGATTTCAACCCACTATGGTATTTTTGTGTTGCACTGATGAAGACCAACATAGGGCATGAAGGTCTTCCACCTATCAATGCAGGATGTCCATCTCCCACAATGAACATGGGCTAGGAGGATTGCCCATCATTTTCTGTAGATGTCCTTCTCCACACATAAGTCTCGACCTCCACAAACTGCTCTTCGTTGATCAGACTCATAAACTCATCAAATACCTCCCTCGCAACTACCTTGAGGTGCTGGACACTGGGATCTAACTTGGACATTATCACATTGTCCTCCAGCAGACCATAAGTGGCTAATCCACGTTCAAACTTGGTCCACTCTCACTCTGCCCTATAAGATTCCACGAGTGGGCAATCCACTTTGTAGCATATACACCTACTTAGGTCATCCTGACACCTAGGAGATGCTTCTATTCTTAACCAAAATACTTCTCTACATCTTCCCTTTGCTCTACAATAAAGGAGTTATTTCACAAATCTAGCCTTCATATGTACTTCTCTTCATTGTTGTTTGTGGACTAAGTTTTGACTATTGCTTAGAACTTCCACTAAAACCTACAACAACATACTAACCCAAACTCACTTAATTTGTTGGGGCTTCTTCTCTTTACCAATTCTAGAAATGTTCTTTCTTAGATGACTGCTCCTACATAACTTTTAACCTTGTTTGGCCCTCTAAAGAGTTCATTAAGAACTGCGGCTAGTTCACCATAGGTCTACCACCTTCATGTACTAATTCAGATGCCACATCTAGCCCAGAGCAACTCTTCTTCCAATGTAGCCTCTCAATAGATTACACCTTCAAATTGATCCCTCATTGTAGAATATGTCACCTCATTATGGCATCTAACCATCAGGTCTTCACCTCCTCTTTGACTTCCACATGCTACCCAAAATGTCTACACTTGGACAAGACCCACTCAACAACAATTCAAGGTAGAAAAATACCAACTTACTTGTACATATGGGCCGGTGCACTACTGTAGGGTAACGTTCTGGTTAGGGAAGCATAGAAAACCCAAAAACCTTCACAAAACCTTGCAACGGTCCCCTCATTCACTGCGGTTTCCCCTCCTTCTTAAGCCTATGCCCACGCTACCCATTCCTCTGCTCCAACACTATGGAATAGGCCTTATGACTGTCCTAACTAGCACAAAACAGACTTGTGGTGCCTCCAATGTGAGAACAACTCCTACGACTCAACAAATAGGTATAAAACACCATTGAATCAACACCAAAATGGCTCAGACTTTATCAGATTTGTCTGTTTCTCCTCAACCTCCATAAAAGGTCTCATGTTTTCCCAATATGCTCCTCGGCCTTCTCTCCTTGAGTTGTGACTTTTGCGAGTATTATTTCCACTATGAATGTTTCTCCAATGGATGACTAAATGAATGCTCCCTCGCTTTGTATTTATACCAAATCCAATCGCTCCATGAATTTTTTGAAGAGACATGTCTCTTGGACCAAGCCTACATGACTTGACTATCCATAACTAGTTGTCAACCTCAAAAATTCATATCTCAAGTTCTAGAGATCCAGTTTGGGTGATTTTTGAAGCGTTGGAATTGGCACTCCAAGTTATATCATCTCAAATTTTGTCATCCTCAAATTCTTCATGGTTTTGGCCCAAATCCTGATGGGTACAAAACCTCATGCTTGCATTCGAAGCCCACCAGCCTACTTTTGGCACTTTTCCCTCCATACCCCGAACACTAGGGCTTGGAGTACCAACCAAGCTTCCAAAAATAAACACTCCCTCTTAGCGAGTGACATACTTCCAAGACTAATAAGTAACCATCATCATCTTCGTCGACGACATTATCCCATATGGCATCCATAATTGCAGCATACCCTATAGAATGAATATGACAATCTCAGTAGCGCCTCTACCTCATAACATCCAAAGTTGAAGATCCCAAACCTCCATAGGTCTTCTCCCTCTGAGGCTATAATCCCTCTCAGCTTACATGATCTACACTAGCTTAGTCTTGTAAGCATTCATCCTCCTAAAACAAATACCACTCATGCAAATCCATCCAATCTCGGATATGTAACATCACAATTTGATGAAGACTCTAGCCTGCTAATCTGCAGTCCATCACATGAATCCATCTCGATCAATTTGATCTCGTCCATGCCAAAGAAACCCTCAAGTTTTCCCAACCATCTATGAAAAGTCAACAGAAGTCCATGGTCAACAATCTACCCTACAACAAACTATTTTTCATTAAGCCCACACCCAATCCACCAGAATTCCTAGCCAATCTCATTGCCAATTCCGTCAAGACCACATCTCCATGTCTTTAGCTGAACCCTCTCCTCCATGATCTAGATACCCATAACTCCATCTGAGTTGCTTCGCTACGCACACTCTAATTCACTGTCCCTCAAAGTAGCTCAAACACACTCTGATACCATGTTATATTTTCACGATCTTGGCTTTAGGATATAAATTGAAAATATCTGACACTACTGATGAGCCCCAAATTTGGTAACATTTTGGGCTCATTTGGCCTAACTACCCTTGCTCAACCCTTCATTTTTCATAACTTATGCATCATTTTTTAGTATATTCATGTCATTTGTACGAAGGAGGGCAGTCACTATTCCTAGGTGGCTAACACATGTTTATTTCAGGTTTTTTTGACATTTAATGGAGCAAAACCACGCAGATGAGGGCTAGGAGACAACCAAGATGGGATTGCGGTTTTGTAGGAAGGTTGTCCACAGCATTGAATGGCCTTCCTCGTGATCTCCACCCCAACTCTGAGCTCCAACAGCCACCACCACCGAGCTAGAAGGCAGCCAAACGGATTGTGAGGAAGCAGCAGATTACTCTTAGTTTGGACAGCCAAACCCCACTAATTTAGGAGGCCAGCTTGGCCCTTGTAATGTATAAATGATGAGGCTGTAGCCTTCGATGGGGACTTTTGAAACTTTGTTGCATATTCTGGATTACGAGCTGATAGCTCTGTTTTGCTCTTTGTAAGCCATTTGTGGCATGTTATTTGACTTATCACTATTATCTTTTAATGAAAAGCAGGCAGATTTGAGTTCAGTTTTGAGTTCTTAGAGGAGCCATAGCTCTCGGGGTTGGGCCTAACCTGAGAGCAATAGGCCTCCTTTCTTTGTATTGTTACTTTTCTTTCAGCATTGTATTTCTTTTCCTTTACATGCATTTGGAAACACAGTTTGTTGAGTTGAACTTCTTGGTGTGATTAAGTAGGTTAGTCTCATGCACAAAGTTGCTTTCAGTAGTTTAGATTAGCGTAAGGAGATTGGAGTTAATCAGAGTTCCAAAAAGGGTTGACTGCACGCTCACTTCCACCTCTGTTTAGAGACTGGAATTGTAGACCGTGCCACCCACTAAAAACACTGTTTTACATGTTCATGCAAGCTTTGATGCAATGTTCTCGGTTGTAGCAGCATCCATGCATTTAGATCTTGTGGAATGAATCTTTGCTTCAGTACCATGCAAGAGTTTCCTTACAAAATCACGTTGTTGTTCTGTGGTTTCATAAAAACAGTTAGAATAGGTTGATGAAATTTCGGTTATGTGCAAGACATGGATGATTTGTTTCATTTACACTGTGCAGTCCTACTCCCTCACTCCCCTATCCTTCTAAGCCGTGCCTAGGCCATCCACTCATCTCTTAGTTAGACCACTTACCTCCTAACTCTTCTCTCACCCACGTGACTCTACCTTTTCGGCCTTCCATTTCCTCTAACCTCCTCTAGACCAACCAGCTTTGCACACCCCCTCTTCATCTCATATCTCTGTCCATAAGCCATCACAAGCTCCCCTCCTACCTCCCTATCCATCCATATAGCCTCTTCCACTCATCCATAACCCAAAAATCCTATTGCAGAACATCCTGTAGGAATTAGTGAACTCCCTGTAGAAATTCTGAACATCCTGTAGAACCCCTGCAGACTTCCTGTAGAAGCTTGTAAACACGGTTTCCAAGCATCTGAACTTTATGAACTTCTCTGAAAGGATGTTAGGGATTCCTTAGACCCTCTCTGAGCCTTCCTGACCTTTTCCAAGCATTTACCTCCTTGATCTATCCCGGCACAGTCAAGACCCAGTTAGAAGCACACACATAATAATTCCACCGACTTGAACAAAAATACAAAAATATGCTTTCTTTAGATCAAAGTAGTCTAGACACATGCATATCACCTTCCTAGAAGTAATGGCACCTCTTTCAGTAGTTTTCATTCCCACCTTTGCATCAGTAGGACTAGCTGGTAGAATTAGGGTTTGCTAGGGTTTTCATTTCTTGTTGGCTTTCAGTTCCTTCCTACAGTAGGTTAATTTCCTTTGAGATAGCTTTCATTCATCGGTTAGAAAGCTTCTTCTGAGAACTCATAGAAGTTGGCTTGAGCCCTAGCGGACTTGTGCCAGCTGACCAAGTGATAGCTGCGACAAGAGCTAGTACTTGTGCATACAGCACCGTCGCTTCCAAGTTTGTTACGAACTACTGGGTTGATAAAATTAGAGAAGGAAGCTCCAGGAGTTGTAGCATTATTGCTACAATACTGGAGCCCACCATCTTTTTGGCGCCATTGCCGGGGAAGCATTAGAGTATTAGTAATTGTTGCTTTTCTTCTATTTTCCTACTCTCGCCTTCTGCCAAGTAGTTTATTTCATTTCCTTTCTGCAAAAGTAGCATAGACATTTCCTGCCTTCATAGATTAACATTTCAATTCCGCAATTTCATTTTTGCAAGCGTAGATTAGCATGTCAATTCTGCAAGCGTAGACTAGCATTTCCATTCCTGCAATTTCATTTGAGCAAAGTAGATTAGTTCTTTCCTGCTTTCATTTCAATTCTGCAAGATAGTTAGTTGTAGATCAATCTGTTTCAGTTTTTGCAGGTACCAGAAAAAAAAAACAAGAGCAATCAAAAGTCTTTCCATTTCATGCCTCGTAGGAATCGAGATAAAACAGGCAAATTCTTACCCAACACCCCCACTACATCACTGAGTCACCCTTCTCTCTTCTTCGGTGACAGTGATCCAGAAGAACCTATAGGTGAACCTCTTGAGATATACGAAGATCCTATAGCAGAAGAAGAATTAGAGACCATTCCATCTGAAGATATGGATGACAATAGGGGAGAAGATGAGAGAATAGAAGGTGCCTTCCCCATCCGAGAGACCAATGGAGACATGAAAATGAAGAACATTAGCCCCTCCGCTTTACCTCACTTCCATTGACTGACTACTGAAGATCCTGATACCTTCCTATTTGAGTTTGTTGTCCTTTGTCGAACCTATGACTATACTGAAGATGAGCAGAAGCTGAAACTCTTCCCCTCAACCCTTAAGGATGCAGCATTACGCTGGTTCATGGGCTTACTTGGGAACAGTATCACCACTTGGGCTCAGATGCAGCAAGCTTTCAATACCAAGTACCGGGACTACTGTAGGTCCAAGGAAACCAAGGGAGAGATCTTTTGGATGACCATGGGAAATGATGAGTCCTTAGAGGATTACGAGGAAAGGTTCCAACTTAGCTATAAACGGGCCAGGTGCACACTTGACCCTGAATCCCTCAAGTTGGTCCTGCTCCGAGGAGTCCCTGAAGACCTCTTAGATACCCTTCACATGTTAGCTAGAGGAGATATTTACCAACTGCCTTATGAGGACATAAAGACTGCGTTTAGAAACCACTCTAGGGCAGCCCGGAAACGAGGTAGAGGAAACCTCCTCTCAGCTGGTATTCCTTTCTCCAAACATGAGTTTGCAAATCAATTAGAGGATCTCAAGAGTGAGGTGAGACAGACCATTGCCATGCAACTTGATACATTCAGGATCCAGCAGAAGAAGGAAGAAGCCGAGAGGGCCTTGGCTATCTTCTGCCCTAGGTGTACAAGGAAACACCCTAAGAACAAATGCCCATTACATTCGGTTGAAGTATGTTTTGTTTACGAGGAGGACCATCCCACAAACCAATGTCCAACCTTACCTGGGCTTAAAGCCATGTATCAAGGGACAGAAGCCCCCACCGAACCTCTCTATTTCCTCAACCAAAGGATGCCACAAGGACCTAGACCTTACCAGCAGGGGATGCAAGGGGCACCCCAAGCTTATTACAGCCCCAACCAATCTACTCCTATGCCTTCCTGGGGTCCCCCTGCTCATCCTTCCTGGTCTGTGCCTCCTCCATGGTCTTACCCACCTTAGTACCATACTCAACCCACTACTCATTCGTATCACTCACATGCGCAGCCACAGCCTCAGTGGAATGCACCTCAATCGGGGTGGAGGCCCCAGTACAACACTCCTCCCGCCATTTTGCCTCCACCACCAGTTCAACCACAATCATTACCTCCTGCTCCTCCAAGGCAACCTCAAATGCCTGCTCAACCGAACCCGAACCCCAACAATAGACAGGCCCAGTAGGTATATACTGGGGAAACATCATGCCCTACCTATGCTGTGGAGATCCAGGAGATCAATCTGCGGTCTGGAAAGACTCTTCCGGATTGCCAACCTCCTCCCCCAGAGGACGAGGAAGACAAACAGTAAAGTGAACCAAAGGCTATTCCACCCTTTCCTGAGAGACTAACAGCCACCACACAACCCAACCCAGAGGAGGATGAGCTTCTGGGAGAGCTCAAATAGTTGTGTGTGAAAATACCACTTCTCGAAGCCATCAAAGATGTGCCAATATACAAAAAACTGGTTAAGTAAAAGTGTTTTAGACACCCAGGCAGGCGAAAGAGGGATGCTTCCACCATCAATGTCATAGGACAACTGTCTGACCTTATGTTGGGACAAGTCATCTGCCCAAAGTATCTAGATCCTCGGAGTCCTGTAGTAGATGTCCACATCAATGGCACCATCATACCTCACACCTTGATTGATCTGGGGGCTGCCATTAACGTGATGACCAGAGATACCATACTCAAACTCAACCTTCAGGGTTCCTTGAGGAAGACCTCGATAGTCCTACAACTAGCAGATCGCTCCACCGTGACTCCCGAAGGGATTGTGGAGGATGTCTTGGTCTCTGTTGACTCTTGGGAATACCCTGCAGATTTCTTGGTTCTGCAACCAAAGGCAAAGCTCACTGGATATCCTCTTATTTTGGGAAGGCCTTGGTTAGCCACTGCAGATCCTTACATAAGTTGTCATGCAGGAAACATGACCATCAAAAATGGTCCTATGTCCAAGCAGCTAGTCCTATACCCTCCTGCCCAACCCTCATTAGAGCATGACTTACCACTTTGGTTGGAGGAAGGAGAAGAGGATGAGGTGTAATAAGCACCTTTGTGCACCCTAGACACCCCTAGGGGAGATCCCCCAACTGAGGATTATTTGATTGAGACCTTGATCCAGAATCCACCTCCCAGTGCACTGTCCCTAGAAAAATTGGTGGAGGATGCCCAAGCCAGGACCTTAGTAGACCTTTGTGCGACCAACCCTGTCACTCCCAGAGTCAAGAATGTGGAGTTCGGCCCTGAGACAACGTTAAAGATCAGCTCCTCCCTATCTCCTTCCCAGGAAAAGGAGCTGTGTAGTCTGTTGGCCAGTCATCTAGATGCTTTTGCTTGGAGCTATAAGGAGATGAAAGGAGTCCATCCTTCAGTCTGTACCCATCACATCTACATCAAAGAGGATTGTAAACCGGTTAGGCAATCCCAGAGGAGAATGAATCCAGCCCTTAAGGACATCGTCAAGGACGAATTGCAAAAACTGTTGGATGCCGGATTCATTTACCCCATCTCAGATAGCGAATGGGTGTCCCCTCTGGTGTTGGTTCCCAAGAAGAATGGGAAGTGGAGAATCTGTGTGGACTACCGAGAACTGAACAAAGCTACCAAGAAAGACCATTTCCCTCTACCTTTCATAGATCAAGTGTTGGATGGACTGGCAGGAAAGAAGTTTTTCTCTTTCCTAGATGGGTTTAGCGGGTACAACCAAATCCAAATCAGCCCGGAAGACCAAGATAAGACCACTTTCACTTGTCCTTGGGGTACCTTTGCCTACTGAGTTCTTCCCTTTGGGCTATGCAATGCTCCTGCTACCTTCCAGAGAGCCGTCTTGAGCATCTTTTCTGAGCTGGTCCATGATGTGGTGGAAATCTATATGGATGACTTCACTCCTTATGGGTCCAACTTCCAGGAAGCATTGTCCAATCTGGGAAAAGTCCTAACCAAATGCATTGAGATGAACCTGTCCCTTAGTCCTGAAAAATGTGAATTCTTGATGACTGAAGGGACCGTGCTAGGCCATACCATTTCTTGCCAAGGGTTACAGGTGGATCCTAACAAAATTGCTCTCATCAAGAAGGTTCTACCTCCTCAAAAGGTAAGGGATGTTCGGAGTTTCTTGGGATTAGCAGGGTATTACAGGAGATTCATTAAAGACTTCAGCAAGCTAGCCTCGCCGTTGTTTGGCCTGTTGGCAAAAGATGTGGAGTTTAAATGGATTGACGATTGTCAGAGGGCTCTGAATGAATTAAAGGACAAGTTGGTGTCTGCCCCAATCTTGAGAGGTCCAAACTGGGCCCTACCTTTCCACATCCACACTGATGCCTCGAACAAAGCCATAGGGGCAGCCTTAGGACAAGTTGAACAAAAACTTCTGTATGCCATTTACTTTGTTAGCAAAAACTTATCCAAAGCAGAACTGAATTACACTGTAACTGAGAAAGAATTCTTGGCTGTGGTCCATGCACTGAACAAGTTCCGACATTATATCACTGGCTATCAAACATTTGTACATACTGATCATGCTGCAATTAGATATTTAATGAATAAACCAGATGTGAATGCTCGTATTATTAGATGGTTACTTTTGTTGCAGCAGTTTGATTTGACTATCGTTGACAAACCAGGTAAAGAAAATGTTGTTGCTGACTTTTTATCTAGATTGGATTTATCTGCAGATGAGGATGGAACAGTGGATGACCAGATGCCCAATGAACATCTGTTTGCTATTTCAGTACTCTCTCCATGGTTTGCTGATATAGCAAACTACCTTGTTTCAGCACAGTTCCCTCCGCACCTATCCTCAAGAGAGAAGAGCAGAATCATCAGAAAAAGTGCCTCAATCACTTGGATCGGGGGCAACCTGTTCAAGCTTGGCCCTGATCAGATCTTAAGGCGTTGTTTAAGGGAGGAGGAAGTCTTTGATATCCTCCTCACCTGTCATGATGGGCCTTGTGGAGGACATTTTACAGCAAAGAGGACTGCCTTCAAAATCCTGCAGGAAGGCTACTATTAGCCTACACTTCATCAAGATGTCAGAAGGTATATCAGCCAATGTGACCGATGCCAAAGAATGGGGAAACCGACTCAAAAGGATGAGATGCCTCTCCAACCTCAAGTGACTCTTGAGCCATTTGAGAAGTGGGGTATGGACTTTGTGGGTCCAATCAACCCTCCTTCGAGGCAAAGATCTTACATCATTGTGTGCACCGACTACCTGAAAAAGTGGGCAGAAACAAAGGCAATCAAAGCAGCAACAGAGGAAAAGGTGGTTGAGTTCTTAAGAGAAAACATCTTCTACAAATTTGCCTACCCAAGAGAGCTAGTCACCGATCAAGGAAGCCAGTTCACGTCCAACCTAATTGAAGACCTACTAGCTCATCACAAAATCAAGCATAGGACTTCCACCCCCTATCATCCTCAGGCAAATGGGCAAGTGGAAGTCACCAATAGAGCATTGGAAGGGATTCTGACTAAGGTAGTGAGCAGCAGTAGGAAAGATTGGGCAGATTGCCTGGTTGAGGCCACATGGGCTTACAACACCACTTGGAAGACCACAACCGGCTTCACACCTTATGAGCTGGTCTATGGGAAGAGAGCTTTGCTGTCAATTGAATTTGAATACAACACTTTGAGGATGGCAGCTCAGCTGGACCTAGATCTCAGCCATGCCCAACAAGAAAGGTTATTGCAGCTGAATGGATTGGACGAGCACCCAATGCAGGCCCTCCTTCACTCAGAAGTGGTTCAACTTCAGAGAAAGGTGTGGCATGACCAACACCTCAATGACAAGCAATTTCAGCCAGGAGATTGGGCGTTGTTGTATGATTCCAGGCATAAAGATTTCAAGGGGAAGCTGAGAACCAGATGGCTGGGACCATATGCAGTGGAAAAATGTCATGACAATGGATCTGTTCTTATTCGGACCATTGATGAGGAGGCCATCCCCATGCTTGTCAATGGGCATCGACTGAAGATCTACAGGAAACCTCTCTCAAGACAAGAGTTCATCAAAACTGTGGAGAAATCAGTGTTGGTCATAGAGAAGGGTTCTGCCTCTGTTTTGGGCATACCCTGAAAGATCTTTAAAAAAATAAATAAATAAATAAATAAATAAAGATCCTTGGGTGAAAACCTTTCTGAGGCTCCCAAGGCAGATGGTAGGGGTGAAAACCTCATTGAGGCGCCCCTGCTGTCTTTCAAAAAAAAAGGGATTTGAAAAAGATCCTTGAGTGAAAACCTCTCTGAGGCGCTTAAGGCAGATGGCAAGGGTGAAAACCTCATTGAGGCGCCCCTGCTGTCTTTCAAAAAAAAAAAAAAAAAAAAAAAAGAAAAAACAATAAGCAAAAAAGACAGGGACAGCAAGTTTACAAGTGGCAATGCATGCAGGTTGCAGGTATTCTATGAAGGAGAGGAGGTCTCTCAACTCAAAGTTAAGGGTCCTTATCATGCTACCAGTAACCTCACCAGCACCTCCCCCGAAAACACTCATCTTCTCCAAGGTATGGGCACGATTTCATCACAGCTTAGTTTTCTACAGGAAGCTACAGACTTTCTACAGGAAGTTCTGTATTTCTACAGGAAACTTCCTGTAGAAGTTCTGGTCGGCCCAGAATTCATTGTGTGGGGAGATCTAACGACCAAGGTTCGACATGGATGCATGCAAGCTACTATTTCCTCCATCACACACTGCTGTCACCTCCTTCTACCACCCCAGTTGACATGCAATAAAAGTACCTGCACAATCAAAACAGATCATTGAGTTATCAAAAGGAAGCGATTCTTAAATGAAAAAATGCTGAGATGCCATGCAATACCCATCACAGCTATCCAAGGGCCCTGCGAGCGTGATCGTGATGCCACTGTCTTCACCGGTCAGCATGCACCCGAGGAGGAAAAACTGCTACAGGACATCCTGCAGGAGTCCCGTAGCAGTTAAGCCAACTAGAGTGTACACCATTCAATCGCCTGCAACATGCAATAATAACGCGGGCACATGCAGCCGAGTCACAAGCTTCATCATCAGCAGCCTGCGAAGAGGAACCTCCGGGCCTGTGCAATTAAGCAGCAGCAAGCAAATCTAGTCATCGTCGTCCTGAAGCCTGAGAAATCATGTCGCGGTCGCACAGGTAAGTGCCTCGCCCTTTCTTTCGTCGAATTACATGAATATTACTTTGAAATGTTTGCAAGTATGAAATGAATGGGTTGAGCGGTTGTATGGCCATTCGACTGGCCACGTCGACCAGTCAGATGGTCTAGTTGGATGTGTAAAAGGTGGTCGTGGCAAGAAGAACGGGTAGTGGACATGTGAGAGCCATCCAGTCGGGGAGAAGCGCGTTTTAACAGAAATGACGGCGGCGGATCTGCGGAGAATGATGCGGCAGTCAGGGAACTTGCAGTAGAATGATTAAGTGACGTCGTCCAACGGTCCGGCAAGGACAGCTCACCCCTGCGTCACGGATTCCACCGTATTCAAATCTATCGGCTAGATTGCCACCCCACGCATCTATCATCAGCCGTTTAGAAGTCGAGTGAGCATCCGGATTCCTTTGAAGCTCGACACTCCAAGTCTTCGGCCGTTCGAACGTCTGATAACAGCACAGAGGGCGCAGAACCACTGCAGTGTTCTCCAGAACCCGTGCGCTGCTTCTACAGGAAAGCTGCTTCTACAGGAAGCTCACTGCCACGGGGAAAATTGGGCTCTTCACGTCAAAGGTGGTGAATTAAAAAGGTAAGCCTGAACCTTGCCTCCCATGCAATTGGTTTCGAGGGTGGCGGAGTCGACGTTCTACATTCTGCTCCTAAAAGAATTGCAAGTATTGTCTGCCGTTTGCATGAACTGTCGTCGAGGTGTATGTAAAGTCTCCTACAGGATATAATTTGTAATTAAGCTCTGTTAAAGCTTATCTGGAGATAGTCTTCGTGAATTGTATGCGTGGCAGAGGTGTAATTCTACGCTCTGTCCCAAAAGGCTAGTTTTTTGCATCCGCCACCTCCAGCCAACGTAGCAGTCTTTCACCATGCCGGGTGGGTTCATCAGTGTTGTGGGGAAAAGTATCCGATGCAAATGACCCTATCCCTACTCTAAAGGTGACAGTCTTTAGCAAAAAATGGAAGTAAAGTTTTGATGATTTCCTTTATGAAAGTACAGAGAGAATGAAGAAAGATTAACCAACCTGGTGTCTTTCGCTTAGTCGATCCTTGTCCTCTCTCTTTGTCTCTTGTTCCCAGCTCCTTGCTCTCTTTGCCGGTCCAGCCACACACAGATCCTACACAAACAAGAGAGCAAACTACAAGATACATGTACTCATAACTGAAGCATGGATTAGGATGAATCAAATATACATGTAAATACAATACATCAATGCAATACAAGTATATAGGAGAACATGCAAAACTTTATTGATAGAAGTAACAGGGTTCTGAGAAGGTTACAACCAATAATGGCTCCAATCCAGCAGCACCTCCCCAGCAGCAAGAACTCTCCTCTTCACCTCTAGTAAAACAATCACCCAATAGCTCTAACTGTAAACCAACAGCACCTCCTTGCTTTACACAAAATTCCAGCCTCCTTAGACCTCATAGAAGAGCTCTATATATAGGAGAGAAGAAGAAAGGATGAGTCAGCTTGAGACTGACATGAAGCTGCCTTGTGTCCTCTCCCTCTTCAGTTAATCTTCAGTTCTTGAGTCCACTTGGAGATCCTTGCTTACACATGGTGATTAAGTACCTCTTACTCATCACAGGGCGAATCTCATGAACCAAGTGTCAGTTTGGAAGCTTCCTGGGTAGTTGACACCTTGCAGGATGACTGTGCCACTTGGCCAATCTCGCCCAGCGCAGGTAGCCTTCATTAATCTTGACTTCCAGCGCAGGTACAAGGAGGGACAGTTGCATTCCAGCGCAAAAGCTCAGTGGAGCAGCTGACATGATCCAAAATAAGCCTGTTTTGAAGTGTTTTCAGGTGGAGAACTGATTGGAAGTGCTGTTGTTTGATGACCTTGTTCTTTTAGGGTTAAGAACAACATGTTTAGGGACTGAGGATCCCTGTGATTATTGACATTTCATGCTCCATGATGCGAGGCACAAAAATGTCTATAACAGTTGCCCCCTAAAGTATGAGGCCGTTTATCGGGTGAAATGCTTTATCTAGAGGGTCCGAAGTTCATTCCAGTGCTGAGGAGGCGCCCTGTAATACAATACAATACAATACATTATTTTTCATTCTATTTTCATGATCTAGCTGAGGCGGGCATTCCCATGCTCAGCTTTTATAAATACATTTTGGTACATATGACAGACGATCGTCTGAAGGTAGACTGATAATTTTCTGCTGAAATTATCATCCTTTGAATAGGATGATCATCTGTTGCAATGATGTACATGACAAATGCTTTTATATTTCTTGAATATATATCGCAGCCCGGATGGATGAAACTAGATCCGGGGTCTTCAAACTCGTTCGATCTTCACTCTAAGTACAAGTCGATCCATGTGAGAATTGCGCTGAAGTCGAACATGGAAAGACATCGCTTGATTACCGGTCAATAATGAAAACCGTTAACAAGCGCGAGAGGAATCACCAATAATGACGATGACCCTCAAGGTACTGCAGTACAATTCACGTGGCGTGAATAAAGGACTTGGCGTTGAACGCCACGCAAAATCTTCTGGTCGAAGGTCATTGATGTATACCTGTCGCCGGAAGTGAGAAACTTGCCATTGAGGCATGCAAGCTTCAAAGTACTGATGGGGGTGTTCCTAGATCAACTTCTTGGATAATGAGCTGAAGTCGACAAGAAGCGATCCGTCAAAGGAGGGCCTTAATGAATCCCACATCAATGACACGGAACGGAGCTAATGACTTTAGTGGAGGTGAAAACAAACTGTGACATATGATTCAGGGTGGCGATCATGAATGGATGAAGGATAATGTATGGCAGTGGATGGGACACGGTTGACACTTTCAGAATGACCCCTCTTGAACATACAATGACACTGATGCGATGGATTGGTAGCATTACCCCAAATGTGGATGGTTTGGCGAGGACCATGGTGATGAGACCGGTGAATGAGACAACCCAACCCGATGTGGTACGGAGGAAAAGTGTCATGTTCAAGAGTGACTTGCTACCATTAAACTTTGATGTTCTCCCAATTTTTCCCCAGTCATTTCTGACCAGTACCTCTTTATTTTTGTCAAGCTTGAGGAGGATAACATATGCTTGTTCTATAACCTGCCCTTCGGGCAAGCCCATCGCTATGATTTAACGAGCCTAGCGATAGGGAAACTTGTTCTCGTCTAAAGACAAGTTTGTCGCTATTTAATCATTTTAACGAGTCTAACGACAAAGAAAACTCGGTCCTTTTCATTTTTAGAGAGTCTGAAAAGGTACAGAAAGTCAACTCCATAATTCCTTTTTCGTCAGCAAATCCCTTAAGTCCGAAAAAGTATAAAACAATACAGAAGGGATGGCTGTTCGGTACTTTTAACGACCGAACAAGACAAGCGCTCGATCCTTTTGTGCAATAATCCCTCAGGTCCAAAAAGATTAAAATTTAGAGGAGGGATAGCGTTCCGGTCATTTAACGAGCTGGAAGGCCAAAACTCGGCAAACTTTTCATATTTTACGAGTCAGTGAAAAGAGCTGAAAGAAGACTCGTCTTTTGAGGAACGAGTGATAAACAGGGATAGCAATTGATTCCAGGTACAAATTGGAATTTTCCAATCACGGCAGTGTTACGAGGATGGCTAGGTGGAATCACTCTTCGCAGCTGTTTCTCAAAAGAGGTAAACACACAAATGGAAGTGAATGATCGGCCAAATGAACAGTGGAGGTGATGGATGAAAACACGATCAAGGTTCTTATGGCTAATGAATTTACGATCTCAAAAGGTTATTTACCGGTTCATTTTTTCATGAGCTTGAACTCTGGGGGAAACTTTTGCTCACACTTTTCTATTTTTTAACGAGCATAAATTCAGTCATAAAACTGCTCGAATTTGCATTTATTTTTTAACGAGCATGAACTATATGCTAAAACTGCTCGATATACCAGTCATAAAAAGAACGCCTCCCGTAAGGACCAATTTTTATAGAGCTTATGCCTTACCACAGCTATGCTCACTTTTGGCAAATTTTACTTCTGCCCCACAGGCTTCTTTCATGCAAGTTTGGAAACGGCTAATCTTAAAACCAGATAAATAACCGCCCCTAGCTTGCACTCCAGAAGGTTTGCATGCCCCCAGGTATAGGATAGAATTTCGAGGCTGCCCCTCCTCTCCCCTACCTCTGCTTTTCTTTGGGTGTTCACAGTTACTTGTCATCTTGCCAATCTAATGTTAACGATACTTGTCTTCTCATTATTCTAAGGGGTCTTATGCAGTACTCAGGCTTCCCGTCGGCCCACTTTTAACAAACAGCTATTTGTGACAATGGAAGAACACTACTCAAAGATAAAACATTGGTATTATTGAGGGAGGCTTGCCTCTTTCTTATTATTCCAAAGACGGTTCGATTTGCTGCCGCAAATCAATCTCTTTCTTCGGCGATGTCTAACGTTGGGTTACTAAAGATGGTGACCACCCGTTGTAGCAATAGAATCTCTTTGAAGGCTGCCCCTGCTTATCCTTCAAAACATTCGTTTTAATGGGCGAGGCTTGAATTCAAAGACGGTTACTACTTGTTACCGCAAACGGTCTTCATCTTCGGTGTCCCTATTACCTAGACAAGGGGAGCGAGAAGCCAATTATCTCACTCACATAACTTTGACAAAAGAATATTATTCCAGAACAACCCCACTTCCTTCCACGGACGGGGTACGGACTAGTCATATTCTTTTGCGGAAATTCTTCCTTATACCCGGGGTTTCTTCTGCCCGAAGCAGACTAGGGTGCATGCCCCCTGGGTTCCAGTCTTTCTTTCCGAATCACTCGCACTCATCGGGAAGAAGGACTGGGGGTGGAGGCGAATCTTGAGTGAACAGACCATTTAGGAATGGTATTTGACTATTTGCGATGCGAGATCCCGGAAACGAAAGTTGGTCTACGAGTTTGACCACCTTTCCTTCGTGTGGAAAACACATTACTCTAAAGAGTGAGGAGACTATCGCTCCCATGCAATAAATATAGTCCCGCCCAAGGAGAAGTGGTCTACAGCAAGTACACTGACCAGCAAGCAATCAGCAAAAAAATCAGTGAAAACAGGGCCAAGACACAAAGGGAAAGCTGAGCAAGACTATGGCTAACTGGACCAGCGCAGGTTCTAGTCTGCCAGTTTGACTCTCAGCGCAGTTCCCGAAGGGAGCACCTGCGCTGTAATGCAGACTGCCTGTGGACAGCCTGCACTGATTCACGAGAGTTTCGTCTACAAAGGATTCCAGGTCATAAAAAGCTCAAAAATGCACTGTTTTTGCTGAAATAAAAAACTATAGGTCAAGTACAGGCTAAGGGATGATCAAGAGGATGAAGATCTATCACAAAGAGTAAAGAGTCTTTTGTAGATTAGCTCTTTAAATCTTGAATTTGCTCAGCAAATGAGCAAGAGTAGCAGTCCCTCTACTTCGCTTTTGATATAGTCAAAAGCTTTTCGAATTGGTACTCTTTTCTTCAAGAAATGAATAGCAAAATACTACAAACACCAACAAGATACTAGGCTCCCCAGTGGAGTCGCCAGTTTGATGTGGGGAAAAGTATCCGATGCGGATGACCCTATCCCTACTCTAAAGGTGACAGTCTTTAGCAACAACTGAAAGTAAAGTTTTGATGATTTCCTTTATGAAAGTACAGAGAGAATGAAGAAAGATTAACCAACCTGGTGTCTTTCGCTTAGTCGATCCTTGTCCTCTCTCTTTGTCTCTTGTTCCCAGCTCCTTGCTCTCTTTGCCGGTCCAGCCACACACAGATCCTGCACAAACAAGAGAGAAAACTACAAGATACATGTACTCATAACTGAAGCATGGATTAGGATGAATCAAATATACATGTAAATACAATACATCAATGCAATACAAGTATATAGGAGAACATGCAAAACTTTATTGATAGAAGTAACAGGGTTCTGAGAAGGTTACAACCAATAATGGCTCCAATCCAGCAGCACCTCCCCAGCAGCAAGAACTCTCCTCTTCACCTCTAGTAAAACAATCACCCAATAGCTCTAACTGTAAACCAACAGCACCTCCTTACTTTACACAAAATTCCAGCCTCCTTAGACCTCATAGAAGAGCTCTATATATAGGAGAGAAGAAGAAAGGATGAGTCAGCTTGAGACTGACATGAAGCTGCCTTGTGTCCTCTCCCTCTTCAGTTAATCTTCAGTTCTTGAGTCCACTTGGAGATCCTTGCTTACACATGGTGATCAAGTACCTCTTACTCATCACAGGGCGAATCTCATGAACCAAGTGTCAGTTTGGAAGCTTCCTGGGCAGTTGACACCTTGCAGGATGACTGTGCCACTTGGCCAATCTCGCCCAGCGTAGGTAGCCTTCATTAATCTTGACTTCCAGCGCAGGTACAAGGAGGGACAGTTGCATTCCAGCGCAGAAGCTCAGTGGAGCAGCTGACATGATCCAAAATAAGCCTGTTTTGAAGTGTTTTCAGGTGGAGAACTGATTGGAAGTGCTGTTGTTTGATGACCTTGTTCTTTTAGGGGTAAGAACAACATGTTTAGGGACTGAGGATCCCTGTGATTATTGACATTTCATGCTCCATGATGCAAGGCACAAAAATGTCTATAACAATCAGAAAGGAACCAACCGACTCCAAGAAACTAAGAGAGAACCCTGAGGTGGTAGAGCTGTTCACTCGCGCGCAATGGATGTCGTTTTGCGACAAATTGCAAGGGTATGATGATGAGGTGGCAGAGGAGTTCTTGCGGGCTCTGAAGCCAAAATCAAAGACATTAGCCACCATCAATTTCAGGGGTTTGAGTCTCAGACTCACCCCACAGTTCATTAGCCGAGTTACCGAGCTCCCAATGGGGGTACCATGGGACAAAGAAGAGAGGAAATTAGGCCAAAAGGCTAAGAAGGAATTCTTTCCACCAGAGGAGCAGTTCTCAGAAGATAAGAATGGGGTTCGCAGGACTAGCTTACTGCCACTTTGGAGCGAAGTCAGCCTCCAAATTATGAAATACATCACCTGCGAAGGTCGGTTTAACATTGTGTATGGGTACCATTTTCGGCTACTAACAGAATTAAGGCACCAGATGGACCTACCTGTAGAGAACAAATTAAGTATTCCCTACTTTCTACTGCAGTCTATGACTAAATGTGCCACCAAGTTGAGAGAAGGCACACTAGACCAGGTAGCTCATCACGGGCTCATTAAGCTCCTCGTGGAGGATGCACTCTACACATACAAAGTCCCTCTCTCATGGGAAGCCTTCCGAAATTTGACCAAGGATGGCAATATAAAAATGTTGACTGAAGAGTTTGGTTCCTCCAGTAGCGAGGAGAAGGACTCAGTACCCGCAGGGAAGAAAGAAAAAGGCCAGAGACCCACGGCCAAAGCACCGAAGACAGAGAAAAAGGAGAAACAAGAGAAAAAGGGTGCCAAAGAGAAGGATGACACACCCATATTAACGCCCAGAGAGAAAAGATTACAAAGCAGGGTGGACAAGACTGAGCAGGTCCACGTCAGCAAAGGCACCTCGACAGCAGCCTCGACCAAGTCAAAAAGCAAAACACCCTCAGCAAAGAAAACTAAAGCGGTGCCACCTGTTTCTACAGGAAAACCAAAACCGGCTTCTACAGGAAGCCAGAAATCAGCTGAAAAAGGGCCTTCTACAGGAAGCCCTGAGAAAAGAAAACCCAAGGAAAAGAAAGCCGATGTTCTTGCAAGGGAGGCAGCAGCCGTGCTGGCCGCCCTCAGTACACCTCCTAAGCCAAAGGAAAAGAGAAAGAGGGAGGCCCCTCTATATTTTAAAGCTAGGAGAAGTGTGAGAATAAAAACGGGCAAGCCACAGCCTCCATCCAGCAGCCCAATCACTATAGAGGATGCCCCTACTTCGCCCAAGGAGAGGTCCCCCTCAAAGATATCAGTCACCTATGAGAGGGGGAGCCCGAAAACAACTACTTGGAAAGAAAGGTTAGACCAATTGGCTTCAAAAGCCTGACTACAGGATGCTGAGGCTGCTCTACAGGAAACCTTAGCCCGGCTTAAGGAGACAGAGAGAATGGAAGGAGAAGCACCCTCATCACCACTGAGGGAGCACGAAGTAGAGCCACCAAGAGAAGAAGAAAAAGAGCATATTCCGGAGCCTAGCCCTCAGCCAAGTCTGAGCTCATACTATAACTTCTTAGAAGCTGGCAAAATTATACCACAGAAATTCACTGTGCCACTGTTCTTTGCATTGGAGGAAGAGAGAGTACGTACACACACGTGGATGAAAATAGCCAAATCAAAAGGTGTGGCGGACATAGGCCCCTTGGAGGAGCAACTCAAGGAGGCAAGAAGGGAATTAGCTATGGCTAAACACGTGGCAAATTGCCAACGAGTGTTCCTACAGGAAGAAAACAAAAAACTTAGACTCCAGCTATAGGAGCTGAGGAGAGGAACAGGCACATCCTCAGGGGACATCACAGCAGAACAGCAAGGCAGAAAGGAACTGAAAATCGGTCTTGGGGAGCCAACCACACATCTACAGGAAACAGAGCTGCAAGCTCAAATTGAGGTGCAAGCTCTCAGACAACAGTTGCAGCAAAAAGAGGCACAATTGGCCTGCATGGCTAGTTGGGCCATGGATGCTATACAATGCAGACAGCCGGCCAAATCCTATGGCCTGTACCTGAGAGACCAATGGCTACAATTTCAAATCAATACCTTGGTGCAAAGGGGTATCTCTCAGCTCCAGGACCCGCAGCAGTTCACTGAATTATGCAATACCAGTTCATCAGAGGATAAGGCCAAACTATCGGAGTTCTACCTCCATAATTTGGCCCTTCCTAATGTGATTTCATGGGATCCCAACACGGTCTTAGGGGATATGCAGTTAATGGCACTTGCCTCATGGTTGAACCATGAAGACAAAAGAGCAGCAGAAGCCAAAGCGGTCATGAACCGAGAGCTGAATGAGCCATTACTAATTAGAGCAGAACCAGGGGATCCAACTGCATTAATATCAGCACACCAACACTTATCCACCGACCCTCAAGCTTCATTGAAATTTATGGATCAGCAGGCCCAGGCCATAGCGCATTTCGAGGATATGGAGAGACTGTTAGGAGACAACTGTGTTCAGGCTTGCACCCGCCGATGGAATACATTGGCCCACAGTCTAAAAATCAGAGAATATCATACTCCAACTCGAATGAGGGAAGCTCTAGTACGGGTGCCCCTCTATAAGAAATCTATGCAGAACCTCCAGGCCAGCTGGATTGGCCTCAAGCTAAGTCCACCTCTGTTGTTAGGATTGATGGAAGGCAGCACAGAGAAAGATGAGCATGAACAGTGGGAAGAGGTGGAGAGAAAGGCTGGGTTCCATGTCAGTAAGGAGGACACTACTGCAGAAGCTTGGGATGTGAGGGTGGCAGTAAAGGCAATGGAGGACGAGGAGCTGGATTAGTTGCTCAAGGATGAGCAATCATTTTAGCTGGGGGGTGATGATGAGCCCCAAATTTGGTAACATTTTGGGCTCATTTGGCCTAACTACCCTTGCTCAACCCTTCATTTTTCATAACTTATGCATCATTTTTTAGTATATTCATGTCATTTGTACGAAGGAGGGCAGTCACTATTCCTAGGTGGCTAACACATGTTTATTTCAGGTTTTTTTGACATTTAATGGAGCAAAACCACGCAGATGAGGGCTAGGAGACAGCCAAGATGGGATTGCGGTTTTGTAGGAAGGTTGTCCACAGCATTGAATGGCCTTCCTCGTGATCTCCACCCCAACTCCGAGCTCCAACAGCCACCACCACCGAGCTAGAAGGCAGCCAAACGGATTGTGAGGAAGCAGCAGATTACTCTTAGTTTGGACAGCCAAACCCCACTAATTTAGGAGGCCAGCTTGGCCCTTGTAATGTATAAATGATGAGGCTGTAGCCTTCGATGGGGACTTTTGAAACTTTGTTGCATATTCTGGATTACGAGCTGATAGCTTTGTTTTGCTCTTTGTAAGCCATTTGTGGCATGTTATTTGACTTATCACTATTATCTTTTAATGAAAAGCAGGCAGATTTGAGTTCAGTTCTGAGTTCTTAGAGGAGCCATAGCTCTCGGGGTTGGGCCCAACCTGAGAGCAATAGGCCTCCTTTCTTTGTATTGTTACTTTTCTTTCAGCATTGTATTTCTTTCCCTTTACATGCATTTGGAAACACAGTTTGCTGAGTTGAACTTCTTGGTGTGATTAAGTAGGTTAGTCTCATGAACAAAGTTGCTTTCAGTAGTTTAGATTAGCGTAAGGAGATTGGAGTTAATCAGAGTTCCAAAAAGGGTTGACTGCACGCTCACTTCCACCTCTGTTTAGAGACTGGAATTGCAGACCGTGCCACCCACTAAAAACACTGTTTTACATGTTCATGCAAGCTTTGATGCAATGTTCTCGGTTGTAGTAGCATCCATGCGTTCAGATCTTGTGGAATGAATCTTTGCTTCAGTACCATGCAAGAGTTTCCTTACAAAATCACGTTGTTGTTCTGTGGTTTCATAAAAATAGTTAGAATAGGTTGATGAAATTTCGGTTATGTGCAAGACATGGATGATTTGTTTCATTTGCACTGTGCAGTCCTACTCCCTCACTCCCCTATCCTTCTAAGCTGTGCCTAGGCCATCCACTCATCTCTCAGTTAGACCACTTACCTCCTAACTCTTCTCTCACCCACGTGACTCTACCTTTTCGGCCTTCCATTTCCTCTAACCTCCTCTAGACCAACCAGCTTTGCACACCCCCTCTTCATCTCATCTCTCTGTCCATAAGCCATCACAAGCTCCCTTCCTACCTCCCTGTCCATCCATATAGCCTCTTCCACTCATCCATCACCCAAAAATCCATTTGCAGAACATCCTGTAGGAATTAGTGAACTCCCTGTAGAAATTCTGAACATCCTGTAGAACCCCTGCAGACTTCCTGTAGAAGCTTGTAAACATGGTTTCCAAGCATCTGAACTTTATGAACTTCTCTGAAAGGATGTTAGGGATTCCTTAGACCCTCTCTAAGCCTTCCTGACCTTTTCCAAGCATTTCCCTCCTTGATCTATCCCGGCACAGTCAAGACCCAGTTAGAAGCACACACATAATAATTCCAACGACTTGAACAAAAATACAAAAATATGCTTTCTTTAGATCAAAGTAGTCTAGACACATGCATCTCACCTTCCTAGAAGTAATGGCACCTCTTTCAGTAGTTTGCATTCCCACCTTTGCATCAGTAGGACTAGCTGGTAGAATTAGGGTTTGCTAGGGTTTTCATTTCTTGTTGGCTTTCAGTTCCTTCCTACAGTAGGTTAATTTCCTTTGAGATAGCTTTCATTCATCGGTTAGAAAGCTCCTTCTGAGAACTCATAGAAGTTGGCTTGAGCCCTAGCGGATTTGTGCCAGCTGACCAAGTGACAGCTCCGACAAGAGCTAGTACTTGTGCATACAGCACCATCGCTTCCAAGTTTTTTACGAACTACCGGGTTGATAAAATTAGAGAAGGAAGCTCCAGGAGTTGTAGCATTATTGCTATAATACTGGAGCCCACCATCTTTTTGGCGCCGTTGCCGGGGAAGCGTTAGAGTATTAGTAATTGTTGCTTTTCTTCTATTTTCCTACTCTCGCCTTCTGCCAAGTAGTTTATTTCATTTCCTTTCTGCAAAAGTAGCATAGACATTTCCTGCCTTCATAGATTAACATTTCAATTCCGCAATTTCATTTTTGCAAGCGTAGATTAGCATGTCAATTCTGCAAGCGTAGACTAGCATTTCCATTCCTGCAATTTCATTTGAGCAAAGTAGATTAGTTCTTTCCTGCTTTCATTTCAATTCTGCAAGATAGTTAGTTGTAGATCAATCTGTTTCAGTTTTTGCAGGTACTAGAAAAAAAAAACAAGAGCAATCAAAAGTCTTTCCATTTCATGCCTCGTAGGAATCGAGATAAAACAGGCAAATTCTTACCCAACACCCCCACTACATCACTGAGTCACCCTTCTCTCTTCTTCGGTGACAGTGATCTAGAAGAACCTATAGGTGAACCTCTTGAGATATACGAAGATCCTATAGCAGAAGAAGAATTAGAGACCATTCCATCTGAAGCTATGGCTGACAATAGGGGAGAAGATGAGAGAATAGAAGGTGCCTTCCCCATCCGAGAGACCAATGGAGACATGAAAATGAAGAACATTAGCCCCTCCGCTTTACCTCACTTCCATGGACTGACTACTGAAGATCCTGATACCTTCTTGTTTGAGTTTGCTGTCCTTTGTCGAACCTATTACTATACTGAAGATGAGCAGAAGCTGAAACTCTTCCCCTCAACCCTTAAGGATGCAGCATTACGCTGGTTCATGGGCTTACCTGGGAACAGTATCAAGGGCACAACACATCGATACTCTTATTGAGTTGTTCACAACTCCACTAGTGAACAACTCTTGATCTGCCCGATGCTTGTCCTCAGCTACTCAGGGAATTCAACCCACTATTGTCTTCCTACGATGCACCAATGAAGACCAACAATGGGCACAGAGGTTTGTCACCCATCACTACAATATGTCCATCTCCAACAATTACTATGGGCTAGGAGTATTTCCCATCATTGGCTGTAGAATTCCTTCTCCACACACAACTCTCAGGTTTCACAAACTGCTCCTCATTAATCAGACCCTTGAGCTCATCAACTTTCTCCCTTGCATGTAACTTTTTCCATCAAGGTGTTTCTCATCGGGCTCCAACATGGACACTATCGCGTTTTTGTCCAACAGACCATAAGTTCCCAATCCATGTTCGCGCTTGATCCACTCTCACATTGCCTATAACAATACACGAGTGGCCAATCCACATTGTAGCATATGCACCTAGCTATGACATCCTGACACCTAGGAGACCCTTCTATTGGTTTCCAACAAACTTCTCCACATTTGCCCTTTGCTTTGCAATAGAGAAGCTATTTCACAAATCTAGGCTTCATATGTACTGCTCTTCATAGCTGTTTGTGGACTGAGTTTTGTATTACTAGTTAGGGCTTCAACTGAAACCTACATCATCCCACTCACCCAACCAAAACTCACCTACTTGTCGTTGCTTCTTCCCTTTAACAAATCTGGCAACTTGCTCTCTTATATGACTACTCTTGTGCCCCTTTTAAGTTTGTTTAGCCCTCTAAACATTTCATTAAGGATTACGGTTAGTTAACCATAGGGTTGTCACTTTCTTGGTCTAATTCCCATGCCACATCTAGCCCAGAACAACTATTCTTCTAATGCGACCTCTCAATATATTACACCTTCAAATTGATCCCACATTGTAGAATTTTTCACTTGATTACAACATCTAAGCATTAGTTTTTCCCCTCCTATTTGACTTCCATAGGCTACCCAAACTATCCACACTTGGAAAAAAACCAGTTAGTGACATTCAACATAGAAAAATACCAACTTACCTGTACATATGGGCTGGTGCACTATTGTAGGGTAACATTCTGGTTTCACACAACCCTACAACAATTCCCTCATTCACTATGGTTTCCCCCCTTTCTTAAGCCCTCTACCCACTTTGCTTGCTCCTCTACTCCAACACTATGGAATAGGCCTTACGACCCTCCTAACCAGCCCAAAATAGGCCTGCAGTGCCTCCAATGTGACTACAGGGCCTGTGAATAACAAAGAGGGATAAGCCACCCCCGAATCAACACCAAAATGACCTATACGTTTTTGCATTCCTCTATTGCTCGTTGGCCTTCATAAGAGGTCTCACATCTTCCCAATATGCTCCTAGGCCTTCTCTCCTTGAGCTGTGGATTCCACGGGTATTAATTTCATTGTGAATGTTGCTCCAATGGATGACTAAATGAATGATCCCTCACCTTTTATTTTTACCAAATTCAAGGGATCCATGAATTTGTTGAATATACATGTCTCTTCAACCAAGCCTACATGACTTGACTGTCCATAATTAGCTATTAACTTCAAAAATTCATATCTCAAGTTCTAGATCTCTAACTTAGGTGATTTTTTAAGCATTGAAATCGACACACCAAACTGTATCACCTCAAATTTTCTCATGCTCAAATTATTCATGGTTTTTTCCAAAACCCCGATGGGTGAGAAACCCCATGATTAGGTTCCATGCCCATAAGCCTACTTGTGGCGCTTTTCCCTCCAAACCTCGAACACTAGGGTTTGGAGTACGTCCTAAGCTATTAAAAATCAATAGGTAAATCACAACACCCATGAAACATTTGTAAATGGCCTGACACTGTATCAACCTCATAAGTGAAACCAACTCATCGTTGGAAATTTGCATAGTTAAATTAAAAATTAATATACAACTCTTGTACAAGTTTTTTTCCACCTATTGGCCATGAAGTGACCCTCAATTATGGGGTTGATTAACTTCATTATATTTATGAACAAACCAACTTCATTAAACATACTAATAAACAACTAAAGTGGTATGACTGAGGCATCCTTAATGTTTGATCATGAATAAATACACATTTGAATGTAGGTTTGGAAAAAATAGAAAAGACAAAGAAGCTACTTATATGTAATGAGTTGTTAAAATAACAAAATGATTATGACCATACACTTATAATTTGTTGAATGATACAAATATTAAGTGATCACAATTAATTTGATATTTATGTTACATATTGTTTCTTTTCAAGATCAATGTACTCCTTGTTCTCTTAGGATCACGGGGTAGATGGGTAAATTTAGGGCACTTTCCTGTTCTCCTCTCTTCGTAGCAACCACGCCTTTCTAGCTTTACTTCACTTTATACACGTTTCCTTCTTGAAATAACTTATTTGTATGCCTATTTTTATCTCATTTCATTTCATTTTTCATTTCTTCTTACTCTAGGGGTGTTTTTTCTTGTTTGTTGCACCTCTCTTTTACTTTACTCTTTATTGCTGGTAGTAATCACTAGTCACCTTGTCTTATTTTGGTCTTTAGACATTAATACAAATTTCAATTTCATTCCATTTAATGTGTTCGAGTACATTTGTATTTGAAGTATGAGAGTGTAAGAATTTTACTATTCCTACCTCAGCAGGTTGGCTTCTTACTTCATCTGTTATTTTTTAGGAACAATGATGTATGTTAAATCAATATTTATATAGAAATTACATTTGACTATAAACTAATACAGATTCTTAGATGCAACATGTATGCTATGTTTTATCGTCTTCTTTAATATTTAAAAGTTAAGATTTTGTGGCTTTCTATTATCATTAAAAAAAAATAATTTTATGTTATATTTACATATAGCTAAATTGGTGCCTTATGTGTACTTGTAGGAGGATTTCTCTATAAAATTCCAATAGTTATTTCAAAACTTTTGTCAAGTCTACAAAATTTTAGTCTTGTGTATATTCTTAGACAATATTTTTTTAAAAATAACTCTCTTGGAAAAAATAGAAAGTATAATTGTTGCTTTTCTAAAATTCAATTACAATGAAGGTGTCTCTTTTTGAAATTTCTCATGCTAGTCATTGTATACCTTTTTCATCTCCTTCTGACATTTGTCCCTATGTTGTTTAGCCCACTAAATGACATATGTTCCATCACTCTTTGAAAACTAGAGAGCTAGGGAAGATGGTGCTAAATGTTGAGAACAATTCATAAAAGAGAAAGAAGGTTCTTTCCACATCCAAATTGATAAGCATCTAATTGATATCTCTATGCATTACTAGCCTTAGTAGAGGGCCTGACTCTATAAATTGCAGAATTATTTACTATTCCTGGATGCTGACATTTCTGGCAGTGTGGGGTAGGAATCCAAGTTAAGAATTTTTTTTTGGCGTATTTAGTATTCGTACCTACATAAGAAGTCATAAGATATGCACTGAGAGTGGTCGTCATCGTGTGGAATGCCATGCTGGTAGGATATTCACATAATAGGCTTGTTGATGCTAAGTTTCTTAGGAAAATGTGAGTGGAATGTGTGGAATTGAATCAATTTGCATTCTCCAGCACTATAAAGGCATGCACTCCTATGGTATGTTTGGAAGAGGGTAGGTAGGTCCATTTCCATATTGTTAAAACCGAGTTTGATTATGACGTCTTTGTAGGAAGCTCCCTTGTCGATATGTATGAAAAATGTGCAAAGCTAGAGTATGCACGTCAAGTGTTTGATAGGATACCTGAACCAAATGTGGTGACTTGGACCACCATGATTTCTGGGTATGTGCAGAGTAATGGTTTCGAGGAGGCTCTGAAGCTTTATTTCCAGCTACCCTTTCATGGCATCAAACCTGATGAGTTTGTGTTCTCCAACATTCTCAGTGCATGTGCCAGTCTTTCAGCCTTGTAACAGGGAATGCAGATCCATGCCCACATTGTGAAAATTGGATTTGAATCACAGAAATGTGTAGGGAATTATCTTATTGAAATGTATTTGAAGAGTGGGTGCTTGAAGGATTCCCAGCGAATACATGATTTGATGCCAGCAAAGGATGTGGTCTCATGGGCTGCCATGGTTGCAGGATATGCACAATATGGGGATGGCAGTGGAGCCCTTCAAGTTTTTGAACAAATGCAACAGGCGGGAGTAAAGCCAAATAACATTACCTTTGTTTGTGTATTGTCTACTTGTAGCCATGTTGACTTAGTGGATGAAGGTCATCATTACTTTGATGCTATGTTTTGTGATCATGGCATAATGCCCACATCTAAGCATTATGCTTGCATGGTGGACCTTCTTGGTCATGTTGAGAGAATCAAGGAAGCTGAAGAATTGATTAAGAATATGCCAGTTGAGCCTAGTGGTTCTGTTTGGGGGGGAGATTTCTTGGTCCATGCATAGTCCATCGTGACATGGAACTAGGAAAAATAGCAGCTAAAAACATTCTTAAGTTGGAACCACAATGTGTTGAAACTCATGTTCTTCTCTCAAACATTTATGCTACAACTTGTAGGTGGGATGATGTGGAAATGGTGCGGAAATTGATGACAGACAAGGGAGTGAAAAAGGAGACTGGAGTCAATAGGATTGAGGTAAGGAACATAGTCCAGGAATTTGTTGTTGCTGAGTCATTGCACCTAGAGTTGAAACATTAACTCAACAAATAAAGGATGCAAGATATTCACGTGATACTAACTGTGTGCTACAACATGTTAAGGAGTAGAAGGAGTGCATCCTCCAACACCATCGTGAAAAGTTTGCCTTTGTTTTTGGGCTTATTACCTCACCTTTTGGAGAAACCATCCGAATAAAAGAGAACCTTAGTGTTTTTTATGACTGCCACAGTAGCATCAAGTTCATTTCCAAGATTGTTTGGAGGGATCTAATTGTGAGGGATACTCATTGCTTCCATGTTTTTAATGGCAGGCTTTGTTCCTACAAGAGTCATGGAAGGTGCTGGATGGAGTATGTTAAAGGTGAAATCCACAGACAATCTGTACTATTCTTATAGGAAGGTTGATTTCAAGTGTCCGCTTTAGTGGGACAGTTCGAACCCTACACCTGCTCCTATGTTCAGAGCCTAGACAGTTGTCAGAATTGAATCTTACTAGTGCTCCAACTAAGATCTTCAAATTTCCTCCAAAAGAAGAGGCAACTTTCCTTCTTGTAAAACATAAAGCTAATTTATCATTAGCATTGCGGCTAAAGGTCCATGGCTGCTTAAACAAATATATAAATATATCTATATTATATTCAATGTTCATCGATTGGGATGATTCATCTTTGTACAGGTAAGTTTTATATTTCTCTTCAGTGCTTCTAATGAAAAATATCCAAATTAGGATTTTTTTTTAACGACATGCTTTTGTTCCTCCCTTATTCTGCTATTTTATTGTACTTTCTCATGCTGAAGGGTGAATATGCTTGTGAATTTAACAAAATTTCTTGCATGCCATTTGTTTTCTTCCAATATGTTTATTCATTTTGGGCTTTTTAATCCTTACTATGGATTTGAATTTCACCCTTGAATCCCTGAATGGTGAATGTGCTTATGAATTTAACAGTAGAGAATCTAGATTGCATGGCAGTTGTGTTCCTCCAATATGTTTATTAATTTTGGGCTTTTTAATCCTTAATATGGATTTAAATTTCACCCTTAAATCATTGAAAGGTGAATGTGCTTGTGGATTTAACAACATTTATTTCATTACATTGGTTTTCTTCCAAATTTTTGGGTTTTTGATTCCTTAAAATAGATTTGAATTCCCTCACATGCCAGGCTTTCAAAATATGGAGCTTGTTTGATCAGAAATTGTCGGTCAATTTTTTAAACAACTCCTGTGTTCAATTTAAACCCCGGAAAACTGAATTGGAGTTTTAAGTACTGCACCTCTGCTTCTGTTGATCAATTTGAGATCTATAATTTCACTCTTTTTTTATGTTATCTTATGAAACTGCAGATGTCCACGTCTCAAGCTATGGTGAGAATGTGAATTCCTAATAACCATAAGTTTTGTTTGAGACCTGAGATGAGTCAACACAGGATAAAATAAAATAAAAAATTTTGAAGGAGTTATGGTTCCAATTCAGGAATCTGTATTTCGAAGTAGGATAGGTAACTAATGTAGCCTAGAGCAATCTTATCCTGGATCTGATATGCACCTTTACGTTGCATACTTGAGTTACAATATTTGATATGTCAATTATTTGTTTTTGTGAGCCTAGGATCCATTCGTTTTTATGAACTCAAGAGATGTAGCATCAAGCTTCACATGGTGCTTATTGAATATGGGTTTAGATGTGTCTAGGTTTGTGTGAATATTTAATTGTTCCCAGTGTACCATCAAGAGTACATTAATTATTTCAGAAGTTTAAAGAGTTGATGTATCACTAGACTCACTTAGGTTGTTGAATGCACCTTGCTTCTCTCTATGAAAATAGGCTCCTCTACGATTATATCTACATTGCATAACATTTTGTTAATGCTCTCAGTTAGGTGCAATGTAAAGTAAACCAAAGTTGTGCAAATTTCAACACTCTTAGCTACTCATGAGTCACTCTAAGAAACTTATTATTCCTTGTTTTATTTAATTTTTTGCAGTTCTCTGACATACTAGTCTATCTGAAATTCAGTTGAGACAACCAAGATCTCGTAGCCTACTGTGTTGCTAATTCCAAATGTAGTGATATCTTTTCCAAACTCTAAGGAAAGCTAGTGTTCAGAAGATCAACTTAAACCATAAGCCTTAGATTTTTTTTCCATTGTATTAGGCTTCGATCATGTGCTTGGTGATCTCGATACTAACTTCACCCATATGGGGATTTTTTTATGCCATTATTGAAATTCAATTCAATTTTAGGAGCAACAGAGAATTCTCCTAGGGCCCATCCAAAAATGTTTGAAATAATGCACCATGCCCTTTGAGAGGCTGATGATTTGATAATTTTTACCAAGCAACATCCATGGTGTCTCGGTTGCTATTCCCTCCACAATCCCAAGTTTTCTACTTAAATTAGAGATTGGAAGATGATATTTGATTGATTTTTTGAAGAGCTTGAAAGGGTATTTTCAATCTCAGTGAATACTCAATAGATTGTGTCCAACGTGTTCTGGACTCTGAATTCATATGGTCAACCATTGAATCCGCTCAAATGCACATGCATTGATGTTAGTACATCTTTGTTTTTTACCACTGGTGGGCCTTGGTTGAGGTGGAGCAATTATATGTTGGCTCGATTCAAAATTTATATCACACAGTGCATTATCAGTTAATATTTGAGTTTATTTACTTTTAATCTTTGTGCACCATGAACATTGAATTGAACTTTTTCAGACTATATGAGCATATTCTACCATTATTTATCACTTTTTAAGTATATTATTTGTTTATGTTATTAATGTCAACTCCATATAGAGTTATAATCTAGAATGAAAATGGCCTTTGTAGCATAAAGCGAATTTAAGTCCATGTTCACGTCATGAGTACTATTTTTTATGGCACACCGATTAAAATATTTGTTTGATATCAATCTCAACTTCTTATAAAAGCTAATATTATTTCGAATGCCTTAACTTTTTCGTTTCCTGCTCTTTAAATCCAAGTCCATAAAATGAGTATTATATATTTTTCATTTAGTTATTAAAATCATTATAGTACATGGAAATTCTATTAAGAGGAAGGCTTAAAAACATATGGGTTTTGAGACAATGTATGAAGTTTTTCTAGTTCTTTAGGTTTGTTTCTACAAAATTATAATTTGATTTATTGACAATGTATTATTGATTATGACCATATGGATGATGAGCTTCTTTGGCAAGGTCTTTTATTAAATGATGAATTGCAAAGAGTTCTTGCAAAACATGACGATATAGCCTCAAGGTCTCCTTTACCACAACAACTTATGATTTCTAGATCTCAAACACCATATTGCAGTACCCCTTATGAGGAAGATGAGGCTGGAGATGATTTTGGTCCTTCGACAATTGGCCCACAAGTAATGTGAAGATGTTTTCTATTCTATGCTACCAGAGATACTTGAAATAAATATTTCACTGTTGTCTTGAAATAAGGTATAGTTGTGGAAAAACAGCTTAAGACCAAGAGTTTTCTTTAGTTACCTAACTAAAGTGAAGTGAAATTGAGTGGACATTAAGCCTTTTGAATTGAAGTTTTGTGTAATTTCATTTTCTCTCTAAGCTTTATTTCTCCAATTTTGGAATCCTTATCATGTGAAAATATTTACACAAAAGCTCCAAAACACTAAAATACACATTATCGTGTACTTTTTGACATTGGAATTATTCTCTAGATCTGCATTTTTGTCACATGATCCCTTTCTATAGTTAGTTTCATCTAGATTATAAATTTTAAAGTTGAGATAAAGTAAAATTAACCTCATCCACCTATTGATAGATGCAACTAAAGTCATTAGAAAAGATGCTAAATGAGTTGTGGAGTGACTTGATGAAGATGTGATTTTATTTTCACTTATATTTGTTTAGTTGACCATTTCCAATGATCAAAATTGTAATTTTTTCTGAGCTAGAAGAAAAAGTAAAGAATGTTAATTTCACTGCCTCTAAATTCAGCCCTGAATAAGGATTTTTCCATTTAGCATCTAGGAGTGTGTTATAACATCCTTGTTTTTGATAATTTAGTTATTAGATAAAAAAAAAATCAAAATGCGATACAAAAAAAATGATAAATTAGGATATGGACCAAAAACAAGATGGAAAATAAAAATGTTAGAAGTGATTATTATTGCAGTTCCATATCAAATAAAATGATAGGGTAGCTGCTCTAAAAAAGGAAGGAAAATGAAAATTGTAGATAAGCAATAAAAGAAAAATATTTTCTTTAGAAAATAAATTAAGGTTGCTAGCTCAAATGCACCTTTGAAAAATGTCCTTTTGATTAATCATGCTTATGTTCTTTAATTACGATTAAATCTTTGTAATAATGCTTTATGACATTATAAAATAAGTCACAAATGAAACTTTTGTCGTATTGGCGGAAACGACAAAACAACACATTAGGCGTCGATAACCAACGTGATATTTTTAACGAAGATCCTTCACTCCGACCAAATCAATGGCGGAGGAAGCCTTTCGGTGCCCCCTTGGCTGTTTCCCTTTAACGTGAGGGGGGATCTGAAAATTAGTTTTCATGGCCACTAATTTTTGCAATGTTGCACCTCGAAATTGTTTCGGACTCCCAAGGCCCAAAACCAAAACCCATTGTGACCCTCCCCGCAATTCGCTTCTAGTTTTCTTCCATCCGACTATTGACTTCTCATGTGCCTTTTCCATCCGTTATCCTCCATCCAATAAAAAACCTCCATGTCATCCATCCATTTCCACTTACCCATTCACCACCCGCCACGTTATAATATCGTTGCCCATATGCTCCAAAGACGTTGATGTGCCTGATTCTTAGTTTAAACAATCGTTAAACATAATTTGCATTTGCCCTACAAATTGAATGCTTTCAACTAGATCCAAATAGTTAACTGAGCCCAATTGAACCTGTAAATCGCCCATGCTCAAACTTTTGCAAATATTCACTTCCATCCATAAACCGAAAGCACCATTTTGTCGCTCTGTGTATTTTCTCCACTGTTATCAATTTTAGGTTAAAAACACCTTCTGAATTTCCCTTGCAGTAGTGATGGTGCCTAATGAAAAGATACAAAATATTGCCAAAGAAGGGATCCCTCCATAGTCTCCCTTGATCTGGATCATATGCCATTTGTAGACTCATTTTTCAAGATCAATGATTGTGAATGTGAATTTGATTTCTATGAATTACATTAATGGTTAAAACTAGAATATACCGATCAGTAGGATTCCATTCGATTTTGGAAGACTCTTCTACCATTTTTTTCTTTTCCTAATACCCATCAATTCCCTGATATAATCTCTTGGTGTCAAGCCAGGTATGACCCTGTGCAAAGAACAATAATGACTCACAATGGAAAAATCATGATTACCATCACTACTCATAGCATAAACTAGATTCTAATGATACCTCCATCTGATTCCCTTAGCCATTTCTCACTTGCAGCTCTCATGGACCTCTACAATAAACTCACGTTCCCACAGAGAGCTCTTATCTTTGAACTTTTCCTACCAGAAGATGTCGAATTACATAAGAGAAATCATCCATATTCATCACCAATGTTCCCTGAAGCTAATAAACACATTATCTATCTGTTATCATACCCCCTAGGTTATGAAAATTACCAAGTTGTTGATTAATCCATCCTTGAATTCTTTTCTATCTTTAGCAAACAATAAATCTAGGCCATTCATTAGGTGGATGATCTGACGGTAGAACTTATGTTTAGTTTAGGGTTTTTTGCCATAGAAGGAAACCCCTCTCTTCATATGAGGGCATTGTATTTGAGGCTGTGTAATAGATGTATATTCTCTGAGCGAGAAGCAGAGAGGTGAGACTATGAGAGAAAACAGTGGATATTACAACAGATTTGTTGTAGATTGTGTCTCTTCATTTTGCCAGATAATAGAAAGGAAGGACTGGCTATTCGGGGTGGACATATCCCAAACTGGGTGAACCACGTATATCTGTGTCTCTCTTGTTTTATGCGTTTTCTATGTTTATATTTCTGCAATATTTTATGTGTTCCATTGCTCCATAATATATAATTTTCTAACAACTGGTATCAGAGCCAAAGGTCTATTTGGCTGATAAACTCGTAGGAAATAAGGGTTCCTTGTTCGAGTGGGAGCAATGGCAGAAGATGGCAAGTTTAGGGTTGAGAAATTTAACTGCCAAAACTTCTTGCTGTGGAAGATGTAGATGGAATATTATCTGTATCAAAAAGATCTGTACCTACCATTGGCTGGAATAGCAAAGATGTCGACGGGTATGACAGATGAAGAATGGAACCTTCTCAATAGAAAGGCACTCGGAATAGTACGGTTGTGCCTCGTAGCGTCAGTCGCATTCAACATTTCAAAGGAAACAATGACAGAGGGTTTGATTAAGGCATTGGAGAAACTATATGAAAAAATCTCGGCCTCAAACAAGGTATTTCTTATGAAACAGTTATTTAATATGAAGATGTCGGAAGGTGGATCCGTTATAGACCATTTAAATGATTTTAATACTGTTACAAGTCAGTTATGTTCTGTAGGGGTAAACTTTGATGATGAAGTTAGAGCTCTGTTATTCTTGTGCTCATTACTAGAAAGTTGGAATGATTTGGTAATGGCCATTAGTAACTTTGTTTCTTGATCTAGTACTTTAAAGTTTGATGATGTTGTTGGTGCTATCCTTAGCAAGGAAATGCGATGGAAAAGCTCCAGTGAGACATCGGGTAATGCTTTGAG
The DNA here is from genome assembly GCA_031772625.1 of Pinus tabuliformis. Lineage (NCBI taxonomy): Eukaryota > Viridiplantae > Streptophyta > Pinopsida > Pinales > Pinaceae > Pinus > Pinus tabuliformis. The sequence goes on from CM062818.1 coordinate 279,627,612, forward strand.
TGCAGAGTCTAGGGGAAGAAAAATGGAAAGAGGAAAGAGCTCAAGATATCACAGTAAATCAAGGAAAGGCAGATCCAAGTCCATATCGGGGATAGTGTGCTGGAAATGCGGAAAGAAAGGACACCTAAAGAAAGACTGTAGATCTCGGAAGGGAAAAGAAGGAGATGCACAACAAGAAAATAATCATGAAGCAAATGTGATAGGTGCGGTGATACAAGATGCTTTGATTCTTTCTTTCGAAAATATTACTAATTCTTGGGTGGTAGATTCAGGGGCCTCATTCCATGCCACACCTGATAAGAAATACTTTCATGACTATGTTCAAGGAGATTTTGGACAAGTTCGTTTGGGTGATGATAAACCCTGTAAAATTGTTGGAATGGGTATGGTTCTTGTAAAACAATAGAATGGAAACCAATGGCTACTAAAGGAGGTAAGGCATGTTACAGATCTAAAGAAAAATCTGATTTCAATAGGGCAGTTAGGCAGTGAAGGTTGTGTGACAACTTTCACAGATAAAGCTTGGAAGGTCACCAAAGGAGCCCTAGTAATAGAAAAAGGTGAAAAGGTTGCTATATTGTATTTATGCAATGGTATTTCTAACTATGTTAATGCTTTAACTTCCAAAGGAGCAGATGCAACATTATGGCATCATAGGCTCAGACACATGAGTGAAAAGGGGATGAAGATTCTTCACTCAAGGAATTTGTTGCTGGGTTTGAAGAATGTTGATTTGGACTTCTGTGAGAATTGTATTTATGGAAAATAGAAGAGAGTCAGATTTCTCAGAGTTGGGAAAGAAAAGAAGAGCGAAAAATTAGAGCTTGTGCATACAGATGTATGGGGACCTGCTCAGGTATAATCTCTCATTATTATGTTACTTTTATTGATGATGCAACTAGAAAAACTTGGATTTATTTTATTAAGAATAAATTTGATGTATTTGATACTTTCAAGGAATGGAAAGTCTTGGTTGAGATTGAGACAGGAAAGAAATTGAAGTGTCTCATATCAGACAATGGAGGTGAATATTGCAGCAAAGAGTTTGATAGGTACTGTTCAGAGCATGGAATTCACAGAGAGAAGACAGTTCCAAGAACACCACAAGGAAATGGTGTGTTAGAAAGGATGAACAGAACAATCATGGAGCATGAGATTGCATGCAGGATTGCCTTTACAGTTTTGGGCAGATGTTGTAAATACTGTTGTTTATCTAATAAACAGAGGGCCTTCAATTTCCTTGTATGGTGGTGTTCCAGAGGAAGCATGGACAAGTAAAAAGGTAAACTACTCCCTTTTAAAGCCTTTTGGTTGTGAGGCCTTTGTCCATATTGATAAAGAAAATAGAAAAAAGCTTGAGGGAAAGTCAAAGAAATGTACCTTTATTGGATATGGTTTTAATGATTTTGGTTATCGCTTATATGATTACAAAAATCACAAAATCATTAGGAGCAGAGACGTAATATTCAATGAAAGGTCTTGTATAAGAATCAGTTGCAGGAAAAGAAGAAGGAAAAAAGAAAACAAGGAATTGCGGTTCTTGATGAAATCCCTGAAAATGTAAAGTTGTTTGAAAATAGTAATAATCAACAACCACAACAACAACAACAACCACCACAACAGCAACAAGCACCCCAAACACCTGAAAGTGGTGTCAGAAGATCTACGAGGATAAGTAGACCCCCTTAACGATACTCTCCTTCATTATATTATTTATTATTGACTTTTGGTGAACCCGAATGCTATGAAGAAGCAATGCAGGTTGAAAACGGGAAGAAGTGGGAGGTAGCCATGGAAGAAGAAATGGACTTCTTAATGCATAACCAGACTTGGGACTTAGTCAAGTTGCCTGCAGGAAAAACTACATTGAAGAATAAATGGGTTTACAGGCTGAATGAAGAAGATGGGGGAAAACAGAGGTACAAAGCTAGACTTGTGGTGAAGGGGTTTGCGCAGAAGAAATGTATTGATTTTGATGAAATATTTTGTCGTGTTGTTAAAATGACTTAAATCAGAACTATTTTAAGTCTAGTAGCAGTTGAAGATTTGCATCTTGAGAAGTTAGATGTAAAGACAGTCTTTCTCCATGGGGATTTAGAGGAAGAGAGATATATGCAACAACCATAAGGATATGAGGTGAAAGGGAAGGAGAAACTAGTGTGCAGGTTGAAGAAGGGCTTGGATGGCTTAAAATAGGCTCCAAGGCAGTGGTATCTCAAAATTTCACAAGTTTATGTCTGAACAAGGTTATACTAGATGTCACTCTGATCATTGTGTTTATCTGAAAAATAAAAATGATGGAAGATATATTATATTGTTATTGTATGTAGATGACATGCTTGTTGCAGGGTCTAACATGCAGGAAATAAATGTGCTCAAAATAAAATTGGAAAATTCATTTGCAATGAAGGATTTGGGAGCTGCAAAACAAATCCTTGGTATGAGAATCACTAGAGATAGGAAAAATCACAAATTAACATTGTCTCAGAATGAGTACATACAAAAAGGTGTTGAAAATATTTAATATGCACAATGCAAAACCAGTTAGTACACCTTTTTCTAGCCATTTCAAACTTAGTAAGGAAATGTGCCCAAAGACCCAAGCAGACATGGATTATATGTCTAAAGTTCCATATGCATCAACAGTTGGAAGCTTAATGTACGCAATGGTCTACACAAGGCCTGATATTGCACATGCAGTGGGAGTTGTAAGCAGGTACATGAACAATCCAGGAAAGGAAAATTGGATGGCAGTGAAATGGATTCTCAGATATTTGAAAGGTACCACAAATCAAGCATTATGCTTTGGCAGTTCAAACATTTCTCTACAGGGATATGTTGATGTAGATATGGCAGGTGACAGAGATAATAGGAGGAGCACTACAGGATATGTATTTACTATTGTTGGAACAGTTGTCAGTTGGGTTTCAAAAATCCAAAGTGTTGTTGCACTTTCAACAATAGAAGCAGAGTATGTTGCTACTACAAAGGCTAGTAAAGAAATGATTTGGTTACAAAGGTTTATGGGTGATTTGGGTAATGAGCATGATATGGGCACGTTATACAGTGACAACCAAAGTTCTATTCATCTTGCAAAGAACTCAACATTTCATTCCAGGACTAAACACATATAGCTCAAGCACCATTTCATATGATCAGTGTTGGAAGATGGAGAGTTGAAGCTGGAAAAGATACACACTAGCCAGAATCTTGCAGATATGCTAACAAAAGTTGTAACCAGGGAGAAACTAAAAATATGGTCAGATTCAATTGGTCTTCAAGGATGACGATGAAGATGAGAAACAGCCAGGTCCAAAGAGGAGTCATTTTCCAGCAAATGAAGCAGCGATGGAGTTTCTACAATCATTCTCGAAGTGGGAGATTGTTGGATGTGGAGCATGATTGTTCAGAGATCTTTGCTTCAGCTGGATGTATACCCTAGGATGTTTGTACACCCCTCCACACGGGTGGGTTCGGGGAGGACTTGTCCCCCTAGCAGGGGTCCATCGGGGCCGATTCCCCCCAGCTGGGGGGTTCGAGCACTAGCGGTCCCCCGGCGAGGGTTCCGGGGCAACGCCCCCAAAGCTAAAAACAGATGTAAAATTACCTTGTAAAGTATAGTAATTTCTAGTCAATCTGGGCCACTCATTAGGGAGATGATCTGATGGGAGAACTTATGTTTAGTTTAGGGTTTTTTTCCCTAGAAGGCAACCCCTCTTCATATGAGGGCATTGTATTTGAGGCTGTGTAATAGATGTATATTCTTCGAGAAAGAAGCTGAGAGGTGAGAATGTGAGAGAAAATAGAGGATATTACAACGGATCTGTTGTAGGTTACATCTCTTCATTTTGCTGGATAATAGAAAGGAAGGACTGGCTATTTGGGGTGGACGTCGCCCAAACTGAGTGAACCACGTATATCTATGTCTCTCTTGTTTTATGCATTTTTTGTGTTTATATTTCTGCAGTATTTTATGTGTTCCATTGCTCCATAATATATAATTTTCTAACAGCTAATAGACACATTATCTCTCTGTTATCATACCCCCTAGGTTATGAAAATGGCTGAGTTGTTGATTAATCCATCCTTGGATTCTTTTCCATCTTTAGCAAACAATATCAAACTGCCTTCATGTATAGTTATAGCCACTTTATGGTTGATAATATACATGAAAAATTTATGAGTTTGACCACACAACGAGTATTTAGGTATAATTCATTTATCATCCATCTAATTTTGTTTCAACAGGGACATATATTGCCTATTCAGCTCAACAAACAAGATGAGTAGGGAGTGAATCAATCAGTGGTTCACTAGATAGATCTAGTAAGAGCAAGATCATTAAATTTTACATTCTCCCAGTTTATTGATACCTTCATACATCCAGTTCTCTAATTACTCAACAGCCAAACAGAGCCTAGAATTGGAGAAGAAATTAAAAAGGCACTCCACATATCAGAGCAAACCAAGACTGGTGACTGGTACCTATACCAGAATTACACTAAGATTAGGATCTATGGCAGTGAGTTGGCTCCATAGAAACTGTCTAAGTATGTGCCAATGAGAATATTCTCACTGGAATACATCAGGCAAATGATAAAGATGGATGAAGTCCATTTTGTCTCAGGAAAGAAGAAATCACAGTTTAAACTCAAAGCCAAAGTAGGGAGTTTCATCTGTAACACTAGGTCTGCAGGTACAAAAGCAGACAGATTGCTAAAGAACATGAACCTCTAGCCAAGCTTCACTTGGTCTTATGATCCTCTTGGGATTATTTTAGCTCCCATAGTGCAGTTGAAGGCAACAACTTACAACCATAATCTCGGGCCAGAATTGGAGAAGTTCATGAACCAGAAGCAATGGTCTGAAGGTACTCTCACAGAAGCTAATGAACAGGTTATATCAACTCCTTGGATAAAGACTCCAACTACACAGAGCACTCAACATAAAAGAGACAAAGAAGAAACCCAGTCAGTTACAGAACCAAGTAAAGAGTACTATATCTTGCAAAAGAAGTTGAAAACTAGGTTGTCAATGTCATCAAGAAGCAAGCCACCAAAGATAATTGATTTTGGAGAATTAGAAGATGTTTCATCAGTAGGGACCACTAATCCCAAGCCACCCTTTACTTCTTCAACTCCTTCTTCAACTGAACCTATGGAGATTATCCAATCAAATGAGACTAGCTCAGCAACGGATACTAATATCTTCTCAACATTTTTGGAAATCAAGCAAAAGAATGAAAATCTTAAATCTCAAGTTTACAGTCATTTTTGGAAATAAACATCCACTTCTCAACATAGACTTCTCTCTGCCTTCGACAGTGAAAGAGTAGGGATGCAAATGGCATTTTTGCAGGATGATATTCCATTTCCTAAATCCAAAGCAGGCTACAAGAAGGCCATCTTCTCATTTGATGTAAACCAGATACATCCCATTGATCAAATGGATTTTCATAGGCAATTAATTGACATGCTATTTTCAACAATGACTAAAACTGCCATGTCTCTTTCTAAGCTTAGAACTTCTTTTTCCAATGTACAGTCATGGCTTAAGATTGAAAAGTTGTCATCCTTGTCTAAGGATAACAACTATTGACGCATCCCGTGATGATGGACTCACTTAGTATTCCAAAACGTTGGGTTCACAAAAACTCTATAACAGGTCATTCCTCCTCTATATAAAAAAAATTTCCTCACCTGTATGAATTCATTATTTAAGGATAACAAATTAAAATATTTAGAAGATATCATTATCAAGATTGGATATGATCCCCGGGATTGTAAAGAAATTGAATAAATAATGCAAAAGAATAATGTTGAGATTACATCCTTGAAGAAACAGTTGAAACTGCCTTCAACTGAGGATTCGCAGACTAAATAGATGGCAGAAAATGAACATACCAGGGAGGAGATTTTAAAGCTCATTATTGAGAAAAACATATAGATCAAGAAAATGGAGGACCAAATGGAACAACTAATCAAGGAAAAGGAGACAACACAGCTTGTTGTGAACTCAGTGTCAACAATTCCAATGAGAGGTGCATATCTAAGTTCATCTCCCACTGACATTGCTTTGTCTTTAGTAACATGTGAAACAACAAGGTTTTCACATGAGCTACAAGAACAAAAATAACAAAATGATAAATTAATCCATAAGTTCCAAGCCCTAGGGTCACAAAAGGTAAAAAATGATACCTTGTATGTAGAAGAAATGCAAAAGTCACATAGGTTAGAGCTCAAGGTTAAACAATTAGAAAGCAAGATTCTAATGGCAGATACTTTGGTCCAAGACAAAGAAGATACCTAGTTAGATATTAGGCACTCTATCATAGAAGTATGACCATCCATATAAATCATTTTTTAGCAGAAAGAACTAATTATTAAATGCAAAGCGGAGAAAGAGACCCAGAAGGCATCATTGGGTACAATACCCAAAGAAGCATCAGGAATGATCAGGGTACTGAATTCAAAGACTAGGCAGCAGTTACAAGAAATAAACATTCCACGCAGGACAACTAGTATTTTGGAAATAAAGAAAGTCCTAGCGAAGAAGAATCTCTTAACTAAGCTAAAAACAAAGTGTGATGCTTTGAACACTACAGTTGGGAGGTTTCACTCTAAATTCAGTATATTACATAAGAAAGGTTTACCAAAGATAGTATCATCAAATGATCAGCTAGTAAAATTGGAGGACTACTGTGAAAGCCTTTATACCATTGTAGCAGACAACAATCAATTTGCAGGGATAAAAAGGAAGATTATTGGCAAGGAGTTTGTGGAAGATTTAAGCTTAGATCTATCCATTAAATATGAAATTGGTCATATTTTTCTCACCAAACGCAATTTTGACAGATATACCAAAGTTGATGAGATACTTTGAAGGATGGTAAATCTCGAGATACCTAGTGATAAAAGGTGGGATCAATTGTGTGAAACAATTGATTATATTTTCATTCCAATAAGAAGACAACAACAACAGATTTTGAAGGAACAGTCATCAACAACTTTCTATCTAATAGGGATGCATCATGCATTAGTTTTTCTTTTCCTATCTTCTTTCAAGCTATCTTTTAATCAGTTTAGGATATTTTGTTTAGAACTTGTATAAATAACTCTCTTCTATGAGTTATTAAAGTTGGTACCTTTCATGAGAAATTTTGTAAAAGAATTTATGTACAAGTCGTTTCTAGATCACTAATAATAAAGAAAATGATTCTGAATTTGGTCTCATATAGTTTCATTTTCTTATGTAAGATTTTCATGTGTTTCATTCATTATGTTTATTCTGCATATGTTTAGGTTTTACAAAGATATCAAGTCAGAATAAATGTGTTACAGTTATTCTTAAAATTCCTTTATGAAGTTATTATCATAAAGAGACTGAGATATTGGACTGCACTTCTAAAAATATCCCTCTAAATCATAAAATTGTTAGCATCTTATGTAATCTTAAGCATAATTTGTTGAACTTTTGAACATTGGACAAAGGTTTTCTCACATATGATAATTTATCTTTCTGCCTAAAATCTAAATTAATCATACCTCCTTACTATTCTTTCTAAACACCTTATAAACTCAAATCATTGTGTGAAATCAATTAGAATCCCTTTGATTATCTATTAGTAAAATATTAAAGATTTAATACATCATTCTTACAGTTTGTTCTATGTATTGGTCCTCCATAAAAACCAAAACCAAAACCACTAAAACAAATATCTTAGATGCTCTTGTATGATCAAGTGACCATTATCATCTTAGAGGAACAACATCAATCTGGCGTCGTTTCCAGGGACTCAAATTTGATTAGTTTTCCTGGGACAACGACATAAAACCTATTCCTTTAAGGTGACTAAAGGTCTAGATAGTTCAATACTTCACCTAGTGACTCCACTGTATCAAATTGGCACCTTTTAAGCACATTAGATCCCATGCTGAATCCAACACAATTAGTCCTTTGTCAAATCCAGAAAGAGTTGTGAGAAAGACCAGTTCTAGAAGGAGACATCAACCATCTTCTTCTACTTCAGACTTGCAGTCTGAAAATATATTACAATTTGATCCCTATAGTAATATTCCATCCAATCCAGATTGGATTCATTTATCACCTAGGGTTGTTGAACTTTTAAACATAGGAATTGATTTTAAATCGGATTTCCTTATTCATTCACTTGAATCTCATCTAGAACTCTTACTTACACTATGATCACCTAAATCTGAGTCTAACTTGGGTGCTAATTTACCTGAATACAAACCTACAGACTTCATATCCCCCACTACTTATTCATTCACTTCCACTTTTGAACAACATGGAGCTTCCACTTTTGAACAACCTGAAGGGACCTTTTCTATATATTCAAATCTACTCTTTGAAGCAAAAGAGGATATTCAGTCACAGGTTCAGAAGTTAGTTATTAAGACTCCCTTAAAGTCATATAGGATATCTCCTCCTTCTTCATCTCCTCCTTCCTCACCTCCACATAGGTATACACCTTCTTTATCACCATCTTCCTCTTTTTCTTCTTCAACATCTACACAAACATCTCACACACAATCTTGAACTATGTCATTCCAACCTATTGTATAGGCTAGATATGTAGCCTTAGTTTTATCTCAAAACCTCGATGCATTCCCTCCAGGATATTTAAAACATCTTCCTAGGTATAATGGAGAATTGGGTTCCTCAGTTGAGGACCATCTTCAAGCATTTCTAGATTTTCCAGATAATATGAACATTGAACATTGAGAAAGAAAATGTCTGTATGAGGTTGTTTGTTCAATCTCATAAGGGAAATGTAAGAACCTCGTTTAGGCAATTACCTGCAAATCCCATTAGGTCTTGGGAAGAGTTAACAAATATATTTAAAAACTAATGGGGTGTGAAGAAAGATGCTCTTTAATTTTTTACTGAGTTTGAAGAACTTAAAAGAAACTTTGGTGAACCTATATCTAACTTTATTAAAAGTTTCAACAAACTTTATCATAAGATGCCCGTGATTGCAAACCCCCTGTAGCAACAGCCAAATCTAGATTTTCGAAAGCATTTGAAGATGATTTTGTTGTAATATTAAGAGAAATAACTTCAAGGACTCTTGAAGATATGAAAACTAATGCTATAGAGGTAGAAGCAAATAGGGCTTTCTCAGCCACTTTAAAAGCTAAAGAGGAAAAGGCCCAAAGAAAACTTAAATCTAGTCGAGAGACCTTAACTTCCTGTAAGACTAAAACTGAAGATTCTAAAATTCATGAGATTACTCCACTTCTTAGAAATTTGTCCAATAGAATTTCAAATATTGAGACTCAACCTAGAACAGTTCAAGAAATACTAACTCGACCTCAAAATCAAAATCAAGGTCAATACAAAAGAAATCCACAATTACAAATTCTTCAAAGACCTAGTAATGATCAGCAGGTTCCAATTGCTTCACTGATAGATGATCTACAACTTGATGACAATATGATGACTATCACTGAAGACATTAACAATATGGATAGCTCTTTTGGTCATACCACTATCATTCCTCTTCCACAAAATAAGAAAGTTCAAAAAGATCAAGAATTTTGTGAGGTTTCGAAATACCATGCCTTCTTTGAATTCCTAATTATAGAGCTCAATAAGAGATATGATATTAGACCTAGACATTTCCCTGTAAGACCTCTTAAGGAACCTCCAACAATTGAACCTCATACCAAAACTGTTGAAACTCAGGCAACTACTATTTGACCATTAAATCAGTCAACTGATACAACTCAAATTGCAAAAATTGTCGTGACTACATTTAATGTTGAAAAAGAGTTAGAAAGAGTTAAATCCCTATACCACTTTTGGAAATTCCCAAAAACCATGGATATAAAAATAAATTTTCCAAATGGATACAAAACACCTCTATTGATGCTGAAAGTCATGTTATTAGCCTTCAAGATGAAAAACCAACAGTTGTCTTTGGTCCTATCTCATATATGATAGATGAAATAGTACCCCCTTTCTATCTAACACTAAAGACAAATGACTCCATGATATATAACTGTATGCTTGATTCTGGAGCATCACACAATCTCATGCCAAAAACCATCATGGATCATTTAAATCTTGGAATAACTAGATCCTACCATGATTTGTACACCTTTGACTCGAAAAGAGTACCTTTTCTAGGATTGATTAAGGATTTAGTTGTCATGCTTACCCAAATCCCAATCAAAGAGCATAGTTTTAGATATTTTTGTCATTGACATCCCTCCCAAATTTGGAATGCTCCTTTCAAGGTCTTGTTGTTTCAAATTAGGGAGAACTCTTCAGATGGACATGTCTTATGCCACTATTCCAGTTTATGGGCGAGAACAACTTAGGTTGTATAGAGAGGTTAGATTTGTCTACATGGTATGCAAAACAAATCAACCAAAGAACCACCCCATTTATGCAATTGATCAAGATTTTGGTTGTTTTCAACTCTTCAATTCAAATACATGAATCTCAAGTAAAAATTGAAGATGTAGTTGAAAACTCTGTATCAAATCAAACTGATGTATGGAAGTTGTTCTTTGATGGTTCTTGTACAAAGGATGGAGTAGGGGTTGGGGTAGTGTTAATCTCACTAGGAAAGGAAAACATAACACAATCATGTAAACTTGATTTTGAAGTCACCAACAATGTAGCAGAATATGAGGCTTTCCTTCTAGGACTACAATTAGCCAAAAGTTTAAAGGTACACAACTTGAGTGTTTTGACTGACTCACAGCCCATTGTAAGACAAGTTAAAAATATTTGCCAAACAAAGAATCCTAGGCTTAGGTCTTATATAAATGAGGTTTGGAATTCCATTGAAATTTATTTTATCCCTTCAACATAACTTATGTTTCTAGAAACGAAAACATACATCCATATTCTTTCATTGTTTTCACAAGCTCATTTAAGATTCCTAATCAATCACAAATGTTATACCAAATCTAGGTTAAATACAGGCCATCTATACCTGATAACCAAAAGCATTGGCAGGTGTTTTAGGATGATGAACAACTAAAATATTTCCTACAACTTGTAGGTGAATTTTCCCTTCTACAAATGGATGAAGACAATCTTTATATAGTCAATCCTCAAGTTGCTAATGATCCAGAATTAAATTCCAAGATTGAATATCATGAACTCATACAATTATCAAACAACTTCATTCCTAAGGGGTTAATTCCTTTAGGGAAATTATTCAATTATAATGATGTCCCTCCGAAACCCTCCATCCATTTCTCCTGAAGATGACATAGAAGATATCAATATTGGATCCCAAGAAAAAGTGCAAAATATAAAAATCTCTACATCTTTAGCCCCAGAAGTTAAATATGAATATCTTAAGTTACTTAAAAAATATAAATATGTTTTTTCTTAGTCTTATTCTAATCTTAAAAATTATGATACATCGCTTATTGAATACAAGATCCCACTAAAAACTAAAGCTAAACCCTACTAGCAAAAACTCAGAAGAATTAATCTAGTTCTTCTACCAACTATTGAGATAGAGCTTAAGAAAATGTTAGATGCATAGATTATTCTTCCATTGAGATATTCTAATTGGATTTCCAATCTAGGACCTATAAAAAAAAAGAATGGTGAAATCAGACTCTGCATTGATTTTCGAAAGTTAAATAGAGAATCACTAAAGGACAACTATCCATTACCTAAGATGGATCAGTTAATTCATCAAGTTTTTGGAGCCAACAAACTTTCTATGTTAGATGGTTTTTCTGGTTATAATCATATTATAGTGGAAAACGAGGATATGGAAAAGACTACATTCAAAACACCTTGGGGTACTTTCATGTATGAAAGGATGCCTTTTGGTTTGAAACATGCAAGAGCTACATTCGAGAGAGCTATGGATATAGCTTTTGTAGGCCAGGCAAACAAATTTCTTGTTATTTATCTTGATGACCTTATAATTTTCTCTAATTCTGATAAAAAACATTTAAAGCACTCGATGGAGGTTTTTGAAAGATGCACAAAATTTGGGATATCATTCAATCCAAAGAAGTCTCTATTTGCTATCTCAGAAGGGAAATTTCTTGACCATATAACTTCTAAAGATGGAGTAGTTATTGATCCAAACAGAGTATCATCCATTTAGACATTAACATTATCAAGAAATAAAAAAGAAGTTTAGGATGTTTTTGGTAAAATTAACTTTTTTGTCAGACCAAGCAGTAAGTCCTCGAATCAATTCATTCATATTCGTTCAGGTTGGTCTTCATTACATACATGATGGAGAGACTCTTCACTTCATCTCACGATGACTATTCATATTTCTTATTATTTATTTACATTAGTTACACTTATTCACCCAATCCTAATGATTAGGTGTCAACATCCCCCCCTTAATTTGAAGGGATGTTGGTGAGTCCAAGCATCATTCTGAATCGTTCAAGATTTTCTCTTCCAATCGTTTTGGTGAAGATGTCTAGGAACAATGGCAGAGATGGATTGTTTTGGCCTCAACATGATGTTGAATCAGATGATATTTAGTATTGACGTGCTTTGTTTGATAATGGAACTTTGGGTTCTTGGCCAACTTTATTGCCAAGGTACTATCAATCATGACTGGAGTCGATTGTACTTGTTTTACCTGCAAATCTTCAAGAATTTTCCTTAGCCACACAATTTCTTTTGTTGCCTCAGCTGCTGCCACATATTCTGCTTCTGTTGTGGAATCTGCTAGCACTGATTGTTTGCGTGATCTCTAAGAGACAACCCCTGATCCAAGTACTCATATCATAACCTGAAGTAGATATCCCAGTTTCTTTGTCTCCATCAAAGTCTGAATCAGAGTATCCAATCAAGCTGAAGTCGTCCACCTGCGTATACTTGATTCCAAAGTCTTGAGTTCCCTTCAAGTACCTTAGTACTCTTTTTGCAGCAAACCACTGTCCCTCACAAGGTTTTTGCATAAACCTGGAGAGGATTCCAACAACAAACGAAATGTCTGGTCTGGTAGTAGTTAGGTAGTTGAGACTTCCTACACGCTGTCTATACTTTGTTGCATCCTCAAATTCTATTCCTTCAATGGATGTGAGCTTTAAGTTTTGTTCCATTGGAGTAGTAAGAGGATTGCATTCTGTCATGCTAAACCTATTCAACAGATCTCCAATGTACTTCTTTTGAGAAAGAAATATGGACTTTAGATGTTGAGTTACTTCAATACGAAGAAAGTAATGAACATAGCCCAAATCAGTCATTTCAAAACCTTTCCTCAATTCCTTCTCTATGGATGCAATGTAGCTTTCATTGTTCCCTGTCATCAAAAGATCATCTACATATACCACATGATATACAACTTTTTTGCCAACTTTCTTGACAAATAAAGTTGCATCATCAAGATCGTAATGTTTGAAATTGAGTTTCATAAGATGCTCAGTTAGTTTTTCATACCAGGCTCGCGGTGCTTGTTTGAGTCCATAGAAGGATTTCACAAGTTTGCATACTTTATGTTCATGGCCTTTCACAGTAAATCCTTCAGGCTGGGACATAAAAACATTCTCTTTTAGATATCCATTCAGGAAAGTAGTTTTTACATCAATTTGATGGACTTTCCAACCGTTCTGAGCTGCTAGGGAAAAGAGTGTTTGGATGGTAGCCCATTTTTCTATGAGGGTAAAAGTCTCCTCATAATCAACCCCTTCCTTCTGTGCAAAACCTTTTACCACGAGCCTAGCTTTGTGCTTGTCAAGTGAGCCATCAACTTTATACTTGTTCTTGTAGACCCACATGCAGCCAATTGGTTTGGTTCCTAATGGAGGATCAACCAGCTTCCAAGTGCCATTCTTTATCAGGGCATCATACTCCTTTTGCATCGCTTCTTTTCATCATTAGAAGCAGCTTCTTTGAAGGAAGTTGATTCGAAATATGCATACAAATTCAATTCACAATCATAAGAAACATCCATATCAACAATTGAATCAGAGTCATCTACATCACCTCCATTTTTCCGGTTTGAATTTCTAGTTCATGTCTTTCCAACCTCATCAGGATGAACACTTTCAAGTTCCTTTGTTAGCCACTTTGGGGAACATTTCTTAGATGGTCCAAGCTGCTCCATTGATTGAGTTGGGACTGAATCAAGATTGAGTCTCCGAATTCTATAAATCACATCACTTAAAGTATCATCCATTGTTGGAGTTTCATGCAGGGAGAGATTTCTTCAAAATAATATTCCACATGTTGATCTAGTATAGGAATCCCCCCTCAAGATGTAGAATCTGATTATCAAATTCTTGAAATGATTTTGCATTTGCGAATCTATCCAAGTGATCAAGTTGCCGCTCAACAACATTGTCAGTTTTGGATGATTCAAGAAAGATTACATCTCTAGATACAACAAACTTTTTATTAACTTCATCATAGAGACGGTATGCTTTGGATGTGCTTCAATACCCCAAGAAGATACACTTATGACTTCTTGCACCAAGTTTGTTTCTATGTACCTTTGGTATTAAGGCATAACAGGTGGAACCAAAGACCCTAAGATGCTTTATCGAAGGAACGTGCGCATACCACATTTCATAGGGAGTCTTGTATCTGATAGCATTAGATGGACATCTATTCTTTATATATACAACACATAGAACTGCATCAGCCCAAAACATCAATTTTACATTTTTGAAAAACATCATGGAGCGCACCATATTTAAGATTGTCCTATTCATTCTTTCGGCTACACCGTTTTGTTGGGGATTATAAGGCACAGTTCTTTGATGTTTGATCCCATATTGGTGAAGATAGTTTTCAAATTCATTTGAAGTATATTATTTTCCTTTATTAGTGCGAATAGAGCCAATATGAGATTGTGCATCATTTTCAATCCATGTATGAAAGTTCTTGAATGTTTGAAAAGCATCAGATTTGTTCTTCAATAAATAAACCCAACACATTCTAGTGTAGTCATCAATAAATGTCATCATATATTTATTTCCATTTGCAGAAGGAATAGAAATTGTATCGTATAAATCTGAATGAATGAGTTCAATTTTTCTCTGTGCTCCTGAATGTGAATCATGAAAAGACTGTTTGCAATGCTTTCAAGGAAAATTTTAAGGATGGAAAATTTTCTTGAAGTTTCAAACATTGGCGAATCTCACTAATCCCTAATATGCAAATTATAAATGTTTATTGATATATTTGTAAAATTAATCAAATTTATAATTATTTTATATATAGTCTCTCTATAATGTTGGCGATTTTTAAGGTAAAATAATTTTATATTCTAAAATTTGGGCGAATCGTCTTTTATAAAATTGGAAATTGGCGAATCTTTTTTTTGGAAAAATCATGGAAAATTAGCCCACTGGGCGAACATTAGCCCCTAAAATTTTCCATGTATGCTTTCCTAGAATACAAGCATCACATTGCTTAAGTTTCCTAGGAATTGTAGGCAAACCAGCAACACTATTTTTCTTCAACAAGCGAAGGTTGTCATAGTTTAAATGTCCAAATCTATCATGCCATAATAAACTTGATGGAAGTGTACCTTCCTCATAATGATAGTTGTATGAGAAATGTTGTGCACGAGCAGAGCTACCTTGCAGCTTCAGAAACCTTTCTTCTTTTATCCCCCTCATGACAAGTGAGTGGTCAGATGCTTTTCTCACCTCAAGCTTGCCATCAAACATATGAATGGAGTGACCTTGCTGGCGGATGTGGACCAAGGACAGCAAGTTTCTCTTCAGCTGTGGGAGATATAGAACATGATGCAGAAGAAAGTTTGGAAGACCAGGCAATTTGAGCCTGATTTTTCCAAGCCATGATGGCTTGAGTTTTGATTGGTTTGCAAAGTGTACTTCTCCATCAACATTGTCTGTAAATTTTTCAAAAAACTCTTTTCTATGAGTCATGTGGCAAGTTGCTCCTGAATCAAGCAACCAATCATTTTTCCAAGAAGCAAGTGAAGCATTAAATAAGTCTTCATTTACTCCAATATTGCATTGTGCCACAATATAATGAGCGGATTCAGGCGCTTTACCTTTGTGTGTGTCATTAGTTTTACCTTTGGGTTGGATTCTTTGCTGCTCAATTTTGTCCCAAGGTAACTTGCATGTAGAGGCATCATGCGATCCATTTCTTTTGTTGCGTATGCAATGCAAATCTGACTTTTCTCCTTAAGAGTATCTACCCCCCCCCCCCCCCCCCCCCCCCCTCTGAAAGATCTTCCTCTTCCTCTTCAACCACCTCTTCCTCTGGAATAATCTTGGGCAAGATTTTTTTATTTTTGAGGGTGTGTGGAAGAAATGCACCTCTGATGGTAATTTTGCAAAAAAAAAAATTACAATTCAAAGGGGCATTGGTATGACAGTACTATATTGAAACATAGAACTATAATGAAAAACCTAGAGTATTCAAACTAGGCCCACTGCACCAAGATTCATTCAGCTACAAGTCACAATCCAAGTAAATGACTAAGTTCCAAGCATCGAGTTCCAAACCATTACTCTATTCTTTTTCTAATGAATCTTATAAAACTAAATAGAACATTCTTAAAAACACTTCAAGATAAGGAGTGTATAGTCAAGCTTTATAGCCTTCTCAAACACGAAATGAACAAACATTTTACCAAGTTATATAACACAACCTTATGATTCCCGGGAATGAAATAAACCCAGAATGACTAATAAAATAAGGGAAAAAACATGAGAAATTTTTTTCTTTCCAATATATTATCATGCTCAACGCTTTTTTTTTTTGAGAGACCAACAGTCTTTCCCTTGCGCCCAGTCGTCTTTGTGTGTTGTCGACACACACGAAGCATCCAAAACTGGAGCAGGCTTCCAATATGCCTAACCTTCATGGTTTAGGGCAATCTCAGGCAATACCATGTGAGTGTTTGTGCCTTCGAAAGCCATCATGCATTTGGAGGAGGGTTGTCTTATGCTATGAGGAGCAACGCAGCATGGTAGGATTTTAATGCAACGTATGGAGTGAGCAGAGTGGAAGTCTACGGATATCTTATATTTCACAGTTACAATTCTGTTGTGGGTAACCCGGGAGTGGTATGGCCACACAGCGTATATAATAGGTAGTGGCAGGCCTTTGTAATATGACAGTGTGCAAGTCGTATGGAGTATGGGAGGTGCTGGACAGTGTGGGAGTGATGGTATGGGAGCATATACTTTCATAACAATGCATTCATAATAATAAAAATGGTGTATTAAACAACGTGAGGGATGTGTTATGAAAACAGTGCGGCTCAGAGCCACAATGGCACCACAGCAGTTGAGTCTTGTCCCGCAGTGGCGTTCCCTCCTTAGCCTTCGATTCTGCTTCTGCAAGTTTTGGACTCAGTGGAGTTTTGATTTGGGAGTGCTACTATCCGAATCGGAGGTGTCAGTCTGCATCAATATCAAATGTTAGAATAGGCACCATAGTACACTCAAAGGTGTCAGTTTTGCAATATCGGCAGAACATAGGTAGAATAGGAGTTACAAGGGAAGGAATGCTAAAAATAGAGTTGGCTTCGATACCATGTTAGACCAAGCAGTGACTCCTGGAATCAATTCATCCATATTCATTGATGTTGGTCTTTATTATATACATGAGGGAGAGACTGTTCACGTCATCTCCTGTTGACTATTCATATTTCTTATTATTTATTTACATCAGTTACACTTATTCATCCAATCCGAATGATTAGGTGTCAACATTTTTAAGAAGGTTCATACCCAATTATGTTGAAATTGTCAGAGATATAACTGATATGCTTAAGAAGGGTCATGAAGTTAAATGGATTGTCTGTTACAGACATCAATTTGATCAAATCAAGAAAGCCAACTCTGAAGCTCCAACCCTGGCCAAACTTGATTATACTAAACCATTCAATATCTTTTCCTTCGCCTCTGAAACAACCCTTGCTGCTCTTTTACTACAAAAGGATGAAGATTCCCATGACCAACCTATAGCCTTTTTTAGCAAAGTCATGAGAGATGTTGAGCTCAAATTTGAAATAATCGAGAAGCAGGCTTATGCCCTAGTCCAAACCTTGAAATATTTTAGGATGTATGTTTTACATTCAACCATTATAGCCTATGTTCCTAACAGTGTTGTTAAAACTATTCTCACTCAACCAGATACTGATGGGAGGAGAGGTAGATGGATCACCCAAATTTTGGAGTATAATCTAACTACCAAAACCACAAAGTTAGTAAACAGTCAGGTAATATCTAAGCTTTTAGCTTAATCCAACTATAAAGTGCTAGGCATCAACTCTATTATGGAAATACTAGGGGAGAATCCACAAGAACCTTCCCAAAATCTGAATGAGGAGAATCCACAACAACCTCCCCAAAATCCTAAAGAAAAGAATCCACAAGAAGCTTTACCCTTAGATTAGACTGCTTTTGTACACATTGATGAGAAATTTATTTTATCAGATTGGTATCAAGATATTGTAAATTTCTTAATTCATTTTGAGTGTCTTACATCATTTTCCAAAAGTCAATTTAAGACTCTCAAATTGAAAGAAGTCGATGTTGGAAATAATACTAAGAGGGGGTGGGGGGGTGAATCAATATTATCAGATCAATAATTTATTTTTCAAAATAGATTTGTATACGCTACTTCAGCTAAGCGAACTATCGTGTATACGCAACTGTACTTAAGGCAACCAACGTATATGCAGAGATCTTTTGATTTACCCAAATTATCATGCATTGAACTTTAACCAGTATATAAAGAATTCATTAGAGAGTGTAGTAAAAGTAGAATAAAGCATCACACATAAGAAAAACAAATGAACACCAAGATATAAGGTGGAAACCCAATGTGGGCGAAAACCACCTACTGCTGTCATCTCTGTCTTCTTTTAATAATAAGAAAATATGTTTACAATTTTTGTACTGGTGCAGTCTTATACCAGTAAGTAGGCTTCTATCTGCAGAAGGTTACAACCTTCTATCATTCTCTAGCTTCTATTGGAAGGGAGATACAACCCCCTAGCTCTTGTACTAGCCAATATGTTTACTAGTACATAGGTGCTGACCTACAGAAGGCTACGACCTTCCTTCTTCCTCCAGGGACCACGTTTCATAAATTTTTAGACTGGATCCTTCAACAACATCGCAAGTGTAATTCAATCATCAAATATATCTGCATCAACCAATCACCTTCATAACCGAATCAACCCATCAATCTGATCATTCAAAATACTGTCACTAGACTACAGTAATCCAAAAACCAAACCAAAACCCATAACTCTGCAACAACAAACAGCAACAACTAAAACATATTTTATGAGGTATACTCTACTTTCATGTGTCTAACCTACGTGTATACGTGCTTTTCTCAAAGCCAACCAATGTATACATTTCCAAACATTAGTTCATAATTCTGCAGCTATTCCAGACTTCAGTTATACCCAGATTATATCATTTACAGAATAATAAATGTGTCAGTATTCAGATCTAGAATATTCATGAGCAAAAACACATAATGATAGTTCATTTTACGCCTTAAGATCTCTATCCATCATTAGATCTAGTTCCTCATCATCCACTAAGGTTCATCCTTGGTTCAGATCCAACAATGCACGATAACCCAATAAACTACATACTAGATCTCATACTTCATCAGATATTCGATACTTGCACACATTGGCCTAATGATCTTCTCCTCCTTTTATAGTTTTAGGTCTTTCTCAATACCATGGACCAAAACCACTTAGGACGAATACCTTGGACCAAATACCTAGGGTCAATACCTCGAACGAGATACCTTGGACCAATACCATGGATCAAAATACCATGGACCAAATAGTTTGGACCAAAAACTTAGTTTTCCAAGGTATACGTGCTTTTCCTTTTGTGAAGGTGTGTGTGTATGTATACACGACTTGTATACAGTGAACCCGTGTGTATACGCGGCTTGGTCAATGGTGAAACTGCATATACCTCTCTTTGTGAAGACTGATCTATAATTCTTTGTTGTTAACCTGCTATACTGTGATCTTTTATTTGAGTGAGTTACCATGAAGGATAATACCTGTATCATAATGCCAACAATCTCCCCCTTTGGACTTGATGGCAACAACCACACCAAGTCACTCTCCCCCTTTGACATCAAGGGAAAAGGGTCATGCTCCCCCTGAGGACATGTTGAAATCTCTTATATGCTGAAGTGTACTGATTGAGCTCCCATGATTGAGTCCATGCTCCCCTTGAGCACAAGCAAAGTCTGGAAAGAGATGACTCTATACCAATGACCTTCCTACCACAAATGACTCACACATACATCCATCTCCCAACCAAGTTGGGATATACAAAATACATGACTAAAGTATAGCAGTTATTACATCATCCTTCCCATGATTAGTGGGGGTACAAATTACATCATATGACCAAAAGGGACTCATAAAAATACTACAACAGACAGAGAAAACTTATTACATCATGGGTCTTGATATGACCTTTACATTGGATGATATACGTGATATTTATAACAGAGACCAAAAATCTAAACAAGACCATGATAGTCATCAGCAACTATCATACACAATGTATGATCTGTTCCATAAGCATCTGTGAACAACATCCAAACCATCAACTTGTATATGTCCATCAAAATGAATCACCTAAATCAAAACAACTATGCGTATCTGTACCAAGATCTTCTAAGATAATGCCAAAAATGGACTATTAGAAGCATATGCTCCCCCTGAAACTATGCCAGATGTTTACTATCAGATCTGATCATTGCATATATCAAAATAATTATCAAGGCATCATCATCAATCAAATATACATCAAGCTATCAATAACTTATGAGAACCAACATATTTCCACATGTCATCAACAAATTGTAACCATCATGAAACAGAGCAGATAATTCACTGAACCATATCAGACCCCTTTCTCCTGAGTTTGGCCCACTATTTTTCCTCAAACCAACATATACACGACTGTGCTCACAGAAACCAGCGTATGTACGTGCCTAAACTTCATGAAACTTATGTATACCAACCTTTCTAGAAAAAATGGATTTTAACAATAGGATGATGCAGCAACTACTCCCAGCTTATGTCTGAGATATTCAAAAGTCTCTCTGGGCAGTGGTTTGGTGAATATATCAGTAACCTGTTCTTTGGAGGGAACATACTCCAATTTGACCTTTTGTTCAAGAACTTGTTCATGTAGAAAATGATATTTGATGGGTATGTGCTTGGTCTTGGAGTGCATGACTGGATTCTTTGAAATATTGATGGCACTTATATTATCACGTAGAATGGAGATGGGTGGAGTACATGTGATTTGAATGTCTTGCAAGGTTTGCATCATCCAAAGTAGTTGTGTGCAACAAGATGTAGCAGTCGCATATTCTGCTTCAGATGTAGATAATCTAATTGAACTTTGTTTCTTGTTGAACCAAGACACTAGCCTAGAACCCATATAGAATGCACCTCCACTAGTGCATTTTCTGTCATCAACACTTCTTGCCCAATCTGCATCTGTATATGCATGAAGTGTAAGATTTGTATCTCTAGGATACCATAAACCAAATTTTTGTGTTCCTTGAATATATTTGAAAATCCTTTTGACTACTTGAAGGTGTGATTCCTTTGGATTTTCTTGGAATCTTCCAACTATTCATACTACATGCATGATGTTAGGTTGTGTATATGTTAGATAAAGCAGACTACCAATCATGGATCAGTAATTTGGTTGATGTGCTGCTGCTGATTCATCATTTGAGCTAAGACTGCATCATCTTACCATTGGGGTAAATATTGGTTTAGAATATTCCATGCTATACTTTTTCAAGATTTGTTTGAGATATTTGGTTTGTGACAGAAAAATACCATCTTTATTTTGTTGAACTTGTAGGCCAAGAAAATATGTAAGTTCACCAAGCAGGGACATTTCAAATTCTTGTTGCGTTACTGAAGCAAAGTTCTGACTCATGGATTCTTCATTGATACAAAAAATGATATCATCAGCATAAACAACAATTATTAGCAATTTATCATTGTCAAACTTTTTATATAGATTGCTATTAGTTGATCCCTTTGAAAAACCTTGTTGGTCGAGATATTTTCAAGACGGTAATACCAAGCCCTTGGAGATTGTTTTAGACCATAGAGAGCCTTTCTGAGTCTGTATACAAGTTTTGCATCATTTCCAAGAATGAATCCTTCTGGTTGCTCAATATAGACTTCTTCTTCTAAGTCTCCATAAAGAAAGGCAGATTTTACATCCATTTGGTATACTTTGAATTTCAGAAAACTAGAAAGAGCAAGAAACATTCTTATGGCTTCAAGTCTAGCAATAGGTGCAAAATTTTCTTCAAAATATATACCTTCTTGTCGAGCATATCCCTTACAAACAAGTCTAGCCTTGTTTCTAATAACTTCTCCATTTTCATTCAACTTGTTTTTGAATATCCATTTAGTTCCTATGATATTCTTATCATGAGGTCTAGGAACTAATTCCCAAGTATTATTCTTTTCAATTTGCTCAAGTTCTTCATTCATGGCCTTGACCCAACATTCATCTTTGCATGCTTCATTTATATTTTGAGGTTCGGTGGAAGATAGTAATACTAGATAGCTTGAAGCTTCTGTAATAGTTCTTCTTGTCTGCGCACTTGCCTCTTTCTGCCCTAAAATTTGATTTTCTGGATGATTTTTCTGAACATACCTAGACGAAGTCTTTTCTTCTATCGTTATCTCTTCTTCTAGTGCTTCATTAGTTTCTTCCTCAGAATTAGTGTGATTTCGTGTGGGAAGATAATCCTCATCTTCTTCATAATCTTCAGTGTTTATCTGTTTTGGATTTTTGCATGCTTCATAAACCACAACATCAATACTTTAAATAATTTTCCCAAGTATTTTATTATAACATTTATATCCTTTACTTCTGGAAGAGTAACCAAGAAGAATACCTTCATCTGCTCTGGGTTCAAACTTACCAAGTTTTTCATTAGTCCTTCAGATGTAACATTTGCTTCCAAAAAAATTGAAGTATTTTACAGTAGGAGTCTTACCATACCAAAGTTCATGTGGAGTATGAGTTTTGTTTACCCGAACATTTTCTTGGTTGAGAATAGTGACGGCCGCGAATGCATCTTCACCCTAGAAGGTTGCAAGAGTTCCAGATTCATCTAGCATATCTCAAGCCATTTGTTGAACAGTTCCGTTCATTCTTTCTACCATTCCATTTTGCTGAGGATTCCTTGCGGTGGAGAACTGTCTTTTTATTCCATGTTGTTCACAAAAGTCAAAGAACTCATCCGAGGTAAATTCCCCTCCTCGATCAGATCTGAGGCATTTGATTTTGCGATCTGATTCATTTTCAACTAAAGCTTTGAAGGCTTTGAATTTTTCAAATGCTTCATATTTATGCTTTAGAAGACCTATCCAACACATTTTGGAAAAATCATCAATGAACAATATAAAGTATTCTTCTCCACGAGGTGACTTTTTCCTTGATGGTCCACATAAATCAGTATGAACAACTTCAAGAGGCTTACTAGCTAATCTTTCCTTTTCACGGAAGTGCGATCTATTTTTCTTACCGAATTGACATGATTTGCATATTTTATTTTCAGAAATGCTGATATTAGGAAGATCACGAACAACCTGGAATTTGCATGCTTTTCTTATTTGAGAAAAGCTTAGATGCCCCAATCTTCTATGCCATAGCTAGTGTTCATCATTTTTGCTTAGATAGCACTGTTGGTGTCCTCCCTTGAGTATGTATAAGTTGTTTGGAGTTCTTCTACCTTTCATCACAGTTTCTCATGTATCAAGCTCACGAACAACACATCCGTTTGATCGAAATACTACTTCATTTCCTTGATCACACATTTGACTGACATTCAACAGGTGATGCTTTAGACCATCAACATACATAAATTCCCGGCTTTAACCTTTTTTTTTAAGAAAACAGATCCTTTACCTTTTATGATAGCAGGAATGTTATTTCCAAATGAGACATTATTTTCCTTTTCTAAGGCATTATATGAGTGAAGTTTTTCTTTGTCACCTGTCATGTGGTTTGAGCATCCACTATTGATGTACCACTAATTTTCTTGTCCTTCTGCATACAAGGCTAGACCACATATTTCTGTTTGTGGTTCTTTCTTTCTTGATATTTTGGGTGTTAAAGGAGTTTTCTCCTTTTGAGATATTTCCCGAAATTTACTCCTGCATTCAGATCCTTCATGACCAAAGTTGTTACAGATTGAAAATTCTATTTCATTTTCAAGAAGAGAAAAGTTATTGTAGGACCTTTTCTTGATCCATGTCACATTCCTTTGATTTTTTGTTTCCCTAGTCATGATGGTCTTGTAAGAAACACATTGAGCAGCTTTGTGTCCAAAGTTATGTCATGAAAAACATTGGCCATTAAAGAAGTTCCTGCGATTATCGAGTCTACTGACCTGGTGATTGTAGTTTCTATTTATATTCATCTTTGAATCAAATTGAGTATGATTTACCTGAGGTTGGTTGTGGCTTCTATTCATCCTTGAAGTAAATTGAGCCTGATTTACCTAGTGATCTGCTTTATGCCTTTGCTGACGATTGTCAAGTTGTTCACTGATGTTTGCTACATCAGGATAACTTTTAGTGGAGGTTGACAACTTCTATGATTGAGATGCTTCTTCAATATATCTAAGACCTATATTTATCAGAGGAGAATGTTGCACTTTGATAATTTCATTTAAGGTTTCTGGTCCTTTAGCAAATCTAAGATTGAGAGCTTTTGTTTTCTCAAGATCCTTTCTTAGACCCACAATTTCACATTCTAGTTTTTAATTGTGTTTTTCTCTTTCAGCAAGTTGGTATGTCAAGGTATCTATAATAATATTATTTTCTTCTAAATAAATTTTTAGTTTAGAGATTTCTTCATAAATTTCATCTTCATCTAAAGCATCCAAAAAATTATCATCTTCATAAGCCATTAGAATTCTATAGTCATTACTATTTTCATCTTCATCACTATTTGATAAACCATCGCTATCTTCATGAGTATAGTAGCTCTTTTTACTTACACTTTGTTTTCTATTCCATTTTGAAGATTCCTTCCCTTTATCATATTTATCTTTATGAGAACATTTGGCAGCATAATGACTGACTCTACCACAGTCAAAACATTTGAAAGGTAGTTTACCTTTGAATCTTCCAGAACCCTGTTGAAGCTTCTTGACAAAGTTTACTTCATCTTCTTCTTCTAAAATATGTCCTGATTCATTGAGTTCATATTTTCCTTTTACTGAAGCTTTAAATTTGGCTTCTCTCATATCTGATGGGCCTCCTTTTCTCATCTCAAAGTCAGTTAAGATTCCGTGAAGCTGCGTCATAGTAATAGTTTGTAGATCCTATTTTTCTTCTATGGTAGATACTTTTGATTCAAATTTTGCAGACAAGGATCTTAAAACATTCTCAACTAAGGTAACTTCCTTTATCTCTTCACCCAGATTCTTCATGCAATTAACAACCTCATTTATACGTAAGAAGTAACTAACTATACTTTCATCATTGTGCATCTTAAGAGTTTCATATTGAATTATGAGAGTTTGAAGTTTAGCATGCTTTACCCGATAGTCTCCTTCGTAGTTTAGAATTATTTTGTCCCATATTTCTTTGGCTGATTTCAGTTGCATACTTTGACATACTCTGATTGTGAAAGACTTCCCAATAATGTATTGACAGCCTTGGCATTGGTTTCATATTGCTTTTTACCCACTGTATCTGTAGGAATTTCTAATGCAAATGTATATCCTCCTTCCATGATTTCCCAAACATTTGTTCCAAGTGATTGAATATAGGCTATCGTTCTTATCTTCCAATAGACAAAGCTGCCCCCATCAAAGATTGGCAGTCTCATGGATCCCCTGCTTTCTTGATTACTCATGATGATGGATCTTTCTTCAAGCAATAAAGATTCTTCTGAAGAACGTGGCTCTGATACCAATTTTTGGAAATAATACTGAGAGGGGGGGTGAATCAGTTTTATCAGATCAATAATTTAATTTGCAAAACTGATTTGTATACACTACTTTAGCTAAGTGAACTAGCATGTATACGCAACTGTACTTAAGGCAACCAACGTATATGTAGAGATCTTTTGATTTACCCAAATTATCATGCATTGAACTTTAACTAGTATATCAAGATTCATTAGACAGTG
Organism: Pinus tabuliformis; assembly: GCA_031772625.1. NCBI lineage: Eukaryota > Viridiplantae > Streptophyta > Pinopsida > Pinales > Pinaceae > Pinus > Pinus tabuliformis. The sequence continues at coordinate 279,653,762 of CM062818.1, forward strand.
CAGTAAAAGAAAAATAAAGCATCAAACATAAGAAACACACATGAACACCAAGATATAAGGTGGAAACCCAATGTGGGTGAAATCCACCTGTTGTTGTTGTCTATGTCTTCTTTTAATAATAAGAAAATTTGTTTACAATTTTTGTACTAGTGCAGTCTTATACCAGTATGTAGGCTTCTACTTGCAGAAGGCTAAACCCTTCTCTCATTATCCAGCTTCTACTGGAAGGGAGCTACAACCCCCTGGCTCTTATACTAGCCGATATGTTTACTAGTATGTAGGTGCTGACCTAAAAAAGGTTATGACCTTCCTTCTTCCTCCAGGGACCACGTTTCATAAATTTTCATACTAGATCCATCAACAACATCATAAGTGTAATTCAATCATCAAATATATCTGCATCAACCAATCACCTTCATAACCGAATCAACCCATCAATCTAATCATTCAGAAGACTGTCACCAAACTACAGTAATCTAGAAACCAAACCAGAATCCAAAACTGTGCAACAGTAAACAGAAACAACTAAAACATATTTTATGAGGTATACACTACTTTCATGTGTCGAACCTGTGTGTATACTTGCTTTTCTCAAATCCAACCAGCGTATACATCTCCAAACATTAGTTCATAATTCTGCAGCTATTCCAGACTTCAGTTATACCCAGATTATATCATTTACAGAATAATATATGCGTCAGTATTCAGATCTAGAATATTCATGAGCAAAAACACATAATGATAGTTCATTTTACACCTTAAGATCCTGATCCATCATTAGATTTAGTTCCTCATCATTTGCTAAGGTTCATCCTTCGTTCAAATCCAACAATGCACCATAACCCAATAACCTGCATACTAGATCTCATACTTCATCAGATATTCGATACTTGCACACATTGGCCTAATGATCTTCTCCTCCTTTTATAGTTTTAGGTCTTTCTCAATACCATGAACCAAACCACTTAGGACTAATACCTTGGACCAAATACCTAGGGTTAATACCTCGGACGAGATACCTTGGACCAATACCATGGATCAAAATACCATGGACCAAATAATTTGGACCAAAAACTTAGGTTTCCATGGTATACGTGCTTTTCCTTTTGTAAATGTGTGTGTGTGTGTATACGTGACTTTTATACAGTGAACTCACATGTATACGTGACTTGGTCAATGGTGAACCTGTGTATACCTCTCTTTGTGAAGACTGATATGTAATTCATTGTTGTTATCTGGCTATATTGTGATCTTTTATTTGAGTGAGTTTCCATGAAGGACAATACCTATATCATAATTCCAACAGTTGAGTACTTTATCATAAATGCAAATCTATATCGGAAGGACCTGTTAGCCTTGGAGGCGTTTGGCCCAGAAATGCGCCCAAAACACTCCCAAAGTCTCAAAAGTTTGCTTAAAATCATGCCAAAGGATCCAAGTATGCCCCAAAGGTCTTCAAAATCCTCTTAAGGATCATTTAAATTCAAAATTGTCGCATGCCAAGAGCCCTTGGAAGGGCGGAAATACACTATCGAGGGGCAAACAACACTCCAAAATAGTGAAAAACTATTATCCCAGGCATAAAACTGAGAAGGAACAGCAACCGTTAGATCTGGCCAATCAACGGCCCAGATCTAAGTGGCAAATCGCATCGGTGGTTCTGATCAGCACAGGCAGGCAGTGGAAATCGGTGCAAGACACCACCGATCAACGATCTCCGATGATTAGATCAGCGGGTCACATCGGCGGTGGCCATCAGAGGCAGTCAGTGTAGAGTCGAGATGAGATCGAGCTGAGTGATATGTCGATCACTGATATCGGTGATATCGCTATCGGTAGGGAGCATATTCCATGTTATATGAAGGACTCGGGGAGTGAGCGACGCACGATTGTGATTTATCGCATCACTTTATTGCATCAGAGAAACCTTAAGGGGCGGGGCCTTTACACACATATGCGTGTGACCCAGTTAACCGAACCTGACGGCATGCCAGTTGATATTTCATAATATTTCAAGTCTGCGGGAAAGGTTGGTTTTAATGTAGTTGTGTGTATTTTCGTTGTTTAAACGAAATACAAAGGAGCCTTAGCCAGCACCGATAGAGATGAGGCCCGGACCTGAGAGGGTCCGGGAAGTGAAATATATATTATTTAAAGTCTGCCAAAGGAAATTTTCCCATATTTTCAGTGTTTTTCAATCATATTTCGAAATACAAAGGAACAAAGGGATGAGGCCACTTGTGATGGGCAACAACAACCCAAAGGGTGGACCTGATAGAGGAATAAATCATTTTTGAGGACTTTTGAAGTTCGGAAAGGATAGAGAGGGGCAGGATTTCTTAGTGTTGTTGTGTTTACTATTTAAAATAGAAATATTCATTATTTTCAATAGAGGTCCACAATAGATCAACACTATTCCTTTTTTAACAGAAAGCATGCATTGTCAAACCATTTGAAGGGCCATAGCACGTGCAGCTCCTCCCCAAACTAACATAGAGGATGAGAAGCAGCACAACGCATCAATAGCCCAGTGCAACTCATCAAATAAACATCATGGAGCATCTCTGGCACGAGACAACTCCCATATAGCGCATCAAACTACCTGAAGGTGGTTATTGCTCTGTTAGAAGGTGAAAACCTTCGAGCGATGCTTTCCCATAGAGGGAATCAAAGAGTTAAGGGACAAATCAGACAAGAATAAGACTCCAAACCTTGTAGAGATCAAGAACATTGTAAACAAGCTATAAATAGTTGAAAGTAAGATGTAATATGTGTTCAACTTCTGGAGACTATTGAGACTTTGCTACTCAAGCTTCTCATCTGCATTCATTAGTAATACAAGCTTCTTTTGATGTTATATGTTCAATGTCTTTTTCTCTTCTATTCTAAGCTTGCACTTGAACAAGTTGTTCATGTTTCTTTTGTGTCTAATTCTAGATAACTATCATCTTATCTCTGCGTTGATGCATTAGATTTGCAATCTTCTTTACTTCCTATAGCTAGCCATTCATCTGTGGTCATATATGCATCTGCCGGTACAACCGGTATTCTCTTTTGCTGCCTGTAGCTAGCCATTCATTTACGTTTATGTATGCATCTATCGATATGGTCAATATTCTCCATCCATTCATTAAATCTACAAATTATTAAGCATTAGTGCTCTAAAGCCTTGTAAGATGAGGATGCATGTCTTGAGTAAAACATAGTTGAAATGGTTATCTGGCTTGATCCAAACAATCATTTATTCCAATAGTTCAGAGAACAATATTGAGGATTATATGTTACCAGGCATCTTCGAGTTGCAACCTAGGAGAGTTTCCTGGAGTGATAACATAATTGGCGTCGTTGTTGGGGAGAGGAAACTAAAGCTTAGCTTCCTTGGGAGACGACACAGATCCATCTTTGACGATGGACAAAGTCTAGGCACTTTTCTGTTGTAATCATCTATCTGGCAACTCTACTGAAGGACGAATCACTTGGCGACTCAACTTCATAGTTCTGGCTCAGTTTGTGAGGCGTACTTTGAGAAATCCTCAGAAGCCACAAGCTGACCCAGTACCTGACCCTAAAAAAATCATCAAAGAAGGAAAGGTATTGCAGAAAGGAGCATCAGGTTTAAGTAAACCTAAACAATCTCCTATATCTCTTCAAGAAAGGCTTGTAATAGAACAAATATATGTTGAGAGTATAGCTTCTAATACTAGTAGCGAAGAAAAACTCTTAGAGATTCGTAAAGCTCCTTATTCTTTAGGTTTTTCTTTTGTTGTATGCCCAAAGGAAACCTCACCTCCTATCCATCCTACTCATTCAGTCCTATCAGCCACTCCTCAGCCCTCTATCATTCAGACTACCAGTACTCTTTTAACGACCATAACTATGGTAGGTCCACAAGCACCCACCAAAATGGAAAGAATCATAGTTGCTAGGTATGGACCTCTAATATTGCCCACTCCTTTGAATGCTATGCCTATTTGAGAATATCAGAAGTATATACCGATGTTCACTGGAGCTGAAGGTGTTTCAGCTGAAGAACATCTTGAGTCATTCTATAACTATGCTAATAACCTGGACATTAGTGAAGATGATATCTGGATGAGAGTCTTTGTCCAAAGCCTAGATGGAGAGGCTAGAAAATGGTTCAAGGAACTGTCCCCAATATCTATAGCAAATATTGAGGGCTTAGATGATGCATTCCTAAAGAATTGGGGGGATAAGAAGGATCTCCTTTACTACCACACTGAGTTTGGGAACTTAAAGAAGGAAAATGGTGAGCTGCTGCCTGATTTTAATAAGAGATTTAATCGCATGTATAGAAAGATACCACTTGAAGTGAAACCCACCACTACCTCTGCTAGACTCATCTATGCCAGTGCCTTTGATTCTGGCTACAATTTACTGTTGAGGGAGAGGGGATGTGCTTCTTTGGCTAATATGCAAGATGCAACCCTGGAAGTAGAATCAAACATCATGGCTGCAGAAAATCTCAAAGGTAATGCTAATAGAAGGAGATAGAGGGGCGAGCCTTCATCTTTTTCAGATCCCAAGATCGATAATGGCCAAGATGATAGAGTCATTAGCCTCTAAAGTTTCCAAATTAAAGGTTGAGAAACATTCTAGGAAAAGAAGGGTTCCTAATACCTTTGCTCCTCCAAATCCAAATCCATATAGAATGCCTAATGAGCAGTTCTAGATTTTGAAAAGAAGCAAAGAGGCCAATGAAGACCAAAGGGTGAACGTCCCTTTTCATAATGCAGTCATGGAAGAAGAGGAGTTGGAAGAAGAGGATGAGATCCATGGTATGGAAGACAAAGGTAGCGCCACCTTTTTAACCAAAGTTGCCTATGAGAAGTCATTATTTAATGACCAGATCAGCCAAGAATGGGATGGTGAAGTTGTTCTACAAACTGGAGATCAGCAAAGATATAATCTGAGGTCAGAGATGAATAATGTCAAGGAGACTCCTGTTCATGAAGCTACTGTCCCTGCAGAACAACAAGCTAATAAATAGAAGCAACCAGCAGTTGATCCTATCATCCTCAAAACTCCACCCATAGAGGTAAGAGGCCTTGACAAGTCCCCTTCTTATTTCAGTTTTCAATCATAAATTCAGAAGCTAAGAATACCTATGCCTCTAATTGAACTAGTTAAGAATGAGTCCTTCAAAACATCCATCCTTGAGGCTCTTGAGCCTAAAGCCATCCAAGCCTCCACTGACTATGTAAATCTGCAAGATGACCAACTAGCTGTTATTCTCAACCCAATGATTGCAAATTGTGAAGACAACTCCCCATCATTCTTTATCTCCCTGTCTATTCATGATAAAATCCTTCACAATTTCCTTTTGGACATTGAAGCCAGCCATAATCTAATGCCCATGGCTGTCATGGATAAATTGCGTCTTGACATTACCAAGCCTTACCATGACCTGTTTTCTTTTGACTCTAGAAAAGCAGAATGCCTAGGATTAATCAAAGATCTAGCCATCACTTTGTCTCAGTTGCCCATGAAAAGCATGATGATGGATATTGTGGTAGTAGATGTCCCCCCCAAGTTTGGCATGTTACTTTCTAGAGGCTAGATCAAGGGATTAGGTGGAACATTGCAAAATGATCTATCTTATGCTATTGTCCCAGTTTTTGGAGGTGAAAGTAGGAGGTTATAGAAAGAAGCTCAGTTGACTTATATAATCAGTGATGAAAGGAATCCCACCAATAATCCCATCTATACTGTTGATACTAATTTTGGAGCTTGTTTTCTTCAGATTGAAGAGTATCAGTTGGCCTCTACGCAACTTAAAAAACCAGTTTGTCAGATCACAAAAGAAGAAGGCCCATAGTTTTGGGACATGTTCTTTGATGGGGCTTGCTTTAAGGAAGTTGCAGGAACAGGTGAAGTCCTTGTGTCCCCCACACAAGAATGCATTGATTCATCTTATATATTAACTTTTCAGGTCACAAATGACACAACAGAGTATGAAGCAGACCTTATCATTCAGTAGGTGTACAAAACCTTCCAAGCAAAACATGCAAGCCTGAAAACATACAGAGATGAGGTGAAATATAGACCATCTCTGCCTGATAACGTCAAAGGCTGGAAAGTTTTTGAAGTAGATGATAAAATCAATAGGCTTTTGCATGTCTTTGATGATTTTGCTGATATACACATTGACCAAGATAGAGAAACCTTTGATAGAAAGGTAAAAAGGGTCTATTTTCAGTTTGCTAACTGTTTTCTCAAAAGGGATGCATCAAACGAAGGATATGTTTTTGATGGCCCAGTCAATGGGCTGTTCTTCGAACTTTATTTTAGTTAAGGCGTTCAAGCCTTGGTATTGTAAATATGTTGCTTTCAAGTTTTATTTCATGCTAAATAGACTCCATGCCCAATGCAACACTAGGAGGAAGATTTGATCTTGTTTTTTACAGGAAAGGCATTGTTCTGTAGTTCTTGAAACCTCACAGGGAGGATTTCATCCCCAGAAAGAGCCACTGTTAGCCTTAGAGGCGTTTGGCCCATAAATGCACCCAAAACACTCCCAAAGTCTCCAAAGTTTACTTGAAATCATGCCAAAGGATCTAAGTATGCCCCAAAAGTCTTCAAAATCCTCTAAAGGATCATTCAAAGTCAAAACCGTTGCGTGGAAAGAGCCCTTGGAAGGGAAAAAATACACTATCGGGGGGGGGAAAACACTGCAAAACAATGAAAAACTATTATCACAGGCTTAAAACTAAGAAGGCATAGCAGTCGTTAGATCTCGCTGATCAACGACCCAGATCTAAGTGGCAAATCGCATCGGCGGATCTAATCGGCACAGGTGGGCAGTGGCAATCGGTGCAAGACATTGCTGATCAGTGATCTCCGATGATGGGATCGGCGAGTCACATCGCCGATGGCCATAGGAGGCAGTCGGAGTAGAGTCGCAATGAGATCGGGCCGATCAATATGGCGATCACCGATATTGGTGATATCACTATCGGTGGGGATCATATGCCATGTTATATGAGTGAGCCTCGCGCGATTGCGATTTATCGCATCGGAGAAAACTTAAGGGGCGGGGCCTTTACACACATATGGGTGTGACCTAATTAACCAGACCCGACGACAATCCAGTTAGGATTGCATAATATTTCAAGTCCACGGTAAAGGCCAGTTTTGATGTAGTTGTGTGTATTTTCGTTGTTTAAAAAAAATACAAAGGAGCCTTGGCCAGCACCGATAGTGATGAAGCCCTGACCTAAAAGGGTCTGGGAAGTGAAATATATATTATTTGAAGTCCGCTAAAAGCAATTTTCTCATATTTTCAGTGTTTTTCAATGATATTTTGAAATACAAAGGAACAAAGGGACCAGGCCACTTGTGATGGGCAACATCAACCTGAAGGGTAGCCTAGATAGAGGAATAAATCATTTTTGAGGACTTTTCAAGTTCGAAAAGGACAGATAGGGGAGGGATTTCTTAGTGTTTCTATGTTTTTTGTTTAAAACAGAAATATTCATTATTTTCAACAGAGGTCCACAATAGGGTAGTGTTGTTCTATTTTAACAGAAAGCATGCATTGTTAAACCATTGAAAGGGCCACAAGACATGCAGCTCCTCCCCAAACCGACATAGAGGCTGAGAAGTAGAACAAAACATCAATAGCCCAACGTAGCTCATCAAACAAACATCATGGAGCATCTCTGGCATGAGACATCTCCCAGACAGCAAATCAAACTACCTGAAGGTGGTTATTCCTCTGTCAAAAGGTGAAAACCTCCGAGCCATGCTTGCCCATAGAGGGAATAAAACAGTTAAGGGATAAATTAGACAATATTAAGACTCTGAGCCTCTTAGAGCTCAGGAGCATTGTAAACAGGCTATAAATAACTGAAAGTAAGATGTAATACGAGTTCATCTTCTGGAGACTATTGAGACTTTGCTACTCAAGCTTCTCATTTGCATTCATTAGTAATACAAGCTTCTTTTGCTGTTATATGTTCAATGTCCTTTTCTCTTCTGCTCTAAGCTTGCACTTGAACAGGTTGTTCATGTTTCTTTTGTGTCTAATTCCAGATAACTGTCATCTTATCTCTGTGTTGATGAATTAGATTTGCAAGCTTCTTTACTGCCTATAGCTAGCCATTCATATGTGGTCATATATGCATCTGCCAGTACAGTCAGTATTCTCTTTTGCTACCTGTAGCTAGCCATTCATTTATGTTTATGTATGCATCTGCCGATATGGTCAGTATTCTCCATCCATTCATTGAATCTACAAATTGTTGAGCATTAGTGGTCTAAAGCCTTGTAAGCTGAGGGTGTTCATGCATGTCTTGAGTAAAACATAGTTGAAATGGTTATCTGGCTTGATCCAAACCATCATTTTTTCCAATAGTTCAGAGAACAATATTGAGATATATGTTACCAGGCATCTCTGAGCTGTGACCTCGGAGAGTTTCCTGGAGTGATAATAGGACCCACTCAATATCTTGCTATTATGTTTAATAGAATCAGAAACTAAAGGGATCATCGACCAGTTTCATACAGGATTTTGTGGAGGACATTATGCTTGGATAGCAACAACATATAAGATATTATGGGAAGGATTCTATTGGCCAACATTGTTCTTACAAATAGGAGCAAAGGTCAAAAGTTTTGTCCCTTGTAAGATGTTTGTTGGTAAGAAAATACCAACAACTCTTCAACTGATCCCAACAATAGTTTCAACACCTTTTCTCCAGCGGGGATTAGATTTTATTGGAGATATGCATCCTACTTCAAGCAATCAGCATAGTTGGATCCTCACTGCAACAGATTACTTTAGTAAATGGGTGGAAGCAATTCCAGTAAGAAATGTTACTGACTCAATATTGATGAAATTCATTGAGGAAAACATTTTGTCTAGGTTTGGTTTCCCGATCTAGATTGTTACTGACAATGCCACAACATTTTCCAGTGTCAAAATGATATAGTTTTTCCAGAAATATCATATTATGTTACATCATTAAGCTCCATATTGTCGTCAAGGTAATTGTCTTGCAGAATAATCCAATAAAAGTCTGGTAAAGGTTATCAGAAAAACTTTAGCAGATAATAAAAAGAGTTGGACACTCATATAATTTATGAAGTATGGGAAAATAGGATTACTCCAAAGGGATCAACTAGAAAAATTCCCTTTCAGTTAGTCTATGGGAAAGATACAATTTTCCCTACCAATTTTGCCTTGCCTGTTTTAAAGGTTTTGCAGGATTCAACTTATGAACCTGATGATTTTTTAACGAGGATAAATCAAATCATTGAACTTAACGAGAACAAAGATGAAGTTAAATACAAATTGAAAAAGTATCAGAATAACATGAAGAGCCTTTTGGACAGAAGAGCTAGGGAAAGGGACTTCAAGGAGGGTGATCTAGTTTTAACATGGGATTCCAAAAGAGAAGACAAAGGAAAACATGGCAAGTTTGACAACCTATGGTTTGGACCTCTAGCAATTGTTGAAGTAAAGGGAAACAACGCTTTTGTGCTACAAAATATTGAGGGACTCTATTCCACTGATCCTGTTAATGGGAGGTTTCTCAAACATTATATTCAGTACTGAGAAGTTGAAGTAGATTTCATTACTACAATTGTAAAAAGTTTGGTTTATTTTACTTTTCAAAATGTCAGTGTGAGTTTTTCACAGCAAAGACTCCATAGCCCGAGGAGAAGGCACATGGATCTGCAGGTTCTCTGCATTATACATGAGAAAACAATCCCTAGTTGGAGCTGATGTTGTAACATATTTTTTTTTTATAAGTTATTTATTGGATAAAAAAAAAAATTCAAAATTCTATAAAAAAAAATGATAAGTTAGTATATGGACCAAAAACAAGATGGAAAATAAAAATGTTAGAATTGATTATTGTTGCAAGTCCATATCAAATAAAATGGTAGGGTAGTTTCTCTAAAAAGGAAGGAAAAATGAAAATGATAGATAAGCAATAAAAGAAAAGTATTTCCTTTAGAAAATAAATTAAGGTTGCTAGCTCAAATGCACCTTTAAAAAATGTCATTTTTATTAATCATGCTTAAGTTCTTTAATTACAATTAATTGTTGTAATAAAGCTTGATGACATTATACAATAAGGGAAAAATGACATTTTTGTCGTATTGGTGGAAACAAAAAAACAACACATCGGGCATCGATAACCAACACGCTCTTTTAAACAAATATCCTTCACTCTACCCAAATCAACGATGGAGGAAGCCTTTCGGCCCACCCTTGGTCGTTTCCCGTTAATTCGAAGGGGGGGTGTTCAAAAACAAGTTTTCATGGCTTCCACTTTTTGCAATGTGGCACCTCCAAAAACTTTCAGACCCCCAAGGCCCGAAACCACAAACCATTGTGACCTCCCCCCCTGAAATCCGCTTGCGATTTTCTTCCATCTGACCATTAACTTCTCCCACACCTTGTCCATCCGTTATCCTCATTCCAATAAGGAACCTCTACGTCATCCATTCATTTTGACTTACCCATTCATCACCCGCCACATTATAATATCATTGCCCATACACTACAAAATCGTTGTTGTGCCTGATTATCTATTTAAACAGCCATTAATCATTAATTTTCATTTCCCCTGCAAATTGAATGCTTACGGCTAGATCTAAACAGTTAATTCAACCTAATTGAACCTATAAATCCTCCATGGCTCCAATCTTTTCCACTTTTTACTTCCATCCATAAACCAAAAGCACCATTTTGTCACTCTGTGTATTTTCTCCACTATTATCAATTTTAGGTTAAAAAAGCTTCTGAATTTCCCTTGCGGTAGTGATGGCTCCTAAAGTAAAGATACAGAAGACTACCAAAGAAGGGAATTCCTCCATAGTGTCCCTTGATCTGGATCATATGCCACTTGTAGACTCCCTTTTCAAGATCAATGCCTGTGAATGTGAATTTGATTTCTATGAATTACATTCATGGTTAAAACTGAAATATACTAATCAAGACGATTCCATTTTCTTCTGGGAGAATCTTCTGCCATTCTTTTATTTTCCTAAGATCCATCAATTCCATGATCTAATATCTTGGTGTCAAGCCAAGTGTGACCCTGTGTAAAGAACAATATTGACTCAGGATGGAAAAATCCTAATTACCATCAATGCTCAGAGCATAAACCAGATGCTAATGATACCTCCATCTAATTCCCTTATCCATTTCTCACTTTCATCTATCATGGACCTCTACAATAAACTCACATTCCCATAGAGAGCTCTTATATTTGAACTCTTCCTACCAAAAGAGATAGAATTTCCTAAGAGAAATCCTTCATATTCATCATCCATGTTCCCTGAAGCTACTAGACACATTATCTCTCTATTATCATACCTCCTAGTTTATGAAAATGACCAAGCTATTCATGAAATCATGCTTGGATTCTTTTCTATCTTTTAGTAAATAATATCAACCTGCCTTCATGTATAATTATAGCCACTTTCTGGATGATAATATACATGAACAGTTTATGAATTTGACCACACAAGGAGTATTCAAGTACAATTTAGTTATAATTCATCTAATTTTGTTTCGACAGGGAGATCTATTTCCTATTCGACTCAGTAGACAAGATGATCAGGGAGTGAATCAATCATTGATTCACTAGACAAAGCTAGTAAGAGAAGGATCATTAAATTTTACATTCTCCCAGTTCATTGATTCCTTCATACATCTAGTTCTCCAGTTACTCAATAGCCAAGTAAAGCCCAAAATTGGAGAAGAAAATAAAAAGAGGTTACACGTATCAGAGCAAACGAATACTGGTGACGGGTACCTATACCAAAATTACACTGAGATTAGGATCTATGGCAGTGAGTTGACTCCATACAAACTTCCTAACTATGTGCTAATAAGAATATTCTCACTGGAATACATCAGGCAAATGATAAATATGGATGAAATCCATTTTGTCTCAAGCAAGAATAGATCACAATTTAAACTCAAAGCCAAAGTAAGGAGTTTCATGTGTAACACTAGGTCTGCAGGTACAAAAGCAGACAACTTGCTAAAGAACATGATCCTCCAGCCAAGCTTCACTTGGTCTTATGGTCCTTTTGGGACTATTTCATCTCTCAGAGTGCAGTTGAATGTAACACCTTACAACCATACTCCCAGGCCAAAATTGGAGAAGTTCATGAACCAGGAGCAATGGTTGAAAGGTACTCTCACAGAAGCTGATGAGCATGTTATATCAACTCCTCAGACAAAGAATCTAGCTACACGGAGCACTTAGCATAAAATAGGCATAGAAGAAACTCGGTCAGCTACAAAATTAGGTAAAGAGTACTATATCTTGCAAAAGAAGTTGAAAACTGGGATGCCAATGTCATCAGGATGCAAGCCACTAGAGATAATTGATCTTGGAGAATTGGAAGATGTTTCATCAACAGGAACCATTGATCCCAACCCTCCCTCTACTTCTTCAACTCCTTCTTCAACTGAACCGATGGAGATTATCCAATCAACTAAGACCAACTCAACAGGGGATACTAATATCTTCTCAACATTTTTGGAAATCAAGCAAAAGAATGAAAGCCGTAAATCTCAAGTTTACAGTCAGTTTTGGAAACATACATCCACTTCTAAACATAGACTTCTCTCTGCCTTCGACAATGAAAGAGGAAGCATGAAAATGGACTTTTTGCAGGCTCAGATTCCATTTCCTAAATCCACAGCAGACTACAAGAAGACCATCTTCTCATTTGATGTAAATCATATGCATCCCATTGATCAAATGGATTTTCATAAGAAAACATGTGATACGCTATTTTCAACAATGACCACAACTGCCATGTCCCTTTCCAAGCTTAGAACTGATTTTTCCAATGTATAATCACAACTTAATATTGAAAAGCTATCATCCTTATCTAAGGATAAAAAATTAAAATCTTTAAAGGATATCATTATCAAGATCGGATATGATCCCCAGGAATGTAAAGAAATTGAAGAAATGCTGCAAAAGATGAATTTTGAGATTACATCCTTGAAGAAAAAGTTGAAACTGCCTTCAACCGAGGATCCATAGACTAAATAAATGGCAGAAAATGAACAACACAGCGAAGAGATCTTAAAGCTCATTATTGAGAAAAACATACAGATAAAAAAAAAATGGAGCAGATAGAACAACTGCTCAATGAAAAGGAGACAGCACACCTTGTTGTGACCTTAGTGACAACAATTCCAATGACAGGTGCAGATTTAAGTTCATCTCCTACTGAAATTTCTTTCTCTTTAGCAGCAGGTGAAACAACAAGGTTATCATAGGAGCTACAAGCACAGAAAACGAAATGAGAGATTACTCCAGAAGTTCCAAGCGTTGGAGTCAAAAAAGGTAAAAAATGATACCTTGTATGTAGAAGAAATGCAGAAGTCGCATAGGTTAGAGCTCAAGGTTAAACAGTTAGAACGCAATACTCTAATGGTAGACACTTTGGCCCAATCCAAAGAAGATATCTGTATAGATATTAGCCACTTTATCACAAAATTAAGACCATCCATACAAATCATTTTTGAACATCAAGAACTAATTGTTAAATCCAAAGCAGAGATAGAGACCCAGAAGGTAGCATTGGGCACAAAACCCAAAGAAGCATTAGGAATGATCAGGGTAGTGAGTTCTAAGTCTAGGCAGCAATTATAAAAGATGAATATTCTAGATAGAACAGCTACTATTTTGGAAATAAAGAAATTCCCAGTGAAGAAGAATGTCTTAACTCTGTTAAAAAAAAAGTATGATGCTTTGAACACTACTGTCAAGAGGTTTCACTCTAAATTCAGTATATTACATAAGAAAGGTTTACCAAAGATAGTATCATGAAATGATTAGCTAGGAAAATTGGAGGATTATTATGAAAGGCTTTATACCATTGCAACAAACAACAGTAAATTTGCAGGGGTAAAAATGCAGATTACTAGCAAGGAGTTTATGAAAGCTTTAAGATTAGATCTCTCCATTAAATATGAAATTGGTCTTCTTTTTCTAACCAAACCCAATTTTGACAGATATACCGAAGTCGATGAGATACTTAGAAGAATGGTAAATCTCAATATACCTAGTGATAAAAGGTGGGATCGATTGTGTGAAACAATTGATTAACATTTCATTCCAACAAGAAGACAACAACAACAGATTTTGAAGGAACAATCATCAACAACTTCCTATCTAATAGGGACATATCATGCGACAATTTTTCTCTTCCTATCTTCTTTCAAGCTATCTTGTAATCATTTTAGGATATTTTGTTTAGAACTTGTATAAATAACTCTCTTCTATGAGTTATTAAAGATGGTACCTTTCATCAGCAATTTTGTAAAGAGCATTGATGTACAAGCTATTTCTAGATCACTGATAATAAGCCAAAGGATTCTGAATTTCGTCTCATACAATTTTTTTTTCTTCTGTAAGTTTTTCATGTATTTCATTCATTATGTTTATTCTGCATGTGTTTATGTTTTACAGAGATATCAGGTGAGAATAAATGTGTTACAGTTATTCTTAAAATTCCTTTCTGAAGTTATTATCATAAAGAGACTCAGATATTGGACTGTCTATCTAAAAAGCTCCCTCTAAATAATAAAATTGTCAGCATCTTATGTAATCTTAAGCATATCTTGTTTAACTTTTGAACATTTGACAAAGGTTTTCTCACTTATGATAATTTATCTTTCTGTCTGAAATCTAAATTAATCATACCTCCTTAATATTCTCTCTAAACACCTTATAAATTCAAATCACTGTGTGAAGTCAAATAGGAACCCTTTGATTATCTATTAGTACAATCTAAAAGAGTTAATACATCATTCTTACAGTTTGTTCTATGTATTGGTCCTCCATAAAAACCAAAACGAAAACCCCTAAAACAAATATCTGAGATGCCCTTGCATGATCAATTGAACACTATCATCTTAGAGGAACAACAGAGTGCCTTAATAGCCCATCCAATCATCATCTATCCAAGGCCCTATAGACAAATTAGGTATCTAAAGACATATATTTATCCTCAATACCATGCATGTTATAGCTTGAATATAATATGTATATAATATTTTGACATAATGATTGATTGGTCTAAAATGCGGATGCAAATTAGAGTTTCATTTACTATCAATCCGATTAAGTAAACTTCGAGGATCATCCAATCTATATGGACTTAGAGACAAACTAAACTAAGTTAGGTGAAGAAATTCTAAAGCTCCCTTACAGGAGGTATTTGATTGGGATCTACAACACCTATTTAGTCATTTAACAAAATGAAATCTAAACACATTGTGACAAGTGTAAGAAATATTAAAGCCCCCATATAAGATACTGGTCATTAATATTTCTAATCATCTTAATCAACAAAATATTTAAACTAATGAATTTATAAGCACTTAAACCTAATTATGATTGATTGCATGAAATATTAAAGCTCTCTTACAAGAGACTATTCATTTATATCTCAAGCATATAAATCAGAAACTTAAACTAATGAAATCAAACATTAAATAACATATCAGATTCATTGAAAGAAACGTTAATACTTTCTTACGAAAGGTCATTCGTTAATATTCCAAACATATGAACCTAATGAAATTTACAATCAAACATAAAATGAAAGCTTACCAAAACAAAAGTGTACTTGCTAGACAATGGGGGCCCTTCCAAGGATTCACAAGCACATCAAAAGAGATGTCAAATGTAGAAGATCAAAGAAGCTTCATTTTAAATATCTTCAATTGCAATTTGCAATTACAAGTTATACATCCCAAGAGGTTCTAAAATCTCCATTACATTGATTCCAAATTCTAACTTCTCATTACAAACTTATAAGATCCTAAGGTACTATATTCTAACTTCTCAATTCTAAATTCTAAATTCTAAATTACAAATGAAGGAGATAACACTCCTATTTATACAAATGTTATGATAACAAACTCATAAATGTGAATCCACTATTCCCTCTTCAAATCCACATATCTCTCAACCAATGGTGACACATAACCCTATCCTCCATGATCTTCTCCATGAGGTCCATGATCTTATCCATGAGGTTCATGATCTTCTTAAATTCGAATTTGGACATAGAGTGCCACATAAGGGTGCCTTAGAAGCTTCCTTTGTACCTACACATGTAAACAAACTCATTCCAATTGTTAGGTATAAGTATAAGCATATTATTTTCTAAAGTTTAACCACAAATTCACTTAAAAATACTAAGAATTAATAATGTTTTGGAAAACACAAAGGTAGCCCATATAATGATGAAAGTGAAGCGGATGTGATGACATTGTGGTGGAATATAGGTGAGAAAATGTGTGAACGGAGTGAAAGTGGATGTATTTTAAGAATAATTCTTCGGCCCAACATACCCAAAAAATGAAGGTATTGCATGACCTCATGCAATCTATTACATTACTTTTGATACTTGAGATTTGGCTTAAACTCTGCATGATACCATTTACTTAACTTTTGCAAAGTGTTTTTGATGAATTGAAACTTGGTTGGTTCTTGTGTTTGAACCATATTTTGTTTGTTGCATTCAATTTTAATGTATGATCTTTGCATATTGATAATGTGATTTTGCAGAGTAATTTTTTTGGAATGCGTCATGGTTGGTTCTTGTGTAACAACCATGATTGTGTTGGCATCTAATTAAGTTTTAAATACTTTTTACAAAGCCATTTATATGCTCATGATGATGTAATAGTAAATATATTTTGAAGGTATGTGGGTTTTAGAATGTGATATATGAATATGGGAAAATATGAAGGTGACAAAGTATGAATGTAAATGTACCCCCCCCCCCCAAATTGATGGCTTTGTCAATTTTGTGAAATGAGGAAAGTAAGTTTTTTTTCCAAAAATTATCATTCGAGTTTTTCAAGGAATTAAATGGTCAAAAGTTAGAAAATATCATACCTCAACTTACCCTTTCAAAAATGGATGAGAGTTGTGCATGTGTGGCTGCAAAATTCTAAGCATAGCCTTCTTTAATTGGTTGTGAAAATGGTGGATGAAATCGAAAAAGTGAATCTTTTATTGTTGTTGCATTTGCTTCTAAATCTATGGCTGGATCTTTTGTTGAATGTTCGGAATCTGTTGCTGAATGCGGTTGGAAATGTATAAGGCTTGGAAGGTATACAAAATTTAGAATTTACACTCCCCCCCCAGCCTTATTTATTGACTTGTCCTCAAGTCATTTACATCAAAAACTAAAAGGTAATGAATGTAATTCTGCTTCATCTATTACAAAATAATTGGTATTCAAGTCTTCAATGCTCATTGGCACAATTCTTGTCTTGTGAATAAATGTTTCGATGTCGAACATAGCAAGAAATTGTTAACTAAGTGGCCATTGATGGATGCCACTAGTCAACACGAGATCTCCCATCTTTGATGTGGATGAGAGTCAAAATGCCCCGAACAGATCTTTCTAAGTATGAATGAATTAGTTGTTGTCGAATACTCAAAAGATCTGACAAACAAGGGACATTGATGTATTCCCTTATTTATTGGCATGATAGCTTGCCCTTAAGGCATGCAATCTTCAAGGTGTTTTTAGAAAAATATTTAGACTCAAGGACCATGGACTCAATGGTGTATGGAAGCAAGGTTTTATTTGTAGGGGTAGGAAAAAGGAAACTGACAATGAATACGAAACTGACAATGTGTTGCGCCAAAGTGGAACAAAAAGCTTGTAAATGAGCTTTGTTGCTTTTATTGGTGGGTTAGCTTTGATGAAAATGTAATGAAGTGTATGTGGATAATGACAAATGGTTAATGACTCTTGCTAGGAAAAAGTGAATTTTGGCATGAAAAATCTCAAATATAACAAATCTACTCATTAATTCTGGAATTTCTGCTAAAATAGTTGAGTTTGACCAGCGTTGACCAGCGACCTGTAGACTTCGAATTCAAAAGTGGATCTAGGTATTTCACCATCCTTGGACATTTAGGAACAAACCCCAGATCTTCGAATTTTCTAATATGTCATGCAACATGTCAAACCATTAAGCTATTATAGGAAGTTGCAAGAACTTGTAATTTTATGGAAATTTCATTTTTGTTCATGGACTTGTTCTTTAGAATTTCTCGTGAAATTAGTCTTTTGAAGACCAACTGTGTACACAATTAGTTTCCTTAATGATGAGTTGATCATCTAAAATTTGCAAAAAAAATTGGCATAAAGAACATAAGTATGTTCAAAAAGAAATGGCCAATTCCTTGATGATTCTTACGCATAAATTAATGCCAATTGAAACAATTTAAGGAGAATCAAAAGCGTAATTTTAGTCCAATTCCTGATGTTGATAACAGTCCATTTTCTAAAAATACCCATGAAAAATAAATTTATTCCTGTTTGCGTCAGATGGTTCATGGAATGTGCATGGAAAAAAGCTTGGCATTATAGATTTGTTGTGTTCTGCAGATTAGTGCGTCACAACAAGAATAAAAGCATAGATTTTAATGCCAACTCTAAGCATAATCCTCGAAATGTTTTTTAATTGTTTTGATTATTTGAATTTTTTCTTTGTTATGATTTTTTTTTAATTGTTTTGATATTCTTTATTTATTTATTTATTATTATTGTTTTGATTTTTTTTTGTTAATTGTTTTGATTTTTTTATTTGTTTTTAGTTATTTTTATTTTTTAATTGTTTTGATTTTTTAAAAATTGTTTTGATTTTTTTTTAACTAAAATTTGTATGGTATCGTTATAAAAGTCACACAAAATTATTTTGTATTGTTTTGATTTTTATTTATTTTTAATATTTTAATTGTTTTTTTTTATATTAAAAACACTAAAATTTATTTTGTATGGTTATTAAAAAGTAGAAATAAATAAAAACATAATAAAATCAAATATTTTAACTTTTGTGAAAAACAAAGTGCAGTGAGCACTATCCATCGATTTTTATGAATTAAAAAAGATGCCTCTATTGACTCTAGCAACTTGAGAATCAACCCATGCTCCTTCATTGCTGGCCAAGAATCCCGTCATCATTTCCACCATTGGCTTGCTAGTTGAGAAGAGACATGTCAGTGTTGGATGCATTACCTTTGGCAATGAGCATTGTAAGGGCAACCTGGTTCCCCAATAAAGGATTGCTTGCCTCTCCAACTATGTTTGGATCCGCACCTGACTTCTCTCCAGAGGAAGTCCTCCACTCCGATGACTCGTCCACAGAATGAGCTTCCAACACTAGCTCACAATCCATGGACATTGTGCCTTCTACGTATTGATCAAACACCACCTCTGTCATCATCATAATACTGATAATACTTATTTTTTAATCGATTGTAATGTCGCATATGTATTCGTCAAAATAGAATTCTAGATGAAGTGTAAAATTGATGAGCTCCTTAAGCTTTTTATCTCCAAGGAATGCTTTAAAGCTCTGATTACCAATCATTTTGCTACCTTTGTGAGCTATTTGCTGAAAATACATAATCATAGTCGGAGATAAGAATTTTTCCAAGCTGCTGAGTTAGTTTTGCAAGATCTGAGCCACCTACAACTCCCACTACTTTAACCTTACGTAATTCTTGCATAAATTCAAACATTTCTTGGGAAACGACCTTTCTTGTAGGGGTGAGTTTGCCATCCATTCGCAGAACTTGGCAATAGCAGAAGGACTTCCAGTGCTTCTAGCCACTCAGCCATATTGTTAATTGGGGGTGTCTACTCAAACTGCAAGTATGGTACATATGGTATGACTTCATCTGTTAAGAAGACCTGGAAATTATTTCAATTTGAGAGAAACCACAAACTTGGATGCACAGTGAGATTGGGTTTTGTTTCTTTATTGGGCCTGGATACTTTTTCATATGGTTTTGCAGTGACTCTATAAAAAATAATACAAGCATGCCTACCTTTCTTCAATCCATCTCCGTAGAGGTTTTAAAAAAACTAAAAGACTGAAAGAATTGGCAAGCAGATTTTTCGGGCAAGTCAAACCAGATATCCCAACTAATTAAAAGAAACATATCATAAACAAACACAGAAGATGCAGAGAATGTATGATGCCCCGATGCTAGGCTCACTCTCATCACCCAGCAATCCCAATAAATCCTTCGCCATAGAGCTCGACTAGGCAATCGAGATTTTGGAGATCACTTGAAATCAGCAGGAGATCACAGGAAATCCAAGAGCCCAATTTTTCAGTGAAAATGAGGAGTTTTCTCTGATTAAGCTCAGGGCATGCTTGAAAAATTGTGGGCAGTTGGAACCGCCATAAAAGAATTTACATCATTGGTTATTCTGGAGCTGGACATTGTTCAGATTACATAGGAATATGGATTTTGTTAAAGGGATCACGCATCATCATCAGAATTCATCTTTGAATCAAGAGAAATATAATATTGAAGAGGCCATTGTTTGTTAAAGGGATCACGCATCATCATCAGAATTCATCTTTGAATCAAGAGAAATATAATATTGAAGAGGCCATTGTTTGTTTAATGAACTTCCCATTACAGCTCCAATTCTGAAGCTCCAAAGCTAGTCTCACAAGCTGGTTGTTTCTAACTCTCAAAATTTGGCTTCACACACAAATGAATCTCTGGGTTGCATGTTCATGTTCCTAGTGAATCCAATATGATATTAGAGTTCTTACTGAGCGTAGGAACTCAATAATCCTTCACTAGCTGGAATAAGTTTCACAGTTTACTCAAGCACATTCACACCAAACATTTACTCAAGAATGAATGGAAGGGTCCCGAAGTACTGCAGTTTCCTCTCAAACCGTTAGGAATCCTTGAAAATGATTTCTGGGTTATGTAACCTATTCTGTTCTGGAAAAAACCCATGTCTTCGTTTTTTCAATTTCATGCCCGTTCGATGAAAAACGACTTTTTAAAACTAACACTTTTACAGAGGTTGCGTTTTTGTGCTACGTTTTTGTTCGAGTTTGGGCAAGTGTCTTTTGTTGGTGCTAGTGCGGTTTGATAGATCAATATTTAGATTCAAATGCTCGTGATCAAGTTGCTACCCAATCACTGGATAAAGAATTTATTCATATGGATGTTAAACCCATACAAAAGTTCAACATTGGGAGCTCGGAGATATTGTTCAACGCATATTCATATGGATGTGCCTTCCCTTTTAGCAGAGTAGAAGAGCAAGAGAGTGAGAATACAGTGCAACAGGATTTTACACAGCAATTTTGTACAGTTTCATATGGATCTGTATAGCTAAAATTGTAAAACAAAGCCATATAGGCACAGGAATATAGCAAGTCATACAGTGGTTTGCTATTATTTTTCAATTTATATGTAGGTTGTTTTCTCGATTTCCATGTAGGAAGATTTATCATTTTCTATGCAAATTTATTTTGCATTGATTTGATTTACCATGCAGTATGCTTGTTCAGCATAGTGTGGAGGTTTCCTTGTCAGATTGAGACCTGGAATCAGTCAAAGTCTATGGGAAGCACCAGTCTTATAGTAGGGAGATATGATTCAATGATGGTAAAAGTCGTACATGCAAATAAGTGAGACCCTTTCTAGTGGCCAACAGAATCTACACTACACTTTGGCAGCACAAAAGTATAGCCATTGGCATTTTCCATATATTTCCAGTTCCTTATCGGGAATATTCATTTTCATTTGTTGTTTACAAAACCCATGTTTCCCATTGATGTAATACATTATGTAATAAAACAAATTGGAAATAGCTTTGATATGATTTATGAGTATTGAAAGCATTCTCGTGTAGTTTTAATGATTTGTGCAAATTCGGAGCAAGAGTTTTTTTATTTAATTTTGAAAATAAATCAAGAGATTTTTTGATATTTCTGATCACTTGAAGTGCAGGAAGAGAGCATACTAGCCTATTGATTTGTTTTTATTTTTGTTTTTGCAGGTTAGCATGGATGAAGTGGCTTTTATTGTGCTACTGAATTTATTCATGAAAAATGATAATGATTTTTTTTTTTTGGAAAACAAGACTAAACGAAAACCATATGAGATCTCATTTTATTTTTCTATTCTATTCTATCTTAACTTGAAATTTGTTTATTTTTTATTTTCTTAGGTAAAAGAATGCTTCCAATGAAGCCATCTACAAACTAAAAATTCAAAAATGCTCACATCAAGATTTAAAATTTTTACCTTATGATTTGCAAGCATGTGAGTAACCTGTCTTATTCTTGGAGTTGGCGAAGGGTTCTTCTGAAACTAGTCTTCAATACTGTTCTTGCTCCCCAAGAAGTTCTTGTTCAACATTTCCAAGTTTCTCATCCGTAGATGAATTAGTAATAAATGGGGGTTTTAAAAAGAATAAATTTGAAACTAACTAAGTACCAAAAAAAATGCTCAAACTTGAACTCCATTATGAATATCCTATTGTCACTAGGTTTCACAAGTTAGTCCATAAAAAGAAATTGCAATAAAAATAACTTTCTAAGTTTATCTCCAAATCATCCTCCCTGGAAATGGCACCAAAATTTTTGGTCTAAAATGCGAATGCAAATTAGAGTTTCATTTACTATCAATTCGAGTAAGTAAACTTCGAGGATCATCCAATATATATGGACTTAGAGACAAACTAAACTAAGCTAGGTGAAGAAATGCCAAAGCTCCCTTACAGGAGGTCTTTCATTGGGATCTCCAACACCTATTTAGTCATTTAACAAAATGAAATCTAAAGACATTGTGACAAGTGTAAGAAATATTAAAGCTCCCTTTTAGGAGAACATTCATTAATATTTCTAATCATATTAATCAACAAACTATTTAAACTAATGAAATTAAAGCACTTAAACCTAATTCTGATTGATTGCATGAAATATTAAAGCTATCTTACAAGAGACTATTCATTTATATCTCAAGCATATCAATCAGAAACTTAAACTAATGAAATCAAACATTAAGTAACATATCAGATTCATTGAAAGAAACATTAATACTTTCTTACGAAAGGTCATTCGTTAATATTTCAAAAATATGAACCTAACAAAATTTACAATCAAACATAAAATGAAAGCTTACCAAAACAAAAGTGTAATTCTAGACAATGGGGGCCCTTCCAAGGATTCACAAGCACATCAAAAGAGAGGCAAAATGTAGAAGATCAAAGAAGCTCCATTTTATTTATCTTCAATTGCAATTTGCAATTACAAATTCTGTAGGTTTTAACCCTGTACAGAAATTACCTGCATACAAATCCTAAAACACAGAAAATAAACAATATGAGAGCATAACACATAAAACACATATACGCAGAGATTTTCCCCTAGATCCCAAAACCGGGACTACCAGCTTGATTTTTCATTATGTTCCTTTCAATGTTATAATACATATTTATACATGCCGAAGCATCCAATACCATGGACCGAAAACCATTGCGTCCAATACCATGGACCAAAAACCATCGCATCCAAAAACATGTGCAAAAATCATGCGCAAAATCATACGTGGGTCCACCCAACTTAACATAGGGTCCAAAACCAAAAGTTTCGTAGTTACAGGTACACCTCAAACCCCCTGTGACCTCCCCCCCTCTAACCCCCAGTTAAATATGTGGGCTAGTCATGGAAAGAATATAACACAACCCAACATTCTCCCACTTGTTGTTTTCTTTCCACAGGGGGCCACAAGAGAGTTTAATCATTTATCCAGCCCTGCAATGCCCATTGTTTCTCTACACCAAGAGAACTTCTTAGAGCTCACAGATTTTTTCAATGCATTTCCAGTATTCTTCAAAGTGTCCACCTTTACCAGCAACACCTTTTTGTATTCTATCATATCCCTCACAAAGTGATACTGAACATCAATGTGCTTTGTCTTTGAATGATATGCATGGTTCTTTGCCAAGAAAATTGCATGTTGGCTGTCACATTCTATCCTTATAGCTTCCTGTACTAACCCCATACTTGAACACAATCTCTGCAACCAAACTGCTTCCTTGCTTGCATGAGTGGCTGCCATGTATTCTGCCTCTATAGTTGATAGTGCCACTACATATTGTTTCTTACTCATCCAACTGACTGCACCTCCAAATAGGTTAAACACATACCCACTTGTAGATCTTCTCTGATCTATATCTCCAGCCCAGTCTTCATCAACAAAGCCACGAATATCCAACACTTTGTCCAATCTTGGTCTTCCTTGGTAGTACAAACCATAATCACTAGTGCCACGCAAATACCTGAAAACCCACTTCACTGTTGTCCAATGCTCCTTTCCTGGTTTTGACATAAACCTGCTCAATACTCCCACTGCATGTGCAATGTTTATTCTAGTATAGACCATTGCATACATCAGGCTACTGACTACACTTGCATATGGAACACGGGACATATCCTCTTCCTCTTCTTGTATCTTGGGACACTATTCAGCAGACAACCTCACACCTACAGGAATAGGAACCTTCACCACTTTACTATCCTGTATATTAAACCTCTACAGTATTGTCTCGACATACTTCATCTGGTTTAACTAGAGCTTCCTCTTTGCCCGATCTCTTTTAATTTCCATGCCCAAAATATAGTTTGCAGCACCATTATCTTTCATGTCGAATTGAGAGGACAATTGTGTCTTCAAATCCTGGATAATTTCTTTGTCATTTCCAACTAGAAACATATCATCCACATACAAGACCAGATAAATAACATGGTCACCAATTAATTTAAAATACACACAATGATCTGCGTTGCTTCTCATGAAGCCAAGTACCCGTATAAATGTATCAAATTTCTGATACCACATCGTTGGTGACTGTTTTAACCCATACAGAGACTTCTTTAACTTGCATACCAGTTCTTTCTTACCCTTCACCACGAAGCCTTCAGGTTGCTTCACGTAGATTTCCTCTTTGAGATCCCCGTGAAGAAATGTTGTCTTCACATCCATCTGTTCTACCTCAAAATCAAAAGCAGCAACAACAGATAAAAGTAATCTAATAGAAGTTACCTTGGCAACAAGAGAAAAAATATCACCAAAATCAATTCCCGGCACCTGGGAATAACCTTTTACTACCAAACGAGCTTTGTATTTCTCCACTTTTCCTTCTACATTTTTCTTCTTTTTGAACACCCATTTGCTACCAATGGGTTTCCTTCCAGTCAGCAACTCCATCAGGTCCCAAGCCATTTTGTGCAAAGATGCCATTTCATCAACCATGGCCTCTTTCCAAAGTTTTCCATCCTCTCAATCCACCGCTTCCTTCACAGTTCTGGGGTCATCATCAGTAACAAACAAAGCAAAATTTGAATAGAAAGAAAATGGACTATACCTTTCTGGCTGCCTTCTTTCTCGAACTGATCTTCTCACAGCTAGAGTTTGTGGCTCTTGATCATCTGATTCCTCCTCTGTTGTAGAGTCCAATTCTTCCTCCTTTAGCTCAAACTCTATCTTCTCAGGTTCCTTTGGTTGAACTTCATGTTTAATAACATCTTTCACCTCTCTGAACACCACATCTCGGCCGTACACAACCTTCCTTGTTACTGGGTTCCAAAGCTTATAACCCTTTAAACCATCCTTATACCCAATAAAGATTCACTTTTCATATTTTCCATCCAACTTGGTTCTTTTCTCCTTTGGAGCATGTACATATGCATCACATCCAAATACCCTTAGATGTGAAAGAGAGGGTTTCTTACCAGTACATACCTCTTGTGGAGTCTTATCCTCCAACGTTGATGAAGGTGACCTGTTGACCAGGTAACATGTAGTATCCACCACCTCTGCCCAAAATTATTGTCCTAACTTCGCACCACTGAGCATGCTTCTTGCCCTTTCCATCAACATCTTGTTCATTCTTTCTGCAACTCCATTTTGCTGAGGTGTATATGGAGTAGTCTTCTACCGTGCTATACCACACTTCTTATAGTATTCTTCAAATTCCTTACTGCAAAACTCTCCACCGTTATGTGTCCTCAGCACCTTTATCTTCTTTTCTGTTTGGTTTTCCACCAGAGCCTTAAATTCTTTAAACCTATCAAAGACTTTGGATTTATTCTTAAGGAAATATATCCATGTATTCCTTGAGAAGTCATCTATAAATGATACATATTACACAGACTTACCTAGTGATGGAACCTTCACAGGTTCAAACACATCACTATGCACAAGCTCTAATATATGTTTTGCCCTCTTACCACCAGAGGGAAAACTCACCCGATTCTGCTTCTCATATACACAATTTTCACAGAAATCAAAATCCATAGAGCTATTACTCATACATTCTACCATACCTTTACCATGAAGTATTCGAAGGCCTTTCTCTCCAATATGTCCAAGCCTTTGATGCCATAGCATGGTCTTCTCTCCAGAGACCACTAGATTTTCTGCTCCACTTTCAAGAACCACCGAACTGTTGCACCCATCAACAACAGTGCTACCTTGTAGCTTGTACAGAGTTCCAATCCTAACTCACCGCATCAATACCAGTGCTCCTCGAACCATCTTGCAGGTATCCTTCTTGAACACCTTTTTTACACCTGCATCATTCCAATTTGCTTATAGAAATCATATTTCTAGCCAATGCAGGAATATGCAAAACACTTGGAAGTTTTCTAGCCCTTCCACCTTGCAACTTCAATTTTACTTTTCCGCGACCAACAATTCTAGCCTTCCTGTCATCCCCCAAGAAGACATCACCACCATTGTATTTCTCATAATTGCAGAACCACTCTCTATGGGGAGTGAAGTAAAAGGATGCACCTGAGTCAAGCAACCATGCCTCATGATCTACATGTGTACTTGAAGAAGCCAAGTACACATCCCCACCTTCATCTGAGGTGGTTTTCCCCTCTACAGAAGGAGCCTCATCAGATCCCTTTCCTTTGTCAGGAGCTTTAGATTTACAGTCCCTTTTGTAGTGGCCTTCCTTTCTGCAATTCCAGCACACCACATTTACAGGTTTTCTTGGAGATTTAGATCTCCCTCTAGATTTAGATCTCCCACTCGATGACTTATTTTTGTTTCTGTTTTGGGACCGTCCTCATACAGAAAAGGTATCACCATTTTGGCTCTCCATATTTTTCCATCTCATCTCCTCCGTTAGCAAGGCTGGGACTATTTCATCAAACTGCAAGTCAGTTGCATTGCTACCTATTGCAATAACCAGACTATCCCACGAATCTGATAGAGAACACAACAAACTAATGCACTTATCTTCATCTGAAATTCTAATATCAACAAATGCTAACTGACTTACCACAGCATTAAATGCATTCAGATGCTCTGTCACCAAGTCTCCATCTTTCATCCTCAAGTTATACAACTTTTTCCGCAGGAACAGCTTATTCACCAGAGACTTAGATTGGTACAAAGTCCCTAACTTGTCCCACAAAGCATTTGCCGTATCTTCCCCTGATACATTCAGCAATACTGAATCTCAGACACACAATCGTATTGTGCTCTTTGCCTTCCGATCCAACTTCTTCCATTCTTCATCGGACACTCCCATTGGTTTAGTACCTGGATCTACCACGATACACTGATCTTTATACACCAACAGATCCTCCTTCTTGAGTTTCCACAACTCAAAACTCTGACCATTAAATTTCTCGATCTTTGTCTTGCCACTGCTCGCGATCTTCTTTCACCACCAAAATCGATCTTTCAGATCTCCCATTGAACAGGGTCTACCACAAGCCCGAGCGAAACCCCTCAATGACAAAGGCGTCCCCTTAAAGCCAAAATAGCTCTGATACCAAATGTAGGTTTTAACCCTGTATAGAAATTACCAGCATATGAATTCTAAAACACAGAAAATAAACAATGTGAGACAATAACACATAAAACACAATACACAGAGATTTTCCCCAAGATCCCAAAACCGAGACTACCAGCTTGATTTTTCATTGTGTTCCTTTCAATGTTATAGTACATATTTATACATGCCGAAGCATCCAATACCGTGGACCGAAAACCATTGCGTCCAAAAACATGTGCGAAAATCATGCACAAAACCATAGGTGGGTCCGCCCAACCTAACATAGGTTCCAAAACCAAAATTTTCGCTATAAAGTGGGGTTATGGGTACACCTCAAACCCCCTGTGACATCCCCCCCTCTAACCCCCGGTTAACTACGTGGACTTGTCGTGGAAAGAATATAACACACCCCAACAAGTTCTATATCCCAAGAGGTTCTAAAATCTTCATTACAATGATTCTAAATTCTAACTTCTCATTACAAACTTATAAGATCCTAAGGTACTAAATTCTAACTTCTCAATTCTCAATTCTAAATTCTAAATTACAAATGAAGGAGATAACACTCCTATTTATACAAAAGCTATGATAACAAACTCATAAATGTGGATCCACTATTCCCTCTTCAAATCCACATATCTCTCAACCATTTGTGACACATAACCCTATCTTCCATAATCTTCTCCATGAGGTCCATGATCTTATCCATGAGGTTCATGATCTTCTCAAATTCGAATTTTAACATAGGGTGCCACATAAGGATGCCTTAGAAGTTTCCTTTTTACCTACACATGTCAACAAACTCATTCCAATTGTTAGGTATACGTATAAGCATATTATTTTCTAAAGTTTAACCACAAATTCACTTAAAAATACTAAGAATTAATAATGTTTTGGAAAACACAAAGGTAACCCATATAATGATGAAAGTGAAGCAGATGTGATGACATGGTGGTGGAATAGAGGTGAGAAAATGTGTGAATGGAGTGAAAGTGGATGTATTTTAATGATAATTCTTCAGCCCAACAATGATATGATTGGAAAAAATTCATTTAGCCAGGAACATGGTTTGAGCAACATCTGTCAGACAGCTATGGGCACAAGTGTGAGATTGTTGAAAGCCTGAACATATTTCCTCCCCTTCGTCCTCCACTCTTTAGGTTGTCATATTTCCTTTGCTACAATATTTTTGCAGTAACATCATAGGCATGTTCTATTCCTCTGGTGTATCTTTGCACCTTTAGGGGCAATTTCTGGTATAATTTTCCAATATTTATCAACAGTTTGATGAAATGGAAGTATGCTAAAAATTTGGATAATCTCTAAAAATATAGGAAGCAATGTTTAATGATTCATTTTTTTGAAATTTAGGAAAGTTATTTGAAATGCCACTTTGTTGAAAATTAGGACAATGTGCTGAAATTTCAGCACACTAAAATTGAGGACAATTTGCTGAAATTTCAATAGCAAAGACCTTTTTAGTTAAGTGATTAGGAATTATGGAATAAATTAAGGTTCATGATTTGCGGACCATTAGTGATCAGTCCAAATCAATCCCCTCATTACATAATTAACATGTTCTTGATTCTTAATTAGTAATTCAAGGATATGTTAAGCACCAACTTCATTAGTCAATGAAGGACACTCTCATTTGTCAATCGTATATTAATGTTGCCCAAAGGCATGCACCAAAAAATGATTTTAACATTCATGTATCACAAAACATTTTAGTTGATGGAACACCCACCATTGTTCTATCTAAGCGCAATGTAATTTATGTTTTTCAATTGCTACTTTTTGTGATATGTTTTCTAGTGCAAAGTTAAGATAAAACTCGGCTCAATTTCTTAGGGATAAGATTACATCTATTTAGTTGTATGTATGTCCTATTGTCAAAGGTGCATGCATTAGATGTCTGCAAGGTTCCTGCCTCTTACTCATTTGGACTCACATTTTAAGTTCACATTTTGAAAATTTTGCTTGATGGTGTAATTGAGGGGCAATATTTTGTGGTGAGGATGGCATATTTGAAACCAAAAGTTAAAAACAAAACCAAGAAATCTGGGTGAGAAAAAGTAACCTACAGTACAGGGAAAAAAAGTGATGTGGGAGCATAACAACAATTTACTCTCTGACATGTTTGGTTTCAGCAACATGAAAGGCTTTGAATCTTTCAAGTTTTGGCAGACCGTCCTTTGGGTGAAACTCTGCACATTTCAACCCTAATATTGTTAATTCCGTAGCCTCAAAAAGAGGCCAATCTCTAGCATTTTTATCCAAGATCTCCTGAAATCAACCATCCTCAATGGTTGCTTCAACTACATGTGTTACATCAATGGGTGGTCTTCCCATCAACAATTGCAAAATGATTATTCCCATAGCATACAAATCAAACTTGGGGCCAAGGACACTAGTCCTTTAATACTGAGGATCAATATAAAAAAATGATCTTGCAGGGACTCTGCTATTGTACTGGTTTAGCATGGTTGTGGTCATTGCAGGCACAAGCCTAGCAAGACCTGCATCACCAATTTTATTAATGAAGTTGTGATCCAATAATATATTTGTAGGCTTCAAGTCACAGTGAACAACTGGATCTAGATTTTCATTGTGAATAAAAAGAAACACATATGCCACTTCCTATATTATTATGATCATTATTTTCCTTGTAGAGGAGATGGTCTTCTAAACGACCTACCATTTTCCATATAAAAAATCCATATACCAAACACCCATTCTCAAGTCACACTCCAAGAAAATGTACCATGTGAGGGTGATGAACTTGGCTCAAAATCGCAAGTTGAAGAACTTAGGAAAAGAAAAGCACCCAACCAAAGATATAAAAACAAAACAAGCAACCCAAGTATCAAATATCGTTTGCAGATTCATTATTGAGTTTTATATTTTAAGGGCATTAACCATAGGTAGTTTTTTCAAGAGTTAGTACCTTGTTGAGGGTCTTGTATTCCTTGAGTTGATTCCTTTTTAAGAATCTTGACTCCCACTATGGCATGTTGCAAAATGCACATGTAGGCAACACCATAACCTCCCTCTCCTCTCTTGAGTGAATTAGAGAGGAAATTTGTGGCAGTTTTAATTTTTGCTATTGAGTATATTTTGTATCCTTGATGGGTAGATGCAAGCTCTTCATGTGCTTTCTTTCTCTCTTCTGCTTTTATTGTCACTCTTAGTTCTGCATCTCTTCTTTCTTCGGACTTCTTTCTAGCAATTTGTCTAGTTGTTTCAACCATGCTAATGACCATTTCGCTCCTTTCTTTCTCTTCCACAATGATTGTTTTCGCTATCTCTTCTCTTTTCTTTGCTTCCTTGACTTTTCTCACATCTTTCATCACTTGAAGAGATAGTTCATTAGACTGTCACCGGCGTTGAGCTCCTAAAAATCATCCCTCCAATGTACTACCTAGTACCCACAACTACATATTTGATATTCAACCTACATTCAACTCGACTAGAAATTTTAAAGCATGATAGCCAGATAAAACTCACCATGATTTTCTCTTTCACTATGTCTTCCCTCTCTACAAAAAACGTGCTTAGAGTATGCTTTAGCTCATGCTTCAACCTTTCTATCCCGATCATTATGTCATGTTGAACAAATAAAGAAAGAAATAGTATTAGCTCAGCACAAACCCATTAAATGGCTCACCCTTCCAACCACATTACATTCAACGTATTGCCGGATGACATTATGATAAATAAGGTAGTAGACTTTGGACTTTTGAAATTCATTATTGATGGTGGTACCGATGAAGTTGGAAAAGTCCATGTATCCCCCCAAGGAGAGGAAACATTTTTTTTCATGTTCATTGTGAAAACTCATTTGATACATGTTCCTTAAGATAGTTTTATCTTAAGTTACTTACTGACATTCTCAATTTTTTCTTGGTTCTAAAAGTTCTGGACCTTTTTGCAACACTAATAACAAATAGACATAAAGGTGCTAAAGAAAGTTTCTTTGGATATTCCACAAAATATCTTCTGGACTACCATGTGTGTCTTTATACTAGACACTGTTGATTGCAAATGAGCATAGCCGAATTTTTAGAATTTTTCTTCAGATCAAAACTCATTGGGCCTACAACAGGAGAAAAGCATTGCGATAAACCTCAAAAATAACAATCATTTTCTTCTATAAATTTTCTAAACATTACTATTATGTTCTCTTTTCTCCTAAGAAATGATCGCATCAAATAATCCTCTCACCTTGCCCAACCTTGCATGTATGGCAAGTGCATAAGAGCTAGATCTAACAATTAGCTTTTCACAATCTTATCTTTAAGGTAATCAGATGAGGTGAACAATAAATAGGTAAAGGTTCAAGAGACTAAAATCCGTAATTTATCGATTTTGGTTATTTTTGGGTTATGATGATATGTTAGCATTGTATAAGCCTAATAATAGCAGTTGACTTGGTTTTAGGTGTCATGCATACAACATGGGAAAATGAGCTTACATCTCGTCATTGGAACAAGTTGTTCAAATGCCCATTTCCCATATTACTCAATTTCAAAACTAAATGTATATAACATCAAAATACATTCATGTAATATCAATTTTGAGCATTGAAAACATCAATAAGAGCACTATTTCCCATAGCTAACCAATCTCATAGGAAAATCCACACAAACAGGAATTTGACTTGGTTTCGGGTGCCAATTACAATAACGTGGCCAAAAATGAACTTACACATGGCTATTTCAACAAGCCGTTCACATGCCGATTTTCGAGATTACTCAATTTCAAAACTAAATATATACAATATCAAAATTCATTCAGTAAATAGCGATTTTGAGAATTGAAATAAACAATAAGAGAAATACTTGTCATAGCTAACCAATATCATAGATAAATCCAGTGAAATAGATGCAACTAGGACCTCTCGTAAGCTAAAGAAGAAGTGGGCAATTTGTTGGATCACTTTCTAACTTCACAAAATAGTAAAAGCATTCTCTTCTAGTAACTTCACTAATTTTCACGTACTTACATGAATATGAAGCAAGCACAGTGAATTTAATTAAGTTACTCAATTATTCATCCAATAGAATATAAGAATTGAAGAACCACATCTTTAACCACTCCATATAAAAAATTTAGCTCTTACTTCTTTACTTTATACAACACTTTTGACTCCAATAGTCATTTTTTGTAGCTTCAATTGTTACAAAATTTTATTAAATGCCCATCGATATTAAAATTTGTTCAAACATATGTCAAACTTCACAGTGTGTTAATATCAATGTAAATCATTTCTTTCTGGATGGAAATAGAGATCTGCGTATCTTATATTTTTCTCTCTTTCTTTTTTTCATATTAACACGCATTCTACTTTTAAAAGGGTAGATTCATCAACTCTTTGGTTCTCTTCTTAATCTTCACATAAATACAAAACTCTGTTTCACCCTCATTCTTTTTTTCATATTAACATGCATTATTCTTTTAAAAGAGGAGATTCATCAACTCTTTGGTTCTCTTATTAATCTTCACATAAATACACAACTGATTGTTTATTTATTAGATGCTTATCAACCTAGATTTTGCTATGTTGGGATGCTAATTTAAATATATGAACATGGATTGTATATACGATTATTTAGGCTTTACTGTGAATAGATATGACATTTACACAACATATATCTAAAAACTAATATTTCGATGGTAGCTTGGAAATGACTCTACTCTTGCATTTGCAAGCGCTAAAGGGGAATGAATCAAGGAAAGGTAAGTGATAATGAATAAATACTAAGGGTGCACACATTTGTATTTCAGGTACTCACTACCTTATTTATTTTATTTTATTTCAGTAAGTAGCTCTTTAGGAAATGGTTTAGCAATGGTATAAAAGTTGCCTAACAGGAATTTATTATTTTATTCTTAACAAGAAGAAGGATTGGGGGTTTGATGTGCCTCTAAGAGATGATTAATTGCCCAGAAAAAAGCTAGTGATAGGGACTTCCCTACAACTTCAGCTTTCTATGAAGTCGATCAAAATAGTTCATTATCTGAATTAAATTCATTGGATATGAAGCTTCCTTAGGAACTAGATCACCACAAATTTGTATACCAATTGCAGCAATTCTCGGTCTGCAAACATGAGATGGAACCAACTCGAATTGTGAAAGCCAGTAATGGTGGAGATAACTTCGTAGGTCACCAATATGTTGAGATTTGACCTATATCATGTTGCCAGGAACTGTGCCAATTTTCCATCTTTTGCGAAACCTTCATCAAGATAGGATTGTTAATCAATTGTAGATTCAAATGCATATACATTCTTACAATTTTTTGTTATCGAGGAAGCCAATTCCTATTATACAATGGTATTGAAATTGTGGAGCTAACCACTGGATATGAATTTAATCTTCCACCATTTAATGTGATTCAATCTTTGGATTTATATGTTAGAGAGAAAACTCTCTTGTAGGATGGAGAAATATTAAACATTTTTATTTTTCCTAATAATATGTCCTAAAATGAAGTTCCAAGTGAGGATCTTGAATTTTTAAATTCAATGACATGAATGTATTTTCAGCAAATCTAAGTGTGTTGCCTTATTATTTTCAATATTTCTATCCAGAATTGTTAAGTTTTGGAAATTGTTTTTTCATTTAGATTTAAAATGACTTTGTTGTTAGCTTTAAAATAATGGAATTTTTTTTTTTTTTGTTTTTGTTTTTGTTTTTCCATAAAGAGCAAAGGTTTAAGGTAGTCAAAATCACTATCTGGGAAATTTGAATGTTGAAACCACTTTAAAAGAACATTTAAAATGATTTTGTTTATTTTTTAAAAATAATTTCTCATATTGTCTCTACAGAGACAATAGTTGGGATCATGGACATATAATCTCTATAGAGACAATATGTTTTTAATCTCAGCTACTCTCCCTAAAGAGACAAAAATGTAATTGTCTCTAAAGAGAAAAAATAAAAGTGTCTCTACAAAGACAAATGAAATTTTCTCTAGAGAGGAAAATGAAATTGTCTCTTAAGAGACAATAATTCTCGTGTCTTTAAAGAGACAATAATAATATGTTTTCTATATTGTCTTTATAGAGACAATTTTTTAAGACAATAATACTGAGAGACCAGCTTAAATACAATATTTAAGACAATACACAAGTTTCCTTTTGTGTCAAGCTAAGACAATTGAATCGAAAATTGTCTTAAATATTGTCTTAAAACCCCCCTACATGCAGTAGTGCTAAAATTCTCTGATTTCCTCGACTCATCCATCTTGTAGCATACTCACCTATGTTATGATTAATGGGGTTGTTGGTGTAAATGCATGTTAACATAGCATAAAACACAATTAGCTTTAGTTAGCTTTAGTGGTTGCATGCAACTAAGTTTAACTTAGTTGTCTTATTTATTGATTCTTTTATCAGTAGTAAATATACAAAATTCAATCTCTCTTTCAGTTTTTCTCAATTCTTGCAAGTTTATGCACTTATTATCCATATAGGTACTTAGTTGTCGATGGTCTAACAATTTAACAAAAGGAACCATAAATACTAGTCAAATAATGATTTGAAGAGAATCCATTCTTTCACTCAAGTGGGAAACTAAATCAGAAATACAACGCAATGGTTGGGACAAGGTTAGAGTCATCACTTGCACATTTATTTGTGAAGAAATATCTTGATGAATTATTCTAACTAAAGGAACCTTGGATTCAAAGGTGTAAAAGGGAGTATGAGAATTCTTGGAGATTGCCCTTTTATTAAGTTTCGTGCTAAAGAACATGCATGTGCCTTATCGATTTGAAGACAAGAGGTCGGTCATACTTATCCATATCATTCTCAAACAAATAATTTAGGTAATCTACCCTGAATTCATCAGGTTCATACTATCACAATTTTCTACAATGCATTGTGTCAGGTTTTCTATTACACCAAAATTCTGAGGCTCCTAGGCGTAGTAAATTTCAAAATCATTATTATTATTATTATTGAGTGGTTCTGAGGTGGATCCCGGAGTGGTTACTTCACGTGATCAATTCTCAATGAAGTGAGTGTGAAAATCCAACAACCCACTCAAAATAAAATCGAGGAATTGACTTGGGCCAAACCTTTGATATTATGTTATTTTTTTCATTACACCAAAACCTGCAGGTTTAGTAAACTTCCAAACAATTATCATTACCTTTTTTGGGTGGTCCCATGGTGGATCCCACAGTAGCAGTTAATCCACGTGATCCATTCCCAATAAATTAAGTATTAAAAGCCAACACATTGCAGTTTTAAAAATTGTGTGAAAAAATTTCTAATAGGGGACCTTATCATCTCTGGTTGTGATTAGATGATTGGTTGATCCAGCCATACAATGAAAAATCAAAAGTGCAACTTCATGGGAGCACACCTTCTTTTTTAACATAAAAAATAGAAACATGCAAATGTGCACATAGGTAAGTGAATTGTATAGGCACATAAAAACACTGAACCTCGATTTTGAAGTTAAGGATGGTCTCAATATGAAAATCAACGATGGTCAATCATGTTTATTTTAGTGTTTATAATATTTGTCTTAAGTTTTATATACACCGGGTTTATAATATTAGTCCCTTTCCTTTAATATTATTCCCTTGGGGTTTTAGTATTAATCCCTTATGTTTATTATTCCTTTGGGTTTATAATATCAATCCCTTGGGTTTATTATTCCATTAGGTTTACAATATCATTCATGGTCAACCATGGTTGAATGTCGCATTGTGACAAGGATTGTCTTACCATGAAAATAAACTATGTTTGTTTTAGTGTTTGTAATATTTATATTAGGGTTTACCAATGTTGGTTTTATAATATTAAATGGTTGGGTTTATTAGGTCCTTGGGTTTATAATATTCATAATCCCTTTGGTTTATTAATCCCTTGAGTTTAAAATGTTAATTCTTATGGTTTATTAATTCAAGCATGTTTATTTTAGTATTTTTAATATTTATCTTAGGGTTTGTATACCTTTGGTATATAGTATTAGCCGCTTTTGTTTAGTATTATTCCCTTAGGTTCATAATCCCTTGTGGTTCTAGTATTAATCCCTTGGGTTTATTGTTCCCTTATGTTTATAATAACAATCTCTTGGGCTTATTATTTCCCAGTCAACCATGGTCCAACATGGAATTGTGATAAGCATTGTCTCAATATGAAAATCAACGATGGTCATTCATGTTTATTTTGGTGTTTATAATATTTATCTTAGGGTTTATATACGTTGGGTTTATACTATTAGTCCCTTGGGTTTAATATTATTCCCTTGGGTTCATAATCCCTTGGGGTATTAGTATTAATCCCTTGGGTTTATTATTCCTTTGGGTTTATAGTATGAATCCCCTAGGCTTATTATTCCTTTAGGTTTATAATATCAATCATGATCAACCATTGTCAATCATAGTCAACCATGTTCAGCCATGGTCTAATGTCACATGTGACAAGGATTCTCTCACCATGAAAATAAACCATGTTTATTTTAGTGTTTGTAATATTTATATTATGGTTTACCAATGTTGGGTTTATAATATTAGTCTCTTGGGTTTAATATTATTGCCTTGGGTGATAATCCCTTAGGGTTTTAGTATTAATCCCTTGGGTTTATAATATGAATCATGGTTAGCTTTATTAATCGCTTGTGTTTGTAATATCGATCCCTTGCACTTCTTGATCCCTTAGGTTTTTACTATTTATCCCTTGGGTTCACTAATTCTTTGGGTTTATAATATTAAACAGTTGGGTTTATAATATTAATAATCCCTTTGGTTTATTACTCCCTTGAGTTTAAAATATTAATTATTAGGGTTTATTAGGTAAGCCATGTTTATTTTAGTATTTTTAATATTTATCTTAGGGTTTGTATACCTTGGCTTTATAATATTAGTCCCTTTTGTTTAATATTATTCCCTTGGGGTTTTAGTATTAATCCCTTGGGTTTATCTTTCCCTTGGGTTCATAACATCAATCCCTTAGGTTTATTTTATAATATCAATCATGGTCAACCATGGTCAACCATAACCAACCATGGTCAACAGTGGGCAATGATGGTCCGATCTTGCATTATGGAAAAAATTGTCTCCACTTAGGGTTTATATACCTTGGGTTTATAATATTAGTCCCTTGGGTTTAATATTATTCCCTCGGGTTCATAATCCCTTGGGGTTTTAGTATTAATCCCTTGGGTTCATTGTTCCTTTGGGTTTAAATATCAATCGCTTGTGTTTATTATTCCTTAGTCAACCATGGTTTATTATGATGTCAACCACGGGCCAACATGGACTTGTGATAAGGATTTTCTCAATATGAAAATCAACGATGGTCAATCATGTTTATTTTAGTGTTTATAATATTTATATCTTAGAGTTTATATAAGTTGGGTTTATAATATTAGTCCATTGGGTTTAATATTATTCCCTTGTGTTTATTATTCCCTTATCACAATTCTAATTATTATTGGAACATGATTGTTATTATAAGTTATTATTATTATTCTAATAATAATAAATATATTATATTATTATAATAATAATACAATATAATTGTTATTATTATTATTATTTTATATTATTATTATAACAATTTAATAATAATTATAATATATTATTATAATATTAATGTAATAACATATATAAATATATAAAAATATAGTTGTTATTATTTATATAGTTACTATTAATCATACACTATGTTTAAAAAATAAATATAATAATTAAAAAATAAATATAATAATTATTAATGTGGTTGATATAAGTCTATTCTTTTATGTTAACCATATTGAAAAATGTAGTTATATATATGTTTCATATATAATTATAGGCTTATATGAAATACATTCCAATTTGATTATGGTGATAACAACATTATCATCTCTCTTGTTGTGATTACATGATTGGTGGATCCAGCCGTACAATGAAAAATCAAAAGTGCAGCGTCATGGGAGTGCACCTTCTTTATTAACATCAAAAACAGAAACACGCAAATGTGGACATAGTTAAGTGAATCGTAGAGGCACGGACAGACACCGAACCTCGGTTTTGAAGTCACTGGGAGTGGCGAATCCTCCATGTATAATAAGAAAATATACGAAACAAAGCCATCTATCAGGTTACGGTTTTACCTCCTAATTTTCTTAGATAATTTGTTTCTGCATATTATATGAACAAATCAAATATTCCAAAAACAGATCTATACAAAATTTATCAAAATTGACATAAACATTAACAATTACGGAACGTTGGAGATAATTTCGAGGTAATCTGACAGTTTCCATACTCTGAATGCTCCGGCCAACCTACCAATCTTCTCAATCTTGTCAACACTCGTATTGTAAGCCAACCAATCAGCCAATAAAGTCATATCTATATTGAAACCCGTAGAAGATATTCTTTTCAATTTCAGGATGGACGTCATGATTATTCGAGCATCCTATTAGTACATGGATTGGATCTCAATTATATGTTTCGTGACTTAGGTACCACATCTGAAAAAGGCTCAGGGTTGATCGAACAGAGGCCAGATATTATTATCGAGAAGCCGCATTTCTTATCTTTATTCTGGGCCCATCGCGGTTATTGGAAAGGAGCTCCCCGCTTTTGTGTAGAGAGAATGTAGAAATGCTCCGTTAACTCCGCCCACTCGACAATGTCAATTCAAACGGTCCCTGCAACGGAAAGGAAGAGATGCGATGACAGTAGTCTAAGCGCTTTTGGATTTTCTCCATAATATAGTCAGATAGAAGGAAAATCATACTTTTCATATAATTTATTTGAAAGTTAAAAATATAATTTAAGTATTGTGATATGATAAAAGATGATGATTAAGTGACATAACCTCTGGAATTATAATCAGGTGCCGGATGATTTGAACTGTTTATGGTTATTGGAAGCTGGAAGCTGCTAAAAAGTGGTAGAGGTGTTGATAAGACACAATTTAACAATATAATAGATATTTTGAAATTATATTTTATCGATATTTTAATCCAAATTTAACAATATTATAGAAATTTTGAAATTATATATAATATATATTTTGAAAGTATATTTTATAGCTATTTTGAAGTCGTTGAAGTGTTAATAGCTAATATTAACAATATAACAAATATTTTAAAATTATAAGATGTAAAAGTGTTTTTGTATATATAATGATTTATAATTAAAGTTAAGAAAATTTTAAGAAATAAAATTATTTTTATTAAGTTTTAAAATATTTAATTAATTTAATTTTTTAAAATACTTTAATATTTTATTGTTAATTTTTAATAATTAAAATTTTAATGTTTAATGAAGATTTTAAATGTTTTTAATTTTGAAATTTTATTGTTAATATAAATTTTAAATATAATTTATAAATAATATATATGGTAAGGCATTTCTCTTTGAAAAGAACTTTCTCTGCTATTTTTGTCCTAATCTGTGTTATTCGATCTTTCGACGATTAGATCATTCTTACTCCTTGCATGGATAGGTCACAGTTGCAACTAGCTCCTAGGATTCCAAATTTCATGTCCATCCAGTTACCAACTCCACAAACGACTTTACAAAGTACTCCAACTTTACAAAGTACTCTTGCAAATGGCTCTTGCAAATGGCTCTTGCAAATACATGCCATTGCTTGCCTGCGTCTTACAACACTCACCTCTATTAGGGCGACATTTTCGAGGATCTAATTGTTTCCATTTCAGGGCACCTCTGCAAATCAGGATACTCTTTCCTTACAACTAAAAGCGGGGAACCACCACTCACACTGATTCACCAAATCGGAACGAAGCTCTAGAGGTTTTCAAAGATGTCAGGTAGTTTCGATTTGAAGGCACCTCTACATATTAGTATACCCTCTTCCACGAACTACATGGTTTCAAAGATGTCGCGCAGTTTCGATTTGAGGGCACCTCTGCAGATCAGGATAACCTCTTCCACGAACTCCGCTCCCACTATAGCTTCGACCCACCAATCTTAGACAATTGGATTGTTATAAACTATCGACCTGAAACCCATCACCGCAGACAAAACTACTGAAAAAATCATAACCGTGAGCGCAACACAACCCTCCATCACCACTGTTACGGAGCTACCGAGCATTGATGTTAAAAACTAGACGGATAAGCCTAGGCCCTAGTCCTGAGTATGATAAACCCTCGTTTAGTTCCACGTGGTGTATTTTCACTCGTTCTAAGCATGATAAGCCCCTCCATGATGGTGAGCTGAGCTGTATTTACTACGTCTGCTTTTATTCAGTTACAAAGAAAGAGGTTGCTAGCCTTATCTGTGTCTCTTATTATTCAGTCGGGTGCTTCAAACTCTTGGATAAGGTAAAGAAATAAATACCGCTGAGGATTTTGATCTTTCAGTTTAGGTTTTCATTTCAGATAAGAATCGAACCTGCAACTCGAATTGAAATCATTTTCCTTTTGTGTGAAAAAAAATGTAGGCTTTAATAAGAAAAACCCTTTGTTTTGTGCGTATTTTAGC
This sequence comes from Pinus tabuliformis, assembly GCA_031772625.1. NCBI lineage: Eukaryota > Viridiplantae > Streptophyta > Pinopsida > Pinales > Pinaceae > Pinus > Pinus tabuliformis. The sequence continues at coordinate 279,694,892 of CM062818.1, forward strand.
TAGCTAGGGTGTGTAATACAGAAAAGTCGACATAGAAGACCAAGTCTCTCAACGTCTTATGGTTAACAAACCCACGGAGAAACCATAGTTGTAAAATAGAATGTCACCTAGCACCAATATTACTCTAGAAGATCAATAAATAGGAACTCTTGGAGAAGATCAAGAAATAGACCGGCTAAGGACTTTGATCTTTTGGTTTAGGTTTTCATTTTGGAGTAGTCTACCTAGGCTGTAGAATGGCCCGTTTTCCAGCACCGGTCGGAAAATCGTCCGACTCCGGCTACCGGTAAACTCTCCATCCTCCACCACCATCTCCTAGCTCCGCCACCCTCTTTCTCCGCCACCCTCCCCTGACATTCCCTGACAAAAAAATCTGACATTCCCTGACAAAAAAATCTGAATGCCGCTTGACATCCCTGACCGATCAGCGACGAGCTGGAATTCATGCGGGGAGTATTATGGCCGGTTCGAAATGGTCACCCGCGCGCGATTCTGTTATCTCACATTTCTCGGTCCATTCTGGTCGAGTGTTCGAACCTCAAACAAGGAGATTTAGGCTTCGAATTTGTGGTGGTCTGTTCTGAGATTCAGATTTGCTCGGCAGAGGGTTTTGGCTCTTCCACATACCAATTAGCTGTTTTGAGCGTAAGCGAGAATGGCGGGGGCAGGCAAGTATGCATTTTCGGCTCTCTTGGCCGTTGTGATGATAATGGTGGGAGCGAGAGTAGCAGCAGCAGCAGAGGTGACCGCAGCATCTCCCAGTCCAACAATGGAGGCAAATGCTGCTTCCATGGCCTTCGTTCCCTCTCTATTCTTTGCAATCATGGCCTCATTCATCCCCTTCTTGGTCTCTCGATTTTACTGAGATCTCTTGCGGTTGCTCTTTGGTCCATTTTTTAGGATCAGCGAGGGTCGGCTTTTATTATCAACTTATATATATTTTTGATATTTATACGGCAGTATAGGTACAGGTTTAGTGGAGGTTATTCTTTTCTGGACGAGTGCCAGAGTATTTTGTATCTGGAGGTTTTCTTACTTCATTGTTTATCCATTTAGGAAATAAAGGGATCTCTTCACAGCCCTTTCTATTGAATATGATTTTGAGTTAATAAATTTTGTTTGATAATCTTGGACTTAGCAGGTTACAATGGCTTCGCAGATTTTGCGTTTCTCTGTTGTTTGAGAATCGTGTACTACCGTAGTACACCATATTTATTCTTTAAGGAGCGTATATTATTATGTCAGTTACGGTGTGTTTGTATACATATGTATATATGTCAGACGATAAAAATATGCAGGATATACATCCCTTTCATCATACACATCTCTTACCCTTTTTTGAATGCTTGCCTTACTTTCTACACTTTTCATGATGAATAAATTTTGATATCAATAAGCCATGGTAAGCTTTCCAGCTCTGTATGACCATGAATTCTTTTCCTAATGCATTATAGTATCTTTCCATCTGTGCATATGATCATCATTTAAAATTTTCGATGTGCAGAGTGCACAGATCATCATTTAAAATTTTCGATGTGCAGAGTCATTCGTATTAGGATAAAACAGTACAAAGCATTTGATACCCTGGCATGCGAAAATTTTAAAGTGCTACTCATTTCTCGAATCCGAACAAAAGGGCACACAACATTCTATACCGGACATGGTATCTTTCCGGTTCATGATCATTTAAAATCGAGAAGCATAAACGGGTTACATTTTCCCACAAATTGTGACATGATGGTTTTTTAGTCCGTTTCCATAAGATTTTGATGATGGTGCTGAATTGGTTAACATTTTTGATGGTGTTACAGCCAGTTTTAAAATGAAGTGCCAAATTCTAAAGAGAAATTAGCAGGGAAATTGTGGAATTGTGGCCTCTTAAAGACAAAAATTTCCTAATTCTGATGAGAAATGAAGAGCCAAAATCGAATGAGAATTTAGCAGGGAAATAATTCTGATGAGAAATTAAGAGTTAAATTCTAATGAGAAATTAGGAGGGAAATTGTGAAATTCCAATGCGGAGAGTTTCATTTAAGGATAAAACAGTACAAAACATTTTATACCCTGAAATACAAAAACTTTCATGTGACAGATTACTTTCTTGGCCTATCTTGTAAAAAGGGTACGAAGCATTTTATAGTGGATAAAAAAAATAAAATAAAAAAGTGTTTACCAAGATGGAAGAAAAAAAGGAAAAAAAATATTTATGGAAGGTGGAAGAAAAATATTTATCAAGGTGGAAGAATTGCACTGATGGTTAAAAGTGTTTTAGGCAAAAGATATAAAAGGTTTTTGCATCAACAGTGTTTGAATCATGTTTGTGATGATGGAAGTGGATTCAATCATGTTTTTTTTTATGATGGAAGTAGATTCAGCGCTATCAAAACCCTCCAGGGCACCAAAAACTTTTAAGCTGTCAAAACTTTTAAGCTTGACAGCTGTAACCTGGATTTACAAAAATCTTTGCCGGATTTTATTAAAATCTTGCTAGAATTTTCATCATTTTCAGCCCAAAAAAGCAGCCTTGTTAGACCACTGGATAACGAGGTCAAGGAGGAATTGCTTTGATGGCCAAAAATGACTGGAAATTGGGCAAAAAAATTTCAAAAAATCTTATACCCAAATGTTTGAATGAATTATTTTTGATGATGGAAATGGATTCAGCACCATCTAAAAATTTTGGCACACCCAAAATCAACTTTTGGCATACCCAAAATCTTGAAGTTTAAGAACTATACCTTGGATGTGCCAATTTCTCTTTCATCTATGTGCCAAATTCAAAAAATTCTTTTGAAGTTTAACAACTATAACTTCAATGTGCCAAATTCTTTTTCATATGCTAAATTCGTTTACTTACATATCCCGTCACGCATTTTATACCGGATAAAAAATGGTATACAAGTACATTTGTCCACAACTATAACTTTTAATTGTTTTTAATGGATGGATAAATTTCAAATTTTCTCTCCATCAAAACGGATGCATGGATGACTTTAATGAAGGGAACTTACATTTGTGGACTGTTGCCAATGTTGTGTTGCATATTCTTTTAAGTTGTGGACTGTTGCCAATGATGTTTTGCATCTTCTTTAAGTTGTGGACTGCATCTTCTTTAAGTTGTGGATTGTTGGCTTTAAGTTAGGGTGTACTTGGAGAGCTAATGTTATGAAATTAATTTTAATTAACGGAATTTATAATTGTGAATAGTGGTGAATGATATTCTTTATGAGGTGAATGATATTCTTTGTCTGTTTTATATTGAAAATTTGGAGAGGTAATGTTATGGATGTTTTAATCTTGTGAAATTAAGGTGAATGAAGGGAAATTGCAATTATATTGGTGAATGGTGTTTTTTTAGTATGTTGATGATTTAGAAAGTTAATGTAATGGTGAATTGAGTTAATCAAATGACATTAATCATTTAAAATGATTGATGTGCATAGTGTATTTTTGAAGATGTTTTAAGTATTTTGTATCTAGACTCTATAAATTTAGGGAAACATCCAAGGGAAAACATGGACAATGGAAACATCTAATCAATATGTAAGGAAAACATGGACAATGTTGAAAGATAAAATGAATTTATTTTTTACAAATAAAAACAAGTTGTCATGTTGCATGAAACTTGTGGCCCATGGGAGCTTATCACAAAGAAGAATAAAGTTTGAGATAATGGTTGTGGAAGTTTATCAAAATCAAGGGCCTATCAAAAAGAAGAATAAAGTTCCAAATAATGCTTGTGGAAGTTTTTCAAAATCAAGGGCCAAGCAAATATGCTTTCTTTAACTCTATGTAAGTGTTCCACAATTTAGAATCAATACAACTATGTAAATTGCTTAGAAGCCAACCCCTATACCTTATTCAATGACATCTTTTAGACTTGGTATTGAAAAGGTTCAACTGGCCGATACCTTTGGAACCTCTTGGGGTAATTCCATTTTTCATGAGCATTGAACAATTGGGCTGTACAAGCTTACTTTTAAGTAAAAAATCTTCATAAGTATTAAACCATTTGTAACAACCTTTTTTGGTTGTCCCCTCGTGTAAATATTTTCATGTGTGATTGAAATTAATTGTGATAAATGTAAAAGTGACTAGATTGAGAAGAGGACATAGATTCAAAGCTTGAGAGAAGTTGCTTAGGAATTGCATGAGGAAATAACCAAGCTAAGAAGTTTTTGTTTAATGGCCACCCCTATTCATGTTGAATTAAAAACAAGTTGGTATAGACATTTAAATGGAGCAAAAAAACAAACTAGCTTGCTCTCCATTGCACCGAGCTAATAAGAGCGAGCCATAAACATTGGTAGGAGGAACAAGTGGGCCTCGCCCGAAGTTTCTATCCTGGTGATTTGTTGTAACACTTCTTTTTATTGTACCAGCAACTATTGAGCGAGCTGATGAGGCAACAATGAATGTGATAACCCACAACAAATTAGAGGACGTTGTGTTGCAATTGGATCATCCAGAAGGGCTTTAGGCTAAAGGTTCGAAGAACAAACAATTAAAAGAAGGCCAAACTTTGAGACCCAGGTGTCATTATGCACGATCATGGGGACAGTTCCAAGGCATCAAGTATAAAGGAGCCAAGAAATGTGAGCAGCATTATTGGAAGGTAGAAGAGGTCGAGTATTTAAGAAGGGCATTAACGTACGAAAAGAATGCTAATAATTGGGGGCAGTGCCGCTAAGGCCAGTCTAGAAGTATACAAGGGTTGTGAAGGTCCTGTGTTAGAAAAGAATAACAAGGCTCGAAACACTTTTGGCTCCTCCCACTTTAATTCAAAGCCTCCCACTGTTATATATAAAGGGATTTATATCCCGAGGGTTGAAGGAAGCACATTTTTAGTCATAACTGGGACTGTGGGTAGCAGGCTCAAAATTGGGCTTACATCACCATACTTCTACTGGTAAGTCCCCATTTGAAACTTGTTTTGGATATTTGTTGCCTTCACCTTTGGATATTGCATATGGACAACAAGGAGGGGCATGGGATGATCTTGAAGTTATAGTTGTTAAACTTCAAAAGAATTTTTTGAATTTGGCACATAGATGAAAGAGAAATTGGCACATCCAAGGTATAGTTCTTAAACTTCAAGATTTTGGGTATGCCAAAAGTTGATTTTGGGTGTGCCAAAATTTTTAGATGGTGCTGAATCCATTTCCATCATCAAAAATAATTCATTCAAACATTTGGGTATAAGATTTTTTGAAATTTTTTTGCCCAATTTCTAGTCATTTTTGGCCATCAAAGCAATTCCTCCTCGACCTCGTTATCCAGTGGTCTAACAAGGCTGCTTTTTTGGGCTGAAAATGATGAAAATTCTAGCAAGATTTTAATAAAATCCGGCAAAGATTTTTGTAAATCCAGGTTACAGCTGTCAAGCTTAAAAGTTTTGACAGCTTAAAAGTTTTTGGTGCCCTGGAGGGTTTTGATAGCGCTGAATCTACTTCCATCATAAAAAAAAAAACCTGATTGAATCCACTTCCATCATCACAAACATGATTCAAACACTGTTGATGCAAAAACCTTTTATATCTTTTGCCTAAAACACTTTTAACCATCAGTGCAATTCTTCCACCTTGATAAATATTTTTCTTCCACCTTCCATAAATATTTTTTTTCATTTTTTTCTTCCATCTTGGTAAACACTTTTTTATTTTATTTTTTTTATCCACTATAAAATGCTTCGTACCTTTTTACAAGATAGGCCAAGAAAGTAATCTGTCACATGAAAGTTTTTGTATTTCAGGGTATAAAATGTTTTGTACTGTTTTATCCTTAAATGAAACTCTCCGCATTGGAATTTCACAATTTCCCTCCTAATTTCTCATTAGAATTTAACTCTTAATTTCTCATCAGAATTATTTCCCTGCTAAATTCTCATTCGATTTTGGCTCTTCATTTCTCATCAGAATTAGGAAATTTTTGTCTTTAAGAGGCCACAATTCCACAATTTCCCTGCTAATTTCTCTTTAGAATTTGGCACTTCATTTTAAAACTGACTGTAACACCATCAAAAATGTTAACCAATTCAGCACCATCATCAGAAATCTTATGGAAACGGACTAAAAAACCATCATGTCACAATTTGTGGGAAAATGTAACCCGTTTATGCTTCTCGATTTTAAATGATCATGAACCGGAAAGATACCATGTCTGGTATAGAATGCTGTGTGCCCTTTTGTTCGGATTCGAGAAATGAGTAGCACTTTAAAATTTTCGCATGCCAGGGTATCAAATGCTTTGTACTGTTTTATCCTAATACGAATGACTCTGCACATCGAAAATTTTAAATGATGATCTGTGCACTCTGCACATCGAAATTTTTAAATGATGATCATATGCACAGATGGAAAGATACTATAATGCATTAGGAAAAGAATTCATGGTCATACAGAGCTGGAAAGCTTACCATGGCTTATTGATATCAAAATTTATTCATCATGAAAAGTGTAGAAAGCAAGACAAGCATTCAAAAAAGGGTAAGAGATGTGTACGATGAAAGGGATGTATATCCTGCATATTTTTATCGTCTGACATATATACATATGTATACAAACACACCGTAACTGACATATTAATATACGCTCCTTAAAGAATAAATATGGTGTACTACGGTAGTACACGATTCTCAAACAACAGAGAAACGCAAAATCTGCGAAGCCATTGTAACCTGCTAAGTCCAAGATTATCAAACAAAATTTATTAACTCAAAATCATATTCAATAGAAAGGGCTGTGAAGAGATCCCTTTATTTCCTAAATGGATAAACAATGAAGTAAGAAAACCTCCAGATACAAAATACTCTGGCACTCGTCCAGAAAAGAATAACCTCCACTAAACCTATACCTATACTGCCGTATAAATATCAGAAAATATATATAAGTTGATAATAAAAGCCGACCCTCGCTGATCCTAAAAAATGGACCAAAGAGCAACCGCAAGAGATCTCAGTAAAATCGAGAGACCAAGAAGGGGATGAATGAGGCCATGATTGCGAAGAATAGAGAGGGAACGAAGGCCATGGAAGCAGCACCTGCCTCCATTGTTGGACTGGGAGATGCTGCGGTCACCTCTGCTGCTGCTGCTACTCCCGCTCCCACCATTATCATCACAACGGCCAAGAGAGCCGAAAATGCGTACTTGCCTGCCCCCGCCATTCTCGCTTACGCTCAAAACAGCTAATTGGTATGTGGAAGAGCCAAAACCCTCTGCCGAGCAAATCTGAATCTCAGAACAGACCACCACAAATTCGAAGCCTAAATCTCCTTGTTTGAGGTTCGAACACTCGACCAGAATGGACCGAGAAATGTGAGATAACAGAATCGCGCGCGGGTGACCATTTCGAACCGGCCATAATACTCCCCGCATGAATTCCAGCTCGTCGCTGATCGGTCAGGCATGTCAGGCGGCATTCAGATTTTTTTGTCAGGGAATGTCAGGGCTGTCAGGGGAGGGTGGCGGAGAAAGAGGGTGGCAGAGCTAGGAGATGGTGGTGGAGGATGGAGAGTTTACCGGTAGCTGGAGCCGGACGATTTTCCGGTCGGTGCCGGAAAACGGGTCATTCTACCGCCTAGATAGACTACTCCTTTCATTTTAGGTAACAATCAAACCTGCAACAGGAATTGAAATAATTTTCTTTTCTATTTATACAACTTAACTGATTTGGGATATTTTTAGGTATTGGGGTGAAAACGTCAAACTGATGATTAAACAAACTTTCAAAATTTGAGTTAGGCATCCTACTGTGGGCTGGGCTAAACTACCTGCAAAACCCTCTTCTCTTCATTCTTGTTGTTGTCATTTCTCATCCAAACCCTTCTCGAGTGAATTAATGGTAGTGCGAAAATTATATAAATTGTTCTCAAGAAAAGTTCTTTATATGTTCTCCTCACTCCTTATTCTTGCATAGTATCACCTAATATTCAACAATGTACAAAATACAACATAAGCTAGTTCAAGTTGAAGAGCTTAATTTACACATTGTATAGTATCACCTAATATTCAACAATGTACAAAATACAACATAAGCTAGTTCAAGTTGAAGAGCTTAATTTACACATTGTAGAGCTTGGATCATGTACTAATTCTCATCCCAAGCAAACTACTATATTCAAGTATTTTCCTTTTTACCACTAAAAAGCCCATGTGCTTTACGGATACAGTCATAGAGGGAAGATGTTTATCACAAGTGTGGATCTCTCTCAAATAGTATTTGGGATACCTATATTTTTCAAGTGCGATAGATTCATAACAATGTGCTTGGGGTTTAACTTGTATTTTTAATATTTGTATATATGTTTTTAGTTAGATACCTGAACTAATGAACCCAATTTTTAAAATTGATTGAAAACAATATAACATAATGGGTTTTTTAATTTTTTTCTATTATGAAGAACAAAACTAAACCACTTTTGTTGACAAATTGATGGATTTCTAGAGATATGCTTATTTATGGCGTCATGAGATGATAGCGTTGGAAGAGGCATGGTTTCATGCAATTGCTCGATTTTTGAGGCTATGGACTCTGTAATCAGCTAGGTAGTTCTACTTCCTTATGAATGGAAGGTGATTACATGGTTCTTAACTATGCTTCAAATGTATTCCTTAGGTCACAATGGTACCTTTTCCTGAGAGGCATGGAAGGTGTCAGTTGCATGTCCTTGAGTCCTATTCTAGAGTATGGGCATGTATTGTAGACATGCATGTCTTATGCTTGAGTCTTACTAACTAGTCAAAGTGGAGATTAACTATCCAACTGTGACAGAAAACAAATTCTTAAAGATGTCACATGACCTTTTACAATAGAGACAATGTAAACTTTATCTTCATAGATAAATTACATGTTAAGCTACATCATAAAAAACGTTTTCATTGACATTCACCAATTATGACACCCAAATCATTGATAAGATAACTCCTTACTTAAAATTTTTTAACATGGAGTTTTTCAAATAAATCAGAAATAGTTGAGATAATAAGCAACATAAGCAGTATTTTGTTTGATGATTACTTGTTGGATTTTTTTGATTTTTTGATTGGTTAAGACTTCAGTACTTCTTGTCCTCGACCTTTCATAAATATTTAAGAAAACATTTGGAAATCATAAACCCTTATTTAAGCAGAGTAACTCCTCAATTGAAAGTCTCTTCGCCTCATAAACATATATTTCTAATGAGAGATTTATTTATTCTCAAGCAACAATGTTACTAACGAGGCTTGTTGCATACCCATACCCAATGTCCATCCTTGGTGGCCTTTGAATTGTTGTACAAATCATCATTGTAGGAATTATTGATAATCGGGAGTTTGTAGATTTTTTTGGGAAAATTGTTGGCAGAGTAACTCCTCAATTCAAAATATCTTCACCTTAGAAACATATATTTCTACTAGATATTGCTTTACTCTCAAAGAACATTGTTATTAATGAGGCTTGTTGCATACCCAAGTTCCAACCTTGGTGGGTTTTTAATTGTTGTACAGATCATCATTGTAGGACTTGCTTATAATGGGGCATACCCAAGTTCCAACCTTGGTGGGTTTTTAATTGTTGTATAGATCATCATTGTAGGACTTGCTGATAATGGGGAGTTTGTGGATTTTTTTAGGAAAATCGCTGACATAGTTTTCTTTCTCTTATACAAGTATTCTTGGAGTTCTATTTGCCATTTTCACTTGTTTTTATTTTTATTCCTACATTTAGTTATTCCACTTCAAAAGATGTACACACACCACTTCGAACCTGCAACTCTAATTGAAATAATTTTCCTTTCTATTTATGCAACTTCACTGATTTGGGATATTTTTAGGTTTTGCGGTCAAAATCTTAAAACATTGATGAGATAACTCCTTAACATGGAGTTTGTCAAATAAGTCAGAAACAGTTGAGATAATAAACAACATAAGCCCAATTTTGATTGACAATTACTCGTTGGAGTTATTTGATTTTGTTATTGTTTGGGACTTGAGTGTTTTAAATAGTTTGTATCCTGACTTTTCTTCATCGACCATGCCTATGTATTCAAGAAAACCTTTGAAAATCATAAACCCTTATTTAAGCAAAGTAACTCCTCAATTCAAAATCTCTTCATAAACATATATTTCTAACGAGATATTACTTTATTCTCAAGCAACAATGTTATTAAAGAGGTTTGTTGCATACCCATACCGAAGGTCCATCCTTGGCAAGTTTTGAATTGCTATATATATCGTCATTGTAGGACTTACTCATAAGAGGGAGTTTGTGTATTTTTTAGGAAAATCGCAGGCATAGTAACTCCTAAGTTCAAAACATATTTGAACTAGAAACATATATTTGTAATAAGAGATTACTTTATTCTCAAACAATAGCGTTATTATAGTGTTATTATAGAGGCTTGTTTCATACCCAAGTTCCATCCTTGGTGGGTTTTGAATTGCTGTAGTGATCATTGTTGTAGGACTTGCTGATAATGAGGAGTATGTAGAATTTTTTTTGGGAAAATCGCTGACAAAGTTTTCTTTTTCTTAAACAAGTATTCTTCGATCTTTGTTTGCCCATTTTGACTTGTTTCTATTTTTATTTCTACTTTCATTTATGCCACCTCAAAAGATGTGCACACAATTGGTGACAAGTCAATTGTAATTGTTTCAAATCTCATGCATATTCCTAATATATTTACACCACAATATCATGTTGTTGTAAGAAATCCACGAAGATAGTGTTGGGTAGTTGAACGAACGTCCTCCATTAGGTTTTCCAACAACTCGCAATTGCTTCGAGCTTTTCCAATATCTGGCACATTCTCTCCACCGACATATGGGGACTGACATCTGAGGTTGTGATCAACTGACATCTGGGGCCGTTATGAATAGACTCTTGGAGGAAAATTACACTCTAGCATGATCAATCAGCCTAGTGATTTTTCCTGAAATAAATACTCTTTATCTAAAGTTGATCTTTCGTAAGGACGTGGCAGAAGAAGATTATATCATTATATCTTGAGCTTCTGTTAATCACTCCAATTTCTTCTGTTTGGTAGGAGGTGACTTGGAGTACTTGTGCACACAGAAGTTTGAGAACAAAAATAACAACAATGCGATCATGTAGCAGAAACGTGTATGCAAATGAAAAAACAGTTAACTCGTTAGTCCATCTAGGTCTAGTCTGCAGATGCAGAGTTCCACAGCAGAAAAGAAGATACCTTGTGGAGAAATCTTGGATATGGAGCATGTGTTTTAATACAATTATAGTAAGCTTGAACCACATTCAGACCAAATTGTAGCATTTGTATTTGCGTAAGATACCTTAGACAAAACAGGAAAAATAAAAAATTTATATTAATTTTAGTGTTCTAAATGGTGCAAACCCGAGATACTCTGTTGACCGAAAGCTGATTGCGGTAACTCTTATAAGACTATTGTCGATTATTGAGAAAAGTAATAGAAAAATGTTTAGCTTTCAGAACTTACCTTCCCCAAAAGAGGTATTTTCGTCGTAGTTTCTCTCTGCCCCTTAGAATTGAGGAAAGAAAATAATATAAGTACAAAATTACATGTATTGTTGAGTTCATTGTTACATCGAAGTATGTTACACAGGCCAAAATGAAAACTAGGAGTTAAAGGAAGCTAAAACAATATTGGTTTTGCATCTATTAAAAGAAAGTCGCTGCTAAAGGTTTGACTGGTTGGTAAAGAGTTTGTAATGACATTCGTCCCATTGGATTCAATTGCCCCAAGAGCGTGGCATGTTTCATGCCATAAAATAGCAGTGTCATGGTTGTTAAATAAATTAACAATAGTTGGAGCCTTCAAATGAAACATAATCATCCACCAACAAAAATTAAGAGAAAAGTATTAAATGGTGATATGGCAAGTCCCAAGAAATTAGCATCCCCTCCCGGTGCATGATGGGAAATGATCCGCCAAATAATATCTCTAGAAACATGGTGATACACATAAATAATAGTTATTTGATTAACATTTCGCTTTAAGACCATTATTATTTGGAAACAAAAAACTCAATCCATAACGAGTACATTTAAATATTTGAGATGCTCAGAATGTTATTTGATTAACATTTCTCTTTAAGACCATTATTATTTGGAAACAAAAAACTCAATCCATAACGAGTACATTTAAATATTTGAGATGCTCAGAATGTTTTCAATATTCTATTGAAATTAAATTTATCTAGAAAGTACTAAACAAAAAATGGAGAACAGGAATAGCCAAGTTGATTCAATGACAAAGGACTGCAATCCAGATTAGCAATATCCGGGACTTACAATAATCTCACCATGTCCATGAGCTTAAAAAGTTTGGAGATGTAGAAAAGGTAAATGAAGTAGGCAATTTGAAAATTCAAAATCAGATATTTGCAGCAAAGAACATTTACAAATTAGTGAACCAGGCATAGACTTCATGAAAAAATTTGTAAGAGATACAAATAATGACTAATGGAATTCTAGAAAAATGATTAGCATTACAATACAAGCAATATTAGAAAACATGAGACTAGTGAGAAGAGGATTCGGTGGAAGGGAAACAACAAACCAACTAGGACCAAAAACTATAGGGTTAGAATATGAGCTCATGGTTATGAAGGTAGTGAGCAATTTCATTTGCACCTAGAATCTAAATGCCACTAAACACTTGAAAGGCGAATTGAAGCATGAGCATGCTAAGCGAACCTGCTTTCTCTGATCTGCACCTTTACTGTCTCTATCCCGGCTTTCTTTAATAGGATTGATAAGATTTAAGGATGGTGAAAGAGAGGTGGCTTATATTTGTACTGCATTGCAGGGCTAAATATCAGAATGTTTTCAATAAGGAACCTAGTGCATATGCTATCTTATGCAAAGACAATCTCAATTTAATGACCACATAACCAATTTTGTATCATACTGCACTCATGAATATCTGTATGCCTTTTCTCCAAGTCAACTAGGGCTTGTGTGATTGGTAAAGGGAGAGATGACATTATTGCCCCACCAAGGTGGCCATTGCCATATGAACAATTTTGTACAATATTGCACTCAATAATATTTTTGAGGGGCTTGTCTTGTTGGGATTACAGAAAGGGGGGTTGATGTTATTAGCTCCACCATGGTTTGATTCACCAAGGGGTATGGTGTACTCCCATGGGCCATCTAGCTAGCACAAGGGTGCGAGGGGGTCACTTAGGACATTGGAAACTGTGGGAAAACTAAGAAAAAACAGATGCCTCCAATCACATTTTCTCAAAGCATCCACGTCCAGTAAAGATTTAAAAAATTACATGAAACACTATGATCTTTTATAACACTGGAATGGTCCTTTACCAATTTGATATTATTTTCTCACAGCATCCACCCAAGTAAAAATTTAAAAAATTGCATGAAACACTACGAAATTTTATAATACTAACAATGTCCTTTGCCAATTTAATATTATGTGTCCCTCAAAAACATCCTACAATTAATTGCTACAGGAAAATGCGAAACCATAAGATCGCTATCAATTTGATTAGAAGAACCCTACAAAAGAATGAGGAACCATAAGATCGCTTTGAGTGCTACTAGACAAAACTAACACTAAAATCCGCAAGCTAACACTAAAATCCGCAATAAGGTTTTTAGGAAATGTGTCAATACTAAATTTCTCAAAGCTAACACTAAAATATGCAATAATGTTTTTAAGAAATGTGTGTATATTAAAAGTCAATTCCAAGTAATATGTGTTATTGAAAATTTTGAGAGATAAAATAGCTTTAAAAATTGTTATATATCGAAGATACTGGTTAATAAAAGGAATATGGGTTTATTGATATTTTATAAGAATATATACAAGATGATCAATTTTGTGTATTTAAAAAATCGAAATGATTGAAATTTTTACTTATTTTGTTTTTTAATAAAAAATGTATTATTTACCACTGAGACATCTACTTTGCAATATAACCATCATTATTTGATTGTGATGATGACAAGGGATTTGGCTCCATCAATTTTCAATATTTTTGTTTTTTAAATAGTGATTTTTTAAAAACTATATTTTTTTGGGTTTTAAATTTGCTATTAATATATAAATATTTAGTAATTTTTTTATCCCAAAAATTATTAAAAAAAAAAAAAAAAAACCTATAAAATTATTAAAAAATCAAGTATTTTTATCGTGAATATGATTAAATATTTTATATTAGCATAATTAAAACTGATAAGATTCTTTCAAAAATAAATTACATTTAACAATTTTTCATTACAAACAACTAATAATATTAAAAAAAATAAATTACATTTAACAATTTTTCATTACAAAGAACTAATAATATTAAACATAATGTTTGATATTAAACGATATTTGTAAACTTTAAAATAAATTTCTATACAATTTTCAAAAAGATTCCAACCCCTCACCTAAATATAAATACAAAGATTAACACCAACATTATAAATTTACAGATCTATTAACTCATTTTTGTAACACGTTTCCTCAGTAGATCCCTTGAGATAAATACTTCTTCTATTACCTACACCAGAGGCCAATTCATTATATCAACAAACCCGTAATTATGAATGCCACATGTTAGCTTCAAATTTACAAACCCTAAGCTTACTGCAGCAGCTGGACAACAAGGATTTGGTATCTGTGCCTCTCAATTAAACGCGGGATTAATGGGGACTCCGGTATCTCTGCTGAGAGAGGACTGATTTTCAGGTTTTACATGATCGCTCAGGTCGGTACTTATGCGACAATCAATTTCGCTACCTTTCCCTTAGGACAGTTATAGAGAGAGGAGAGGGTCAACGGCGTCTTGTATTCCCTTTCTACTGCCGATAGATCCAGGTTATGAACGGGGGCTCCGATTCGGCCATCGGAAAAGCGAGCTACTTAGACCCATGGCAATTATAGAGAAAACCATCCCTCATCCAGGTTATGAAAGGGCGTTCCCCCTTCGCCACCGGAAACGCGACCTACTTAAACCCATAGCAATTATAGAGAAAACAATCCGTGACGCATCTACCTTGAACCAATTCTTTCACAGAAGAATCTTCAACCCTTAATTATGAAGGGCACGTGTTAGGCTAAAATGTAAGCGTGTGTAAAATGGCCCCGTAAGTTTTTCAGAAAATTAGGAAGTTTTGGTTATAGAGGTTAAGTTTTAGGATTTTGTTAAATTTTATGTCTTGGGTGTTTTTCTAGAATGCTGAAACTATTTTTATAAAATATATATATATATATATATATATATATATTTAAAGAAATTCTATTGTGACTTTGGTAGACAACCCCAGATCTATACACACTTCTACTTATAATTAGACTTAAATTAACCATTATTAACGCACCTCTTCAAAACCGGTATATTAAGACTTATATAGCATGAACATGTCCTATATAGGATCGATAGTGGCTAGACTGATACATCTTCCAATATGGCCGAAACATCCGTGTGATCCATCGTTTCGAGGCTAGCCTGTAACTGACAGTGGAGCTTTGACAGGTGCAGAGATGAAATAACCTTCCATATCGAGCTTGAGGTTGGGGATGTATCGTTGGGAAGCGAATGATGTTGACAGGAGCAGAAGAGCATCACAATCACCAAATATGACAATATATTAAACTTTCTACCGTGGTTATTGATCGCCATGCAAAATTATCTTATCATACAATTACTGATTTAATCAACCGTAAGATTTGTATTTAGAAATCTACATCAACCATACATAGCTTATGCTACAAGTACTGATTAATAAGTCTGAGATTTCTATTTAAAAATCTATTCCAAACATGGATAGCTTATGAGAAGCCATGAATGAATGAAGTGCAAGATTTGTATTTAAAATTTACTCCAAACATACATAGGTTATCAGAAGTCCTGAATCAATGAACTGAAATTTATATTGTAAAATGAGAGCATCATTATTAGAAGGTTTTGGGTTTTTTAAAAGAAATTTGTCATATTTTTTCAATAATATTTTAAGTTTTGATTATTGAAAATGATGTTTTGAATATGTATATGAATTCATTGTATTCCCACTGCTTTTATATATATATATATTCAAGACTCTCCAACTTTAAAATATTTAAATTCTACACATATCAAATTAAAATTTCGTTGAACGAAAAAACTACCAAACATGATGCTGCGAAAACATCAGATAACAATACAACTTAATAATCTCTTCTTAACAATGCATTTATAGATAAACACACGTCGCAGTGACAACTTCTACATATATAAAATTAAAATTTAGTTGTCCGTAAAACTACCAAACTTGATGCTGCAAAAACATGAGACTGTAAAACTTAATAATCTAGTCTTAACACTATATATATAGATAAACACACGTCGCAGTGACAATTCCTTGCGTTTTTCACCAGCGATATAATTTTATTCCATCTTAATTTACAGTGACTTGTGACATTAATTAAATAAAACTCAAGGATTTCTTTTTTATGACAATGATGTGTTTAATTTTGGTAACCACAAGTTGATATGCTTTCAAACTGTCAGGAACAATGCGGCCCTTTCCATTAATAGTATGCTCGAACACAGGCTGTCAGGTGCCCTTCCGCTATAATCTGGTCGAATAACATATCATTTAACCCCAAACTCTAAGTCAATGATTTCCCTGGACTCCTCACAAGCTCTCGCTGAATGAATCTGTACTCCCCAGGCGTCCGATTGGCTGGGCATAATGTGACTCGCCACCATTTTACAGCCAGGGTCAAGAACATAATGCCTACAAGTAGGGCACAAAGAATGAGATCGAAGCCATTTATCTACACATTCCATGTGAAAGCCATGGTTGCAGATAGGCAAGACTCTCAGAACTTCTCCTTCCACGAATTCTGCCAAGCAAATAGCGCAATCGGTTGCAAGCCTTGACATCGATTTGCCATAGATGATACAGGGGAGTGCTTCTATGGATTTCGCCTTCATACCGGTATTAGCTCGTCTAGTGGCCATGTAATCGTGGCATGGCCTCCAAATGTAGTTCCATGGAACGATTATAGCAAGTCCCGCGAGCAATATCACTGTGCACAGCAATGCAAGAAGAACAACTATCATATGTTCAGTCATATGGGGCCTAATCACCGCTTGCGGACTTTCGTATGACAGCGCCGCTGGCGATAGCATATCGGTGGCCACGTCTAAAACCATTCTTCCCTCGGTAATCGAAAGAGCACCAAAATCCTTCAAAGCCTCTTACTTAATGGACCATAAAAGACTTGTCAGATAACGATTTCATAGAGTGCTCATTTTCTCACTCCAATTGGAAACGAAATTCAGAAATACAATACAGTGATCGGGACAGGGACAGAATCAGAGTCAGTGCTTGCCTCTTACAATACAGTGATCGGCACAGGGACAGAATCAGAGTCAGTGCTTGCCTCTTTCTTTGGGATGAAAGATCTTTAAGTAGGCTGGGATATAGGAACGCTGGATTGAAATCTGTAAAAGCGAGTTTGATAATCCTTGAAGATCGCCATCTTATTAAATTTCATGCTAAAGAGCATCCACGCACCTCATCTAATCGAAGCGAATGCATCAACCATACTTGTCCATTTCATTCTTAGACAAAAGAATATAGCCTACAGGTAATCTAGTCTGAGCCCGTCCCGTCCATACAACCACAATCTTCTCAATCTTCTACGGTGCATTGCGGTTCTCAAAAGTGACTGCACGTGGCAAAACATTATAAGGGAAAAATAGTTAGTGGGCGTGGGTTGATCCAGCAGTACAATGATATATGAAAAGTGCAGCCTCACGGGAGCGTACCTTCGTTTTTAATATGAAAGATAGAAACACTCAAATATGCACATGGGTGAGTGAATGGCAGAGGCTTAGAGGCATCCCACGGACATAAACCTTCAGATATTAATTATTGCCTGGGTGCTTTTTAGTCTTACCTATTGAATGTTATTTTTATTTTCATGCAAAAAGAACCAATATAAAAAAGATACTAAACCAATAATAAACCAATGATATTTCTCCGAATATTATTTTTATTCTCATCCAAAGACCAATATAAAAACGACATTAAACCAATGATTAGTTCAATATAAATTTCCGTGAAGTGACTGACATTATGGATTCCGCTACCTATAAGATGGCAAAATGCGAAGCCACCTTCTCAATCTTATCAACATGCCTAGTATAAGCCGATAAATCGGCCAATAAAGTTAAATCTATATCGAAATCCATTTAAAATAGGAAACAGATGGCACACTTTAGTAGTTATTGATGACAGAGAATGCAGAAATGATCCGTTGAAATCTGCACAACTCAGTGATGTCAATTTAAACGGTCCGTGCAATGACAGGGAAGAGATCGGTTAAGCAGTCGGCTAGATAGGGTACATTTTAGTCAGCTTTGGAATTTCTCCAAGCAGTTTTCTATAACGCGACTTTTTGAAAGTTTTTCAGGCGGGTTTTTCTGGTTGAAATCCGGCAGGAATTTATTGGAATCGCAAGTTTGATAGCTAGTTTCTGCACAATGAAAGCGTCCCAGGGTTTTTGAAGGTGCTGAATCCAGATATGGAGTTAAAAAACCATTTTAACTGCAAGAAATCAAGATTTAACCTCAATTTCTTCCGCCCGATTCCGTCACCGGAATCTCCAAAAAGTCGCATTATAGACAACTCCTTTCTCCAAAACCTAATTAGAATCCAGGAAGTAGAGTTAGCTTTTCAGTGGGTTTTGTTTAATTATTGAATTTCAAAAGGCATGAATTAATTATGAAATTTGAATAAGAGTAAAATAGTAAACATTGTAGTTTAGTTTAAATATAGTAAAATTATAATTTTAACTTATGAAAATTAATAATAAAATATATATATATAGATATATTTTCCTCCATAAACTCAAACATGAACCAAAGCTAAATGCCAACGAAAATGAACACTAAACTATGAGATTGAAGAAGAATTTTGGGAGTTGGGAGAGGCTGCCAGGTGGTAAAAGTTGATAATGCTGTGATTAGCCAAATCTGCCCAAGCAAAGCCCGTAGAGAAACACCATGTAATTATATTTCTAAAATGTGGTTTGTATATGGTAATTGCGTTGAAATCAAATTTTCATTAATTTATTTTTTTATGTAATTTTTAATATGATTTTGTAATAAATATATATTAAATTAAATACTTAAAATTGAGTTAAAAACATTTTAAATTTTTAAATTATATTTTAATTTTATAATTAATTAAAAAATTAATATAATTAGAATATTATACTTTTATATTTAATTAAAAAAAATTAATGGAAAAAGAAAAATATCATATTAAAAAAATGAATATGATTAAATTTCACGTGGTTTGAATATCTCTTTTCAAAAATTAAAAATATAATTATTTCTCAGATTTCTCTGCAAACTCCATAAATGCAATGATAAACAAGTTGCATCCAGGGTTGGAATTTGACGGGCATTTTGCCCGTCATAAGTCATTTTGAACGTATTTTACGTTTAAAATTTTTAAACAAACGTTTCTTATGATGGGTTTTGAAATGTACAGAACGTTTTTTTGACGGGTTAATTTTTTGGGAAAACGTTATTACTACTTTATTTTAAACAGCGAAAAAAGGCACTAACACTTTTCATATAGGTGAATCACAATTGAATAGCGAAAAGGCACTCACACTTTTCATATGGGTGAATCACAATTTATCAAGGTTCGTGCACCAACACGTTTCATATGGGTGACTCACAATTTCTCAGGTTTCGTTGGTCAGTTAGTTTGTCTTTTATTATAGGTAAGTGTGTCACAAGGCCCCACAAATTTTATTAGACAATTTTCTATTTTATATATTTTAAATATGTAAGAATAGTGAGTTTAGAAATGAGGACGTCCCAATGGCTGCAACTTTGCCTGAGAGATATGTTAGGTAGGTAAAGAAGAGGACATTAAATTGGAAAGGATGACCTCTTGTTGCAAAGGAGCGTTGAGTGCCACGTAGCCACTTAAGCATTGCAAAGAGAGTAATGGCAGTTATTCTCAGTGGGCCTTTTTACTACATTGTGGCTTGTCTACTTGTTCATTTATGTGCACATTTTTAAAATTGTTTTTTCTTTGAAAAAAAGGGATTGGTATATGATTATCTTATTATGTATTTATCTATATAATTTATCTACATGTTTGGATAGTTTTCATAGTTTAATGATATACATTTTTATGTTGTTGTTTTGTTTATTTGAAATTCTAGTGAGATTTTTATATTAATTTAATAGGTTTTAGGAAGATTTTAGGGCATAGATTGCAATGCAATATAATAGGGTGGAGTGTGTTTCGACTTTGATAATGTGTAGGTCCATGTCTTCTACGCCTTCAACAACTATTGCATTAACAATTGGATGTTACGTGGCACTTATGACTTTTGTTAGAGTGCAACCTTTGCTACCTTTAATCCATGTAGGTATTATTTTTTAAGTATTTTACCATTTAAAAAATAAGTTTATCAGTGTAAATGTTTGAAATATATTTAAATATTTTATTTTTAAGAATATGTTTATCACTCTAAAAATGTGTTTGTTATTTGTTATTACTAATTTAGTATTGCAAGGATCTATTTTAAGTTGTGAGTTGGAAAACCATTTTCCTCTTATACAAACTCTCACAACTTAATTTTATAAGTTTGTTTTGGGTTTTGTTTTTCTCAAAAAGCCTTTTCCCTACAAATTTTTCATGAGTATTAACCAACTTAACTTGCTTCCATGGACAATTTTTTTAATTAACATTTATAATAATTTATTATTTGAGAAATAATAGGAACAATGACTAGATAAAATTCATTTGATCTAACTATTAATAAGTTTTAAGTTTAGACAGTTATTAAGCTTCAGTTTAGAGGGTTATTAAACAGAAAGTTTTGTGAGGCAATTCTAAAATGAATGCAAAGGAGAAAGAGAGTTGCCATTAGTTTAACATTCTAAGTTGAAGAGTAAGAATTTTTCAAGTGAAATATTAACAATTTTTAAATTTTCATTTATTTTTTCAATTCTACAAAATCAACATTATATTTACTTTTTTCACAGAATGTGGACTATAGCATGTGGCTTTTCCAATTTTTGACTTTTGCACCAGGAAATTCTATTGTGCTATCTTAATGCATGGATAGAAGAGTACACCTTGGTACTTGTTCACTTGGAAACAAAGCCAAAATTCCTACAATTGAAAATTCCTGCAAAATTCCTAAGAACTTACCACCATCAATGAAGTAAACATATCTAAGACATGACGTCTATCAACCATATTTTAAAATTTTGAAGATGGTTGATGTCTATCAAGCTTATTTTAAAATTTTGAGGATGGTTGTGAACCCAATCGCATAAAAACATGCTTAAAAATGGTATTTGATTATTTATGACTAACCACCTATAAGGCCCCAAAAAATAAAAATTGTCATGTGAAAGATATACACAAGCCATATATTGTCTTGTTGTTTCTCACTAATAATAAGTAAAATAAATAGTGTGGATTATATTGAGCTGGTTATACATGTCTGATGGAGTAATTGTTTTTAATGTGTTGAGAATATGTTACTGGCCAACACTCATCTATGAAAACTTTCTGAAATATTAAAACACTTAATACAATATGTTGATTTTATTACAAACCCATACCCCACTTGATTTAATGTGATTATGATGGGGGAGAGGATGGGGAGCCTAGATGATAGCCTCATGTAAAATCTACAGTCCTTGAGATGGAAATTTCCTCTCGGATAACTTTTCTGTTCACATTAGTGGAAAAAATCCATTTGTTTTCATTGAAATTGTAACATTTAACAGTGTAATCAAAACCCAAATGGAAAATTGAAAATATTGCAATATGAGCACATTGATTATAATAATGGCAGGTCTGATGTGAGTGGAATAGATTTCCATATTTGCACATAATTGTAATATCTTGTGTTTTGGAGAAGAAATTATATCGTATCAAAAACTGAGTAAAACAAACTTTAGGGTTTAACAAGTTATTAGCTTATTTTGGTCATAATTTTTTTCTTATGATAAATATGTGAAAAAACTGAACATATGTGTGTTATTGAAGGGTAACTTTTTAGTTAAAGTTTTATTGGTGAGAAGTTAATTTATTATCAAAACATTGCAGTTGAAGGGCAAAATTTTAAACATAACGTTCCTTGAAGGGAAACATAAGACCCAAAACGTCAAAAAAAAATTGTTTAACGGAAAGAGAAAAATCCAAATTCCAACCCTGGTTGCATCTAATCCTATCTGCACAGATCAAAAGCGCAAAACAGAAACTTATATCCAAGATAACGTGAATATAGGCGCGGTGCGAGATATCAATAGCATGCACACTAACGTGAATATAGGCACGGCGCAAGACATCAATACCCTTCACGCTAATGTGAATATAGGCGTTGCGCAGGACATCAATAGACAGCGCGTTGATGGGCGTGAATATAGGCGCTGTGCGGAACATCAATAGCCAGCGCTCTGATGGACTTGGGGCGACACATCAATAGCCTTGATGCTAATGTGAATATAGGCCCACCGCGAAACATCAATACTATGGATTGATGGCTTACTCTCAGAGTTAATTTTGCGAGTGTTAGATAATATTGTTTTAAATTGATAGTTTAGTCTTAATTGACATTGTTTTAAGTGGTCATTCCATTGTCTTAAAATATCTGTCTTAAACTATTTTTGTATTAAATATAAGGTTTATTTTGTAGATATTTTTGTCTTAAATTGTTTTTGTTTTAAAAAAATTCTCTCATATTTATTTATTTTGTGTTTTTAAAAGTTCTCTCCTATTTTTTGTGTGAAACTCTTTCAGAGGGAAGGATGTTTGTTGACTTCTTATTGAGGGCCTAGATTGATTTTAAGGGAATATGCTCAACATATTGTTAGTCTATGCTCATCATATGCTTAGTCTTAATGCTAATGCTTATCACCTGTTGTAGTGTATTATAGAGTTTGTTAGATTACATTGATTTTTAATAAATTTGAAAAATTAGATTTGTGTCATATGGTTCTCTTCTCACCAAATTCTCTAATAAGTTCCTCCATGATAAGTTCCTCATTATTAAGTATTGGGGTTTTCCCAGTGCATTATATTAGATATCTTTTTGGGATTCAACTGCTTTAAGTAAGTCATTCATCTACGATAATTTCCATGAGAGGTAGTCGTAAGTGACTAATTCTTCATGATTTTTGAATAGTCCACTTAGCACTCATTGCATCTACTACGATTTCCATGAGAGGTAGTCGTAAGTGACTAATTTCTCATGCTTTTTGAATAGTCAACTTAGCATTTCCATGAAAGGTACTAATTTCTCATGATCTTTGAATAGTCCACTTAGCACTTATTGCATCAGGTGATGCTCACAGGGGTGAAGAAATGGGATTGAAACTAGTGAAATAAATCACATGGCATCAATCATCACTTCCAGGGCTTCCACTCGGTAACTAGGACTTCCCAGGAGGTCACCCAACCCAGGTCGCCTTTGGCTCAAGCGCGGTTAACTATGGAGTTTTCTCCACAATCAAGCACACTTAGCTTGCTACCCCATTTGCAAAACTTTAGCAAGCATTGCGCCTCATGAACCATTCAAGCAAAGTGCTCCCAAATTATATTCATGTCAAGTGGCTCCCCACCCACAATTTTCTTAAGGATTTGATTATTCTAATTCTAATAAATTCCTCATTATTTTTTATAGCATTCATTTGTATATAATAAAATATATAACAATGTATTTTCCTAAGTTTTCACTATAGTGCAAATAAATTCCATTTATTATGGTGTTCAGATCTCCCTTAACAATTTTAAGAATGTGGGCTATAAGTTGTGAATGCGATGTATTATTCCATTAATAACAAAGTTTTCCATACTATATATAACAACTTCTTTTCCTATAATCATGGCAACAACTCACTTCTCTCTGCTTGAATTTCATATTGGACCACAAGGCCTACCTATGAGCCCTTGACTCTCAAGAGAAAAATGTGTCGTAGATCAATTATATGTCTATGGTTTAAATGTTAATGATTTGAAGGAGTGCTTTATAAAAGATTGCATTACTTTTAAAATACAAGTACATAAAAGTAGCTAACATATGAATTTTTTCTCTAAAATTAATAATAATAATAATATAATTACTATGATAATAGTACTAATATACTAATAATAATAATGATTTAATATTATAATAATAATAAAAATAATAATAATAATATAATTATTATTACTATTTAATATAATATTAATTATTATTAATATGGTTCTTATATTTATATTAATATTATTGATCATTTATATATGTGTTTCATGTTTCATATGGGCTTAAGTGTGTTTATCAACCACATTTATTAATGTGGTTGTGCTAGTATTTAAAACAATAACGGAAAAGATGGGTTGAGCAGTTGCCTAAACAGAGTATATTTTAGTCTTTTTATGTTTTCTTAGAAATCTAATTAGAAACAAGGCAGTATAGCTAGTGTTCTATGGTGTTTTGTTTAATTATTGAACTATTGAACTTCATAGGTATGAATTAACCACCACATTTGACCAAAAACTTGATTGTAGATATTGTAGCTTAGTTTAAATATAGCTAAGTTAAAGTAAAACACAATAAGAACACAAAGATAAATATGTCTACAAATATAAAATGGAAAAAAATTCCAATTTTATAAAGAATACTTACCATTTTTTCTACATATTCAAATATGAGGTTAAAATAAATTCCAAACCATGTCAAGCCATTCATAAATACATGATTTATTTCTTTAAATTTACAAAATATAAGATCAATTTTCATCTGAGGTACTCCAAATAAAACTTGACAACATATCTTGTTGAATGAAAATACAAATTTCTTATTAGTGCTTCACGTTGGAAGTATCTAAACTTTGAAACTTGACAACATATCTTGTTGAATGAAAATACAAATTTCTTATTAGTGCTTCACGTTGGAAGTATCTAAACTTTGACCAAAAATTTTCAATGGTTATATATCTATTTAATATATTAATAATTCACATTTATTATAATAATTAACTTCTCAATTTTAAAAAATAAAAATAAAATTAAAGCAGAGCAGTAAACAAAACCTTTGCTATGAATGACTACGATAATTGACACTTAAGATTAAAAATAAATAAATTGAAACGAAAACAGGGAAAAAAATATTTCAGCAAAAAAAATATTTTTCATAATGGATTATGTTTATTTTTTTTATTACAATCTAATAGTAAGAATACAATTTAATATGTAACCCGTGAAATTTTCTAAAAAATATGTAGAATTACATAGAATAGTTTGTAATTGCTCATAATTATGTTTTACATTAGTTTTTAATGTTAATCAAACCTTTCTGTTTCAACTCAATGATGTCAATATAATTGAAAAGTTCGTCTATCATATTTTAGTTTAGGATTTGATGGTTAGACAGCATTTTTTTTAATTTAATTTAAATAATATATATATAATTATAATTTTAATAAATAAATGTAAATAGGAAATTTAAATATTAAGTAATAAAATTTTTATATTTAGTTTATAGATAATGAAATTGTATAATTATATTCGTGTTTTAAGGATTTTTGATGAAAAAAGTTTTGAGAAAGAGAAATCCCATCTCCTTAATGTCTTTGTTAAGAATGGTTGTAGTAAGCTTCTACGTCAGAAGTTTTTCCTTAAAGCTTCCAAAATTTGGTATTGAAAAAAGAACCTAAAAAGTGAGTCCCCGGGGTCCATTTACCTTTTGTTCAAGGGACCACTCATAAGATTGTGACGATTCTTAAGAAGCATAATGTTCCCTCGACCTTCAGACCCCTTAACACCATAGATCCCTTCATTTTGCAAAGGATCCTATCGACCCTAAGGACATGAAGGGTGTCTATACTATTCCTTGTTCATGTGGGACACCCTATATTGGTGAGATTGGACGCTCTATTAATCAAAGGATTAATGAGGAGAACCAAGTCTTCCGCACTAGCAGAGCATGCAGAGAAGACCAAACATCTTGTTTGTATTGAGGACGCCAGTGTTATTGCTAAAGTTCCGAAGTTCCATCACCGATAAATTTAGGTAAGCCATTGAGATTGAAAGAAGGCCAAGCAATCCCAACAAAGATGATAGTTAGAAGATCAATAGTTGCTGGATCCCTGCCCTGTTTCCTAGTAGTTTCTTCCCCTTCCTCCCCTCCCTCTATTAGTAACTTTTTCTAGATTTCTAATAATAATTTTTCCCTTGTTATCCTTTAACCTGCTTTCTTTAGCTTTCTTTAGCCATAATTATTTGGTCCTCTCCCTTGGTTTCTTATTTTTAAGGGATAGTCATATTCATAACTAGATTAAATTATCGAGATATTTAAATAACAAGTTTATGTTCCATTAGACAACCTCACTAATAAATTTATATTAATCAGATACCCATCCTTTAATAGTAATACTATTATTATAACACTATTATATTATAATAAAATAAATTATTTCATTTACTAATTCTCCCTGGAGCTATTAATATATATTCCTAGTAGATAACTTTACTAATAAATTGATATTATTTAGTTACTCTAACCATTAATAATAAGAATAATAATACTATTACTATAACAAGAATATAATAATAACTAATAACTAATAGTATATTACTGTTAATATATTGATATTAGTTTAGTTAATATTATCCTTACAATTACTAATATACATAGATCTATTAAATTTGTAATTAATTACGAGTAATATTAAGATTAATATTATAACGTTGTTATAATACTATTATTATTAATATAGTTTATATTAAATCCTTTCAATTACTTTCACCAGATCTATTATTATATGTTAATGTTTCTATCCTTTTATTATAAACTCATATCTGGTAAATTTTTCACTTAAAATAATACATGATAGGTATTAAAATACTATTTGTTTTATCATATTAATATTCCTATATTTAAACAATTTGATTTGACAAATCTAGCAGTTTCTTAATCAATTTTAATTGTTTATCATGTCTCACTTAATATAATTGTTTTTTAGCCAAACCTAGCCATTGGAATGTTAGCTATTCATATTTAATTTGCAGCCATAATCGGATTCTTCAACTTGTCATGACGATGAACCGCACTCCTTTGTTTGAAATGCGTAGACAAATGTACTATCATGTGATTTACGCCAAAAAACTTTTCATAAACATGATATAGATCACAAAAGCTTCAATTCAACAATAATATCATTATAAGATTTTAAAGTAATTATATTAAGAAGTTATTTATAAAAAAAAATATTGTTATGTCACAAACCATTTATGGTAATCATTTCTAATATACTGTAATATTATTTTAAAATTACTATATGTAAATTTTATATATAAACAATATTATTTGGTTTTTATTTTCAATAATTATATTGAAAATGTGGTATATTTTATAAGGAAAAATTATTGTTATAATATATGAACAATTTACTATAACATATGCATTTTCCAACATATATAAAATTTTTCATGAGATTTATTAATAAGTATTAAATTATGTCACTCTGTTGTTTATTTTAAAAGATTATATTTCTATATATATATAAAAGATTATATTTCTATATATATATTTCAATTGAACTAAAAATATAAGATTATTTACAAATATTAATTTATAAAGATAATACTATAGAAGCATATAAATTTTTGGAAAAGTAAAAAAAATTGAAACTCAATTTTTTTTTTAAGTCTATATATGCACACCATACTAATTTAAATATTTTAAATATAAATCATTCTTAAATTAAATTTTAGATAATTTTCTAATACACAATAATTTAGTAATTAAACTTTTTTATATTAATTTTAAGTTTAATATTCATAATATAATAAACTTTAATATAAGGGACTTCGGCCAAAATTTTGCTCATCTGCTGTCTTAGGCCATATGTAATTATCTGCAGGCTTCGGCCATATGTTGATTTTCCCTCTGAAAAAAACTTTAATATAAAGATTTTTCATCTGGTTAATAAATTTCAATAATTATTTAAAATATATATATATATATATTTGATTAAATTTATTATACAAATAATAATAAATATGAGAATACGATCACTGGTTCATTGCGAGTGAGGGAAAAGAGCGGAGTGAAGCAAAACTATCAATATATTTATTATACAAATAAAAATAAATTTGAGAATACGATCGTTGGTTCATTGCGAGTCAGGGAAAAGCTAATTCAGAGTGGAGTGATGCGAAACTTTCAATATATTTATTATACAAATACAAATAAATATCAGAATGGGATCATTGGTTCATTGCGAGTCAGGGAAGAGCTAATTCAGAATGGAGTGAAAAGCTATGTCAGAATGGAGTGAAGCAAGACAGAATGTTGACTCCATTCTAACCTCCGACCTCATAGTCCAACCCACCTCCAAATTCGCATAGTTAGGTAGTTAGCCAGCGTAGCTGGGTGCCATAGGAGTCGGGGTGCATAGCTGAGGCTACAGGGAAGAGACAAGGCCGACATCCGACGTCATAGCTGAGTTTGACCTCAAAATTGCCACAGCAGGGCCACGAAGAGTTAGGGATAATAGACACTTGTAATATTTTAATGGTTATTGTGTCATGTTTTTTTTGTCTCTAGTGCTTTTTTTTCTTGGAAATAATGGAAATTCAGGTTATATTTTGTTAATTTGGTAAGATTTTTTCTAAATATTAGTTATAGTTGTTAATTTAATGGTATTGAATCTATTTCTACCAGCAAAACATAATTCAAATATTGATACTACATGATCTTCTGAATTTTTTTTTCCGAAATTCCAATCACTTTTGATCCTGCAAACCATTCCTCCACTTACACTCAGTTTTTTTAAAAAAAAATTTGTTCACATTTCAGCTAATTTATTTCGGTTTTTTTTTTTATTTTTTTGTTCACATTTCAGCTAATTTATTTCACTGCCCTTACGGAAGTAACTAAGACCGTGGTTTTATTTTGTTAATATTTTGTTTTGCACGAGTGTGAGTTACATATTTTTATATTACTTTTAGTTTATTAGTCTAAAATGCATTCTTATTCAGCTTGAGAGGCTCCATAGACGAATTTTTTTAAACAATTATTATAACGTTTCAAACACGATGATGTCTGGTTCAAGTTAAATCTTAATTTTACTCTATAGAGTTTGTTGTTAATTTCACCTTACCTTTTAAGATTCGTTGCTTAATCTGCAAAGCTTTTTTGAAATTTTAATCGCTTACAAGTTGTAAGTCATTCTCCTGGTAAGTCGCATGTGCCTCTCCTCATTTAAACCAACTGCCTACAACACAGGTCATGCAGGATTATCCCTGCAGGTGTTACTAATTGTTCGCTTGATATTCCTTTCATTTTATTATTTAGCATCGGTAAATTTTTTTTAATGTTTTGTTTACCACACGCCTAAAAATAGATAGTCTTCTTACTCTTCGCGGCTCCATCCATGTAAATGACCATAAATTGTCCAGTGCAAATTGTCTACATCATAATAAAGTGATAATTTATTACTCTTGGTTATCATAAACCTATGAGTGAACAAAACTAAATACTGGTGTTGCATAGTAAAATACGAATTCAACGTTTGCACCAAAGCTTCAATTTGGTTGATTGTTAATAAGTTTGTTTGGATAGTAAATGACTTTGAGAATAAAAATATGCGAGTAATGTTGAAAATAATAATCTCAATCACTGCAATAAAGAGTATGAAGGCAGCCATATTTGTGATAGGTATTTTTGTAAGTTGCATTTCTGTTTGAAGATGGAAAGACTCCAATTATTTGGAAACTCAGCAAAGGCATTTAAAGCATCTAATGTACTTTGGTAAATAGATATGCGTAAGCATTCATTGCATTCATTCAACGACTATTGCCCACACTCTAGATCCCAAGTCTCTCAGGAGCAAATGGTGGAGAAAATTTTGGTACTCTAGATCCCAAGTCTCTCAGGAGAAAATGGTGGAGAAAATTTTGGTGGGAGGTGAAAACAACAGTTACAATATTTTGATTGTGTTATTGCATGTGAAATTTTAGTTTTTACATGGTGGATGAGCCCCAACCTCATGTCAATGTATTTTCATGTTTTAGAATTTAATATAAGTTTTTATTGTGTTGCTCCAAATCTACTTTGTTATTTTTGTTGTGAGGGAATATTATTCATTAAGTCTCTGAAATATCCAGGTTCGTGAAATCCAATTCTGTGAAATACCTCTATCAGTGGGCGAAGGTAGCTGGGTGAAATCAACTTAGTAGCTTCGCCACAGTCGAGGTTCGTGAAATCCAAGTTTTTGAAATACCTCTGTCGTGGGCGGGGCGAAATTAGCTTTGCGATGGGCGAAGCTCGCTGCGCCAAAGTAGCTTCGCCATAGTCATAGCGCTCTACCCCTCCAAGAAAATTAAATTTCCTAAATATTTCTAATGTCTTATGAGAGCAGGTTAAATATTGTTAGTGTAAAAACAAGTGTTTTTACTAGCAGTAAGAATTGTTTTGAGGGTAGATTGTTTTTAGAATATTTGGGCAGATTGCTTTTAGAATATTTACCAGCACTTAGAAAGTTTTTTTTTATGCTCAGAAATGACAACATCAAGCACAAGCTTGATTAATTCTCAAACACCTCAGTTTAATGACAAAAATTATGATTATTGGGCTGTTACAATGAAGGCCCTGTTTTCTTCTCAAGACATTTGGTATTTCGTGGAGAATGGTTTTCAAGAACCAGTAGATGCAACATCATACAATGCCTTACCTCAACAAGTAAAAGGTTTGTTAAGGGACAACAGGAAGAAGGATTCAAAAGTCATGTTTTTTATTTTCGAAGTAGTTCATGAAAGTATTTTCCCAAGGGTTGCAGTAGCAACGAAATCCAAGGAAGCATGGAACACCCTCTAGACAGCCTACCAAGGCATGGAAAAAGTCAAGACAGCAACGCTGCAAATGTTGAGGAGATATTTTGAAACACTTTGTATGAAAGAGTCTCAGAATATAGACTCGTTTTTTACACATGTAAGTGGGTTGGTTACTCAAATCAGGTCTCATGGTGAGACAATTGAGGAAAGAAGAATAGTTGGAAAGTTTTGAGAAGTTTGCCAGCAAGGTTTGAGGCCATTGTTGTGGCCATAGAAGAGACAAAGGATCTCTCACAGTTCTCAGTGGATGAGCTTAATGCATCACTGATTTCTCATGAACATAGACTTAATAGAGCAGCAAGTTCCTCATTGGAGCATGCCTAAAAGACACAAGTATCATTTAGTCAAGGTCAAGGCAGAGGAAGATCATATGCTAGAGGAAGAGGAAGAAGTCCACACAGAAGTGGAAGAAGCAGCCATTCAAGCTCAAATGGAAGAGGAAACAATCAAAATCCAAGTCAAGGCCCAAGCCAAAATCAAGCACAAGGTCGGAGGTATGATACATCTCAAGTTCAATGTCATTACTATAATAAGTATGGTCATTCTGCAAATGAATGTAGAAAGAAGCAATATGATATTAGCAACAAACCAAGTGTAAATTTCACAAGAGAAAATCAGAACCATGATAGCATGTTTTTAGCTTGTAATGTCGCACAAGAAAAACAGAGGGATATTTGGTATCTAGATTCAGGGTGTAGCAACCACATGTCAGGAAACATAGAAATTTTTTCTAATCTAGATGAAAGTGTGAAATCTAAAGTGACATTATTGGCTAATTGCAAAGTCTCTGTCATGGGAAAAGGAAGAGCTAATATTCTAACAAAGAAGGGGGAGAAGAAATACATCTCAGATGTTTACTTTGTCCCCGATCTGAAGCATAATGTCATGAGCGTTGGACAACTCATGAAGAAAGGTTACAATGTCTTCTTCAAAAATGATATGTGCACAATTTTGGATAGGCCTCCAAGAAGACCGTTGATTGAAAAGGTTTAGATGAAAAACAATATAATTTTTTCCCAAAAAATAATATTAGATTTGCAGAAAGAAGGTGCAGAAGCACAACTGTCTATGAACTCACAAGAAGATGGAAGAAAAGTGGCAGCTGTCACACAAGTAAACTTTTAAGCAGAGGTAAAAGATGAAAATCGGTTATGGCACTCGAGATTTGGACATCTCAACTTTGGAGGTTTGAACTTGTTGCATAGGAAAGACGTGGTGAAGGGTTTACCACTCATAGAAAAACCAGACAGCATATGTGAAGGATGTATCTTGGGCCAGCAACATAGAGAGACATTTCCAGCAGGAAAGTCAATGAGGGCAAAGGCACCTTTAGACATTGTATACTCAGATTTATGTGGACTAGTGCAGACAACATCAATTGGTGGCAGCCACTATGTATTGACCTTCATAGATGCCTACACAAGGAAGACATCGATCTATCTCCTAAAAACGAAAAGTGAAGTGTTTGAGCGCTTTCGCCAATACAAGGCTCTTCTTGAGAAGAAAAGTGGACACTGCATCAAAGTCCTCAGGACTGGCAGAGGTGGTCAATATATCTCAAATGACTTCCTTTGATTTTACAGGGAGCATGGAATTCACAAGCAATTTACAACAAGATATAAACTGCAGCAAAATGGTGTGGCGAAAAGAAAGAAAGGGACCATTATGGAAATGGAAAGGAGTATGTTGAAGGTAAAGCATTTGGCAAATGACAATTGGGTTGAAGTTGTCGCTTGTGCAACATATATCTTCAATAGATGTCCAACCAAAAGTGTTCAGAACATTGTTCCTGAAGAGGCATGGAGTGGAAGAAAACAAAATGTCACTCACATTAGAGTTTTTGAATGTGTGTCATATGCACATGTCTAAGATGAGTTGTGGAAGAAGTTACACAAAAAGGGGGAGAAATGTATATTTGTTGGATACAGCGATGAATCCAAGGGATACAAGCTCTACAATCCATCAACCAAGAAGGTCATAATCAACAGATAGGTGCAGTTCATAGAAGAGGAAGCATGGGATGGAATTTTAGAGAAGACTGTCAATTTCAAAGCATGTATACTACATGAGGACTGAGAGGAATTAACAACAGCAAGTAATTCCCCAACAGTGACTCCCTCTACTCCTATTCAAGCACAACAAAGTAAGTAACAAGCAACACCATTAAAAAATAATAGGATAGTTTCGCGTAGACAAGCAAGTGCTTCTCCAAGAACATGGTGAAGTGCGATACCAAGTGACATGTCAAGCCCATCTTCAGCAAGCACAAGAAGACCAAAGTTCAGAAATTTAAATGAAATTTATGAGCAACATGAAGTTGATAGTAGCATAGGTCTGAATTCCTTATTTACATTATTTTGTCATGTAGATGACCCAACCCACTTTGAAGATGTAGTCAAAGAAGAAGTGTATGTTGCACAACTGCCTGGTTATGAGATTGAAGGCCAAGAAGACAAAGTATATCGGTTGAGGAAAGCTATTTATTGGTTGAAGAAAACAGTGCACGCAAGGTACAGAAGGATAGATGCTTACTTGTTGGACAATGGTTTAAACAAATGTGATGGTGAGCCTAATATCTACATCAAAGAGAGTGAAGATAAGAGTCTCATTGTCGTCTTATATGTAGATGATTTGATTTTTACAGGCAGTGATGATTTCCTCATCATCGATTTCAAACAAGTCATGAAGAGTGAATTTCAGATGACTGACTTGGGATTGCTAAGATATTTTTTGGGCATAGAAGTGAAGCAAACAGAAAATGGAATTTTTATCTCTCAAGAAATGTATGTGGCAGAAATTTTGGAGAGGTTTAAAATGCAGAATAGTAAGACTGCAGCAACTCCAAGTGTCATAGGGTTGAAGTTGAGCAAAGAATATTGGATTAGCAATGTCAATCTGAAATTACACAAAAGCATGATAAGAAGCTTGATGTATTTGACTGCCACTAGGTTGGATATAATGTATGCAGCAAGTTTGGTGTCAAGGTTCATGGAGACACCCAAGCACACACATTGGCAAGCAGTGAAAAGGATTCTAAGGTATGTCAATGGGACAAAATAGTATATTATTTAGTACACAACAACAAGTGATTTCAAGCTGGTTGGTTACACTGATAGTGATTGGGAAGGCAGTGTCGATGACAGAAAGCGCACATCAGCATATGTTTTTCATTTGGGTTCTGGAGCCATTTCACGGGCCTCCAAGAAGTAGCCAATGGTGTCACTGTTAACAACATAAGTTGAATATGTCACAACAACAATAGCAGCATGTCAGGAAGTTTGGATGAGAAGGATGTTGAGGGATCTTCGTCATGACCAAGAGGGAGGGACAACTATTTTCTGCAACAACACCTTAGCAATTGCATTGTCAAAGAATTTTGTCTTCCACAAGAAGACCAAACATATTGATGCTAAATTTCATTTTATTAGAGAGTTTATTAACAATTATGAAATTGTGTTGCAACACTGTAGGTCACAGGAACAATTTGCTAATATTTTCACAAAGCCATTGGCAGGTGAAAGTTTTGTTTATGTCAGAAACTATTTGGGAATTGTCAATAGCGACAATTTTGATTAAGGGGGAGTGTTGGAAATAATAATCCCAATCACCGCAATAAACAACTTGATAGCAGCCATACTTGTCAAACGTATTTTTGCAGGTTCTGTCTCTGTTTGAAGATGGAAGGACTGAAGGCAGGCGCGAACCATTCTGAAACTCAAAAAAGGCATTTAAAGCATCTAATGTACTTTGGTAAATAGATATGGGAAAGAATTCATTCAACGACTATTGCCTGCACTACAAAAACACCTGGGTGATTCTGATCACACTCAACAACAACATCATATTAATTATTTTTCTCTGTCATGAATTAAATGTAAAATCGTATGTTGAGTTAAATATGAATGTAAAATTTATTTTGATAGGTTAGAGAGTAATATAGTTGGAGAGAAAGAGAGCGTAAGTCTCTCAAGAGAAAATGGTGGAGCAAATTTTTGTGGGCGCGTGAAAACAACAGTTACAGTATTTTACTGTGTGTTATTCCACGTGAAATTTTAGTTTTTACTTGGTGAATGGGCCGCAACCTCATGTGAATGTATTTTCATGTTTTAGAATTTAATACTAAGTTTTTATTTTGTTGCTCCAAACCTAGAATTTTTTTGTCATGAGTGAATACTATTCATTAAGTCTCTAAAATATCTCCGCGAAATCTAGGTCCGCGAAATCCAAGTCTGTGAAATAGCTTTGCCGTGCACGAAGGTACCTACATGAAATTAGCTCCATGGTGCATGAAGCTAGCTGCACGAAAGTAGATTCAAGAGAGTCATAGCTCTCTTCCCCTTCGTGAAAATTAAATTTCCTAAATATTTCTAACAAGTAAATTTAATCGGTTACATCAGGGTGAGGAGAGAGGACCCAAAGTAGTGGGGAAAATAAGAAATGATACCGACTCAACTTATGGAAAGGAGCCTGAGGTTGCTTTCGTTAGAAATTGTAGCATGTTAGAGTGCTAAATTTAGGAGAGTTATTTAATTGAGTCAAGTATAGTTAATTTATATTTTGTGAAAAGTTGAATTTACAGTTTGTTTGGATGCGAAGTTATTGTAAATTAAATTTGTGGGATCAATACAAGAGAAACTAAACATATGGTTTGTGTTTGTCAAATTGTGTTTCTTCTCAACTAATCATATAGTTTGTTCTTTTCAAATTGTGTTTCTTCTCATCTTTGAATGTGTGATTTCATTCTCCATTAGTAATATATTTGTATTCTCTCTCTTTATCTCATACAATTGTGTTGTCTTTGTTAATGTTTTACTGCTCTATACTCGGCTTTTGCAGTCCTGAGCTCAGTCCCAATAAGCCTAACTACCAAAGAAGTATTGGTTCTATATGTAAATGAAGTACATTACTTGGTGAATGGCACACTGGATGCTTTTTTCTATTACATGGTCCTTTACGGTAATCAAACCAGTCTCGGGCCTTAGAGGAATTTGCAGAGAATTTGACAAATGAAGCATTGTCCTCTGCATCTTCAATAATTGTTCCAGGTGGAAATAAGCCAAGTTAATCCTCAAAATTTAGGAGCATGGTAGGATTGACCTGTTTATCCAGTGATGGGTAAAAATTGGAAACCAAGTAAGATGTTTTAGTTGGAATGGTTTTATCTTAATCATTGGTGTGTATTTTATGATGAAACATATATATATATATATATATATATATATATATATATATATATATATATATATGTATGTATGTATGTATGTATGTATGTATGTATGTATGTATGTATGTATGTATACATACATACATACATACATACATACATATCTATATATATATATATATATATATATATATATATATATATATATATCTATATATATATATATATATATATGACGTGAAATATGTTAAATTTCCCTTCTTTTAATTAGTTTGTTAACTTTGGATATTTTAGAAGGGAAAAAGGAAAGATATCATTTGTTATATAAATTTGTAAGGAGAGGATTTGGCTATAAAGGTGCAATATTTTTTTTTTTTGTGAAATATTATTTTGAAAGAGGAGTTTTATTTTTTGGTCGATTAATTTTATTAAGACTCAAGACATTAGATACATATGGAGAAGTTTAATGCTGTGAATTTTTCCCTATGGAAATCAAAGAAGGAGGATATTGAAAGAAACCGTCATCAATGACGGATGAAGAGTGGAATAAGCTAGGTAGAAAGACAATTGCAACAATCTGCCAATATCTAGCAAAGAATGTGAATTTCAGTGTGTCCGCATAAAAGACAACAAAAGGATTATGGAGGAAGCTCCATGATCTATATGAGAAGAACACGACATCAAACAAAGTATTCTTCATGAAGAATCTTTATAATCTCAAAATGAAGGAGGGTTCTTTAGTTACTGAGCACTTGAATGAATTTAATATTATACTAATCTACTTGCCTCTATTAAAATCATTCTAGATGATGAAATTAGAGGCATTTTGTTATTTTGTTCTATGCCAGACAGCTAGGATAATTTAATTGTAGTTATGAGCACTTTAGCAACTTCACGCACCTGAATTTTGATGATGTCAGCAACAATTTAATGAATGAGGAGTTGCGATGCAAGTCAATTGCCGAAAATCAAGGAGGAGAAGATCTAGCTCTAGCTGATCGTGGTAGGATAATTGATCAAGGTCTACAAGGGAAATCAAGATCGAGAGGCCAATCAAAATCAAGGAGGAGTAGGATCATCTTCTTTCATTGTGGCAAGCGTGGGCACATGATGAAAGAATGTGGATTCTGGAAGAAAGGACAAAAGGATCAGAGACCGCTGAGTACAAATCACAAGCCATTCAGCAAAAACGAAGGTGAGACTACTTCTGTAACCACATATGGTGATGTGTTGTTTATTGTTTCATTAGAGGATGCATGTATATATACATCTACCAGTAGCTTTGATTCGATCCTTCAATCTGGGGCATCTCACCATGTAACCTCATGTAAAGATAATTTTGTTGCATATAATCCTAGTGATTATGGTAGAGTCCATTTGGGGAATAATGATTTTTGTAGTATTGTTGGAGTGGGAGATGTCCAAATCAAGATGAAGGATGGAGAAGACATATTTTTGAAATAGGTCAGGCATGTACCAGAAATCTGCACGAGTTTGATCTCTATGGGATGACTGTATGATGGAGGCTATTCCATAAGCTTTGGAAAAGGAGGCTGGAGATTTAGCAACGGAGTATTGGTCATGACCAAAGTACCCAATATAAGAAGATTATATACATTGAAGGCATTGATAGAAAAAAATAGATTTGATTGTTGTCACAAAAGAAGGAAATGCAGTACATTTTTTGCATAAGCGCTTGGGTCACATGAGTGAGAAGGGCTTAAAAATCCTTGTTGGTAAAACTTTATTCCCAGTTTCAAATCCTACAATCTTGATCTTTGTGAGCATTGTATATATGGTACACAAAGAAGGGTTTCATTCCTTGGAGGTGGCCATGAAAGAAAGAAAAATGTGTTAGAATTGATACACTCAGACATGTTTGGGTCTGTTAACATCAAATAATTAGGAGGAGTATCATATTTTTTCACATTTATAGGTGATGCATATAGGAAGGTTTGGGTGTATCCTATGAAAAGTAAAAGTTAAGTGTTTGGAATATTTCAAAAATTATAGGCTGCTGTTGAAAGAGAGACTAACAAATTGCTCAAATGTTTGATAATAGATAATGGTGGCGAATATTGTTCAAATGCATTCAATGAATATTGTAACAGGTTTGACATAAAGCATGAGAAGGCTGTACCTGGTACTCCTGAACAAAATGGTGATGCAGAAAGGATGAATCATACCATTATGGAGAAGGTGTGAAGTATGTTGTCGAATTCTGGTTCAGAGAAGAAGTTTGGGCTGAAGCAGTCAGGACCGCCTGCTACCTCATAAATATATCTCCAAATACAACCTTGGATGGTGGTATCCTTGAAGATGTTTGGACTAGTAAGAAGTTGAATTATTCTCACTTGATTTTTTTTTGATGTGAAGCATTTGTACATATTCCCAAAGAAAATAGAACTATGTTAGATGATAAATCTATGAAATACATTTCTCTGGGTTATCCGGATGAAGAATTTGGTTATCGTCTATGGGATCGAGTCAAAAATAAAATTATTAGAAGCAGGGATGTTATATTTAATGAGTCAAAAATGTTTAAGAGAACTGTAGGTGAGCTAGAGGTCAAGAAAGTTATTGAGAGGTTTTAAGATCAACATGAAGATATCCCACCAATGTAAGAAAATGGACAACAAATTCAGAAGAAGGAAGAAAAACAAATGGAAAACGAAGAACACTAAGAAGAAGGAATCTTGTAGGAACCTTTATAGGAGATTCAACCTATAATGCACCAACATAGTCTGTTCGTAATCTTCTAGGCCTCATAGGCCTTCACAAAGGTATCCTCCTTCAAACTATATTTTATTGACTAGTGAAGGTGAACCTAATTGTTTTCAAGAAGCTTGCAAAGTTCACCACAGAAAAGAATGGAAAAAAGCGATGGAGGGAGAAATTAACTTTTTGATGGAAAATAAAACTTGGGAGTTGGTAAATCTCCCAAAAGGAAGAAAGGTTCTACAAAACAAATAGGTTTATAGGATTAAGCACGAAGATGACGAAAAGAAGGAGAGGTATAAAGAAAGGCTGGTGGTGAAAGGATTTACCCAAAAAGAAGGTATTGACTTCACTAAATTTTTCTCATTTGTTAAAATGTCATCCATTAGATTCATTATTGGTCTTGTTGTTGCTTTAGATTTAGAATGTGAACAATTAGATTGAAAAATTACTTTCCTTCATGGTGAATTGGAGGAAGAAATTTATATGGAGCAGCGAGAAGGCTTCATTGAAAAAGGAAAATAAGACCTTATTTGTAGGTTGAAGAAGAGTCTCTATGGGTTGAAACAAACTCCTCGAAAATTGTTCATGAAATTTGATTCATTCATGTTGGAACATGGTTTTCATAGGTAGGAAGCTCACCATTGTGTCTATATCAAGAGGTATGATCAAGGAAAGTATACCATATTATTTTTATATGTGGATGACATGTTGATTGTTGGGCATCACAAGAATGAGATCAATAGGTTGAAAAAATATTTGGGCATCAAATTTGCAATGAAGGATTTGGGATCAGCACAATGGATACTGGGCATGAGGATTATGCGTGACAAGAAAAACAAAAGGTTGTGGCTATCACAAGAAAAATATATCAAGGAGGTGCTTGACAGGTTTAATATGAAGGATGTCAAGCCAGTTGGTACACCCGTTGTAGCCACTTCAAGCTGAGTACTGAGTTATGTCCTAGTGATGACAAGGAGAAGGAAGAGATGACTAGGATTCCTTATGCTTCAGCAGTTGGTAGCTTGATGTATGCCATAGTATGACTACAACACAACGGGAGGTTTTAAGACAATATTTAAGAAAATTTTTGAGTAAATTGTCATAACTTAAGACAAAAGAAAACTTGTGTATTGTCTCAAATATTGTCTTTAAGCGGGTGTCTCAAATTAAATTATCTTAAAAATAAATTGTCTTAAAATATTGTCTCTATAAAGACAATATATAACACAAACCTTTCTATCTCCCCAGAGACAATTTCATTTTCATTTTTGTCTCTTCAAAGACAATTTCACATTTGTCTCTTTAGAGACAATATAAAATAATGAATCTAGAAAAATATCTCACCATTGGAATAAACCAACATTAAAATTATTTAATTAAAAATAAACTACAATATCATTGATTAATTTATATAAGGACATAGTGGAATCGAACCACCAACCTTCTACTTATAAAGAAGGTACTCTTCCATTGAGCTAGCATCCTTTAAAGATTCACAATAAAAATGGCAATAAAAATAATAGGTATTAAAAATAAATTGGTTAAACAAAATAATAATACAATTAAAATTAACTTAGAGGAAAATTCAACTAAAAAATAACCACGCAAGAAAAAATTAAGAAATTAATAAAATAATGTCATGTAGACAATTTTTTAATATTTCATTTTTATTATTTTACTTTTACCAAAATCAGCCAAATAAATGTCACTTTTATCAAAATAACTATATATATATATATAAATTAGTTTATTAACACAAGATTTAATAAAATTTGGTAATTCAAAATTTAATATATTGTTTCAAATTTATTATATAAATTCCTAAATATAAGGAATGAATTTAGTGATTGATAAAAAATGATTAAAATTAGTAACATGTGTTTTAACAATATTTCTTTTTTCAATATAAAAACAATTATGCACAAAAAATAACATCATCAAATAAATTTTTCCAAATATTTGAATTGAAAATATTTATTAACAAAAATTACTTGCCTTTTCTCATTTTTTTAACTAATAGCTAATAAACAAGTTAATTTTTTTTTAAGATAGTCATCACAAACCCTCTCCCCGTTTTTTTCCATATGTAATGAGGCTAATTGAGATTCCTTTTGTGGTGCAATATGAGGGTCTCCTACATTATATAACCATTTATCTTAATATATATTATTTATATCATGTTGTATATATAATTTTCAACTATTATTATTATTCAGAATAAGTTTACATGATTAAAACAAGAATTAAGTTTTACAAATAATAATACTTATCTAAATTAATAATAATTCAATTCTAATTTCCATTGCCTGTTAGAGAGTCCCTTTGAAAGTCTCTCATATTCCTCCGATTTTGGTTCAAAATTCCTTGAAAAGCGGTAACTCTTGAAAAAAAAAATCTTAAAATGAAAAGTGGTAAATCTCTTTACAAAAATCTCATATTCCTCTGATTTTGGTTCAAATTTCCTTGCTTCCTCTGTGTAGAACCCATAATAGTGAAGTGTCATAGAATCACCTGTACATTGAAAATTATAAAGTGAGAGAAGCATCATAAATTTTGAAATATTAAAAAATAGTGAAAAGCTGTAAATTTTGAAAACAAATCTTAAAACGAAAAGTGGTAAATCTCTTTAAAAAAAATCTCATACTCCTTCAAAGTGGATTCTAGTTCAAAATTCCTTTCTTCCTCTGTGTAAAATCCAGAATAGCCAAGTGTCATAGAATCCATAATAGCCAAGTGAGAGAAGCATCATAGACATTGAAATCTTGAAAAAAAATTCTTAAAACGAAAGGCGGTAAATCTCTTAAAAATAACTTCACATATTCTTTTGATTCTCCGTGTAGAATCTAGAATAGCCTAGTGCCGTAGAATCGCCTGTAATTTGAAAATTATAAAGCGAGAGAAGCATCATAAGTTTTGAAATCTTAAAAAATAGTGAAAGCCATAAATCTTCAAAAAAAAATCTTAAAATGAAAAGCCCTAAGTCTCTTAAAAAGAAAATTCTCATATTCCTCCGATTCTGATTCAAAATTCCTTGCTTCATTTGTATAGAATCCAAAATAGCCAAGTGCTTTGAAATTATAAAGTGAGAGAAGAATCATAAATTTTGAAGCCTTAAAAAACCTTGAAAAGTGCTAAATCTTGAAAAAACAATGGAAATGAAAGTTTTTGAAAAAAGATAAATATTTAAAATTTTAAAAATATTACTAATTTTATGAATTATGTTTCTATATATTTGTATATAGAAAAATATATTATTAATATTATATAAAATATTATATTATTGATAAATTTCTAAAACATAAAAAGAAAGAAAGAAAGTGTATCAAAGTTAGATGTAATTTCTCAATAAATGGGAATAGAAAGTGGCAGTTTTATGAAAAAAGATAATATTTAAAATATTTCTAGTTTTATGAATAATGTTTCTAAATGTTTGTGCATAGAAAAATATATTTTTAATATTCGAGGAGTTAGAAATTTTAATTTTTTTTCTCTAATTAATGATCAAACCATAATTTACCCTTCCTTGGATATTAATTTTATTTGATAAATATTTAAGATTTTAAAAATATTACTAATTTTGTGAATTATGTTTCTAAATATTTGTGGATAGAAAAATATATTATTAATATTATATAAAATATTATATTAATAATAAATTTGTAAAACATTAAAATAAAGAAAGAAAGAGTATGAAAATTAAATGTAAAATCTCAATAAATGGAAATGAAAAGTGGTAGTTTTCTTAAACGTGAAAAAACATAATATTTAAAATATTTCTAATTTTATGAATTATGTTTCTAAATGTTTGTGCATATAAAAATATATTATTAATATTAGATGAGTTCAAAATTTTAATTTTTTTTTCTCTAATTAATAATCAACCCATGACTTGTCCAGCTAGGGTAGCTCAAGTGGCGATGGCCGTGGAAATGAAGTCTCACCGAACCAGAGATCTTCGGTTCGAGTCTTGTGCTACCCTCCCATCATAGCGGGGTGAATAACGGATATGTAAACATGAAAATCATAGTCGTGCCAATCTTAACAAAAAAAATAAAAAATCAACCCATGATTTACTCTTCCTTAAATTATAATTTAATTTTTAATATTTAATATAGTTTTATGTCATTTCAACACCATTCATGTTTAACGTAGGTAAACCATATTATTAAAAAATTCAACTATACCCAAATTAGATAATTAAAATTTTCCATGTCATATTAGGTACCTGTATCTCTTTTTAATTTTAAAAGATTTTGATTGGATTACATATTATGACATGAAAATTCAATGTTAAGTTTTTAAAATCAAATTTCCTCTAATGAAAATAAAATATCAATAACTCACAATTTTTATTAATTTTAGTTCATTTATAATTACAATACAATTTTTAATTAAATAGTTAAAATAAAAATACATCCAAATTAAAATCACAACTAAAATTATATCAAAATCACTCTCTATACAAATTAAAAAAAAAACACTTTACAAAGCTGTCACAAATCTTAGTAAATTGAAAATGATAATTTTGAATGGAATGGTTGAAAACGCAATAGCAATATTTACATTAATGTCGGACCCAAAATAACAAAATAATAAAATCCGTTGCAACACAAATATGATAATAACTTTTCCATTTTAAGATATTTTAAATCTCATAATTTCGGTGTATCTTTGGCTCACCTGATCCTACGTCGATTTTTTCCTTCAACCTGGTTTCTTCGATTTTGCATTATGACCATAGCTCATTGAATGGAGTAGCTTCCTTTTTCCCATAGAAGCTTAATGTGAAGTTGCTCCATTCCTTTAGTAGTGCATTGAGCACTATGATAGTCATTTCCTTGTCAGACATTATCTCTCCCAACTCATGGAGTTGGTGCCTTATTTCTAACACCGTCATAAAGTAGAGGTCATTCCTTCTTCTTTTGATATCATCATCTTGTAGAGTTCTTTCCTTAGCGAGATCACTTCTCCTACAGGGCTTCCAGAGAATAATTCTACAGGTTTGTCATATGTTTATTTTGATGTTTCTAGTTTTGAGACATAGGGATGAGGGGATCCTTGATGGATTCTATGAGAATCCTTTGAGCCCTTACTCCCCCTTTCATGTACTTTTTAAGAGATTGAGATTCTTCCTTTGGATTTTTTTTTTTATTGAGCCCTTAACATGTTCCACAACTTCATTTTATATCAAGATTAA
This sequence comes from Pinus tabuliformis, assembly GCA_031772625.1. NCBI lineage: Eukaryota > Viridiplantae > Streptophyta > Pinopsida > Pinales > Pinaceae > Pinus > Pinus tabuliformis. The sequence goes on from CM062818.1 coordinate 279,738,822, forward strand.
ATCTATCCTCTTCTTCCATGCAAGAAATATTGATGACCCAACCAACCTATTGCTCTCCTTGCAAAAATTGATTTTGATAGATTCATATGTGGGAATAAGCATAATTTCCTTTGAAGATACTCCTCGACAAAAATATCTTCAATCTGCTTCCTTCTTGCTTTTGATGATGATATGATAATAGAATATTTCTTATTGAAGAATATGTATTCCTTCAAATAGTGATCCTTGTCTTAGAGGGAGATCACCTTGACTTCTTGATGATGTTAACAACTTCTTTATTTCTTCTTTTGGATGAGTAAAATGGGGTTAGCATCAAAAGGCTACCTTCCAAATAATTTAAGGAGAGTAGGTCATATTTAGAGGAGGCCAACTCAAGGAACCATAAGCAAGAAAAGGGGGAAATTATCTAAACAATATGGTTAGAGTACGCATCAAAATCCCCATCCTTGAATGAAATGGTGGTTTAGACAGGGCTTATGAGAGAATATGGGATGGAGGGTAGATTAGCATGGTCAGAAAATGAGAGAAGGGTTTTATATACTAAAGGAATATGGGATGGAGGTTATGTCTGAGTTCAGTGAGGCTTTTAGCTTGTTTGAGAGCAATGGAGGTGGATGTATCACAACAAGGGAGCTTGGGATAGTAATGCATTCTTTAGGTCGAAACCCCAATGTATATTGGAAGTGGTCCAAATTTTTTATATTCAATAATCTAGTACCAAATACAATCAACCACAAAAGATTAGTTCTAATCTGCCTGTAAATGCAGCATATTAAATACACCATTCCAAATTTATTTTTTTCAGGAGAATCAAAGAAATAGATGAGTTTGGTCATCCATCGCCTCCATATAGAGTAAATAACAACCAGACCCACTCTTTCCTTTATGACACAAATTCTCCCATGCCAAGATGAAGCTGGAAAGATACATTTAATGATATTATTAGGCAAAGAAAAAATATGAAGCCCATATACAGAGATGCTCTGAAGGACTGCTTGAACTCTACTGAACTTGCCTCCTAGGGAGAGCCACCTGTGTGCCCATCATAAGAGTCTACAATGGATTTTCTCTATATGTCAACTCCAATCCTTAATTCCGTAACAATTAGGTTGGAGCATGGATCTAAGATATTTAAAATTTTCATCTAATGCAGTGCAGATAATACCAAAAATATGATAAATTTCTAGTACCAATGCATCATCTAGGTAGGCAGAAATCATATGAAATTTAATATTATTCATGAGTAGTCCAGAGACTGATCAAAAGAGGTCAATCTACCCAAGAGTAATACATCATCGAAAAAAATCAAAGGAGTAATTGTGACTTGTCTACCTACACACTTGCATCCAAAATTATATTTAATCCATCTACCTCCACATCTGCAACCAAAATTTCCACCCTTGTGAATTTTGTGACTAATTCTTCCGCAATCCAATCTTTTATCCTCAATGTATACTTTTGGCAAAAGTTGTCATAGATATTTTGAAGTAGGCATATTGTCTACTAACGAATATTTTGTAATTTTCCTCTACCATCCTTGTAGAAATTATGGTGTAGATTTTCAGCTACTCATGAAGTTTTAATCAAAATCACAAAAGACAAACCTACTCTACTTCTCTGCGGAAGTTAGTTCATAACTTAGAACAAAAATTTCATACATGCAATAAGAAATAACACAAATGACACAAAATTTTTCCAAGGGAAAGTAATATGCTAAAAATACCAATGTCTTCTTACATTAATATGATGAATAGAAATGCCCACGGGGCTTTGGATTGATGGTGAATGGGTGTGCTGTTAAGACACTCCTTGTGATAGGTCACCGGTTCAAATCCCCTGTGGGTACTTAGGTTAGTCTTAACTAGAAAAAAAAAAAAAATATGATGAATAGAAATGTATTACAATTGCTTTTCTCAACTGAGAACAATCTGCAAGTGAATAACCTGTCCCTCTGCTCACTAAGAAGCTCTGAAGTAGATCTAGTAAATTTCTACCTCTTCTTGAGCCCATATTTCCTTGCACAATTCCTTAAGAAATTAAGCCCCTATTATTTAGGAAATTTTATAAAATGGATTGTGCAATTCCCAAGGTTCGTCATCTCATTGCATGCAACACCCGTACACTCAAGACTATTCTACAATTGATGCTACACTTCCTTGGAATCTCCACCACAACTGGGAAAATCAAATTCTCCATGCACTAGATATTTTGGGTTGATTGATCAGTTAACTGGATGATCAATGAGTTTGACTAAATTCCCACTACACAATTGGCCTTCCACTAGTTCCTCAAGTAGTTGGAACTAGTTTAACTAAAAATAACTTGAGATAACTCACTTTGATTGCTACAAATTAGCAATGATACATCCTTAATTGAACTCTAATTGCTCTAGCTTAAATTTATTGAGTAAACCGGGTGACACAAGCCATCTCACACAATTCAACTGCATACAAGTTGTCCGTTGATGTGGAAATTCATATTTTCTCTACTTAACCAAGGAAATATCAAATTGAAAATTGATTACTGCATTTTTGAAGACTCCTTCTATGCAGAAAAAGGATTATCAAACACCCCTATCTTGCACCTATGGAACTTGAACTTACTCTTGATAAAGATTTTTTCAAAATGTCAACCTCTTGCTCCTTTGTCGGAATGGAGTGTAGCAACATCATCTGCCTCTAGACATAGTCCCGTAAATGGTGATACTAGATATCTATATTCTTGGATCGGTCATGAGATACATGATTCTCAGAGAGAATGATGCAACTCTGATTATCATAATTGGATCCAACATCTAACCAAATAGTCCAATAAGTATCTTTCTCATCCATATCACCTCAGATGTTGCTTGAATTGTAGCCTTGTATTATGCTTATGTCTAGCTGAGCACCACATATCTTTGCTTCCTATTGTACCAAGAAACAACGGTGGACGCAACACTAAAAATTCCAATTGATGTACTCTTTCGGTCTGATGGACTTCATGCCCAATATTCATCTATGAAGTTGCACAACTTCAGTCCCTTTGCTTGTTTGTACCATAGTCCAAACTGGGTAGTGCCTCTAAGGTACCGTAAAACATGCTTAGTTGCCTTCCAAAATAGTTTGGTTTACCTAACCATAGCTTGGCTTATCTGGTTGGCTTCACAACACATATCTAGTCATGTTTTCAGAAGATACATGAGTGGACCCACTAGTTTCCGATAAATGGTAGCATCCATTTCACCTGAAGTGGCATCATCCTTCCTCTTGTTGTTCACTAGAGGTGTCTCCATGGGTTTACAACTCTCCATGTAGAATCTCTGCAGTATCTCATTTGCATACTTTCCTTGAGAGATAAATAATTCCACATCACCTTGCCATACTTCCAACCCAAGAAAATAGAGCATGAGACCCATGTCTTTTATTTCAATTTACTTTACAAGGTCCTCCTTGCAAGATATTATCAACTACTCACTAGTAGTTAAAATAAAATTATCAACATATACGACAATAATAAGAAATTTACCTTCTATCCAGATGTGATGAGGTTTACATCCGCTTCACTTATGGTGAAGCCCAAACCAGTGAATTGATCTAATGGATGTGTACCTTGCTACAAGATAAAAGGTCTCCTCATAGTCAATTCCCTCAACTTCAAAGTACCCCTTGGCCACAAATTTGGCCTTATACTTCTCTATGTTTCCGTCTATTTCCTGCTTCACCTTGAAGATCCATTTCAAACCCATTGTTGATTTATATGCTAGTCTTGGGACCTTTTCCAAAACATTTTTATTTAAAATGGATTTTTATTCCTCCACCATTCCAACAACCCATACAGGTTTCTCTATTTATTCCTCAAAATAGGATTCCTCAATCTATATAAGCTCAATCATAAGAGCCATGTAGCCAATGTACCTCTCAGGTAACCTCCTTTTCTTACACAAATTTCAAGGATATCCCACATTCTCCCTCGCATCCTGCACAATTCAATCAACTTCCTTAGTTCTTTTTCTACCTTCTCCAGAGGTTCTACTTTAGTGAATGTCTCCACTCTCTGATCCACAATTTTTTGGGTTGTCTACAACTTCCTGAGGTTCATGTTTTGGAGATAAACTCTCATCTTTTGGTGGGATATAAAGCTCCCTCTCATGAAAGCACCACATAGATTTCTCCTCATCAAAATTTACATGCCTTCGCACAACTATAATTATGAGTGATGGAAAGTACACATGTTAGGTATGGGGAGTTTCTATGTAACCCACAAATACCCTCAATTTTGTGGTGGACTAAAGCTTATTCGTTGATTCTTTGGAGACATCACAGTAAACAAAGGCTCCAAAAATCTTGAAGCCTGACACATCTGACTTTCTTCTCGAGAATTCCTCCTCCAGTGTAATAATGCCAAGAATCCATTGAGGACTTCGTTTCTCCAAACAGACTTTTGTATTGCATGCCTCAACCCACAAATGCAGAGGTAGGCTTTGGTCATGCAACATCACCCTCGTTGCTCCCAAAATGCTACAGTTTTCTCACCCACCCCATTCTAATGTGGGTTGTTGGGTGTTGCCAACTCTCATCAAATGCCTTCTTTTGCACATAAATTTTTAAATTCATTCAACACATACTCACTTCCATTATTTCTCTTTAGAGCCTTGACCTTCTTGTTGGTTTCTTTCTCAACTAGTGGCTTGAATTCTACGAATTTGGAGAATGTCTCATCTTTCTTCCGCATGAAGACATCCAACACTTATGTGAGAAGTCGTCAATAAAATGACAAAATATTTTTGTTTTGTAGTGGAGGTTATCGAGAAAGGTCCACAGACATCAGAGTTGACCCTTTCTTGGAATACATGAGCTTTATTGTCTCGATCATGGAATGCAATTTTTATGTACTTCCCCAAGGTACATCCTTTACATACATCCTACTGCTCACGTGCTCCTCTAGGGGGACTAGTGGCTATTTGTTGTATAATATTCAAGGTTCCATGATTCACATGGCCAAGTATTATATGCTAAAGTTCATTTACATCATTTCCCTACACTTTCTCTTCCTTAGTGCTTAATGCAATACAATCTTCCACATCTAACTTATATATATTCTTCACACAAAACTCGATATTCTTCACCTATCACGTGGCTATGTGTCTCTGGAATGTTTTTTCTTTGTTAAATATCACGTCATAACCACAATCTTCCAAAACTGCAACAGAGATGAGATTTTTCTTTAGGCCTAGAACAAACATGACATCCTTGAGCCTCAGAGGGGAGCCTGACTCCCTCTGAAAGGTCATTGTACTAATACCAGTTATGTTGTACCTTCCATCATCCCCAAGCATGATTCGCATCTGGATTTCTTTCTCCTCTAGGTCACTGAAAAAATCTTTCCACCCTGTAATATGGAACAATGCATCTAAGTCCAAGTACCACACACTCCCCATCACTATGTTGGACATGTATGTGATAAGGGTAAAGTCAAGGTCGAACTGTGAAGGAAAGGCTTCACCCATTGCTCCTCCTAAGGTCTTCTTGCTTGCCTTCTTCCGTGGGAACTTCGTGGCATAGTGATTGTATTCATGACAATGGAAGCATTTAATTTTTCACAAACCTTTCTTCAATTCCCTTGGCTGGATTCTGGTCTAGTTGGAGATTTCTTCCCTTTTCCCTTCTTTCACTTTCCAACCAATGCAGAGTTTTCTTCATCCTTGCCCTTGGATGAGGTCCCATCTCTAGTATTCTGCCTTATTTCCTCCTGTACCAAATCATACCATAAGTGTTCCCTATTTAGTACTTTCTCCCTACCTTTCACTTAATCTTGATAGCTATGTCAACTATTCGGAAGGCCCATAAGGGCTATTCTTACCAAGTCATCGTTTGAAACAATAACAACAACTCCTAAAAGCTCATCATAATCTTGTGTGAACCTCCCCAGATGTTGGAGGATAAAGTCATTCTTCTACATCTTGATATTTCAAAGTTTATCCTTAAGCACCAACTTTTTGTGTTCACTACTATTTTAGAACAAATGTGTCAGTGCCTACCACATTGCATAAGGATTTTCTTTCCCATGGATATTTCTAACAATGTAGTCCCCTACTCCCTCTAATATTATTCTCCACACCTTGGCTACAACTTTCTTCCACTAAGCAAGGTTTTGGGAATCAAATTATACTGGTTTTGTAACATCTCTCTTGATGTATTCTAGCAATTCATTATCATCGAATACCTCATCCATGTGATCCTTCCAGTCAATGAAATTATATTTGCCTTCCAAGGAATACTCTAGAATCTGCTCGTTGAAGGTCATCTTCTCAACTTTTAAGAGATCTTGCTACACTAAATTGCAAATTTGAACCTCTTGAGAAACAAATTCAAAATTCAGGGTCTAATGGGAATCCTACTATGATATGCTGTAGAAATTATGGTGTAGATTTGGAACTGCTCATGAAGTCTTTTCAAAATTATAAGACACAAGCTACTCTACTGCTCTACAGAAGTTAATTCACAATTTAGAACAAAAAATTCTTACATGCAATAAGAAATAAAACAAAACCACACAATATTTTTTCTAGGGAAAGCAATCTTCTAAAAACTCTAATGCCTTCATGCATCAATATGATGAATATAGATGTATTACAATTGTTTTACTCAACTGTGCACAACCTGTAAGTGAATAACTTATCTCTCTGTGCACTAAGAAGCTCAAACACAAACTTTGTCAATTTCTACCCCTTCTTGAGCCCTTATTTCCTTGTATAATTCCTTCAGAAATTAGGCCCCTATTATTTAGGTTTTTTTCCAAAATGGATTGCACAATTCCTAAGGCTAATCATGTGACTGGATGCAACACATGTATGCTCAAGACTAGTCTACAACTAATATTACACTCCATTGGAATCTCCACGATAGCTGGGGAACTCGAATTATTTGCATGGACTAGCTAATTTTGTATGACTGATTAGTTAACTAAATGATCATTGCATTTGACTGCATTTCTGCTGCACAACTAGCCTTCCACTAGTTCCTGCAATAGTTAGAACTAGTTTAATTGAAAATAACCTGAGATAATTGAATTTGATTGCTACAAATTAGCAATCACACAGGATTAACTGAAATCTAACTCCTTCAACTCGAATTTATTGAGTAAAATGGGCGACACAAGCCATGTCATACAAGCTAATGGAATACAAGTTGTCTACGGATGTGGAAATTTAAATTTTCTAAATTTAATCAAGGAAAAATCAAATTGAGAATTTCTTGTTGCATTTTTCAACAATTCTTTAGGTGAATCTAATCCATGTTTCCAATCCAGCACAACAATTTACTAATAACAATAACCAATGGATATAAGTAGTGTTCAAAATAAATAAAAAAGTCAAAAAATGCATATCAAAACACAATCGATGGAGACCCTGAAAAGTACTTCAACTATGTTACCACCTACCCACATTCATCAAAAGTGCCTCCATATCTCCTCTCACAATATACACCTTTGTTGTTGGCCTCCATTTCCCTAAATCCCATTAGTTGTTGTCAATCTACATCATTGTACTTCCCGAAGAACCCATCAATAGTGTAGAGATGAACACTTGAAAATTTTAAGTCAAAAGATTTATTTTGTCTTATAAAATTCCCCTTCGTGTGGTAGTGTTGAATGTAAATTCATACAAGTTGTGTCTAATCGTATCAACATAGATTGAAGAGAAAAAAGAGTAATTAATGTATGGGAAATCTTACCAGGGAAAGCTTTCATGTTCTTCAGAGTTGTCTACCCCCACAAAATGAAGAGCCCAACAAGTCGTTCTCTTTATATAAGATAACATGACTAGAAAGTGAAATAGAAGCGTTGGTATAGGTGCGATACAGTAGTAGCCTGCAAGCTCGCGGACTTAAGGTGCACTGTAAGAGTCAATTTTGTAGTTCTTAGATAATATTTTCTTAGATTGATATGTTTTTGTCTTAATTGTTAATTGTCTTAAATGGGTTTTGTCCTAAGTGGCCATTGTATCAAATATAAATTTGTCTTAAAATATTTTGGTCTCAGTCTATTTTTGTCTTAAATATAAAGCTTTATCTTAAAATAATTCTATCTAAAACTATTTATGTCTTCAAATAAAGTTTGGTCTTAAACTATTTTTGTTTTAAAATAAAGTTTTGTCTTAAAATATTTTTGTCTCAAACTCCTTTTGTCTTAAAATATATTTTTCTTATGCTATTTATGTCTTAAATATAAAATTTTGTCTTAAATTTAAAATTTTGTCTTAAGTTGTTTTTGTCTTAGCTATGAATTTTTTGTCTCAAATTGTTTTCGTCTTAAATTTTATATTTAAGACAATTCAATTGATATTAAATTTTAATGTAAAATAATTAAAATAAAAAGTGAATTTTTAAGACAAAAGATTTCTTTTTTCTTAAAAAAATGTCTTAAAATTTCCCTTGGTGTAGTAGTATATGCACACGACTAGACATTTCATATCCAATGGGAGTAGTGAGTAGCTTCCTTGCCAATCCAGGAAAACAACATTGGCAAGCAATAAAATGTATTATGAGATATCTCAATGGTACTAGTCATTATTGTTTATGTTTTGGTCATAATGAGACTGTGCTTGAAGGATTCACAGATGCAGATGTGGCTGGAGATATGGACACCAGAAATTCCACTACAGGTTATTTGTGTACATTTGCAGGTGCAACAATATCTTGAGTTTCAAGGCTACAAAGAATAATAACTCTCTCTATAAAAAGGTAGAGTACATAGTTGCAATAGAGGCTTGTAAAGAGATGTTGTGGATGTAGTGATTCCTAGGGGAGATATTAGGAATAAAACATGACAAGTATGTGCTATATTGTGATAGTCAGGGTGCCATTCACTTGGCAAAAAACCCAACGTTTCACTCAAAAACCAAGCACAGTTACTTAAGGTACCATTGTATTCGACATGTGTTGAAGGAAGGTCAATTCTCCTTGGAAAAGATCCATACAGATAGGAACCCTGTTGATATGCCTACTAAGATTATACCAAGAAACAAACATGAGTTATGTAGGGGTTTGGTAGGACTTGGTGTGACTTGATTCATGATTCTGCATATGGCTTCAAGTGGGAGAATAGTAAACGTGAATCGACAATGAATACATCAATGTTGACTTTTGAGAATACCATCTCGCATCGACCACTTCCCACTCATAAAAGACTTTAGTCATTCACAACCAACTGCCACCCACCACGGTGTCGATGAATTTCACATGAAAATTTCTAGATATTTCTTCTGCGTCTATAAATTTGTAATCTCTCCAAAACTTGAGAAATGCAAGTAAGGCCAAGGCTTCTATGGAATGTAAAGTGCGATTTCATTCCCCATTAGTAATATATTTGTATTTTTTCTATTGGTGTGATGCAATTGTGTTCTCTCAGTTAATGTTTTGCTGCTCTATACTCTCACAAAATTGTCCAATGCAAATTGTCTACATGATAATAACGTGATAATTATAACTGTTGGTTATCATAAAATTTTGAGTCAACAAAATTAAACACTGGTGTTGTGATAGTAAAATACAATTTCATCGTTTCCACCAACGCTTCAATTATTTTTATTGTTAATAAGTTTGTTTGGATAGTAAATCACTTTGAGAATAAAAATCCGTGAGTAAATTGAATTGGTTCCATTTGGGTGAGGACGGAGGACCCAAAGTAGTGGTGAAAAGAAGAAATGATACCGAAGCTAACTTCTAGAAGGGACCATGACTAGTAGGAGGGTTGTTTTGTTAAAAATTGTAATTTCTCTAGCATGTTAGAGTTGGCTAAAGTTAGGAGGGTTATTTAATTTAGTCAAGTAGAGTTAAATTATACTTTAGGAAAAGTTGTATTTAGAGTTTGTGTGCATGTGAAGTTATTGTAAATAAAGTTTGTGGGATCAATACAAGAGGAACCGATAATATGGTTTGTGTTTGTCAAATTGTGTTTCTCCTCTCTATCTTTCCATCAATTTGTATTGGAGCCGAAAAACAGCTAAAAAATCTGAAAGGCCAGAAGTTTTATAGCCATAACTTGCCAAAAGGGTCGGATGTTTAATCATTGTTGCTATTGAACAAAAAGTCATAGATTGTTGATATTTTTTCTAAATAGAGAGGGCCAGAACCCTAGGCATCGCCAATCGAAGAGGAGAGTAGTCAAAAATCTTGAGAAATTAAAAAAAAAAACTGCCATGAGTGAGAAAGAAAGGTCAAGAATACATCCCAAAAAAAATAATTCCGCCCCATATGCTCATAGTCGTTGTTGTTTCTTTGAATCCAATCAGAATAAAAAGGAGTGGGAGAGGCCTGTTAGCCTAGCCATACATCAAAACGCCAAACTCAACCTGGTAAAGAACTCTGGGAGCAAGTACGAAAGTCGATGTTTTTATTGTTGGTCATATTTTTTAAAGGTTGCATGGGTTATTTAATTGAAGGTTTTTATGAAAAAGTATTTTTATTAATTTCATTTATAAGTTAGATTACGCTTTTATTATTTCTATAATTACTAAAAAAAAATATAATTGAAATTCTTAAAGTTAATTAAAAAATTCATTTATGTATTCAAGCTTCTATGATCCATAATGAATTAAGCAAAGTCTTTCGGTAGAAATCACAAAAGAGAAATTTTTGGCCAAAAATTTTTCTTATGTGATTTCTACCGAATGACTTTGCTTAATTTTATTTATTTATTTTCTTAGTATCAACTTTAGATATCACAAATATTTTATAAAAAGGATAAATGAGTTTCATGTATGGAATGTGGCCGAAAAATAAATTCTCAAGAGGGTGATCACATTGGATTAATGAATTTAATTAAAGTAACCATAGAAAGTAATGGAGAATTATAAAAGAGATTTATGTGCTAGCGCGAAAATGGAGGCAATAAAATAAGTAATCAGGTTTTTTTGGAATGTGTTTATTTTAGTCATTAATTATGATAATGAGGGAGACCACAATGGATTAATGGATTTAATTAAAGTAACCATAGAACATAATGGAGAATTATAAAAGCGATTTATGTGCTAGTGCGAAAATTGCGGCAATAAAATACGTAGTCAGGTTTTTTTGGAATGTGTTTATGTTAATCATTAATTATGATAATTTCAGATATGATAATAATTATTTGGAGAAGGTTTTTTCATACAAATATTTAAGTATTGGCATTCACCGTCAATGCAACTAGAATTATAGCTTTGAGAAAAATATAATAGGAGGTTGGGAAGCTTATTATGAGCTTGAAAATGATTTTAAAATCTACCAATCTTTGGGTATGGATTAAAAATAAGTTCCTCTGTGAGACTCGTATCACCCCAATTATTTTATATGGGTGTGAGTTTCGGGGTTGCAGTATATCTAGGGAATCATGGAGGAAGATCAAGTTGATGCCAAAGAAATTTATAACCTAAAACCTCAATATTAAAGGAAATATTCCCTACACTATCCTCTTGACTGAGGTCGGCGTTCCCCCCCATTGAGATCATGACTATGTTTAGGTATGTGTTGCATAAGAATAATCTCTACAATATCGAAGCCAAGAGGTTCGCCAAAATTTCTTTTGAATCTAGTAAAAACCCCCAGCTCTGACTCAAGCAATGCTATCATAAATATGCCCAGTCTTGGCTCAACCAATTTGGGCGAAAGCAGGAGATCATCTTGGAAAATAAGGATAATATTAAAAATACTATTATTTCCAAATTTAAGCATGAGTTGTGGGATGATAAGGACTTAGAGGGAAAAAGGAATATAAGGTATTGCAAGGAGGTGACCAACCCCAATATTGTTAAGTAGAATTATCTTTCTATATTGACGAGTGTTAAGAAAACAATGAACATTGTGAATCTAAGAATTAATTCTGATGCGTTTCAAACTGAAAATACACATTGATCTACTCTTGAAACACCTTAGGATTAATAAGTCTATCACCTTTTCAATACCAAAAGGGTTGAACATAAAAAACATTTTCTCCTAGATTCCCTAACTCTCACACACATTTAATCTTATTTCCAAAACTTTTTCCATGCTAATAACTTTCTTGACTTGTTAATTTAGCAAAACTATAGTGATCTAGGAGCGTTTCTCTCCCTCCTTTTTGAAATTATTACAGAGATGTCTAGTCTAACTAGTAGATGAAATGACTTACTTACGGGAATTTTTCCTAGTAAATTTTCTCAAGTGTCCCAGGAATTTTTGAGGGTGTTGAATCCATATATGCATTTAAAAATGTATTTTAAACAACAAAAAATCACAATCTTGCTTCAAATTGTATCATGTTATTTTTGTGAAAAAGGCCATTACATCTAGTTAAATTACACCCTACATATGTATTAATAAAATATAAATTCTAAAATAACATATGTATAAGGACCATTTTCATATATATGAGAAAATTAAATGATTAAACTTTCATTTATTTGTTTTTTTTGAAAGCATAGAATGTACAACGATCATTTTTTGTTTTTAGTACAATAATCATCATATCATTCCAATGATGAGAAGTGAGTTCAAAAAAACTGTTTTTCAATATATTTTTTATATTTAAAAGATGATATTTTGTCAATTTTCTTTCAAATTTATAGAAGGCTTTATTGTTAAATATGGTATTTAAATTTATATTATTTAGTGAGATGGCCTAGATTTTAATAGTACACATCTCCTAGCATCTATGATTTTCCTAACCACTTTCAAATCCTTCATTTGTAGGTGAAAACGTGTAGGGTCAAGAACAACATGGCTTGGATGTGCATACCTTGACAAGCCCTATGAATAGTTCTTATTCTTGCGCCCTCAAGTTACTGTCGTTGTAGGTTTAACAACAAGATGGCCTAGATTTGTAGACAATAATGTACGCTATGAATAGTGAATGTTTTTTCACGTTGAATCCATCATTGCCACCATCGAGCTTTCAAACCCCTTAGCTTCTGGTGGGTTTAGGGGGAGTTTGAACACTTCTAAGTGTGGTCTGTGTTTTGTTGGATTGTTGTTGTAGGGGTAAGTCAAGCAATCGTCATCATGTGAGTGTGAAATTTTTGGTGATGTTCAATGCATGCTCAATGAATTCCCCAAACAAATTTGTGAAGAAGGAAGAATCAATCCCCTCTTTCGATTTGGGGTTTTCTTCCATAGTGAAAAGAAGGTTATTAGGAAATTTTATTGGCTTGTGGCTAATTTAGGAAGCTATTTGTTTTTTTGTATCTTTCAAGTGGGAAAATAATGAACCCTTAGATATTTTCTATTGTGGAAATGGGCATTTTTTATTTCTTTTTTGAAAATAAAAAATATACAAACCAGATATATAAATCAAGTCTTTATTTCATGGGTAATAGAGGTGTATTTCACACTCATTAGTCTATGGAATTTAACTCCATGGTAGAGATATTCTCTAGAACCATGTGGATTAGATTGCCTTATCTTCCTATTATTTAGTAGGGCCTAGATTATTTTAAGGATATGGAAGATAAACTGTGTGGATTTATCACTAATGGTAAGGTGCATTGGAACAATCTGTCGTATGCCAAAAAATTTTGCAAATAGATTTCTATAAAGGCCTTCTTTGGGCGATTCAACTAAATTTTGATGGTTAGTATGACCTTAAGGCTTTGGATTATAAGTAGGTTCCCTCTAAATTTAACCTGTGTCATGAGTATGGACAGTATGCTAAAACATTTCCAAAATGTTTAGTCTCATTCTACAATCCCTCTTCCTCCTCCTAAAGTGGACCAAAAGAAAATAAGAAAGGATTTACTTGAGAGAAAATTAAACAAAAGAATAATGGAAATAAGAAGCAATAGACATCTATTACCAAATTTCTACATTAGTATTTTTTAGTAATAGTTTTGAAGTCATGAATGTCTTAGTGGAAAAATATGAGAATATTGAGGTCGAAGTGGATTATCCGACGATAGATCCTCTTGATTCAAAAGATGAAGAAGGCCCAAATTAAGAATATTCAAAGAAAACTTCTCTCGCGAGAAATTTTTCTTTAAATGGTCCTCTTGCATAAAAAGATGAAGAAGCAGATAATGTGACAAACAACAAGCTCATACCCTCCTCCTCTTCTCCTACCTATTTAGAAGTGATTAAAAAACAACAATCTTCCCCACCAATAACAGGATGAAAGAAATATCACAATAGAAATAATTTCGATCTTAAGCCCTCCCGTGGTTATAACTGCGGGTTTTCTTCTAGCAATTTATAGACATGTTATGTTTTTGCATTTTACTATGTGAACAATTTATTATAATTTACTAATGCTCCCATGAAGGAGTAGTAATAATAACCCAAAGATTTAGTTTCAAAAATTTTCCACCATTGTTATTATTAGTACGAGGATGATTCTAAATTATCTTTTATAATATTGTGAGAAAAATTTGATGTAACAATTGATACAATTTCCTCTTTTAGTGGTGGATTTTCAATAAAATCCAAGAATTCATTCATGTCAAACAAATTTCTAATAAATATTAAAAATATATCATAATTTTTTGATATGGGTTCAAATTTATTATTGTTTTTATTGGATGTTTAAATTATTTTACATTCATCCTGAAGCTTTTGAAGTGAAAAAGTGGAGGAGCCAACTCACATGACCATTTTAACCAGTGAGACAAAATTTGGAAATTTGGGATCTAAGTTCTTAGAGCAGTTTCATGCATCAAAATAACGTTTTCTTGGGGAGAGGGGTGAGGGGGTGGGGCGCAGGGGGCAGTGGGTGTGTGCGTATTTTTTTCATTAATGTGGTTCATTTTTGTGCTATTATATAGATAAGTACCTTTCTAATGGTTTAAGAATCCCTTCAATCAGAATACGTATGAAAAAAGGTATTCCACTCAAAACTTGTCCTTTCTATTTTGACCGCCATGATTCAAAAGGATGCCACTCCAATCCCCATTATTTATGAAAAGTCTATCCATTCTATCATGATGAATAAGACTCTAGGATTTTCCATATTGTAACTTTATTTAAGAATTGATGGAGTCAAACATAACCATCATTAGGCTATATGGTTGTGTTATAACTAGGGAACTTGGAGGATAAGGGGTTTTATTCTATTTGAGTGAATTTTGTTACATAGATGAGAAAGTTAGTTAAGAGTGGATATAGAGAGAATATGTGAATTGTAGCATCCCATAGGTCACAAGTCACATTTCGTTTTACTTGAATCCATTCTCTATTTAGAGAAAGAGAGTAGAGTGACCTCACCTTCCCGCTAGGTTTTCTCCCCCAAGTTATATCTTGTGTTAATTTGTGGTTTATGATTTTTTTCGATATTATATATTTACTACATAATTATAACTTGAATGCGTAAAAAACAAACAATAATCTAGAGATCCAAAAAACTAAGGAGAAATTTACCCTCATACTGTAGACTTCATATTTAGCATAATATTATCAAATCTATTGTGACAAACTATGTAGTCAAATATCCACATTATCTTACAAATAATATTGGTATCAGAATAAGTTTCCTTGGTTAAATTGTGGGGATTTACAAAGAATCTGGATTAGCTATGCTAGAAGTTATAAAATCCCAGCCATGGGAAACAAATCTATGAGTAGCTCTCATGATCACATAAAAGAGAGGTCTTCTTGGTTGGAAGCACAATCACAATTATAAGTCATAATATGGGTCTCCTCATAGTGACTTTGAATAATATATTCAAGCTTTTTAGAGAAGATGGAGATTCTAACATAGAGGTAGTATCAGAGGGGAAATCAACAGATTAAGAAGAACATAAAAGGGAATCTAAAAAGGAACCATAAAAGGATCAAATCAGTTCAAGTATTGTGAATGATTCATAGTAACTATTGATAATTGAAGAGAAGGATGACGTCAAACTGTATAAGGGCGATATTCATGCTCTAAAGTTAAATCATTCATTGTATTAATTATAAGTTTATTTTAGTGTTCATAAAATAAAGGAAGAATATAGCATTTTGTTTTTCTTGGCTGAAATTAGAAGGAATTTTATAAATTGATAAGAAATCCACATAGGTATCTGAAGGTTGTAGGGAGATCCTCAAGTGACTAAGTGGAAGGATTTAAAAGCCCTCATAAAGTCACAATTTTAACCTATTATGTATGTATAGGACTAGTGGGTCCAGTGACAATACATTAGGAAACTTTAGGGGAAGAGTGTACTAGAGTATACCACAGAGTTTAGAAAGATGAACATAATGATGGGTATCTCCAGAAAGAACCCAAATTTAATACTCAATTATTTGGGGGATATACACAACCATACATAGAAGTAAGTGATGTTTTTCAAACCTAGATCGGAAAATGAGGCTTATGTACATGAAAAGTACATAGATAACATAGGCTAGAAGGAAGCAAAATCTATCAAGTTAGCAAAAGGAGAATCAATACACTTCTAAGGAGGGGAAGAGGAAGATGAAATGGGGGAAATATAAAAGACAATAGCCACAATAGACTAGTGAAAAGATCCCATCAACCAATAAAACCATTATAACATTGACATTCATATAGAGTAGAATTGTCAGAAGTTTCATCCATAACTTAATTTGAAGAACAAAATGAAATATCATAAGAATAAGAACCTCATGGCCATTGATTCAGGAAATGATGATGACAGAAACTTGGACATGCATGACAATATAGCATCTATACATAAGTCAAGAAGGAGGTTAATTTAAGTTGGCTTCAACAACATGATGATATTGAAAAGAACAAACTCTTCAATTTAAAGCTACAGGTGAAGAAGACAAAATATGATGTTCTGTTCTACTTAGGATGATAGGAAAATCTAATTGTAGTAGAGTTAGTCAAAAAATTTGGATTGGAAGTTTTTGATAATCCAGGATGATATCCATTAGGATGGGTAGAAAATAATTCATAAATAAAAGTAACTAAAGAGTGAAAAATCATATTTTCTATTAGTTTTTATTTTATTGACGTAGTAGAACTAGATTTAGTTCCCCTTAATGTATGTGGTGTGTAGTTCCCCTTAACATATATTCACGTGGAGAGCCAACCAATATGGACTTATAAAAAATGGAAACTCCTCCACCCTCAATTAAGGGCAAGGACAAAATTTCACTATTACTCGTTAACAAAGCCAAAAAAGTAGTTAGTTCTAGTACGAAGTATGTTTTACTATTTTCAAGAGAAATCTTGTTTATAGAAGGGTTAGTGAGATAAAAATCATCACTGGAGGGACGTACTAAGAATTAAAAATAATAACCAGAACATTTGACACAAGAATATAGGAATTTGTTTCAAGGTCCTAAAGGGTTATCGTCCAAAAAGGATGATGGGCATCCAAAAGAAGTAAATCATAAGGCCCATTAGTCCATTTCTGATTACATGAAATAATATTTGACCCCACATTTTTGAATTAATCCTATATTTTCTTAGCTTAATTATTTCCTTTAGGATTCAATGTTATTTTCATGCTTTATGTTCCTTAATATGTTTATTATGGAGGATTTATAAATATATTGGGAAGATTATGGATAATCCAATAGTTGAGAGATTCTAAGGACTTCTTCCCTACTACAAGATGACTCAAGCTTAGCTATCTAAGGGCATTTAATTCCTCTTGTTTGTATGAGTTAGATATAGGGAAATATCCATTCCTTTTATTATTTTTTTTGGTAAATGGAACCCTCATCTGATATATAAATAAGAGATTTGAGATGAACCTTGAGGCAAAGAAGATAAATAATATATTAGAAAGCGCTTAGGCTTTGGATACTTCTAAGCATATTTTGTATTATTGTATTTATTGATGTTAGAAATATTTCAAGTTAATGGAAATGGTTCCTCATTCTATTTTTTTATCCTAGATCCTCTTCAAGGACTCTAAGCATTCTTTGGCTTGACCTTGTATTATAACCTCCCACCACATTAGTTTATTCTCAGTATTTGGAAGCTGTTACTTTAAAATTCAAGCTATTCTCCATGGTTATTATGGAGATGCTGTTACAAAATTCCTCCTCTTCCAACCTCCTCAAAACTGAAAACAAAAACTACCATTGCATTTATCTCATTGAGAGGTTTCTGGTGATACAACTTTTACCTCAATCTAATTCCTGGATTGTGAGTTACGTCTTCCCTTTAATCCATAACACATAGGATGACTCTCCATGTGGAACTACCAAGTGCTATATTTTGATTTTCCATGCTATTGCACCATCCCTCCATCATGATACTAGAACAACATTCAAAACTGGTGTGGCAAGACCTAAACTTTTACATCAATTACTCGAGGATTCACATTTAACACTCACTGGTAGTCCATGCAATAGTTAAACATTAGGTAGCTCCTCTGATGGATTCACATTTTAGCACTTCTCATTACTGAAATAATGCCTATTATTTCACTACACCAAGAGAACTTCTAAGTTCTCACATATTTTATTAATAAATGTACAACTTTCTTCAAAGTGTCCACCTTCACTAGCCACAACTTCTTTTCTTCAATAATATCTCACAGAAAGTGATGCTAAACAATAATATATTTTGTCTTATAATGTTACATTGGCTTATTCACTAGGGTGATTGAAATTTTTCATCACAACATATCCTTAATTCTTCGCTTGCCGACCCAATACTTGAACACAATCTTGATAACCATATTTCTCCTTTGCTTGTATGAGTGGCTAATAAGTATTTAGCATACATAGTTGAGAGAGCCACTACATACTATCTCTTTCTCATTCAAATGAAATATTTTTATTCTCTAACACCATGTTAGAACTAAGAAGATAGAAAATATAACAAAATATAATCAAATATTCAACAAATCAAAAAATAATGCTCCAATATTATGGGTGTTGTATAGACACAACATTGTGTTTCTAGAAAACCAACACTATCTCATGTTAGCTATATTTACATTGGCTAGTTGATTATTCAAGTCAATTTGTTGAACGAACTGATTCCTTTGGCCAACTTATTGGAGATATAGTTGGTTGAACATCACCTTCTAGTCGATCACATAGCCAACCCATTGACCACTTAGTCAATTATCCCACAGGATCATCATTTAGGTAATTACCTTTGATTGAATATCTTCAAAAGCTCTAGAGACATGATGAACCAACATAAACTTAGGTTGTAATACCCCTACCCTCATTAGCACAATGTTATAGAGGTTCAAGAGGTGAAATCACATGTGTAGGGCACGTAAATGCATAATTGTAGTTTCTAGAAACACAAGAAAATGTGTAGCTCAAAAAACTTGGTTTGAATGAAAGGCCTTGTAAAGATATTAATGAGATGATCATTAATGTTGCAATAGAGAAAAATGAAAACCTTATCTTGAACTAGTTCTTCTAAATAATGCACATGTAGTTTTGCATGCTTCATCTTAGTGCATGGATCATGATTATCGACAACCTAATTTTTTTACATAAACAAACCTCCAAAATTTTTACCCTATTCAATTTTCGGGCCTACATATGTTTTCATGAGTAATTGCTTCAAGCTATCTAGTGTTGTATTGTCATTTGGTCATGTTTTCCTAAGTGTCCATGTAACTTTCGAAATAAGTGCCCATACTTCTTCGTCATTCTTCCATTCCTCCCTTGCTTCGTTTATCCAATCTGGTTGGATAATAGAAATGGCACACAACAATGCTTCCACATCCTCATCCTTTCTTGAGAGTGCATCTGCCACCACATTTTGCTTCCCTTTTTTGTAGATGATTTCAAAGTCATAACCCAACATCTTTGTGACCCACTTTTGTTTCTCTTCAGAGGATAATCTTTGTTCTAAAAATTATTTAAGGCTATCATGATCCCTTTTTACCTTGAAGTGTCTTCCCATTAGGTAGGGTCGCCATTTCTTAAGTGCATGGACTATTGCCAACATTTCCTTCTCATAAATAGCTTTGCTTAAAAACTTTCCCTTGATTGAACGACTTTCAAAAGCAATGGGTCTTTCATCTTGCAATAGAACAGCACCAATTCCATTTCCTGAAGCATCACATTCCACAATAAAGGTTTTTGTGAAGTCCGGAGTAGCTAAGACCGGTGCTTGGCACATTTCCTCTTTAAGATGTTCAAAGGCCTTTGTTGCTTCCGGAGTCCATGAAAATGCATCTTTCTTCAATAGTGTTGTTAGAGGTGCTGCTATTCTCCCATAATTCTTAACAAACTTGCGATAATACCCTGTCAACCCAAGAAATCCTCGCAGATGATTTATGGATGTGGGGATTTTCCATTCCTTAATGGCTTTAATTTTGCTAGGGTCTACCTTAACTCCTTCATGAGATACAATATGACCCAAATATTCAACCTCCTGGACTCCAAAGAAAAATTTGGATCTTTTTGCATATAATTGTTTCTCCTTCAATAGTTGTAGCACCCTGTCAACATGTTCAACATGATCCTTCCAAGACTTGTTGTAGATTAGTATATCATCAAAAAATACTAACACAAATTTTCTAAGGAATGGTTTGAAAATTGAATTCATCAAACCTTGAAATGTTGAAGGTGCATTGGTAAGGCCAAAAGGCATGACCAAAAATTCATAATGACCCTCATGAGTTCTAAATGTTGTTTTCGAAATGTCTTCAATATTCATTCTGATTTGATGATATCCTGAATGAAGATCCAACTTGGTGAAGTAAATTGATCCATGCAATTCATCCAGTAATTCATCAATGACAGGAATGGGGAACTTATCTTTAATAGTGAGCTTGTTGAGCTCCCTATAATCCGGACACATGCACCATGATCCATCCTTCTTGTGCACCAATACTACTGGAGCAGAGAAAGAACTTTGACTCGGTTGAATTATACCAGCCTCTAGCATTTCTGCAACCATACGTTCAATTTCACTCTTTTGGACATAGGGATATCTGTACGGCCTGATGTTTGGAGGAACACTTCCTGGAATCAGATGAATACCATGATCATGATCACGCATAGGTGGGAGACCTTTGGGAGTCTCAAATACCTTGGAATGGTTGTCTAGGACTTTTTGGAGATCTGGAGAAATAGATGATTCCGATGTGGAAACATCTAGCGAGCATAATTGTGCAATTACACCTCTTTGCTCCTTTTTTAGAAGCTTTGTCATACCATTAGAGCTGATTATCTTTCCTGGTTTCCCTGCAATACCCCTTAATTCAACTTCCTTACCTTCCGTAGAAAATTTCATGAAAAGTTCTTGAAAATTAAAGGATATTGTACCCAGGGATTGTAGCCATTGGACTCCTAGTACAACATCAGCACCTCCCATTGGAATAGAAAGCATTGGGCTAGTCAATACATATTCTCCCATGGATAGCTTGATATTATGGAACTTTCCAGAGCAATTAATTGTTCCTCCATTTGCAATCATCACTTGACAATCTGGTGCTGGATATAGGAAGCAATTCAATTCTTTTGCTACCTTACAATGAATAAAATTGTGGGTGCTTCCTGAATCAATCAAAACTATTACCTTTTTCTTCTTGATTTGTCCTTCTATCTTGATGGTTTTAGGAGTGGTAATTCCCGCCAATGCATTACAAGATATGGTTGGATTTATTTGTTCTTCATCTAGGCTTTGTTCCTGGAGTATATCCTCTTCTATTGACCTTTCTTGCTCCTTTTCTTCTTCCTCTTCACAATCTATGTAGAATAATTTCTTCTCAGCACACTTATGACCTTTAGTGTATTTGCTATCACAACTGTAACAAAGCCCTTTTGCTATTTTTTCTTCCAATTGTTGTGGTGTCAACCTTATAGGTTTTGGAAGACTAGGGGCAACAAAACTTCCGTCTTTATAGTTGTGAGTGGTATGCTTCCTGGTTGCCATAATTTTTCTTTCCATTTTTCTTGCTAACCTGAATGCCTTCTCTAATGAATCAGGTTCCCAAAGGCGAACATCATGTTGGATATTATCCTTTAAAGACCCTATGAACACATCAATCCTATGCTCCTCTGGAATATCTTTTACCCTTATGTTCAATTTTTGGAACTCCTCAATGTGCTTCATTATTGAACCCTTTTGTTTGAGACTTATCAATTGGCTAAAAAAAGTGTTGCTTTTTGTATCCTCATAATGTGATACCAATTCTTCCGTAAAAATTGCCCAAGTGATAAATTGTTTACGAGATCAAAACCATTGATACCATACAAACTGATTTGGTTCCAAATATAAAGTTTCCATACATACCTTTTGTGTGTTTTGCACATTATTGAGATCGAAGAATTGCTCCATCTGTAATATCCATGTGGCAGGATCCTTGCCATCAAACTTCCTCATATCGATTTTTGGAATATGGTGAGTCTTCGATCCAACATTAGCATCTACGGAATCACGATTAACATTTTTTTTATTCTCATCGTGAGTTTCCTTTAGTACCCTTTCACCCTTAGTGCCCATTTCTTGTAGCAACTTATTCACATTTACCTTCAATTCGTCCATGTCTGTCTTCAAATCTATATTCAAATCATCCATCTTAGCTTCCACGTCAATCATCTTAGCTTCTACACCTTTCTTTAAACAATCCATCTTAGCTTCTACACCTTTCTTTAAACCATCCATCTTAGATTCTGTTCCTTTTTGTGTAAGGGACAGTTGTTGCACTTGGTCTTGTAATTTTGATATATCATGTTGCATTTCTTCCTCTTCTTCATGAGTCATGCTAGAGCTTTCAGGTTCCTTACTAGGTGTTTGCATTTTCTTTCCTCGGGGCATCAATTACCGATAATAATGCTCTACTATGCCCTTTGAATTCCTTCAAAATAAATTTTCAAACCAAGCTTAAGCAAAAATTTAAGAAAATCTACACACCTTTTTTCACTTTGTAGGAGCTCGATATTGCCTCTGATGTATCTTTTTACCTTCCAATCATCTAGTTCTGAATTTGTGACTTGTAGTAGCCCTCTGTGTCCTCTTTCCAATGCCACAAGTCTGACCCAAATTGGATTCTCCAAGGAAGATTTATGCGAAATCTCCCACAGTGACTTGATTATAGACTAGTTCAGTAGAGCGAAATTGTACGACGTGCCACGAGTCACTGTTTCGACCTTTGGATCTGAAAAACACACACAAGGAGCTACAGTCCGTCCTTTTTCTGTACCTTCTTATGAAATTTCAATCTGACCCCTAGAGAGAAAGTTATGATGATTTTCCCAAGGTCACCTGTTTGGAATGTAATTCAGGAGTCTGCAAAAAGACCAACTTCCTCAGATCATATCTCCGCAAATATAGCACGAAAAACTCTGAAATTCGGACTCAAGGTTCAGTGTGATTTCTTCTCAAATGGGTTTTTTTTTTGACTTGTGAAACATCACAGAAAAAAAGTTATAGAAAAATGCCACGATGACCTGTTTGGAGCAGCGAAACCCTAGAATCCAAAGCTCCGATACCAAATGTTATGAAACCAGCTCAAGAAAAGATAGAAAAGATAGATCAACGCCTTAGAATTCAGCCTCCTCGAGGGGGAAACCTCCTTTACATTACATAAATGAACAATTCTTGGATGATTCAAATGACAAAACCTCCTTTCTATATATAGGAGTCTAAGGAGTCACAATATAATCCAACCGACATAACAATAATAATATAAAGCCACAAAAATAACAATAGAGGGATTCTATGGGGCACAGTAATAACAATATGGGGGTAATAGGGGCACAACAATATTAATAAGGGGTATAACTACAATAGTAATGGGGTAATCACTAGTATTATAGGGACCCAACAGTCCACCATCCTTTCTAAGTTTTGTTTGCCCTCCTAAGTGAGAATTCCCTAACCGACATCTTCTTATCTTTGGAAGTTCTTGCATCGTCTTTCCAAAGATAGGAAAAGCTCTTTCGTTTCTTTCGCTTAGTTTTAACTTTCTTCACTCAACATGCACACCACACAAAATCAATAAGTGCAACCTTTCTCCTAAAGAAAGTCCACTTGTGCAAATTAGTGTCTACACATGCACTGTCAGAATAAACTACACCCTCCTGAGCATAGTGCACTTCCTTCTCATAGTTTAGTGCACTTCTGTCTCATAGTTAAGGACACTCCTTTTCCACAGCAAAGTGTGTACTCCCTACCAACAACATGTGAACACTTCTCGATCACAGTAACTGCCAACTTATTTTTCTAGTCACTGCATACCCCTGTTTCTCCCACATGCACCCTTTCTTGTGTAAGAGGCATGGTAAAAATCCAGGTAAAATTTAATAAAGGCAAAAATAATACCAAGGTCATGGGACATGTATTACAAGATGAATGGTGGGAAAAAAATCCTAGCGGGTGTTCATTTAAGTTATTATGGCTAAAGGAAAATGAAAAAGGTAAAGGAAAAAGACTTGCATAGGCAAAGTGGCATTTATTTCCATTTATTTATGAAAAAAATATAAAATGGGAGCAAGAGAAGGTGAAAAGTCACATGTTGCATGTGAGGAGAAAATGAAGGAAAATAGTGGAAAAATAAAGAAAATAAAGATGTTAGAGGTCTATTTGGTAATATCACTCCTGACAATCAAATCAATACAGAGAGGGCTCATCAAACCCTAATTCAATTGCTACATTCCCTAGACAAGTCTTCAAATTTAATGCTTTCATCCATGAAATTTTCCTAGCTTGAAACACTACTGAAATGCCTCCTTAGGAGACCATCACAGCCTTGGTCAGGGGCAACTGCACTGCATAGCAGGTAGGCCCATTCAAACTTGCACTGTAGTGCACTTAGGCTGACTTTGATGTGTGCTAGGCGAGAATGAGAGAAATTGACATAGGATTTTGGGAATATTCCTTGATTCTAGAGCATTCTACAAGGATACCCAACTCTTATCTCATCCTATGAGGTCGGCTTTGCATAGCCTATGGATCAATTATCCCTCTATCCTCTCATCCCTTTCTCCATGGAAACTACCGCCAATTTTGGAAAACCATTCAATGCCCAATTTATGACAAAACCACTTGCATTTCCCTATAAATTGACCACTCATCATAGTGATTAGGGGCTAGAATTTGAAGATTGTAGAGAAATATTATTGGTTTGAGACTTGAGATCATTATTAAGTAATGTTATGCTACTGGATTGATGTGATCAGGGTTTCGACTAAGCTGGATGAGTAACATGGGATAGAACTGCATAGGGTGTAATGTTTCCTTCTATCAATCAATAAATTTGTTTTTTCTTTTTCCCATATTCTTTTTTATATCCATGATGCATATATGTTCAAATGTTTTCGATTCCATTTGTTTATGGTATATGGATTGTATGCTTTGATCATTATCGTCTTCTGTTTTTGTTGACAGGTACCAATTGAGCGAATTTAGTTCGAGAGGGAGCGAAGGGAGAAATTCAAAGGAGACCAAAGGAAGAAAAATATCACAAGTAGGTTCCTTCATCTCATATATCTATTGTAGGAATGGTTAAACCACTTTCTTTCTAGTTCTAAGTGTAACTCCACACTTAGGGAAGATGTACTTATTCGTAGGTATAAATTATGTATAACAAATTGGCGACTCCACTGGGGAAAGATCGTCATTCCTGGTAGTTTACCCTTATCATATTACATCCTAGTAGACTTTACTTCACTTCATTTATCTCTTTTTAGCCACCTTGAAGAGTTTTTTGGTCAAAAAGTGTGCTTAAATGTCTAATGATTGGGCTCTTTGGCACCAACGCAGTGTTGGTATTCACATAGTGCATTGTAGAGCAGCCTTATCTTAGAGACAGTGCACTATAGTGCATTGTCTCCCACTTAGGGCTGCGCAGATCCCTGTCAAGCTAAAAAACCCATCTTTTGCTTGGTTTTTTCCAAATTTGCTTTTGATGTTGTTTATTGAAATATCAATGTTTTCTATGGTTCTGAAATCAATTTCCATTTCTTCTCCTAGCCCTACTTTTGCCTTGATTGTTTAGGGTTTCTTAAGATATTTATTTATCATTATAAATTCATTATCAAAGCTAGCTTACATCGATTAGTCTTTTCTGAAAAAGAGTTTTCATAGAGTCTTCATTTCTTTGAAAAATAAACTATCATAAAGTCTTCGTTTCTTGTGGAAAGCATTGATTGATATTTTGTGCATTTAGTTTCCTTATGTTCATATAAACATTAAAGGAATGAAAAGAAAAACATGCATTATGCATTTAGAAGTTTGTGTGTGCTTGTAGGAATAGTATATGGAAAGTTGCATTAGATGTGCTCTATGCTCTTTGTTTAAATATTCTGATTTCTCTATCCCTTTTAGTTATGATTTTCATTGCTCAAGTCAAATGAAAATAATGTTTCTCATCTTAGTTCCATTATAGGAGTTTCAGAAACATCATGCGGTGAACCTGAAAGGAAAATTTTAAAACAAGATTAACTAAAATCTATCTCAATTAACCTAATGGAGCATTTTAACTTAACACATAACATTTAGAGGTCTAGGCTAGAGACATGTTTTGGCGTTGTTAAACATAGCAGCTCTCACTAATGGTCTGTGATACATTCTGAGTGTGATACCGCATTCCATGTACGTAAGTATATCGTAGCTCATCCACGTACTTTCAGGTATATATGGAGGTGTTATTGTATGGAAAGTATAAAGGAATGCTCTCACTGTGTGGTTTCACATTAGACAATGCTAACACAAATTGGGCCTCCACATACTTTTGATTATATTTGGGAGGACTAAATTAGGTTTCTATCCATCCATAGCTAACCAAGTCGGCCACCTTGTATACTGTGATACATTGAAAACAACATTCGAAGAGATTGCCTACATGTATGTTAAGTCCTTGGTTTACTAAGGCAACATATTGCAGTTCACATTACTTGGTAATCCTTTTGCCTAGATTATCCCTTTTTTGTTTTGTTATGATATTTTTATTAAAATAAAATTAATTGACCACGGATAACATCCTCCATGTCACTCCTTAGTTGATCTTAGGTTGAGACATACGGAAACAACTCCAGAGTCCATCGATCAAGGAATTCCTTTTTATGGGAATCCTAGTCCTTTTCCTCCTTTCAGAAATATTAGTGCTCCTTATAAGACTACATTGTCCCTTCCAGGACTTACCATTGGCTTGGAAGTATGGTTGTTCTCAACCTCCATGGCCTCACAACCAAATATTCCTACCACTGGACAAAATCAACCTCCAGTTGATCCTAAAGTTGACCCTTTACCTTCTTCGTTAGTTGTTTCTTCCTCCCCTTCTTCCTCTTCACTTGGTGAAAGTATTGACACTAGTAACCAAGTGGATAAGGAGAAGAAGAAGAAGAAAATTCAGGAAGGGGGAAACCAAGCAACCATTGCTTCAAATGCAACTTCTGATGAGAAACCATCTGATAAGCCCCACAAACTTCGATATCCTTTCAAACGTTGTACGGGAGACCATGTTCTTTGAAATTGTTCTAGTATTCTTCATATTATGGAGGAATCGTCTTCTCGTTCACATGATCTTGTGTCATCAACTTCTGGAGATTATGTTGGTGACACACCATCAACTAATGGTAGTAAAGTTCATGGAAAAAGGGTAAAGTTAAGTTTCTCTATAGGTTATGTGAAAGGAATCAACCCATTCATCTTTTTCCATATCTGGATGAAGCCCAAAAAGTGTTGGATAACCGTCTTGCTTCTCCGTAGAAACTTCCATTTGGTTACAAAAGACTCTCCCTTAAATCCTTCACTAGTGGATGGAGTGACTGACCCAAATCAATCATCGGTTAAGCCCACTCCCTCTGAATGTGAATCCCATAAGTCTATACCTGACCAATCACAGGTCAAGGAAACAGTTGACCAAATTTCACCTTTAGTTAATCGTACCTTTCTGGTAGAGAGTGAGTATGATACCACTCAAGTTCTTTTTTTTTCTTCAAATTACAATGAGCTTGGAGGAAACCCTCCTGTTCCATCAAGACAGGAGGGTAATCCTCCCACTCTTGTAACTAAAGCCGGTAATTTTATCGTTCTTATGGTACACCTCCAAGTAGTTTGGTAACTTCCTTTGATTGGAATTGACTGGGAAGATGTCGTATTCCTTCTTATGTTCCTTTCCAAATCATAGTACAGGTTCAAAATATGATTGTATCTGTTACTATTATAGATGAAGGTGCATCTATGAGTATCCTTACCCCTATTGGTTGGCAAGCGTTGGGTTCACAGCAACTTGTGCATTTTACCTAGAACCTATTGGATTTTAACAAAGGAACTAGTCAATCATTAGGGACCCTTCCTTAGTTGCCTATTACTTTGGGAGAAAAAATTGTTTATCTCAATGTGATGGTAGTTCGAGGCCCTTTAGATTACAATTTACTTCTTGGGTGTGACTATGTTTATGACATGGGAGCTATTGTTTCAACCCTCTTTCGAGTGATGTGTTTCCCGCATGAAGGCATAAATGTCACAGTTAACCAACTTTCATTTCTCGGTCCAAATATTGCTTCAAGTCAACAATATTTCCTAAATGGTCATTTTGTCTCAACGGTATCTTTCCCACCATGGGTCAATTATCTGGCAACCCATTCCATGCCTACATCAACTAACGATCAATTCTGTGATGTTGTGCATTATGTATTGGGGGCATTGGAACCAGATCTCTATAATGGCATTGTTCTCCCATCTAATGAGAACCCCGTGGAAGTCATGACCACTTATGGGTCATGAACAATGAATATGAGCATAGTTCCTTGTCTTGTGTCAAGCTCATTAAAAAATGAAAGAAAGAATCATGAGCATAGTTCCTTGTCTTATGTCAAGCTTGTTAAAAAATGAAACATGGAATATGAGGATAGGTCTTTTACTGTGTCAACCTCATTAAAAAAAAGGAAACAGGTCCCAAATCATAGTTCCTTGTCTTGTGTCAATCTCGTTAAAAAATGAAACAAGGAATATGAGCATAGTTCCTTGTCTTATGTCAAGCTCATTAAAAAATTAAACAAGTTCCCCTAGAGAAAAGTTCCAATTCGAGTCTTTGATTAGATATCGTAAAATCCCAGTCGAGTCTTTCACTTGATCTTGTAAATGAACCTTCATTCCATCCACCTGGTAGCCACGAGTAGTCTACTTAGGTGAATGTAATGAAGCTTGGGGGGCATGCACCTAGAATCGAGTCATCATGTTGGGGGTATGTAAACCATTTCTCAAGCATAGTTTTTTCTTGCTTCAAGCCTGTGTAAAATAAAACTGAATCCAAGCATAGTTTTGCATTTCAATGTTGTGTAAAAATGAAACTGAATCCAAGTATAGTTTTTCATTTCAAGCTTGTGTAAACATGAAACTGAATCCAAGTGTAGTTCCCTATGGTCTAAGCTTGTGTAAAAATGAACCCATCTCCATTTTAATCATCATGATTGCCATTCTATCAGCCTCTTTTATCAAATGAGCCTTGGTTATTCTCCTTCCATCGTCACTATCTGCTTGGCCGATCATATGCTTTCACATGGTTGTTTTACCCTTTTCGAGGAACAATTGCAATGAGTGGTCTTATTAGCCAACTTCTTCACATAAATCGACATGTTTTGAGAAGTTCCAACATCAGCGAAACTAGTTTCTATACTAGACACCACTCGTTCCTCTAAGCGGAGTCCTCTTTAAGCTCTTTTCAGACTCCTGAAATATGAAAAGATTATCGGGCGCTTGCCCTTATCAGCTCGTAAATGGATTGGAAATGACATCTATTCGAGATAAGTTTAACACTTTTCCAGACTGAGATAGATTACTTACGAAAAAGGAATACATTGATCAAACATGGTCAATAGGTTCTCTCTTGTATTTTTTTATGCTTTTTTGGACTTGAGAAATGAATTTACAAAAACAAACTTTTGGAGTTTTATTTTTGTCCCTTTTCAAGCTCTCTAAAGATGAAAAGGATGAATATCTCATTGTTGTTAAACTCATTAAAGCATCAAATAGCAAAAAACTTATCTATCATGAAAAGACAGAGTTTCACCTTCACTGGACTCGTTAAAGCATCACATAGTGATAGATGCAGCTGAAGGGTAGAATTATACTACAAGAATATGTTATCCTCCTCAAGCTTGTTAAAAAGTAAAGAGGTATTGGTTAGCAATGACTGGCGTAAATGGGAAAATGGATAAATCACTTTATGGTAGCAAGTCACTCTCGAACATGACACTTTCACTTCATTTCTGTGACTATTTGGGTTGGGTTATCTACTTGATGGTTATCATAACCATGGTCTATCACACCATCCATCGCTTTGATTTTGGGTCAATGCTGCCAATTCATTCAGTGTCCCCGACATGTTCAAGAGAAGTCACTTAGTAAACTTCATCATGTGCAATACTCATAAACCTTCATTTTCATCACCACCATTCCTAAACATTATGACGTCAGTCACATTCTGTCTTAAAAATCATTATACTCGTTTTGTGTCATTGATGGGGGATACATCAAGGCCCTCCTGTGATAAGTCGCTTCTTATCGACATGAGCACATTAGCCAATAAATTGACTTAGTAAAACCATTCTAGTACCTTGAGGTTTGCATACATCAATGGTAGGTTTCTCATTTCCGGCGACAGGTTGACATCACATGCCTTCGACCGAAAGACTTTGTATGGTGTTCGACAACAAAAACTCTATTCACACCATCTGGAATTTACTATAGTACCTTGAGAATCATTTTCATTATCGATGATTTCTCTCATGTCTGTCAACAACTTACATCAATGGCTAGTAATCAAAAGGTGTCTTCTCGTGTTTGACTTCAGATCACATTTTCACATGGTTAGACTCATACTTGAGTGAACGATTGGACGAGATAGAAGACCAAAGTATATTTTCATCAATCTAGGCTGTGAATTTAGGAGAGTACTAAATAATTAGTACGATGGCTTTACAAAGATGGTCATCCTATAACGGGTGTAAGTTGTAGAAAACTATCTGATTTATGTACATGTAATGAAAAGTTTATATGCTGAGTATGGGTATGCCTTCCCTCAACAATTCATGAAAAATTCAAATATATCATGATATTATGTATTGTAATCAATGCAGGTCATCATCCACTTCAAATCCTCCTCATTACATCATCAAGCATATCACTCAACATTATCGTTTTCGAATTCATGCTTCAGGGGGCAATTGTTACAGGTATGTTTGGGCACATCACTCTCAACAATCAAATCAGTACAAATAGGGCTTATTAAACCCTAATTCAATTTCTACATGCTCTAGACAAGTCATCGACATGAATGCTTTCATCCATGAAATTTTCCTAGCTTGAAGCCCTGTTGAAATGCCACCTTGGGACACCAGCATAGTCTTGGTCAGGGGCAACTGTGCTACAAAGTAGGTAGGCCCATTCAGACCTATACTACAGTGCACATAGGCCCACTTTGACATGCACTAGGCGAGAATGAGCAAAATTGGTATAGGATTCTCGGAATATTCCTTGATTCTAGAGCATTCTAGAAGGATGCCCAACTCTTATCTCATCGTATGAGGTCGACATTGGATAGGATATGGATCAATTATCCCTCTATCCTCTCATCCCTTTCTCTATGAAAACTAACTCCAGTTTTGGAAAACCATTCAGTGCCCAGTTTATGACAAAAGCACTTGCATTTCCCTATAAATAGACTACTCATCATAGTGATTAGGGGTTGGAATTTGAAGATTGTAGAGAAATATTGTTGGTTTGAGACTTGAGCACATTGTTAAGTAATGTTATGCTGCTCGATTGATGTGCTATTGGTGTGATGAGGGTTTGGACTAAGTTGGATGAGTGACATGGGATCGAACCATGTTGGGTGTAACTTTTCCTTCTATTAATCAATAAAGTTGTTTGTTCCTTTCCCCATACTCTTGTTCATATCTATGATGCATATATGTTCAAATATTTTCAATTCCATTTGTTTATAGTATATAATTTGCATGTTTTGATTGTTTTCGTCTTATGTGTCTATTGACAGGTACCGATTGAGCGAATTCAATTCGAGTGAGAGTGACACGAGCAATTCATAGGAGATAAAAGGAAGTGAAAGATCACAAGTAGGTTCGTTCATCTCATCTATATATTGTAGGAAAAGGTTAAACCACTTTATTTCTATTGCTCTAAGTGTAACTACCCACTTAGGGAAGAAGTACTTATCCGTAGGTATAAATTATGTGTAACAAGAGGCCTTATTGATAAAAAGTCTTTTGAGGATCAATTTGCAGATTTTTCTCAAACATTTTTCAGTTCATTTTTGGAGATCTCTCTCTCACACTCTTTGACACTTAGGATTTCTTGCAGAACTTCAACATTGGATCAAGAAAAGAAGAGAATGAAAGAGGAAGTAAATATCAAGAAAGGAAGAGCAGGATCAAGTGGCTACAATAATATTCTTTGTGGGTATTGACTTGCATGTATGGTGTCCTTACTAGTTTTCGAATGCATGGTTATGCATGTGCGTATTTGTTTCTCATGTTGTCATGGGCATGGTTTTTTCTAGGTGTGACAATTTTTTTCATCCTAGCCTTTCCATTTCTGGATATTCATGGTATGCTGGTGTTCTCATGTTTTGGCTGAGCTAGATTTCTCGATGGATTCGAATTTGAGTGTTGTGGACCTCCGAAAGAAGAGAAGACATGGCCTAGTTATCCATGAATTGGACTGTAGATTGCAGTAAAACCACTGGCCTAGTAACCCATGAAGTAGTCTTAGGGTTGTGATAAAGGTAGGTACTGTGTGGCTTGGTGGGCCTAGGAATATTTGACCAGTGAATGGAGGGATATATGGTAAATCCTAGAGGCTTTTTATCTCCATCAGGTCTAGGAGTTCAAAGATGATATATATGTTAAATTGTAGTGATCAAGGAGGATCTCGTCAATTCAGTTACACAGTTCAGATTTTTTGTCAACATTCAGTCCGGTGTCATTCAGTTTCGACAGTGTTTTTTATGGTTCAGGTTGTTCAGGTGATGTCAATGGTTTTCATGGTGATATGGTTTTGTGCCTGGTTGTTGGCATGAGGTTGTCATCACTTCCACCAGGATGTGGTTTTTGACGTGGGTTGATCATTCGCCTTACAGAGTTTGGGTGTCGACAAAGGTTTGTCATCGTGTGGGGTTTGAATGTCACTTTGTGACAATTGATGTAAATGGGTTTTTTTAATATGATGTATAAACTAAAACCTAGCCCTAAAAGCTATGGTGAGAAACATGTAATGACAAATCCTGACCTAAAGACCTAAAACCCTAATACCCATAAACCTAAGTCGCATATCAAACCATATTACAATACAAACAATGTATTGAAAATACATTAAAAACTAAAGCTAAACCACACTAAATCCCTTTTCCCTAAGTCCAAACCCTATTTTATCAACTATCGGCCTATATAATACATTTCAGTTCAAATTATGTATTAAAAATGCATAAACCTATGTTCATTACCCTCTCGGCCTATATATAACATTACAAAACATTATAACAAACCACCCACAGTCCTAACCATGGAGGAGACCGCAGTGGGACCATAGCTCATGTGAGAAGACTGGGTAACCGTGCAGATATGTGGACAGGTGAACAGGAAAAAGTTAATTGTGGCTTGGAGTTAACCACATCAGGGTCTAAACCGCAGATGACATGTGAACAAGAGTTAAACAGCTAGCGGAGGTTATGGCTAACATGGCAGGTTATGGAACTGCGAAGGTGTTAAACATAATTGTCACATGCAAACTGTTGGGGTGTTATAAGTCGAGACCATTGGGGCTCAACTCGGACGTGGTAGCCTATGGTTTGACCGTAGCTGTTCACATGGTAACGATCACCTACTCTGCACATTATCCTGACTGCCAGCAAACATGTTTAACAAACGGTCCATTGTTGTTGTTTTTATACGATAGATAACTTCATGATTATGTTATATGTTGTTGATGAGTATGTTATATGTTAACTTCTTGTTGCTATATATTAGTTAATTTGATGATTAGGGTTATTACATTCAAGATATTGATGTTATATATATTGTGTTGATTTGGATTGATCTATGTAGATGATTGTGGTTATGACATTGAGGTATGAGTTAATATATTTGTGATATTGTGATGAACTAATCTAGGTTGACTATGCATATGTGATTGTTATGCATGAATGGAAATTGTTTATGAGCTTATGATGTGAACATTTTAGCTAGTTACAATTATGACCTTATTTATGTCTGTGTTGATGTGTTTTTGAAGTTATATCATGCTAATCTAGATTCATTGTGCAGAAAATATAGCCTCCCTTGAGATATATTAAGGAATGAGTTTTCTTATGTCATATATTTGGTGTTTGAATGCTTGATTATGTCATTTATTTCGTGTTTGAGCGTTTGGTGTCTATTATGTCTCCTATTTTTTATTTGAATGTTTGATTACTTGCATGACATGAGTATGTGTCTATAAGATTGTATGAAGGAATGATCTTGTTTTAAGACAGTTGTACTAACACATATGTTCTTAGACAATTAATATGCGCTTAATTGTAATTGGGTGCTAGTTGTAGTATTAGGACTAATGATTTCGAGTTCACTGTTGTTTATGATATGGTTATCAGTCTTGGAAAGGGTTGATTTTTAATTAATAGATATGATGTCTTGATCTTTGAACATGTGAATGGCATATGTGAGTAGTTGTAGGGCAACACGCTTGGTATTAGAATGACAAGGTTATATTTGATTTTGTTATATAACTAATAGTTGGGTGATGTGATAGTGCATAATAAACACTTAATTACAACAAGGTAAATGGTAAAAGAAAGGAATCACGTAAATATTCCTTTGGTTATGCTTGGAAACCGTAATTCTGAGTGAATGACTCCATTGCATATAGGAACTCTTCTTACTTGATTTTGTCTGACATTATGTGGATATATGATATATTCATTAACATGTATTTGATAGGTATATTAGCTAGTTTCTAGTTATAACTAGGCTTATCGAGAGAATTATAGTCCCTAGAGAGATGGTATGGATGTGTTCAGCAAGTCAGCGTGCTTGACATAACAAGGTATTGTAGTGGCTACAACCACCCTATAAATTTTTCCCTTTGTTTTGTTTTGAATCCTCCCTACTAAAATCTCAGTAGCTTGTCATGCATGGCCCAAGTACTTGTTCTTTCATCAAGTTTATCTTTCTCTTTACAACTTGTGATTTCTTACATTCTCTACTAATTAAACCATAATCTAACCTCCTTGTGACTTGGTTACAATTTGGTTCTTGCATTGCCTTGGCAATCTATGCAGTCCTAGAGGGAAATCAACCTTGCTCTCAAAAAATGTGCAGTTCAACCCGACAATAAGCTTCAGCTCTAGAAATAGGTAGACCCAATTGGTAGCTTGTCCTCATCTGGGAAATTGTGTAGGGCATGAGAGGCAGCCATAGCCACTTAGCCCAGTAATTGCATAGAATCATTCCCTCAACTACTACACAATGCATGTGCTGGTGAGTTTCCCGGTTCCTAGACTACGCAATTTCTCCATGCATGCATGGCAACCCTTCCTGAAAAGGCAAAAATAAAAAACAAAAAACATCCCTAAAAAATAGGGATCGATTTTAATAGTGGGAGTTACACTTAAAGCATTGAAAGGGCCACAGCACATGTAGCTCCTCCCCAAACCGACATAGAGGTTGGGAAGTAGAACAACACATCAATAGCCCAATGTAGCTCATCAAACAAACATCATGGACCATCTCTGGCATGAGACATCTCCCAGACAGCACATCAAACTACCTGAAGGTGGTTATTCCTTTGTCAGAAGGTGAAAACCTCCGAGCCATGCTTGACCATAGAGGGAATCAAATAGTTAAGGGACAAATTAGACAATACTAAGACTCTGAGCCTCTTAGAGCTCAAGAGCATTGTAAACAGGCTATAAATAGCTGAAAGTAAGATGTAATACGAGTTCAACTTCTGGAGACTATTGAGACTTTGCTACTCAAGCTTCTCATTTGCATTTATTAGTAATACAAGCTTCTTTTGATGTTATATGTTCAATGTCTTTTCTCTTCTGTTTTAAGCTTGCACTTGAGCAGGTTGTTCATGTTTATTTTGTGTCTAATTCCAGATAACTGTCATCTTATCTCTATGTTGATGAATTAGATTTGCAAGCTTCTTTACAGCCTATAGCTAGCCATTCATATGTGGTCATATATGCATCTGCCGGTACAGTCAGTATTCTCTTTTGCTACTTGTAGCTAGCCATTCATTTATGTTTATGTATGCATCTGCTGGTATGGTCAGTATTCTCCATCCATTCATTGAATCTACAAATTGTTTTGCATTAGTGGTCTAAAGCCTTGTAAGCTGAGGGTGTTCATGCATGTCTTGAGTAAAACATAGTTGAAATGATTATCTAGCTTGATTGAAACCATCATTTATTCCAATAGTTCAGAGAACAATATTGAGATATATGTTACCAGGCATCTCTGATCTACAACCTCGGAGAGTTTCCTGGAGTGATAATAGGACCCACTCAATATATTGCTATTATGTTTAACGGAATCAGAGACTAAAGATATCATCGATCAGTTTCAGATAGGATTTTGTGGAGGACATTATGCTTGGAGACCAACAACATATAAGATATTACCAGAAGGATTCTATTGGCCAACATTGTTCTTACAAGTAGGAGAAAAGGTCAAAAGTTGTGTCCCTTGTAAGATGTTTGTTGGCAAGAAAAAACCAACAACTCTTCAACTAATCCCAACAATAGTTTCAACACCTTTTCTCCAACTGGGATTATATTTGATTAGAGATATTCATCCTACTTCAAGAAATCAGCATAGTTGGATCCTCACTGCAACAGATTACTTTAGTAAATGGGTGGAAGCAATTCTAGTAAGAAATTTTACTGACTTAGTAGTGATGAAATTCATTGAGGATAACATTTTGTCTAGGTTTGGTTGCCCGATCTAGATTGTTACTGACAATGCCACAACATTTTCCATTGTCAAAATGATATAGTTTTTCTAGAAATAACATATTCTGCTACATCATTAATCTCCATATTATCCTCAAGGTAATTGTCTTGCAGAATCATCCAATAAAAGTTTGGTAAAGGTTTTCAGAAAAACTTTAGCAGATAATAAAAATAGCTGGGACACTCATCTAATTTATGAAGTATGGGAGAATAGGATTACTCCAAAGGGATCAACTAGAAAAATTCCCTTTCAGTTAGTCTATGGGAAAGATGCAATTTTCCCTACCAATTTGGCCTTGCCTGTTTTAAATGTTTTGCAGGATTGAACTGATGAACTTGATGATTTTTGAACGTGGTTAACTTAAATCATTGAACTTAACAAGAACAAAGATGAAGTTAAATACAAATTGAAAAAGTATCAGAATAACATGAAGAGCCTTTTGGAAAGAAGAGCCAGGGAAAGGGACTTCAAGGAGGGTGATCTAGTTCTAACATGGAATTCCAAAAGAGAAGACAAAGGAAAACATGGTAAGTTTGAAAACCTATGGTTTGGACCTTTAGCTATTACTGAAGTAAATGGAAACAACACTTTTGTGCTACAAAATATTGAGGGACTATATTCTATTGATCCTATTAATGGGAGGTTTCTCAAACATTATATTCAATACTGAGAAGTTGAAGTAGATTTCATTACTACAAATGTAAAAAGTTTGGTTTATTTTACTTTTCAAATTGCCAGTGTGATTTTTTCACAGCAAAGACTCCATAGCTCGAGGAGAAGGCGCATGGATCTACAGGTTCTCTACATTATACATGAGAAAACAGTCCCTAGTTGGAGCCGATGTTGTAACATCTTTTTTTTTTTGATAAGTTATTTATTAGATAAAAAAAAAATCAAAATGCTATACAAAAAAATGATAAGTTAGGATATGGACCAAAAACAAGATGGAAAATAAAAATGTTAGAAGTGATTATTATTTCAAGTCCATATCAAATAAAATGGTAGGGTAGTTTCTCTAAAAAAGGAAGGAAAAATGAAAATGATAGATAAGCAATAAAAGAAAAGTATTTCCTTTAGAAAATAAATTAAGGTTACTAGCTCAAATGCACCTTTAAAAAATGTCCTTTTTATTAATCATGCTTAAGTTCTTTAATTACAATTAATTGTTGTAATAAAGCTTGATGACATTACAAAATAAGGAAAAAATGACAATTTTGTCGTATTGGTGGAAAAAAAAAAAACAACGCATCGGGCATCGATAACCAATGCGCTCTTTTAAACAGAGATCCTTCACTCTGCCCAGATCAACGACGGAGGAAGCCTTTCAGCCCACCCTTGGTCGTTTCCGGTTAACGTGAAGGGGGGGGTTCGAAAACAAGTTTTCATGGCTTCCACTTTTTGCAATGTGGCACCTCCAAAATCTTCCAGACCCCCAAGGCCTGAAACCACAAACCATTGTGATCCCCCCTCCAAAATCCACTTCCGATTTCCTTCCATCTGATCGCTAACTTCTCCCACACCTTGTCCACCCGTTATCCTCAATCCAATAAGGAACCTCCACGTCATCCATCCGTTCTGACCTACCCATTCACCACCCGCCACGTTATAATATCATTGCCCATATGCTACAAAGTCGTTGTTGTGCCTGATTATCGATTTAAACAACCATTAATCATTAATTTTCATTTCCCCTGCAAATTGAATGCTTACGGCTAGATCTAAACAGTTAATTCAGCCCAATTGAACCTATAAATCTTCCATGGCTCCAATCATTGCCACTTTTTACTTCCATCCATAAACCAAAAGCACCATTTTGTCACTCTGTGTATTTTCTCCACTATTATCAATTTTAGTTTAAAAAAAGCTTCTGAATTTTCCTTGTGGTAGTGATGGCTCCTAAAGTAAAGATACAAAAGACTACCGAAGAAGGGAATTCCTCCACAGTCTCCCTTGATCTGGATCATATGCCACTTGTAGACTCCCTTTTCAAGGTCAATGTTTGTGAATTTGAATTTGATTTCTATGGATTACATTCATGGTTAAAACAGAAATATACCAATCAGGAGGATTCCATTTGCTTTTGGGAGAATCTTCTGCCATTTTTTTCTTTTCCTAAGATCCATCAATTCCATGATCTAATATCTTGGTGTCAAGCCAGGTATGACCCTGTGTAAAGAACAATATTGACTCAGGATGGAAAAATCCTGATTACCATCACTGCTCAGAGCATAAACCAGATGCTAATGATACCTCCATCTAATTCCCTTATCCATTTCTCCCTTTCATATATCATGGACCTCTACAATAAACTCAAATTCCCATAGAGAGCTCTTATATTTGAACTTTTCCTACCAAAAGAGATAGAATTTCCTAAGAGAAATCCTTCATATTCATCATCCATGTTCCTTGAAGCTACTAGACACATTATCTCTCTATTAGCATACCTCCTAGTTTATTAAAATGACCAAGTTGTTCATGAAACCATCCTTGGATTCTTTTCTATCTTTTAGTAAATAATATCAACCTGCCTTCATGTATAATTATAGCCACTTTCTGGCTGATAATATACATGAATAGTTTATGAATTTGACCACACAAGGAGTACTCCGGTACGGTTTAGTTATAATTCATCTAATTTTGTTTCGACAGGGAGATCTATTTCCTATTCATCTCAGCAGACAAGATGATCAAGGAGTGAATCAATCAATGATTCACTAGACAGAGCTAGTAAGAGAAGGATCATTAAATTTTACATTCTCCCAGTTCATTGATTCCTTCATACATCTAGTTCTCCAATTACTCAATAGCCAAGTAGAGCCCAAAATTGGATAAGAAAATAAAAAGAGACTACACCTATCAGAGCAAACGAATACTAGTGACTGGTACCTATACCAAAATTACACTGAGATTAGAATCTATGGCAGTGAGTTGACTCCATACAAACTTCCTAACTATGTGCTAGTAAGAATATTCTCACTGGAATACATCAAGCAAATGATAAATATGGATGAAATCCATTTTGTCTTAGGCAAGAATAAATCACAATTTAAACTCAAAGCCAAAGTAGGTAGTTTCATCTGTAACACTAGGTCTGCAGGTACAGAAGCAGACAAATTGCTAAAGAACACGAACCTCCAGCCAAGCTTCACTTGGTCTTATGGTCCTTTTGGGATTATTTCATCTCTCAGAGTGCAGTTGAAGGTAACACCTTACAACCATACTCCCAGGCCAGAATTGGAGAAGTTCATGAACCAGGAGCAATGGTTGAAAGGTACTCTCACAGAAGCTGATGAACATGTTATATCAACTCCTCAGACAAAGAATCCAGCTACATAGAGCACTTATCATAAAATAGGCATAGAAGAAACTTAGTCAGCTACAAAATTAGGTAAAGAGTACTATATCTTGAAAAAGAAGTTGAAAACTGGGATGTCAATGTCATCAGGACGCAAGCCACTAGAGATAATTGTTCTTGGAGAATTGGAAGATGTTTCATCAGCAGGGACCACTGATCCCAACCTTCCCTCTACTTCTTCAACTCCTTCTTCAACTGAACCGATGGAGATTATCCAATCAACTAAGACCAACTCAATAGGGGATACTAATATCTTCTCAACATTTTTGGAAATCAAGTAAAAGAATGAAAGCCGTATATCTCAAGTTTATAGTCAGTTTTGGAAACATACATCCACTTCTAAACATAGACTTCTCTTTGCCTTCGACAGTGAAAGAGGAAGCATGAAAATGGAATTTTTGCGAGATCAGATTCCATTTCCTAAATCCACAACAGACTGCAAGAAGACCATCTTCTCATTTGATGTAAATCATATACATCCCATTGATCAAATGGATTTGCATAAGCAAACATGTGATATGCTATTTTCAACAATGACCACAACTACCATGTCCCTTTCCAAGCTTAGAACTGATTTGTCCAATGTACAATCACAACTTAATATTGAAAAGCTATCATCCTTATCTAAGGATAACAAGTTAAAATCTTTAAAGGATATCATTATCAAGATTGGATATGATCCCCAGGAATGTGAATAAATCGAAGAAATACTGCAAAAGACAAATTTTGAGATTACATCCTTGAAGAAAAAGTTGAAGCTGCCTTCAACTGAGGATCCACAGACTAAATAAATGGCAGAAAATGAACAACACGGGGAGGAGATGTTAAAGCTCATTATTGAGAAAAACATACAGATAAAAAAAATGGAGGAGCAGATAGAACAACTGCTCAAGGAAAAAGAGACAGCACAACTTGTTGTGACCTTAGTGACAACAATTCCAATGATAGGTGCAGATTTAAGTTCATCTCCTACTGAAATTTCTTTCTCTTCAGTAGTAGGTGAAACAACAAGGTTATCACAGGATCTACAAGCACATAAAACAAAGTGAGAGATTACTCCAGAAGTTCCAAGCGTTGGAGTCAAAAAAGGTAAAATATGATACCTTGTATGTAGGAGAAATGTAGAAGTCACATACGTTAGAGCTCAAGGTTAAACAATTAGAAAGAAATACTCTAATGGCAGACACTTTGGCCCAAGCCAAAGAATATATCTATATAGAGATTAGCCACTTTATCACAAAATTATGACCATTCATACAAATCATTTTTGAATGGCAAGAACTAATTGTTAAATCCAGAGCAGAGATAGAGACCCAGAAGGTAGCATTGGGCACAAAACCCAAGGGTAGTGAATTCTAAGACTAGGCAACAATTATAAGAGATGAATATTCTAGATAGAATAGCTACTATTTTGGAAATAAAGAAATTCCCAGTGAAGAAGAATGTCTTAACTCAGTAAAAACAAAGTATGATGCTTTGAACACTACTGTCAGGAGGTTTCACTCTAAATTCAGTATATTACATAAGAAAGGTTTACCAAAGATAGTATCATCAAATGATTACTAGTAAAATTGGAGGATTATTGTGAAAGGCTTTATAGCATTGCAACAAACAACAATCAATTGCAGGGATAAAAATGCAGATTACGGGCAAGGAGTTTATGGAAGCTTTAAGATTAGATCTCTCCATTAAATATGAAGTTGGTCTTCTTTTTCTAACCAAACCCAATTTTCACAGATATATTGAAGTCGATGAGATACTTAGAAGAATGGTAAATCTCGTGATACCTAGTGAGAAAAGGTGGGATCGATTGTGTGAAACAATTGATTAACTTTTCATTCCAACAAGAAGACAACAACAACAGGTTTTGAAGGAACGATCATCAACAACTTCCAATCTAATAGGGACACATCATGCGACAATTTTTCTTTTCCTATCTTCTTTCAAGCTATCTTGTAATCAGTTTAGGATATTTTGTTTAGAACTTGTATAAATAACTCTCTTCTATGAGTTATTAAAGATGGTACCTTTCATCAGCAATTTTGTAAAGAGCATTGATGTACAAGTTGTTTCTAGATCACCGATAATAAACCAAATGATTCTGAATTTTGTCTCACACAATTTAGTTTTCTTCTGTAAGTTTTTCATGTGTTTCATTCATTATGTTTATTCTGCATGTGTTTATGTTTTACAGAGATATCAGGTGAGAATAAATGTGTTACAATTATTCTTAAAATTCCTTTCTGAAGTTATTATCATAAAGAGACTCAGATATTGGATTGTCTATCTAAAAAGCTCCCTCTAAATAATAAAATTGCTAGCATCTTATGTAATCTTAAGCATAGTTTGTTTAACTTTTGAACATTTGACAAAGGTTTTCTCACTTATGATAATTTATCTATCTGTCTGAAATATAAACTAATCATACCTCCTTAATATTCTCTCTAAACACCTTATAAATTCAAATTACTGTGTGAAGTCAAATAGCAACCCTTTGATTATCTATTAGTACAATCTAAAAGACTTAATACATCATCCTTACAGTTTGTTCTATGTATTGGTCCTCCATAGAAACCAAAACGAAAACCCCTAAAACAAATATCTTAGATGCCCCTGCATGATCAATTGAGCATTATCATCTTAGATGACAACAGAGTGCCTTAATAGCCCGTCCAATCAGAATCTATCCAAGGCCCTATAGACTAATTAGGTATCTAAAGACTAATATTTATCCTCAATACCATGCATGTTATAGCTTGAATATAATATGTATATAATATTTTGACATAATGATTGATTGGTCTAAAACGCGGATGCAAATTAGAGTTTCATTTACTATCAATCCGGTTAAGTAAACTTCGAGGATCATCCAATATATATGGACTTAGAGAAAAACTAAACTAAGTTAGGTGAAGAAATTCCAAAGCTCCCTTACAGGTGGTCTTTCATTGGGATCTCCAACACCTATTTACTCATTTAAAAAAATGAAATCTAAAGACATTGTGACAAGTGTAAGAAATATTAAAGCCCCCTTATAAGGGACTGTTCATTAATATTTATAATCATCTTAATCAACAAACTAATTAAACTAATGAAATTAAAGCACTTAAACCTAATTTTGATTGATTGTATGAAATATTAAAGCTCTCTTACAAGAGACTATTCATTTACATCTCAAGCATATAAATAAGAAACTTAAACTAATGAAATCAAACATTAAATAACATATCAGATTCATTGAAAGAAACATTAATCCTTTCTTATGAAAGGTCATTCGTTAATATTCCAAACATATGAACCTAATTAAATTTACAATCAAACATAAAATGAAAGCTTACCAAAACAAAAGTGTACTTGCTAGACAATGGGGGCCCTTCTAAGGATTCACAAGCACATCAAAAGAGATGTCAAATGTAAAAGATCAAAGAAGCTCCATTTTATTTATCTTCAATTGCAATTTGCAATTACAAGTTCTACATCCAAAGAGGTTCTAAAATCTCCATGACAATGATTCCAAATTCTAACTTCTCATTACAAACTTATAAGATCCTAAGGTACTAAATTCTAACTTCTCAATTCTAAATTCTAAATTCTAAATTACAAATGAAGGAGATAACACTCCTATTTATACAAATGTTATGATAACAAACTCGTAAACGTGAATCCACTATTCCCTCTTCAAATCCACATATCTCTCAACCAATGGTGACACATAACCCTATCCTCCATGATCTTCTCCATGAGGTCCATGATCTTATCCATGAGGTTCATGATCTTCTCAAATTCGAATTTGAACATAGAGTGCCACATAAGGGTGCCTTAGAAGCTTCCTTTGTACCTACACATGTCAACAAACTCATTCCAATTGTTAGGTATAAGTAGAAGAATATTATTTTCTAAAGTTTAACCACAAATTCACTTAAAA
Source organism: Pinus tabuliformis (assembly GCA_031772625.1). Taxonomy (NCBI): domain Eukaryota; kingdom Viridiplantae; phylum Streptophyta; class Pinopsida; order Pinales; family Pinaceae; genus Pinus; species Pinus tabuliformis. Next base: position 279,782,905 of record CM062818.1, read on the forward strand.
ATACTAAGAATTAATAATGTTTTGTAAAACACAAAGGTAACCCATATAATCATGAAAGTGAAGCGGATGTGATGACATGGTGGTGGAATATAGGCGAGAAAATGTGTCAATGGAGTGAAAATGGATTTATTTTAAGGATAATTCTTCGGCCCAACATACCCGCAAAATGAAGGTATTGCATGTCCTCATGAAATCTATTATATTACTTTTTGATACTTGAGATTTGGCTTAAACTCTGCATGATACCATTTACTTAACTTTTGAAAAGTGTTTTTGATGAATTGCAACTTGGTTGGTTCTTGTGTTTCAACCATATTTTGTTTGTTCCATTCAATTTTAATGTATGATCTTTGCATATTGATAATGTGATTTTTATTGCAGATTACTTTTGTTGGAATGTATCATGGTTGGTTCTTGTGTAACAACCATGATTGTGTTGGCATCCAATTAAGTTTTAAATACTTTTTACAAAGCCATTTATATGCTCATGATGATGTAATAGTAAATATATTTTGAAGGAATGTGGGTTTTAGAATGTGATATATGAATATGGAAAAATATGAAGGTGACAAAGTATGAATGTAAATGTATCCCCCCCCCAAAAAAAAACTTATGGCTTTGTCAATTTTGTGAAATGAGGAAAGGAAGTTTTTTTTCCAGAAATTATCATTCTAGTTTTTCAAGGAATTAAATGGTTAAAAGTTAGAAAATATCATACCTCAACTTACCCTTTCAAAAATATATGAGAGTTGTGCATGTGTGGCTGCAAAACTCTGAACATAGTCTTCTTTAATTGGTTGTGAAAATGGTGGATGAAGTCGAAAAAGTGAATCTTTTATTGTTGTTGCATTTGCTTCTAAATCTGCGGTTGGATCTTTTGTTGAATGTTCAGAATCTGTTGCTGAATGCTTTTGGAAATGTATAAGGCTTGGAAGGTATACAAAATTTAGAATTTACACTCCACCCCCCGCCCCCACCTAGCCTTATTTATTGACTTGTCCTCAAGTCATTTACATCAAAAACCAAAAAGTAATGAATGTAATTCTGCTTCATCTGCTACAAAATAAATGGTATTCAAATCTTCAACACTCATTGGCACAATTCTTGTCTTGTGAATAAATGTTTCGGTATCGAACATAGCAAGAAATTCTTAACTTAGTGGCCATTTATGGATGCCATTAGTCAACACGAGATCTCCCATCTTTGATGTGGATGAGAGTCAAAATGCCCCGAACACATCTTTCTAAGTATGAATGAATTAGTTGTTGTCAAATACTCAAAAGATCCAACGAACAAGGGACATTGATGTATTCCCTTATTTATCGACATGATAGCTTGCCCGTAAGGCATGTAAGCTTCAAGGTGTTTTTAGAAAAATATTTAGACTCAAGGACCATGGAATCAATGGTGTATGGAAGTAAGGTTTTATTTGTAGGGGTAGGAAAAAGGAAACTGACAATGAATACGAAACTGACAATGTGTTGTGCCAAAGTGGAACAAAAAGCTTGTAAATGAGCTTCGTTGCTTTTATTGGTGGGTTAGGTTTGATGAAAATGTAATGAAGTGTATGTGGATAATGAGAAATGGTTAATGACTCTTGCTAGGAAAAAGTGAATTTTGGCATGCAAAATCTCAAATATAACAAATCTACTCATTAATTCTGGAATTTCTGCTAAAATAGTTGAGTTTGACTATCGTTGACCAGCCACCTGTAGACTTCGAATTCAAAAGTGGATAGGTATTTCACCATCCTTGGACATTTAGGAACAAACCCCCGATCTTCGAATTTGCTAATCTGTCATGCAACACGTCAAACCATTAAGCTATTATAGGAAGTTGCAAGAACTTGTAATTTTATGGAAATTTCATTTTTGTTCATGGACTTGTTCTTTAGAATTTCTCGTGAAATTAGTCTTTTGAAGACCAATTGTGTACACAATTAGTTTCCTTAATGATGAGTTGATCATCCGAAATTTGCAAAAAAAATTGGCATAAAGAACATAAGTATGTTAAAAAAGAAATGGCTAATTCCTTGATGATTCTTATGCAAAAATTAATGCCAATTGAAACAGTTTAAGGAGAATCAAAAGAGTAATTTTAGTATAATTCCTGATGTTGATAATAGCCCATTTTTTAAAACTACCCATGAAAAATAAATCTATTCCTATTTGTGTCAGATGGTTCATGGAATGTGCATGGCAAAAATCTTGGCATTATAGATTTGTTGTGTTTTGCAGATTAGTGCGTCACAACAAGAATAAAAGCATAGATTTTAATGCCAACTCTAAGCATAATCCCTGAAATGTTTTTTAATTGTTTTGATTTTATTTATTTTTTATTATTATTGTTTTGATTTTTTTTTGTTAATTGTTTTGATTTTTTTTATTTGTTTTTAATTATTTTGATTTTTTAGTTGTTTCGATTTTTTTAAAATTCTTTTGATTTTTTTAACTAAAATTTGTATGGTATTGTTATAAAAGTCACACAAAATTGTTTTGTATTGTTTTGATTTTTATTTATTTTTAATATTTTAATTGTTTTTTTTATATTAAAACACTAAAATTTATTTTGTATGGTTATTAAAAAAGTAGAAATAAATAAAAACATAATAAAATCAAATATTTTAACTTTTGTGAAACAAAGTGCAATGAGCACTATCCATCGATTTTTATGAATTAAAAAAAACGCCTCTATTGACTCTAGCAACTTGAGAATCAACCCATGCTCCTTCATTGTTGGCCAAGAATCCCGTCATCATTTCCATTGTTGGCTTGCTGGCTGAGAAGAGACATGTCAGTGTTGGATGCATTACCTTTGGCAATGAGCATTGTAAGGGCAACCTGGTTCCCCAATAAAGGATTGCTTGCCTCTCCAACTATGTTTGGATCTGCACCCGACTTCTCTCCAGAGGAAGTCCTCCACTCCAATGACTCATCCATAGAATGAGCTTCCAACACCAGCCCACAATCCATGGACATTCTGCCTTCTGCGTATTGATCAAACACCACCTTTTTCATCATCGTAATACTGATAATACTTATTTTTGAATTGATTTTAATGCTGCATATGTATTCATCAAAATAGAATGCCAAATGAAGTGTAAAATTGATGAGCTCCTTCAACTTTTTATCTCCAAGGAATGCTTTAAAGCTCTGATTACCTATCATTTTGCTAACTTTGTGAGCTATTCGCTGAAAATACATAATCATAGTCGGAGATAACAACTTTTCCAAGCTGCTGAGTTAGTTTTGCAAGGTCTGAGCCACCTACAACTCCCACTACTCCAACCTTACGTAATTCTTGCATAAATTCAGACATTTCGTGGGAAATAACCTTTCTTGCAGGGGTGAGTGTGCCATCCATTCGCAGAACTTGGCACCTAACTTTAGTATTGCTGTTGTTGTTGGTATGTGATAGCAGAAGGACTTCCAGTGCTTCTAGCTACTCAACCATATTGTTAATTGGGGGTGTCTACTCAAACTGCAAGTATGGTACATATGGTGTGACTTCATCTGTTAAGAAGACCTGGAAATTGTTTTAATTTGAGAGCAACCACAAACTTTGATGCACAGTGAGATTGGGTTTTGTTTCTTTATTGGGCCTGGATGCTTTTTCATATGGTTTTCCAGTGACTCTACAAAAAAAAAGACAAGCACGCCTACCTTTCTTCAATCCATCTCCATAGAGGTTTTAAAAAAACTAAAAGACTGAAAGAATTGGCAAGCGAATTTTCTGGGCTTGTCAATCCAGATATCCCAACTAATTGAAAGAAACATATCATAAACAAACATAGAATATGGAGAGAATGTATGATGCCCTGATGCCAGGCTCACTCTCATCACCCAGCAATCCCAATAAATCCTTCGCCATAGAGCTGGACTAGGCAATCGAGATTTTGGAGATCGCTTGAAATCAACAGGAGATCACAGGAAACCGAGAGCCCTATTTTTCAGTGAAAATGAGGATTTTTCTTTGATTAAGCTGAGGGGATGCCTGAAAAATTGTGGGCATTTGGAACCGCCATAAAAGAATTTAAATTGTTGGTCATTCTGGAGCTGCACATTGTTCATATTACATAGGAATATGGATTTGGTTAAAGGGATCACTCTCGTGATCCATCATCATCGGAATTAATCTTTGAATCGCGAGAAATATAATATTGAAGAGCCCATCGTTTTTTTAATGAATTTCCCATTACAGCTCCAGTTCTGAAGCTCGAAATCTAGTCTCACATGCTGGTTGTTTCTAACTCGCAAAATTTGGCTTCACACACAGATGAATCTCTCGGTTGCATGTTCGCATTTGTGGTGAATCCAATATGATATTGGAGTTCTCACTGACCGTAGGAACTCAATAATCCTTCACTAGCTGGAACAAGTTTCACAGTTTACTTAAGCACATTCATACCAAACATTTACTTAAGAATGAATGGAAGGGTCCCGAAGAACCACAGTTTCCTCTCAAACCATTAGGAATCCTTGGAAACTATTTTTGGGTTATGTAACTTATTCCATTCTGGAAAAAAACCATGTCTTCGTTTTTTCAATTTCACCCCGGTTCGATCAGAAACGACTTTTTAGAACTGACGTTTTTGCAGAGGTTGTGTTTCTCTGCTATGTTTTTGTTCGAGTCTGGGCTAGTGTCTTTTGTTGGTGCTGGTGCGGTTTGATAGATCGATATTTAGATTCAAATGCTCGTGATCGAGTTGTTGCCCAATCACTAGATAAAGAAGTTATTCATATGGATGTTAAAACCATAGAAAAGTTCAACGTTGGGAGCTCGGAGATCTTGTTCAATGCATATTCATATGGATGTGCCTTCGCTTTTAGCAAAGCAAAAGAGAAAGAGAGTGAGAATACAGTGCAACAAAATTGTACACAGCAATTCTGTATAGTTTCGTATGGATTTGTATAACCAAAATTGTAAAACAGAGCCATATAGGCACAGGAATATAGCAAGTCATACAATGGTTTGCTATTATTTTTCAATTTATATGTAGGCTGTTTTCTCGATTTACATGTAGGAAAATTTATCATTTTTTGTGCAAATCTGTTTTGCATTGATTTGATTTACCATGTAGTATGCTTGTTCAGCATAATGTGGAGATTTCCTTGTCAGATTGAGACCTGGAATCAATGAAAGTCTATGGGAAACACTAGTCTTATAGTAGGGAGATATGATTCAATGATGGTAAAAGTTATACATACAAATAAGTGAGACCCTTTCTAGTGGCCAACATAATCTACACTACACTTTGGCAGCAAAAAAGTATAGCCATTGGCATTTTCCATATATTTCCAATTCCTTATTGGGAATATTCATTTTCATTTGTTGTTTACAAAACCCATGTTTCCCATTGATGTAAAACATTGTGTAATCAAACAAATTGGAAATAGCTTTGATATGATTTATGATTATTGAAAGCATTCTCGTGTAGTTTTAATGATTTGTGCAAATTCGGAGCAAGAGTTTTTTTATTTAATTTTGAAAATAAATCAAGATATTTTTTGATATTTCTGATCGCTCGGAGCACATGATGATTTTTTTTTTCATGTAAAAAAATGCTTCTAATGAAGCCATATACAAACTAAAAATTCAAAAATGCTCACATCAAGATTTAAAATTTTTACCTTATGATTTGCAAGCATGTGAGTAACCTGTCTTATTCTTGGAGTTGGCACAGGGTTCTTCTGAAGCCTGTCTTCAATACTGTTCTTACTCTCCAAGAAGTTCCTGATCAACATTCCCAAGTTTCTCATCTGTAGATGAATTAGTAATAAATGGGGGATTTAAAAAGAATGAATTTGAAGCTAACTAAGTACCAAAAAAAAATGCTCAAACTTGAACTCCATTATGAATATCCTATTGTCACTAGGTTTCACAAGTTAGTCCATAAAAAGAAATTGCAATAAAAATAACTTTCTAAGTTTATCTCCAAATCATCCTCCCTGGAAACAGTGCCAAAATTTTTGGTCTAAAATGCGGATGCAAATTAGAGTTTCATTTACTATCAATCTGGGTAAGTAAACTTCGAGGATCATCCAATATATATGGACTTAGAGACAAACTAAACTAAGATAGGTGAATAAATGCCAAAGCTCCCTTACAGGAGGTCTTTCATTGGGATCTCCAACACCTATTTAGTCATTTAACAAAATGAAATCTAAAGACATTGTGACAAGTGTAAAAAATATTAAAGCTCCCTTATAGGAGACCGTTCATTAATATTTCTAATCATCTTAATCAAAAAACTATTTAAACTAATGAAATTAAAGCACTTAAACCTAATTCTGATTGATTACATGAAATATTAAAACTCTCTTACAAGAGACTATTCATTTATATCTCAAGCATATCAGTTAGAAACTTAAAATAATGAAATCAAACATTAAGTAACATATCAGATTCATTGAAAGAAACATTAATACTTTCTTACGAAAGGTCATTCATTAATATTTCAAAAATATGAACCTAACAAAATCTACAATCAGACATAAAATGAAAGCTTACCAAAACAAAAGTGTAATTGCTAGACAATGGGGGCCCTTCCAAGGATTCACAAGCACATCAAAAGAGAGGTCAAATGTAGAAGATCAAAGAAGCTCCATTTTATTTATCTTCAATTGCAATTTGCAATTACAAGTTTTGTAGGTTTTAACCCTGTACAGAAATACCCTGCATACAAATTCTAAAACATAGAAAATAAACAATATGAGAGCATAACACAAAAAACACATATACACAAAGATTTTCTCCTGGATCCCAAAACTAGGACTACCAGCTTGATTTTTCATTATGTTTCTTTCAATGTTATAATACATATTTATACATGTTGAAGCATCCAATACCATGGACCGAAAACCATCGCGTCCAATACCATGGACCAAAAACCATCGCGTCCAAAAACATGTGCAAAAATCATGCACAAAATCATAGGTGGGTCCTCCCAACTTAACATAGGGTCCAAAACCAAAATTTTCTGGGGGCACTGCCCCGAACCCCATAAAGTGGGGTTACCCTGTACACCTCAAACCCCCTGTGACCTCGCCCCCTCTAACCCTCGATTAAATATGTGGGCTAGTCATGGAAAGAATATAACACAACCCAACATTCACCCACTTGTTGTTTTCTTTCCACAGGGGGCCACAAGAGAGTTTAGTCATTTATTCAGCCCTGTAATGCCCATTGTTTCTCTACACCAAGAGAACTTCTCAGAGCTCACATATTTTTCAATGCATTTCCAGTAATCTTCAAAGTGTCCACCTTTACCAACAACACCTTTTTGTCTTCTATCATATCCCTGACAAAGTGATACTGAACATCAATGTGCTTTGTCTTTGAATGATATGCAGGGTTCTTTGCCAAGAAAATTGCACTTTGGCTGTCATAGTCTGTCCTTATAGCTTCCTATACTAACCCCATACTTGAACACAATCTCTACAACCAAACTGCTTCCTTGCATGCATGAGTGGCTGCCATGTATTCTGCCTCTATAGTTGATAGTGCCACTACAGATTGTTTCTTACTCATCCAACTGACTGCACCTCCAAATAGGTTAAACACATACCCACTTGTAGATCTTCTCTGATCTAGATCTCCAGCCCAGTCTACATCAACAAAGCCACGAATATCCAACACTCTATCCAATCTTGGTCTTCCTTGGTAATACAAACCATAATCACTAGTGCCACGCAAATACCTGAAAACCCGCTTCACTGTTGTCCAATGCTACTTTCCTGGTTTTGACATAAAACTGCTCAATACTCCCACTGCATGTGCAATGTTTAGTCTAATACAGACCATTGCATACATCAGGCTACTGACTACACTTGCATATGGAACATTGGACATGTCCTCTTCCTCTTCTTGTGTCTTGGGATACTGTTCAACAGACAACCTCACACCTATAGGAATAGGAACCTTAACTGGTTTACTATCCTGCATATTAAACCTCGACAGTATTGTCTCAACATACTTCATTTGGTTTAACTAGAGCTTCCTCTTTGCCCAATCTCTTTTAATTTCCATGCCCAAAATATAGTTTGCAACACCATGATCTTTCATGTCGAATTGAGGAGACAATTGGGTCTTCAAATCCTGGATAATTTCTTTGTCATTTCCAACCAGCAACATATCATCCACATACAAGACCAGATAAATAACACGGTCACCAATTAATTTAAAATACACACAATGATCTTCTTTGCTTCTCGTGAAGCCAAGTCCCTGTATAAATGTATCAAATTTCTGATACCACATCCTTGGTGACTGTTTTAACCCATACAGAGACTTCTTTAACTTGCATACCAGTTCTTTCTTACCCTTCACCACAAAGCCTTCACGTTGCTTCATGTAGATTTCCTCTTCGAGATCCCCGTGAAGAAATGTTGTCTTCACATCCATCTGTTCTACCTCAAAATCAAAAGTAGCGGAAAAAGATAAAAGTAATCTAATAGAAGTTACCTTGGAAACAAGAGAAAAAAATATCACCAAAATCAATTCCTGGCACTTGCGAATAACCTTTTACTACCAAACGAGCTTTGTATTTCTCCACTTTTCCTTCTGCATTTTTCTTCTTTTTGAACACCCATTTGCTGCCAATGGGTTTCCTTCTAGCCGGCAACTCCTCCAGATCCCAGTCCTCAATTTTCTGCAAAGATGCCATTTCATCAATCATGGCCTCTTTCCAGAGTTTTCCATCCTCTGAATCCACTGCTTCCTTCATAGTTCTGGGATCATCATCAGCAATAGACAAAGAAAAATTTGAATAGAAAGCAAATGGACTATACCTTTTTGGCTACCTTCTTTCTCGAACTGATCTTCTCACAGCTGGAGTTTGTGGCTCTTCATCTTCTGATTCCTCCTCTATTGTAGAGTTTGATTCTTCATCCTTTAGCTCAAACTCTATCTTCTCAGGTTCCTTTGGTTGAACTTCATGTTTAATAACATCTTTCACCTCTCTGAACACCACATCTCGACTATACACAACCTTCCTTGTTACTGGGTTCCAAAACTTATAACCCTTTAATCCATCCTTATACCCAATAAAGATTCACTTTTCAGATTTACCATCAAACTTGGTTCTTTTCTCCCTTGGAACATGTACATGTGCATCACATCCAAATACCCTTAGATGTGAAGGAGAGGGTTTCTTACCAGTCCATACCTCTTGTGGAGTCTTATCCTCAAACATTGATGAAGGTGACCTATTGACCAGCTAACATGCAGTATCCACCACCTCTGCCCAAAATTCCTATCCTAACCTGGCACCACTGAGCATGCTTCTTGCCCTTTCCGTCAACGTCTCGTTCATTCTTTCAGCAACTCCATTTTGCTGAGGTGTATATGGAGTAGTCTTCTACCATGCTATACCACACTTCTTACAGTATTCTTCAAATTCCTTACTGCAAAACTCTCCACTGTTATGTGTCCTCAGTACCTTTATCTTCTTTTCTATTTGGTTTTCCACCAGAGCCTTAAATTCTTAAAACCTATCAAAGACTTTAGATTTCTTCTTAAGGAAATATATCCATGTATTCCTTGAGAAGTCATCTATAAATGATACATAGTACATAGACTTACCCAGTGATGGAACCTTCACAGGTTCAAACACATCACTATGTAAAAGCTCTAATATATGTTTCTCCCTCTTACCACCAGAGGGAAAACTCACCCGATTCTGCTTCTCATATACACAATTTTCACAGAAATCAAAATCCAGAGAGCTATTACTCATACCTTCTACCATACCTTTACCATGAAGTATTCGAAGGCCTTTCTCTCCAATATGTCCAAGCTTTTGATGCCATAGCATGGTCTTCTCTCCAGAGACCACTAGATTTTCTGCTCCACTTATAGGAACCACGGAACTGTTGGACCCATCAACAACAGTGCTACCTTCCTGCTTGTACAGAGTTCCAATCCGAACTCCCCGCATCAATACCAGTGCTCCCCAAACCATTTTGCAGGTATCCTTCTCGAACACTATTTTTCCACCTGAATCATCCAACTTGCTTATAGAAATCAGATTTCTAGCCAATGCAGGAATATGCAAAACACTTGGAAGTGTTCTAACCCTTCCACCTTGCAACTTCAATTTTACTTTTCTGCAACCAACAATTCTAGCCTTCCTGTCATCCCCCAAGAATACATCACCACCATTGTATTTCTCATACTCGCAGAACCACTCTCTATGTGGAGTGAAGTGAAAGGATGCACCTGCGTCAAGCAACCATGCCTCATGATCTACATGTGTACTTGAAGAAGCCAAGTACACATCCCTACCTTCATCTGAGGTGGTTTTCACCTCTACAGAAAGAGCCTCATCAGATCCCTTTCCTTTGTCAAAAGCTTTAGATTTACAGTCCCTTTTGTAGTGGCCTTCATTTCCACATTTCTAGCACACCATCTTTACAGGTTTTCCTGGAGATTTAGATCTCCCTCTAGATTTAGATCTCCCACTCGATGACATATTTTTGTTTGTGTTCTGGGACCATCCTCGTACAGACAAGGCATCACCATTCTGGCTCTCCATATTTTTCCGTCTCATCTCCTCCGTCAGCAAGGCTGAGACTATTTCATCAAACTACAAGGCAGTTGCATTGCTACCTATTGCAATAACCAGACTATCCCATGAATCTGGTAGACAACACAACAAACTAATGCACTTATCTTCATTTGAAATTCTAATATCAACAAATGCTAACTGACTTACCAGACTATTAAATGCGTTCAGATGCTCTATCATCGAGTCTCCATCTTTCATCCTCAGGTTATACAACTTTTTCCGTAGGAATAGTTTATTCACCAGAGACTTAGATTGGTACAAAGTCCCTAACTTGTCCCACAAAGCCTTGGTCGTAGCTTCCCCTGATACATTCAGCAATATTGAATCTAAGACACACAATCGTATTGTGCTCTTTGCCTTCGATCCAACTTCTTCCAATCTTCATTGGACACTCCCGTTGGTTTAGTACCCGAATCTACCACAATCCACTAATATTTATCCACTAGCAGATCCTCCATCTTGAGTTTCCACAACTCAAAACTCTGACCATTAAATTTCTCAATCTCTGTCTTTCCACTACTCGCCATCTTCTTTCAACACCAAAATCGATCTCACAGATCTCCCACTGAACAGTGTTTACCACAGGCCCGAGCAAAACCCCTCAGCGACAAAGGCCTCCCCTTGAAGCCAAAATAGCTCTGATACCAAATGTAGGTTTTAACCCTGTACAGAAATTACCAGCATATGAATTCTAAAACACAGAAAATAAACAATGTGAGAGAATAACACATAAAACACATATACACAGAGATTTTCCCCCGGATCCCAAAATCAAGACTACCAGCTTGATTTTTCATTATGTTCCTTTCAATGTTATAATACATATTTATACATGCCGAAGCATCCAATACCATGGACCGAAAACCATCGTGTCCAAAAACATGTGCGAAAATCATGCACAAAACCATAGGTGGGTCCGCCCAACCTAACATAGGGTCCAAAACCAAATTTTTTGCTATAAAGTGGGGTTATGGGTACACCTCAAACCCCCTGTGACCTCCCCCCTTCTAACCCCCGGTTAACTACATGGGCTAGTCGTGGAAAGAATGTAACACAACCCAACAAGTTCTACATCCCAAGAGGTTCTAAAATCTTCATTACAATGATTCTAAATTCTAACTTCTCATTACAAACTTATAAGATCCTAAGGTACTAAATTCTAACTTCTCAATTCTAAATTCTAAATTCTAAATTACAAATGAAGGAGATAACACTCCGATTTATACAAAAGTTATGATAACAAACTCATAAATGTGGATCCACTATTCCCTCTTCAAATCCACATATCTCTCAACCATTTGTGACACATAACCCTATCTTCCATGATCTTCTCCATGAGGTCCATGATCTTATCCATGAGGTTCATGATCTTCTCAAATTCGAATATTAACATAGGGTGCCACATAAGGATGCCTTAGAAGCTTCCTTTGTACCTACACATGTCAACAAACTCATTCCAATTGTTAGGTATATGTATACGCATATTATTTTCTAAACTTTAACCACAAATTCACTTAAAAATACTAAGAATTAATAATGTTTTGGAAAACACAAAGGTAACCCATATAAATATGAAAGTGAAGCAGATGTGATGACATGGTGGTGGAATAGAGGTGAGAAAATGTGTGAATGGAGTGAAAGTGGATGTATTTTAATGATAATTCTTCGGCCCAACAATGATATGATTGGAAAAAATTCATTTAGCCAGGAACGTGGTTTGAGCAACATCTGTCAGACACGTATGGGCACAAGTGTGAGATTGTTGAAAGCCTGAACATATTTCCTCCCCTTCATCCTCCACTCTTTAGGTTGTCATCTTTCCTTTGCTGCAATATTTTTGAGTAACATCATAGGCATTTTCTATTCCTCCGGTGTATCTTTGCACCTTTAGGGGCAATTTCTGGTATAATTTTCCAATATTTATCAACAGTTTGATGAAATGGTAGTATGCTAAAAATTTGGATGATCTCTAAAAATATAGGAAGCAATGTTTAATGATTCATTTTTTTGGAATTTAGGAAAGTTATTTGAAATGCCACTTTGTTGAAAATTAGGACAATGTGCTGAAATTTCAGCACACTAAAATTGAGGACAATTTGCTGAAATTTCAATAGCAAAGACCTTTTTAGTTAAGTGATTAGGGATTATGGAATAAATTAAGGTTCATGATTTGTGGGCCATTAGTGATTAGTCAAAATTAGTCCCCTCATTGCATAATTAACATGTTCTTGATTCTTAATTAGTAATTCAAGGATATGTTAAGTACCAACTTCATTAGTCAATGAAGGACACTCTCATTTGTCAATCGTATATTAGTGTTGCCCAAAGGCATGCACCAAAAAATGATTTTAACATTCATGTATCACAAAACGTTTTAGTCAATGGAACACCCACCATTGTTCTATCTAAGCGCAATGTAATTTATGTTTTTCAATTGCTACTTTTTGTGATATGTTTTCTAGTGCAAAGTTAAGATAGAACTCGGCTCAATTTCTTAGGGCTGAGATTACATCTATTTAGTTGTATGTATGTCCTATTTTCAAAGGTGCATGCATTATATGTCGGCAAGGTTCCTGCCTCTTACTTGATTGGACTCACATTTTAAGTTCACATTTTGAAAATCTTGGTTGATGGTGTAATTGAGGGGCAATATTTTGTGGTAAGGATGGCATATTTGAAATCGAGATTTAAAAACAAAACCAAGAAACCTGGGTGATAAAAAATAACCTACAGTATAGGGAAAAAAGTGATGTGGGATCATAGCATCAATTTACTCTCTGACATGTCTGGTTTCAGCAACAGGAAAGGCTTGAATCTTTCAAGTTTTGGCAGACCATCCTTTGGGTGAAACTATGCACATTTCAACCCTAATAATGTTAATTCCAGAGCCTCACAAAGAGGCCAATCTCTAGCATTTTTATCCTGGATCTCCTGAAATGAACCATCCTCAATGGCTTCTTCAACTACATGTGTTACATCCATGGGTGGTCTTGCCATCATCAACTGCAAAATAGCATACGAATCAGACTTTGGGCCAAGGACACCAGTCCTTTAATACTCAGGATCAATATAAAAAAATGTGCTTGTATTGCAGGCACAATCCTGGCAAGACCTGCATCACCGATTTTATTAACGAAGTTGTGATCCACTATTATATTTGTAGGCTTTAAGTCACGGTGAACAACTGGATCTATATTTTCATTGTGAATAAAAAGAACAACATATGCCACTTCCTATATTATTATGATCATTATTTTCCTTGTAGAGGAGATGGTCTTCTAAATGACCTGCCATTTTCCATATAAATAATCTATATACCAAACACCCATTCTCAAGTCACACTCCAAGAAAAAGTACCATGTGAGGGTGATGAACTTGGCTCAAAATCACAAGTTGAACAACTTAGAAAAAGAAAAAAACCCAACCAAATATATAAAAACAAAATAAGCAACCCAAGTATAAAATCGTCTACAGATTCATTATTGAGTTTTATATTTTAAGGGCATTAACCATAGGTAGCTTTTTCAAGAGTTAGTACCTTGTTGAGGCTCTTGTATTCCTTGAGTTGCTTCATTTTTAAGAATCTTGACTCCCACTATGGCATGTTGCAAAATGCACATGTAGGCAACACCATAACCTCCCTCTCCTGTCTTGAGTGAATTAGAGAGGAAATTTGTGGTAGTTTGAATTTTTGCTATTGAGTATCTTTTGTGTCCTTGATGAGTAGATGTAAGCTCTTCCTCTGCTTTCTTTCTCTCTTTTGCTTTTATTGTCACTCTTAGTTCTGCATCTCTTCTTTTTTTGGACTTCTTTATAGCAATTTGTCTAGTTGTTTCAACCATCCTAATGACCATTTCACTCCTTTCTTTCTCTTCCAAAATGATTGTTTTCGCTATCTCTTCTCTTTTCTTTGCTTCCTTCACTTTCCTCACATCTTTCATCACTTTAAGAGATAGTTCATTAGCCTGTCACCGGCGTTGAGCTCCTAAACATCAACCCTCCAATGTACTACCTAGTACCCACAACTACATATCTAATATTCAACCTATATTCAACTCGACTAGAAATTTTAAAGCATGATAGCCAGATAAAACTCACCGTGATTTTCTCTTTCACTGTGTCTTCCCTCTCTACAACAAATGTGCTTAGAGTATGCTTTAGCTCATGCTTCAACCTTTCTATCTCGATCATTATGTCGTGTTGAACAAATAAAGAAAGAAATAGTATAAGCTCAGCACAAACCCATTAAATGGCTCACCCTTCCAACCACATTACATTCAACGTATTGTTGGATGACATTATGATAAATAAGGTAGTAGACTTTTGACTTTTGAAATTCATTATTGATGGGGGTACCGATAAAGTTGGAAAAGTCCATGTAACCCCCCAAGGAGAGGAAACATTTTTTTTCATGGTTGTTGTGAAAACTCATTTGAGATATTTTCCTTAAGATAGTTTTCTCTTAAGTTACTTACTGACATTCTCAATTTTTTCTTGGTTCTAAAAGTTGTGGACCTTTTTGCAACACTAATAACAAATAGACATAAAGGTGCTAAAGAAAGTTTCTTTGGATATTCCATAAAATATCTTCTGGACTACCATTTGTGTCTTTATACTAGACACTGTTGATTGCGGATGAGCATATGTAAATTTTTAGAATTTTTCTTCAAATCAAAACACATTGGGCCTACAACAGGAGAAAAGCATTGCGATAAACCTCAAAAATAACAATCATTTTCTTCTATAAATTTGTTAAACATTACTATTATGTTCTCTTTTCTCCTAAGAAATGATCACATCAAATAATCCTCTCACCTTGCCCAACCTTGCATGTATGGCAGGTGCATAAGAGCTAGATCTAACAATTAGCTTTTCACAATCTTATCTTTAAGGTAATCAGATGAGGTGAACAATAAATAGGTAAAGGTTCAAGAGACTAAAATTCGTAATTTATCGATTTTGCTTATTCTTTGCTTATGATGATATGTTAGCATTGTATAAGCCTAATTATAATAGCAGTTGACTTGGTTTTAGGTGTCATTCCAACAACATGGGAAAATGAGCTTACATTTCATCATTAGAACAAGTTGTTTAGATTCCCATTTCCCATATTACTCAATTTCAAAACTAAATGTATATAGTATCAAAATACATTCATGTAATATCAATTTTGAGCATTGAAAACATCAATAAGAGCACTATTTCCCATAGCTAACCAATCTCATAGGAAAATCCACACAAATAGGAATTTGACTTGGTTTCAAGTGCCAATTACAATAACGTGGCCAAAAATGAACTTACACATGGCTATTTCAACAAGCCGTTCACATGCCCATTTCCGAGATTACTCAATTTCAAAACTAAATATATACAATATCAAAATTCATTCAGTAAATAGTGATTTTGAGCATTGAAACAAACAATAAAAGAAATAATTGTCATAGCTAACCAATATCATAGATAAACCCAGTGAAATCGATGCAACTAGGACCTCTCGTAAGCTAAAGAAGAAGTGGGCGATTTGTTGGATCGCTTTTTAACTTCACAAAATAGTAAAAACATTCTCTTCCGTAACATCACTAATTTTCACGTACTTACATTAATATGAAGCAATCACAATGAATTTAATTAAGGTACTCAATTATTCATCCAATAGAATATAAGAATTGAAGAATCACATCTTTAACCACTCCATATAAAAAATTTAGCTCTTACTTCTTTACTTTATACAACAATTTTGACTCCAATAGTCATTTTTTGTAGCTTCAATTGTTACAGAATTTTATTAAATGCCCATCGATATTAAAATTTGTTCAAACATACGTCAAACTTCACAGTGTGTTAATATCAATGTAAATCATTTCTTTCTGGATGTAAATAGAGATCTGTGCATCTTATATTTTTCTCTCTTTCTTTTTTTCATATTAACATGCATTCTGCTTTTAAAAGGGTACATTCATCAACTCTTTGGTTCTCTTCTTAATCTTCACATAAATACAAAACTCTTTTTCTCCCTCTTTCTTTTTTTCATATTAACATGCATTATTCTTTTAAAAGAGGAGATTCATCAACTCTTTGGTTCTCTTATTAATCTTCACATAAATACACAATTGACTGTTTATTTATCATATGCTTATCAACCCAGAATCTTCTATGTTGGATGCTAATTTCAATATATGAACATGGATTGTATATATGATTATTTAGGCTTTACTGTGAATAGATATTTTACGCAACATATATCTAAAAACTAATATTTTGATGGTAGCCTAGAAATGACTCTACTCTTGCATTTGCAGGTGCTAAAGGGGAATGAAACAAGGAAAGGTAAGTGATAATGAATAAATACTAAGGGTGCACACATTTGTATTTCAGGTACTCACTACATTATTTATTTTATTTTATTTCAGTAAGTAGCTCTTTTGGAAATGGTTTAGCAATGGTATAAAACTTGCCTAATAGGAATTTATTATTTTATTCTTAATAAGAAGAAAGATTGGTGGCTTGATGTTCCTCCAAGAGATGATTAATTGCCCAGAAAAAAGATAGTGATAGGGACTTCCCTACAACTTCAGCTTTCTATGAAGTCGATCAAAATAGTTCATTACTTGAATTAAATTCATTGGATATGAAGCTTCCTCAGGAACTAGATCACCACAAATTTGGATGCCAATTACAACAATTCTCGGGCTGCAAATATGAGATGGAACCAACTCGAATTGTGAAACCCAGTAATGGTGGAGATAACTTTGTAGGTCACCAATATGTTGAGATTTGACCTATATCATGTTGCCAGGAACTGTGCCAATTTTCCATCTTTTGCAATACCTTCATCAAGATAGGTTTGTTAATCAATTGTAGATGCAAGTGCATATACATTCTTACAATTTTTTGTTATCGAGGAAGCTAATTCCTATTATACAATGGTATTGAAATTGTGGAGCTAACCACTGGATATGAATTTAATCTTCCACCATTTAATGTGATTCAATATTTGGATTTATATGTTAGAGAGAAAACTCTCTTGTAGGATGGAGAAATATTAAACATTTTTATTTTTCCTAATAATATGTCGTAGAATGAAGTTCCAAGTGAGGATCTTGAATGTTTAAATTCAATGACATGAATGTCTTTTCAGCAAATCTAAGTGTGTTGCCTTATTATTTTCAATATTTCTATCCAGAATTGTTAAGTTTTGGAAATTTTTTTCTCATTTAGATTTAAAATGACTTTGTTGTTAACTTTAAAAATAATGGAATTTGTTTTTGTTTTTGTTTTTCCATAAAGAGCAAAGGTTTAAGGTAGTCAAAATCACTATTTGGGAAATTTGAATGTTGAAACCACTTTAAAAGAACATTTAAAATGATTTTGTTTATTTTTAAAAAATAATTTCTCATATTATCTCTACAGAGACAATAGTTGGAATCATGGACATATAATCTCTATAGAGACAATATGTTTTTAATCTCAGCTACTGCCCCTAAAGAGACAAAAATGTAATTGTCTCTAAAGAGAAAAAAATAGAAGTGTCTCTACAAAGACAAATGAAATTTTCTCTAGAGAGGAAAATGAAATTGTCTCTTAACAGACAATAATTCTCGTGTCTTTAAAGAGACAATAATAATTTGTTTTCTATATTGTACTTATAGAGACAATTTTTTAAGACAATAATACTGAGAGACCAGCTTAAATACAATATTTAAGACAATACACAAGTTTCTTTTTGTGTCAAGTTAAGACAATTGAATTGAAAATTGTCTTAAAACCCCCCTACATGTAGTAGTGCTAAAATTCTCTGATTTCCTCGACTCATCAATCTTGTAGCATACTCACCTATGTTATGATTAATGGGGTTGTTGGTGTAAATGCATGTTAACATAACATAAAACACAATTAGCTTTTGTTAGCTTTAGTGGTTGCATGCAACTAATTTTAACTTAGTTGTCTTATTTATTGATTCTTTTATCAGTAGTAAATATACAAAATTCAATCTCTCTTTCAATTTTTCTCAATTCTTGCAAGTTTATGCACTTATTATCCATATAGGTACCTAGTTGTCGATGGTCTAATAATTTAACAAAAGGAACCATAAATACTAGTCAAATAATGATTTGAAGAGAATCCATTCTTTCACTCAAGTGGAAAACTAAAGCAGAAATACAATGCAATGGTTGGGACAAGGTCAGAGTCATCACTTGCACATTTATTTGTGAAGAAATATCTTGATCAAGAATTCTAACTAAAGGAATGTTTGATTCAAAGGTGTAAAAGGGAGTATGAGAATTCTTGGAGATTGCCCTTTTATTAAGTTTCGTGCTAAAGAACATGCATGCGCCTTATTGATTTGAAGACAAGATGTTGGTCATACTTATCCATATCATTGTCAAACAAACAATTTAGGTAATCTACCCTGAATTCATCAGGTTCATACTATGACAATTTTCTACAATGCATTGTGTTAGGTTTTCTATTACACCAAAATTCTGAGGCTCCTAGGCATAGTAAATTTCAAAATCATTATCATTATTTTTTTTGAGTGGTTCCGAGGTGGATCCCGGAGTGTTTACTTCACGTGATCAATTCTCAATGGAGTGTGAAAATCCAACAACCCGCTCAAAATAAAATCGAGAAATCGACTTGGGCCAAACCTTTGATATTATGTTATGTTTTTGATTACACCGAAACTCGCAGGTTTAGTAAACTTCCAAAACAATTATCATTACCTTTTTTGTGTGTTCCCATGGTGGGTCCCGGAGTAGCGGTTAATCCACGTGATCCATTCCCAATAAAGTAAGTATTAAAAGCCAACACATTGCAGTTTTAAAAATTGTGTGAACAAATTTCTAATAGGGGACCTTATCATCTCTGGTTGTGATTAGATGATTTGTTGATCCAGCCATACAATGAAAAATCAAAAGTGCAACTTCATGGGAGCACACCTTTTTTAACATCAAAAATAGAAACATGCAAATGTGCACATACGTAAGTGAATTGTATAGGCACATAAAAACACTGAAACTTTATTTTGAAGTTAAGGATGGTCTCAATATGAAAATCAACGATAGCCAATCATGTTTATTTTAGTGTTTATAATATTTGTCTTAAGAATTATATACACCAGGTTTATAATATTAGTCCCTTTCCCTTAATATTATTCCCTTGGGGTTTTAGTATTAATCCCTTATGTTTATTACTCCTTTGAGTTTATAATATCAATCCCTTGGGTTTATTATTCCAGTAGGTTTACAATCTCATTCATGGTCAACCATGGTTGAATGTCGCATTGTGACAAGGATTGTCTTACCATGAAAATAAACTATGTTTGTTTTAGTGTTTGTAATATTTATATTAGGGTTTACCAATGTTGTTTTATAATATTAAACGGTTGGGTTTATTAGGTCCTTGGGTTTATAATATTCATAATCCCTTTGGTTTATTAATCCCTTGAGTTTAAAATGTTAATTCTTATGGTTTATTAATTCAACCATGTTTATTTTAGTATTTTTAATATTTATCTTAGGGTTTGTATACCTTAGATACATAGTATTAGCCACTTCTGTTTAGTATTATTCCATTAGGTTCATAATCCCTTATGGTTCTAGTATTAATCCCTTCGGTTTATTGTTCCTTTATGTTTATAATATGAATCGGTTGGGCTTATTATTTCTCAGTCAACCATGGTCCAGCATGGAATTGTGATAAGTATTGTCTCAATATGAAAATCAACGATTGTCATTCATGTTTATTTTAGTGTTTATAATATTTATCTTAGGGTTTATAATATTAGTCCCTTGGGTTTAATATTATTCCCTTGGGTTCATAATCCCTTGGGGTATTAGTATTAATCCTTTGGGTTTATTATTCCTTTTGGTTTATAATATGAATCCCCTAGGCTTATTATTCCTTTAGGTTTATAATATCAATCATGATCAACCATTGTCAATCATATCCAACCATGTTCAGCCATGGTTGAATGTCGCATTGTGACAAGGATTCTCTCACCATGAAAATACACCATGTTTATTTTAGTGTTTGTAATATTTATATTATGGTTTAAAAATGTTGGGTTTATAATATTAGTCTCTTGGGTTTAATATTATTTCCTTGGGGGATAATCCCTTAGGGTTTTAGTATTAATCCCTTGGATTTATAATATCAATCATGGTCAGCTTTATTAATTGCTTGTGTTTGTAATATCGATCCCTTGCGCTTCTTGATCCCTTACGTTTTTACTATTTATCCCTTGGGTTCACTAATTCTTTGGGTTTATAATATTAAACGGTTGGGTTTATAATATTAATAATCCTTTGGTTTATTAATCCCTTGAGTTTAAAATATTAATTATTAGGGTTTATTAGTTAAACCATGTTTATTTTAGTATTTTTAATATTTATCTTAGGGTTTGTATACCTTGGCTTTATAATATTAGTCCCTTTTGTTTAATATTATTCCCTTGGGGTTTTTGTATTAATCCCTTGGGTTTATCTTTCCCTTGGGTTCATAACATCAATCCCTTGGGTTTATTTTATAATATCAATCATGGTCAACCATGGTCAACCATAACCAACCATGGTCAACAGTGGGCAATGATGGTTTGATCTCGCATTATGGCAAAAATTGTCTCCACTTAGGGTTTATATACCTTGGGTTTATAATATTAGTTTCTAGGGTTTAATATTATTCCCTCACGTTCATAATCCCTTGGGGTTTTAGTATTAATCCCTTGGGTTCATTGTTCCTTTGGGTTTAAATATCAATCGCTTGTGTTTATTATTCCTCAATCAACCATGGTTTATTATGATGTCAACCACGGGCCAACATGGAATTGTGATAAGGATTTTCTCAATATGAAAATCAACGATGGTCAATCATGTTTATTTTAGTGTTTATAATATTTATATCTTAGGGTTTATATAAGTTGGGTTTATAATATTAGTCCACTGGGTTTAATATTTTTCCCTTGTGTTTATTATTCCCTTATCACAATTCTAATTATTATTGGAACATGGTTGTTATTATGAGTTATTATTATTATTCTAATAATAATATAATAATAATAAATATATTATATTATTATAATAATAATACAATATAATTGTTATTATTATTATTATTTTATATTATCATTATAACAATTTAATAATAATTATAATATATTATTATAATATTAATGTAATAACATATATAAATATATAAAAATATAGTTGTTATTATTTATATAGTTATTATTAATCATACACTGTGTTTAAAAAATAAATATAATAATTATTAATGTGGTTGATATAAGTTTATTCTTTTATGTTAACCATATTGAAAAATGTGGTTATATATATGCTTCATATATACTTATAGGATTATATGAAATACATTGGTAAATCTGGTTGTGCTGATCAGGGTTGGAATTTGGATTTCTTTTTACCCGTCATTCAATTTTTTTTTGACGTTCTGGGTCCTTATGCTTCCCATCAAGAAATGTTATATTAAAAATTTTTCCCTTCAAGAGTGATGTTCTCATAATAAATTAACCCTTCACTAATAAAGTTTTGATTAAAAAATTACCATTCAATAAATAATTATGTTGAAAAATTTCATATATTTATCGTAAGGAAAAAAAATCAAAATTTGAAAAAACTCAATTGTGGAGCTTTCAATAAAAAGTGTTGAACATTTGAAATTTGCTCATTTAAAGTATATAATCAGTCCAAGGTAAAACGCTTGATGGTTATCAATTTCATATATTTAAATTATCATTTAAAGCCAACAATTTACATTATGGCACATGAATATTTAGATGCCTAATAAGACTAAGTTCCATGCAAATTTAGAGATAATTTATGACATTATCTAATATAATGTTTGATACAAAATATAAATATATGACACCTTAAAAAGGCATAAGAATGTACCACCAACTTTCAACCATCCAATAAGAGAAATACATTTGGAAACAAATTATTAATTCATACATATACTGTTATAGACATTTTTGTGCCTTACAGCATTGAGCATGAAATGTCCATAATCTAAGGGATCCAAAGTCCCTAAACATGTTGTGCCTACGCCTAGAGGAACAAGGCTAACAAACCACAGCAATTCACAGAAGTTCTCCACCAGAAACTGCTCAAAAACAAGTCAATTCAGGATCATTTCAGTGACTACACTAGCTGTTTGCGTTGAATGTCAAAGCCAACACTGGCTACCTGCACTGAATGTCAAAGGCAACACTGGCTACCTGCGCTGAGCGAGAGTGGACATGTGGCAAGTTCATCTCTCAAGGTGTCAGAACCCAGGAAGCTTCCAAAATGACACTTGCCTCAGGGAATTCGACTGGTGATGAGTAAGAGGTTCCAAATCTCCAAGTGGAAGCAAGAACCTCCAAGTGGAATCAAGAACTGACAGAGGGAGAGGACACTAGTCAGATCTCAAGCTGACTCATCCTCTCTCCAAACATCTATATATGGATCTCTCCTCCATGAGATCTAGAGGCTGGAATTTTGTTATTGCAAAGAATTGCTGTTGGTTTGAGATTAGAATCATTGGGTGCTTAATGCTTTGAAGGGAGGTGAAGATAGGAATTCCTTTTTGCTGGGAAGGAGATGCTGGATTGGAGCCCTCTGGGTTGTATCTCTTCCTGAACCTTGTTATTCATCAATAAAGCTATCTTGGTTTCTCCTATATACTGGTGTATCTTTGATGTATGATTGCATTAGTATGTTTAGTTTACTTCTAATCCTGAACTAGTTATGAATATGAATCCATGTCTTGTGTAGTGTTCTTCTCTTGTGATCTTGCAGAAACCTGTTGAAGCTGGCGAGCAAGAAGGCAAGTAGCTGGGAACTCTCCAAGAGAAGAGAAACTGGATCGAGGGACAAACAGAAGACACCGGTTAGTCCATCCATCTCTCTTCATTCTTAATTCATAAAGGAAGAATGCTAGAATAGCTGTCTCTGTTTGTTGCTAAGGCATTGTCACACCTTAGGTGGATAGGATTGTCCTGCATAGGCATTTTTCCCCACAACAAATTGGTGACTCCGCTGGGGAGATCTATTTAGTCATTTTATTTGTGTTTCTATCATTGTTTGTTTCATAGACTCGATAGCAACAATCGAACTGCATCTGCTATTCCCGGATGCAAAGTAGACAATTGCTGCTTTGATCCAATCACTGGACTTGTCTATGATCTGAACAATGGACTCACAAATGATTTGATGAACCTTTGTGATACATCTTAGTACTCCCTCAAAGCATCCCTTTGATTACACCTTGCTTGTTGCTTTGATTTGGCCTGAAACTGTAGATTAAATAGCAATCTGTGACCCAGAACCAGTGAGAAACGAGAGTTTCTCCTTCAGCGCAGATCCAGTGAAGGGATTCTGCATTTCAACGTAGGTCCCGTGAAGGCTACCTGCATTGAATGTCAAAACCCCTGTGTTGAGGTTGCGCTGAACCAGTTTGGCCTTGTGCAGCTGGGGTTCTCTTCTCTGTTTTGCCTTGTTTTGATCTCTGATTTTTGCAGCCTGTAACCAGCATAGGTACCAGTCTGATAACTCCTTTTCTCTGCTTAAATTCCGCCTCCTTTTGTACAAAAATACTGTGAGTGTTTTTATGTGTTTGTGGCATCATTTGCAGTTTTCCTTTGCAAGAGCGAAATAGTCATCCTGTAGCCCTTGATTCAGATCTGTTCATTGTGATCTTAGGAGAGAGTTCATTGGCTGTTTATAGTTGATTATACATTTACTTTTGCTTTTGGTTTGAGTTTGTCTCTTTTAAGTGTCGAAACAAGTGTTCATTTCGAAAATCGTTAAGTGTTGTAATCTCTTCTACCCTCTCTGATTTCGAAAAAGTAAACTTGTTTGTATTTGTCATTTAAAAGCAAATTCAAAGTTGTACAAAAAGCTTTCTTTGTAGGCATCAATACTAAGAAAGCGGAAAACAAACACCTGCATTGTGCATTTGCATCTTGATAGTTTGCATGTTTGATTTAGGAAAAGTGCATTAGAGTGTGTTGATTTCTCTTTGAGAAAAGATGGTGTCTTTCTTTTCCCTTCATAGCTAGGATTTTCAAAGTTGAAAAGATATAAAGCTTGCTTATCATCTTTAGGCTGCATTTAGGAATTGTACCATACATCTCGTGGTGATCCAGAAAGGCAAACTTCTAAAAGGATCAACCTAAAATAAATTGAATGAACTTAACAACGCTTTGCAACATAACGCACAACATAGAGGTCTAGGCTAGAGACGTGTTCCAGCGTCGTAAAGCCTGGTGACTTTCGATCTCGTTGAAGGTGGGTGATTCCTCCTGAGGGACGATAGCGCCAGTACGGATTGTGCTCCCACGTACCGTTGCGTATATATTGGGAGACCCCTATAGGCATAAAACCTTTATCCTTAGGAAGCCGTGTCGGCCGCCCTACTGATCGCAATGCACTGAACACAGCATTCAGGAAGATCGACCGCCCGTACCCTAAAAAGTATTCTGCGGTTTTGCGAAAAGTTTGGCACACCCTCTGCCTAGAACTCCAGAGCAGTTTCTTTTGGCCTTTTTCAGACTCTATAACAGAAAAAGTCCATCCGAGCATTTGTCACTTCGGGCTCGTTAAAACATCGAAGGAGACTAGAGTCATCTTTAGCTTTTTCTCGACTCTTTAAAATTGAAAAAGCAAGTTGTGTCTAAAGCGTCGTTAAAAAATTTATTTTAAACGGAACAATCACCCTTTATTCCCGCGTTGATCTTTAGGTTGAAAAGATGGAGCCCACCAACCAAGGAATTCCCCTTGGTGGAAATCCTAGTCCCTTCTCCTCTTGGGGAGATGTTGGTGCGCCCCACATGGCCACCTTGTCGCTTCCAGGACTGACAATTGGCCTGCCGGTCTGGCTCTTTTCAACCAATGTCGTTCAGAACACCACTATTCCGGAACAGTCAAGTCAACAGTTAGATCAGACCAGGACTGCCCACCAGCCTTCGACTTCATATAATTCTTCCTCTCCTCCTTCCTCTTCGCTTAACGGAACTGGTAAAACAAAAAACCAAGTTCCTAAGGAGAAGAAGGAAAAGAAGAAGAAAGAGAAGAAGAAGAAGGAGCCAAAAGCGACTGGGGGCAAACAAGTGTCGTCTGACAAAAATCCACACACAGCACTAGCGAGGCCTAAATCGCCATGCGTCATATGCAAGGGAGACCACTTCCACAGAGATTGTCCCTGCATCCCTCGGATACTAAGGGACTGGTCTCCCCGTTTGCACAATTCGGTGGCGTCAACCTCTGATAGCCATGTTGACAGCACACCGTCAACTAGTGAAAGTGAAGGCACAGGACAGAGAGGGAAAGCCAGATTTCCCTGCAAACTGTGTGAAGGCGACCATGCCATCCACCGTTGTCCCTTCTTAGATGAGGCTAAAAGAGTTTTGGAAGATCGCTCGGTTTTACCAGTGCAACTTCCTCCTGGATATCAAAAACTCCTGCCAAGTCCTTCACCAGTTGAGAACCCGGCTGGCCTGCTCAAGTGGTCAGCCGAAGCACCTATCATTGAAGATGAACCGTCTGAATCCATACCTGATGAAAGTCAAAAGGTTGAGGCGGCAGTTGACCCGGTTTTGCCTTCAGAGGCTCTATCTTCGAATGATACCATCACAGAGGAGAATAAAGACGACACCGTCCAAGTTCTCTTCATCAACACAGACTCTGACGAACAAGGGGGCAATTTGCCCATTCCTTTATCGCAGGAAGGAACTTCGTCAGGGTCATACCCGGCCGTCTATTCGGTCCCACCACCAAGCAACCTAGTTGTCTTGTTCGACTGGAACCAACTAGGCAGACCCCGGTTACCAGCCAGTATACCATTCATAATTATCGTTCAAATATACAGAATGGTAATGGTTGGCACTATTATTGATGAGGGGGCATCTGTGAGTATCCTTTCCTCTATTGCTTGAAAAGCGCTTGGTTCGCCAGCGCTTTTGCCTGAAATGAGAAATCTATCAGGCTTTGATAAAGGAACCAGTCGACCTTTAAGGATCCTCCCCAATGTGCCCATAACATTGAAAGGGAAGACCGTTCAAATGAATGTGATGGTCGTTCAAGGACCCTTGGATTATAACCTACTCCTTGGACGTGACTATATATATTGCATGGGAGCCATCGTCTCATCACTCTTTAGAGTAATGTGTTTTCCGCATGAAGGAAGAGTGGTCAAGCTCGTGGACCAACTTTCATTTCCTGGATCACGCATCGCAAATAGTCATGTACCATCCCTAAATGGTATATTCACGCAAGAAGTGTCTCAACCCACGGTCCGTCCTCCTGATGAGCGCGAGTAATCCGGGAGGATATGACTGGAACCCAGGGGGCATGCGTCCTGGTCTGCTTTGGCAGGGAAACTTTGGGTATAGGGTAGGTTTCCGCGGGAGAATATGACTAGTCTGTACCCCGTCCATATAGGAAGAGGGTTATTCTAGAATAAGATTTTTTTGTCAAAGTTATGTGAGTTGGCGGGCTACGTCGCTCACCTTTGTCTATTTCGATAGACATTGCCGAAGAAGTGTTTTGTTTGAAAGATTAACGAGACAATCTTTGGGTAACCTGAAAGAGGTAAGCCTCTCTCGTTAAAACAAATGTTTTGACGGAAAAGAAGTATAGGTAACCTTGAAATCGTACTTTATGCCTGGGGGCATGCAAACCTTTTGGAGTGCTAGCAAGGGGCGGCTATTTTTTTTTTTTTAATTTTTAGGTCCTCCCTTTAAACCTGTAGGTCTAACCCGTTAAACTCGTAGGATTGGTCGTTTCCGAACTTGCATAACGAAAGGTGCGGGGCATAGCTTTGTGAGATGAAGCTCCATAAAAAATAGAATCTCAATGAGACACTCTTATCATATGACTGGGATATTCGAGCAGTTTTAGTACAAAGTTCATGCTCGTTAAAAAATAAACGCAAGATCCGAGCAGTTTTAGCGCATAGTTCATGCTCGTTAAAAAATAAACATAAGATCGAGCAAATGTTTTCCCGCGTTTAAGCTCGTTAAAAAATGAACTACCCGGTAAATAACCACTGTGAATGTAACCTTATCAGCCATTAAAGCCTTGGTCGTTTTTGCACCGTCACCTCCACTTTTCCATTGGCCGATCGTTCACCTCCATATGATTGTTTACCCATTTTGAGGAACAGCTGCGAAGAGTGATTTCACCTAGCCATCCTTGTGACACTGCCGTGATTGGAAAATTCCAACCTGTACCTGGAATCAGCTGCTAACCCTGTTTATCACTCGTTCCTCAAAAGACGAGTCTTCTTTAAGCTCTTTTCAACTGACTCGTAAAATATGAAAAGATTGCCGAGTCCTTGGCCTTCCAGCTCGTTAAAGGGACAGGAAGTGCTATCCCTCCTCTAGATTTTAATCTTTTTGGACCTGAGGGATTATTGCACAAAAAGATCGAGCGCTTGTTTTGTTCGGCTCGTTAAAACTATCGAAAACTCATCCCTTCTGTATTGTTTTATACTTTTTCGGACTTAAGGGATTAGATGACGAAAAAGGGCTTTTGGAGTTAACTTTATGTACCTTTTCAGACTCTCTAAAAATGAAAAGGACCGAGTTATCCTTGTCGTTAGACTCGTTAAAATCATTAAATAGCGACAAACTTGTCTTTAGACGAGAACGAGTTTCACTATCGCTAGGCTCGTTAAAACATAGCGATGGGCTTGCCCGAAGGGCAGGTTATAGAACAAGCATATGTTATCCTCCTCAAGCTTGACAAAAATAAAGAGGTACTGGTCAGCAATGACTGGGGAAAAATTGGGAGAAACTAAAGAAAACTTTGATGGTAGCAAGTCGCTCTTGAACATGACACTTTTCCTCCGTACCACAATCGGGTTGGGTTGTTTCATTCACCGGTCACATCACCATGGTCTCGCCATACCATCCATATTTGGGGTAATGCTACCGATCCATCGCATCAGTGTCACCATATGTTCAAGAGAAGTCGTTCAGAAAAGTCAACCGTGTCCCATCCACTGCCATACATTATCCTTCATCCTTTCATGACCGCCACCCTGAATCATATGTCACAGATCGTTTTCACCTCCATCAAAATCATTAGCTCCGTTCCGTGTCACTGATGTGGGATTCATTAAGGCCCTCCTTTGACGGATCGCTTCTTGTCGACACTCATTATCCAAGAAGTTGATCTAGGAACAACCCCTTCAGTACTTTGAAGCTTGCATGCCTAAATGGCAAGTTTCTCACTTCCGGCGACAGGTATACATCAATGACCTTCGACCGAAAGATTTTGCGTGGTGTTCGATGCCAAGTCCTTTATTCACACCACGTGAATTGTACTGCAGTACCTTGGGGGTCATTATCATTATCGGTGATTCCTCTCGCGCTTGTTAACGGTTTACCTCATTGACCGGTAATCAAGCGATGTCTTTCCATGTTCGACTTCAGAACAATTCTCACATGGATCGACTTGTACTTAGAGTGAAGATCGAACGAGTTTGAAGACCCCGGATCTAGTTTCATCCATCCGGGCTGCGATATATATTCAGGAAAAATAAAGACATTGACATGTACATCATTGCAGCAGATAATCATCTTACTCAAAAAGATGATAATTTCATCAAAATTATCAGTCTACCATCAGACGATTGTCTGTTCTATGTACAGAAAAATGAATTTATAAAGTTGAGCATGGGAATGCCCGCCTCAGCTAGATCATGAAAGCAGTATGAAAAATAACGTATTGTATTGTATCTTATTACAGGTCTCCTCCCAGCATTGGATGAACTTCGGATCCCGCTGATAAAGCATTTCACCCGATAAACGACCTCATACTTTAGGGGGCAACTGTTATAGACATTTTTGTGCCTTACAGCATTGAGCATGAAATGTCCATAATCTAAGGGATCCAAAGTCCCTAAACATGTTGTGCCTACCCCTAGAGGAACAAGGCTAACAAACCACAGCAATTCACAGAAGTTCTCCACCAGAAACTGCTCAAAAACAAGTCAATTCAGGATCATTTCAGTGACTACACTAGTTGTTTGCGTTGAATGTCAAAGCCAACACTGGCTACCTGCGCTGAATGTCAAAGGCAACACTGGCTACCTGCGCTGAGCGAGAGTGGACATGTGGCAAGTTCATTTCTCAAGGTGTCAGAACCCAGGAAGCTTCCAAAATGACACTTGCCTCAGGGAATTCGACTGGTGATGAGTAAGAGGTTCCAAATCTCCAAGTGGAAGCAAGAACCTCCAAGTGGAATCAAGAACTGACAGAGGGAGAGGACACTAGTCAGATCTCAAGCTGACTCATCCTCTCTCCAAACATCTATATATGGATCTCTCCTCCATGAGATCTAGAGGCTGGAATTTTGTTATTGCAAAGAATTGTTGTTGGTTTGAGATCAGAATCATTGGGTGCTTAATGCTTTGAAGGGAGGTGAAGATAGGAATTCCATTTTGCTGGGAAGGAGATGCTGGATTGGAGCCCTCTGGGTTGTATCTCTTCCTGAACCTTGTTATTCATCAATAAAGCTATCTTGGTTTCTCCTATATACTGGTGTATCTTTGATGTATGATTGCATTAGTATGTTTAGTTTACTTCTAATCCTGAACTAGTTATGAATATGAATCCATGTCTCGTGTAGTGTTCTTCTCTTGTGATCTTGCAGAAACCTGTTGAAGCTGGGCGAGCAAGAAGGCAAGTAGCTGGGAACTCTCTAAGAGAAGAGAAACTGGATCGAGGGACAAACGGAAGACACCGGTTAGTCCATCCATCTCTCTTCATTCTTAATTCATAAAGGAAGAATGCTAGAATAGCTGTCTCTGTTTGTTGCTAAGGCACTGTCACACCTTAGGTGGATAGGATCGTCCTGCATAGGCATTTTTCCCCACAACATATACATAAATGATGGTTTACTCAAAAATCCAGTTACACCAAACTAATGTCACAACTTACAAGTTTCTAAATTCCATTGCTCCAATGACAATGAAAGCAATGAAATGCTTCATGTTGTATGAAAGTTACGCATTAAAGCCAAATAAAGAAGGGAATCACATATATGTGCAAAAAAATCTCCTTGTATTTAAATGCATCTTGAGAAGCATAAAGCGAGAAAAGATATGCCATAGTACCAAAATGATAAAATCCAAAGGCATCACATCTTTTATCACATTTTCTACAAGAATGGTAAGATGTGGCCATTTTTCAACCTTGATGGCATTTTTCATGTGCCATCAACCTATAGCAACAACACATGAAAAAACTTTCAAATGATATCTTCAATTTCTTTTTACATCAGTGATCATCAATGTAACTATTCATGCATGTATTCCACATTCCATCAATAAACAAAGAACGTTAAAATTTCATATAAAAAATATAAATATAGTAGAGGACAACTATATATATATATATAAACGTTGTGCAAAGTAAAAAAACATGTAACTTAATAATTCACACCTATCAAAGAGTCTTCTTTCCTTTGCAGTTTGCCAAATCTCATAAACTCATTCCCATTCCACATCTGTTGTGTTAGGACCTATTAATGATATACGCATCAATGCATCAAGTGTGTTAATTGATAGTCTTGTTCTCCTTATATCTTTGATCATATTTTGCTTAGAGAACCCTCGTTCACATGCGACAGTGCTCGCTGGTATGACAAGCATTGCTTGCCATAATTTTAGCATATTTGGATACCTAGAGTGCCAATCTTTTGTTTGAGAAAACACTTTCCATGCATCTTTCATTGGAAATCTTTCTCCATTCAAATAAACCACATCAATAAATTGGTATAGTTCTCTTTTACACACTGTAACATCAAATGTTGGTACATTTTCACCTTCATTACATGTTTTATGATGCAAATGTGAAAAAAGTATTTCAAGCCAATGCTTTGCATTATTTTCTCTGACATAAAGATCTGATGGATAATGACAAGGACTAAACAACCTTGCTGCATTAAAAAGACGAAGATCTGGAAATCTTGAATTGAAACTCTCAATCAATGCTTGGACATAATTTCTTGTAAGTTGTATGCAACTGTCAAGGGAGCCATCAATGAAAGTTGCCATTGGTTGTGGCAATTGTTCATCATGGATTGGAATATACAACAAATCATGTCTATGGGTATTTCCCTCTTTGTCAACATTTTCAAGGAACCCATCTTTAGAGTCTTTTAAAAATTTAGTAAGATGTACAGCACCTTCAGCAAAAGAATCTGATTTGCAGAAATACCTTTTAAGAGAATTTAATGTATGGTCAATAGCTATTCCAAGTGATGTGACATCCACATTATCTTCTTGAAATTTTTTGTTTAGATTATTTAGCTCATTCAAAACATCAGCAAGCATATTCAAACAAAATTGAACTGAAAAAATTCTTACCTTATCATACCATGAATTCTTTCTTTCTCTCTTCCACAAACTCAAAATAGCAGGCATTAATGTAACTAGTCTTTCAACAACTTGACCCCTAGAGAGCCATCGAATCCCATGGATTTGAAGAACCTACAAGGATTCTATTTCCATTATCTCCAATAAAGAAATGAGTTCATTATTTCTCTTTGCCGAATTTCCAACCCATGAGTATACCTTGTTTGCTGTTTTCTCAACAAACAAAAACTCTGGTATCCTTTTTGAAGCATCTGATGGTGCAAGTGCTTCACGATGTGCAATGCAATGAGTACCAATAAGATTTGGTAAATCACTCTTTAGCAATGTGACAAATCCATTTTCACATCCAACCATAGATGAAGCACCATCAGTCGAAACTGCTATTAGTTTCTCATTTTTCAACTGCCTTGTTTCCCTTAAATTAATGATGGTATCATATATAGTCTTTCCTTTTCCATCAGGAACAGTAATCATTTTCATAAAATGTGACACTGGAGGGCCCAATCCTTTCAAGTCTAGAAATGTAGAATACACAACAAGGTGTTGTTCCAAACCATTGTCTATACTTTCATCTAACATTATAGAGAAAAATAGGCTTTCTAATATTTTTCTAGTTTGAACCTCTTCAAGGTAATCTGATATAGAGTGAATAAATTCAGTAGCTACTTTTCTATTTATGTAGGAAGAATACTCCACTCGAGAAGGCATATTAGGTGTTCGAAGATGCATTTGAAGATGACAAAGATCTTCATAAGTAGCAGTTGAAATATCCTTTTGCGCAATAAAATTTGCTAACTTCATAGTGGTTATGACCCTTTCCTTATTAGCCTCATTTATTGTCACTATGTGTTATGTAATGGGCTTTGCCAACCTTTCAATTTCAGAGAAATTTTTCTGAGTTGATGTTTGATGAATAATAGATTTTGCATGAGTTGTTATAGCATCATATTGAATGGTATTACATCCATCTCCAATACCCCGTGGACCTTGAGCTTTGTATTTCTCACAAATTTTGCACTTCATACGAACCTTTCCATATTCAACGTTGATACTATAAACCCAAGGATGTTTTATCATCCACTCTTCTCGAAATTCACGTTTTGAGAAAGCCTTCCTCCTCGAACTACTAGATCCACCATCTTGTCCTTCCTTTTCATGGCCAGGAATTTCTAGATCAACAACAAACTCTTCATTTACATCTTCATTAGCATCATCATTCAAATCGGGTATAGATGGAATATCTTTAACATTAGAAGTCTTTGATGTCTTAGAATATCCATAAAAATTGTTAATAGTTGATTGACCCTTTCTTTTGGAGGCATTTCTATTTAAATAATGTACCTACATGAAAAACAATAACAATAAATTAATAATTTAAAAAAATTACAAAAAAAATAACTTTATATCTACAAATAGAACTCTTAGAAACTTAAAATCCTACCACAAAAAAAAATGCCTTAACAATGCACCATGTCACCATCTAATCTAAATCACGTGACATCAATTTAGGTTTCCATTTCAAAGGAACTCTAATTATGGTAAAGCTTCGATTTATGTTCGCTTTTAGTATCGCCAAGTGTGTCGGTTAACCCACTGTGCGTGAGAAGGCCTTGTTTTTAGCAGTCAAAATCGAGCACGATTCTGGTTAATTATTTTAAACCTAATGTTCTCCCTAAAAGGTTATAAGTTAAAACTTAGGAACAGAGTATTCCATTTTTCCTGAGATATTGTGGCTATTAGTAGATAAACTGTAGTAGGATTTTGATAAGAAGATGGTAGAAGACGGATTATATGAGAGTCGTGAGTCACGAATGAAGAAGCAATTGCCTAGGAAAGTGTTTTTGGACAAGTGGAATCTTGTGACAGTGAAAGATGTTGATTGTCAAATGTGTCTCATTGGGGGAATTTTCAGATTAATGAAAACAATAAAGCCCTTTACTTTCTAGTAAAGTTAATGGATTATCCGACAGAAGCCCACTTCCTCGCACAATAGACTTCGTAAGGAAAAAAAATCAATTCACAGTAGCATACATGTAGTTATCCAAATTTTGCGAAAAATCAGATTTTGAGTCATCCTGAGAGGGTTAATATATTCCATGTTGGATAATACATTCCTTCTTAACTTTTGGTTGAAATAGGATTAAATTATAAATTTGAGTGGTATAATTTATACAACCGTTTAATTAAAAGTTTTTAAAAATTTAAAATCAATTTATATAATAAAAATATATTTTAAATAGTTTTAAAATTTTGAATCAATTTATATAATAAAATTATATTTTAAATAATAAATGTCATCACTTCACTCACAATTTTAGGGTTAAGATAAAGCGAAAACTCCTTTTACTCCATGTAATTTCTAAATAATAGTTTCCATACTTCATATAAATAATAACATAATTGTGATTATTGCTTGTTGACTCATCAAAATATTTGATCTTAAAAAATTCCAAACTTAAAACGCAATGAAAAGAAATAATGCTTTGTTTGGCTAAGGAGAGATTTCCAGAATATAGATATTACTTCATTCCCAAACAATTTTATTAAATCTACATATTTACAATTGGTCATTAAAATTAAAATTTTGTTTTTTACACCGTAAGTTAAAGTTTTAACAGATTTATTCGCTGTAAATAAGTTTAAAAACAAAGAATCTTTTCAAAAACAAAAAATAATTTTTGTTTTTATCACTATCGGTTGAAGTTTTGACAGATTTATTCACTGTAAAATAAGTTTAAAAACCCAGAAGCTTTTTGAAAACCAAAAGAAACTTTCAGTGGAATGTCAATTTCTAGGCCAAGAAACCATATTCTGCATAGTGATAAACCCTTGTTTTAAAGAGCTTTGAGCAGGTACACATACAAATCTCTTGTGAAATAAAAAATTAAATTACTTATTAAATCAAAAATGAAAACGTAGCAGCAATCAGACCCACAGTGTTTGAAGAAAAAAATCAATCACTAACCTGAAGCGCAAATTTCCAGTTTCCTGGCAGTTTCCTTGAGTCAATCTTGAAATTTTCTTGGAGTCAATCTTGAACTGGGCGTGCAAGGTAAGTCTGAATGGGCATATGCCTTGAGAGAGAGTGTTAGGGAAGTAGACAGCGCAAAGCTCTTCTGGGCATGTGCAAGTTAAGGATGAAGCCAACCACCAACAATATTAACAAGGCTTTCACATTGGCTTTGATTTGCAAATTTTCTATAAAAGCAAGGTGGTGTACATTATGTAAAAGTAGCAGAAAGCAAGGTGGATTGTGATTCTATATACTATCTGGAAAGTTACCGTTCCACTCTTCTTTGGTTCCAGATAATGCGGATCCGTAATTTAATATGTTTATTTCTTACTGAGTCACCGAGGCTGATTAGAATTTAGCATATTTTCAATTAAAAAAACTTGCCCAAACAATACCCTATTATATGAAAAATAAATGGTCGTAAGTTGTAAGTTATAACTATACCAACGCTGATTAGAATTTAGCATATTTTCAATTAAAAAAACTTGCCCAAAAAATACCTTTTTATATGAAAAAACTTGCCGCGTAAGAACGTTTAGTGCGTAAGAGCGTTTTGGAAAAGGTTCCAAACGTCAAAAATCTGTCTTTTACTCTTCGAGGCACGTCACTCAAAACAGGAAATGACAAATTCTAGCCATCAAATACGTGCAAAAAGCCTTATGACGGGCAAAATGCCCGTCAAATTCCATCCCTGATAACAACATTATCATCTCTCTTGTTGTGATTACATGATTGGTGGATCCAGCCGTACAATGAAACATCAAAAGTGCAGCGTCATGGGAGCGCACATTTTTTATTAACATCAAAAATAGAAACACGCAAATGTGGACATAGTTAAGTGAATCGTAGAGGCACAGATAGACACCGAACCTCAGTTTTGAAGTCACCGGGAGTGGCGAATCCTCCACGTGTAATAAGGAAATATACAAAACAAAGCCATCTATCAGATTATGGTTTTACCTCCTTGAAATTTTCTTAGATAATTTGTTTCTGCATATTATATGAACAAATCAAATATTCCAAAAACAGATCTATACAAAATTTATCAAAATTGACATAAACATTAACAATTACAGAACGTTGGAGATAATTTCGAGGTAATCTGACTGTTTCCATACTCTGAATGCTCCTGCCAACCTACCATTCTTCTCAATCTTGTCAACATTCGTATTGTAAGCCAACCAATCAGCCAATAAAGTCATATCTATATTGAAACCCGTAGAAGATATTCTTTGCAATTTCAGGATGGACGGCATGATTATTCGAGCACCCTATTTGTACATGGATTGGATCTTAGTTATCTGTTTCGTGACTTAGGTACCACATCTGAAAAATGATCAGGGTTGATCGAACAGAGGCCAGATATTATTATCGAGAAGCCGCATTTCTTATCTTTATTCTGGGCCCATTGCGGTTATTGGAAAGGAGCTCCCCGCTTTTGTGTAGTCATTGAGGAGAGACAATGTAGAAATGATCCGTTAACTCCACCCACTCGACAATGTCAATTCAAAGCAACGGAAAGGAAGAGATGAGATGAACAGTAGTCTAAGCGTTTTTGGATTTTCTCCGGAATATAGTCAGATAGAAGGAAAATCATAATTTTCATATACTTTATTTGAAAGTTAAAAATATAATTTAAGTATTGTGATATGATAAAAGATGATGATTAAGTGACATAACCTCTGGAATTATAATCAGGTGCCGGATGATTTGAAATGCTTATGGTTATTTAAAGCTGCTAAAAAGTGGTAGAGGTGTTGATAAGACAAAATTTAACAATATAATAGATATTTTGAAATTATATTTTATCGCTATTTTAATCCAAATTTAACAATATTATAGAAATTTTGAAATTATATATAATATATATTTTTAAAGTATATTTTATAGATATTTTG
This sequence comes from Pinus tabuliformis, assembly GCA_031772625.1. Taxonomy (NCBI): domain Eukaryota; kingdom Viridiplantae; phylum Streptophyta; class Pinopsida; order Pinales; family Pinaceae; genus Pinus; species Pinus tabuliformis. The sequence goes on from CM062818.1 coordinate 279,819,764, forward strand.
AAATTATATTTTATCGATATGTTGTACATGTGGTGTTGTGTGCATGTGGCGGTGTGTACATGTCATGCACATAATGTTGTGTACATGTGGTGTCATGTACATGTAGTGCATGTGGTATAGTGTACATGTGGTATTGCATACACGTTCTACAAGTGGTGCGAGTTACATGTGGAATTGTGTACACATTGTGCAGGTGGTGCCATGTACATGAGATGTTGTGCACATGTTATGGAAGTAGTGTTGTGTACAGATCGTACTATGTACATGTTGTACATATGGTACTGGTGTGCATGTCATATTTTTTGCATGGCATACATGTGTTGCGGGCATGCGGTACTATGTATATGCATTGTGTAGTCGTGGTATCATGACATTTGTATTCATTGTGTTGTACTCTATGTATGTATTCATGTTGGGTTGTAGACTAGGTGTAGGTGTATGTATTGTGTTGTGATATACACTAGATGTAGGATTATGTATTGTGTTGTGTTGTACATTGGGTGTAGGTGTATGTGTGGTATGTCAAGTGTAGGTGCATCTATTTCATGGTGTTGTATGTCATGTGTGGTTTTATGTATGTGATGCACACTATGTTTATGTGCACATGGTTGAGGAGAAGGAACTGGGTGTTTTTCGGGTGTGGAAGCCAATCTGGAGTGTATAGAGAATAAGAACAAAAGTACAAGTTAATGATTGATTAAAGGATAACTATGAGTATTTTATTTCAATTTTATTATGCATGTGATCTATGATTTTGATTTAAGATGATTACATGTGATCTATGATTCTGGTTTATGATGGTTACATGTGATTTATGATTTTGATCTATGATGGTTGTGTTTTGAGCTGACCTGATGTGATATGTTTATACATTATGATTTTGTCAAAGATGCTAGATTTACTTGTTGCGACAGGAAGTGAATAGAGTTCCAAGTGTACCTTGTTGATGGGCCACCAAGGAGGTATGATTTGAAAATATTTCACATTCTTTTGAATCTATTGGAAATTATGTGCTTGGCACAAAAAAGCATGAAATGCCCAGTTGGGTGGTCAACACTGATGGAAAGCATTAGCAACAACAAAAAAAGGAATTGGAATAGGCAACATTATGCTAGTAAAGCATTCAGGAGTAGGGCCATTATGGGACACTAGTACCCAATAATGTCCATTGATTTTCATGACCATGTTATGACTGGTATGATGGTTTCGAGGGATGGACTTCCCAGGATGGGGTGCCAACAGAACATGGAAGTTGTGTGACTACATGAAAGCGAGTGACTAGATTTCTTGAGGGGCTGTGTAGCAGAGAAGGAAAGGTCGTGGATATATTTGTTTCGGTAATTAGCATTTCCAAATGGAATCAAATGCACAATGGGAGTGTGCCTTGGAACAATGAGCTGGTAACTGTTCACTAAGAGAAAAAGTGGCGCAGGATTATAACAGTGGAAATTGGATGCAGATTTGACCTTGTAGTGGATTTTTGACTTCTTGGGAAGGAGGTGAATCCTAGTATTATTTTGAGGGTACAGGTCTGAGCCTCTAGATTCCCTTATTGTCGATGCAGGAATCATACCTTTTTATTTGTAGGTTGAGAAAATGTGCATATGTCTATATTATTTTAAATACTGTATCGAGTTGGTTTTATAAAGCTCAATAGACAATATGGTTATTTACTAGTTGAGGAAAACGTGTATGTGTATATGTGGTTATTATAAATACCATAATCATTTATGTTATAAAGCTCTAGTAAAGGGTATGTTTTTCATGTTTCAGCAATGGTCATTGTAAATATTGAAATGATTTGTGTTATAAAGCTCCATGGCAATATGTTTTGTTTTCAGCAATTTGTTAGTTTAAAGGTGTCATTGAACATGAGCAAGGTGTTCCCCAAGGGGGAGATTTCTATAACATCCCTCGTTAAAAATCCATATAAAACAATATGATATCATCATCATGGGACACATATTCCAATCCGAATGGTGGGGAAAACATCCTAGTGGATGTTCACTTCATTTTATTATGGCTAAGGAAACTGACGAAGGTAATGGAAAAGGATTTGGAAAGGCATGAGGCATTAATTGGCATTTTATTTATGAAAATAAAGGAAATTAGGAGAAAGAGAAGGTGAAATCTCACAAGTTTCATGTGAGGAGGAAAGTGAAGGAAGATAATGGAAATTGAAGAAAATAGAGGCCTCATTGATAAAAAGGCTTATGAGGATTAGTGGGTAGGCTTGGTGATTGTAGACTTTTGTTAGTTTAGTTTTGGAGCGCTCTCTCTGTTCTTTGTCTCTCCTCATACTCTTGGACACTTAGATTTTTCTTGGAGGACTCTTGGAGATTGTGGCATACTTCGAGTTTTGGATCAAGAAGAGAAAGTTAGAGCAAGAAAGAGCAAGAGGACATCAAGATCATTAGCTACAATGGTTTTTTCTTGCAGGTACTGAATTTCATATATGTTTTCCTTACTAGTTTTTGGATGCATGGCATATGCATGTGGTTTATTTGTCATGATTTCTCACTGCCATGGAGGATTTCCTGGATTGATAGTGGGTTTTCCTAGCCTTTCCATTTCTTGGATAACTATGGTGTTTTGGGTTGATTTGTTTTTTTTATGGTAGGTTCTCATGTTTCCTTTAGCTTGGGTTGAGTTACTCATTCTATAACAACTTAGGTTGAGTTACTAGTCATTGAAGCCTTGGTTGGACAAACGCTCTAGAAGCCCTTGGTGGGTTGAGTTACTAGTCCTAGAAGCCCTGATTTGATAAACGCTCTTGAAGCCCGGCAACAACTATGGGTTGAGTTACTAGTCCTAGAATCCTTGGTTGGAAAAAATGTTCTAGAGCCCTTGAAGGCTTTGGTATAGACCAATCTGGTGTTGGTTTTGTCATTTCTAACTGGGAGGTGCAATCACTGTTTGATAGGTTGAGGTGGTTGGCCCCTAGAAGCCCTGGATTGTTGTGATGGATGTTTGTTATGAGTTCCCATATTCATGCTTAGAATATGGTAGATGGACAACTGGCTACAACGAGATTTGTCTCACGCATGTCTACGGTGAGTTGGTTCGTCGAAATCTCGCAACTGGTTGGCATTCACATCATTAATATGAGGTTATTTCTTCTTTTTATATCATGAGTATTGTATTGGTTTATATGTGGATTATATGGTTGATGTTTCCTTGGTATTTCTGTTAGTATTATGTTGTTTATGAACATGTATTATGACAATAGCTATATATGGCTCTCATCGTGTGTTTACTTGTAAATGAATGAACAATGTATATATGGCCTAATGGAAAAAATTGACACTAATGTGTTGAGGCATCAATTCTTCTTAGCGATTCTCGGATGAGTATGAGACCCTTATTCTTAGATCTATTGTTTACACCTGTAGATTAAATATTTGTGATACGTTTGACGAAATGCCTTTCATGGCTAGTAGGGATCCATTCAAGTGCTCATTTAAGTAATTTAATTTGTATCATCATTCCATTATTATCTTTGTGTTCTAAAGGTTTCATTTAGTTATGGGCAGCGACCTTAACTCAAGGCCTGAAAAAGTGGCTCAAATATCGGGGATGTAGGCACAACACTGTGCAGAAAATTTCCTAGACATTGGCATACCATGTTGTGGGATTAACCATAGCCCTCTAGATGCATGCATGCCCATATCAAAGGAGCGCCTGGGAGTGAAATGGTCTAAAAATGTAGTGGGTCCCAAGTGTTGGTTACCTGAGAGGTTGGGATGGTCCTTGTGAGTCCTATCACTGGTGTGGAAGGTCTGTATGGTGGGTTTCCGTTAGTTCCAATTCCTTAAGGTGACTTAGGAGGTTGAATCATATCATAGTAACTTATTGTCACATGTTTACCATGGTTTTTTCGTTACTTGGGTATATATGGGATGAGGGTGTTGCATCTACTGGTGTAAGTCTCAGGTAGGCTTATAACACCTAAGTTTCCTCTATGAAACTCAAATACATATTTTGGTAATGGCTTAGTTCATATACCAGCCAATTCATCACTTGAGTTACAAGGTGTTAATTAAACTTTTCCATTGGCCACAAGTTCTCTAATAAAATTATATCTTGAATCAATAATATTTCTCTTTTGATGAAATGCATTATGCTTGGATAGTGCAATGGTTGAGGTGTTGTAACAATAGGTTTTTGTTGATCCTTCTTTTTTCCTCTTAAGCCCATCTAAAAATATTCGTAATCATACTACTTGGCATGTTGTTGATGTTGTTGCTACATATTCTACTTTTGTTGATGAAAGTGTCCCAATACCCTAATTCTTAGATTCCCATGATATCACACCTAAAACAAGATGAAACACATAACCATAAGTGTGGTTCCTTCCGCTAAAAGTACTGTTAGTATATACAACCAAATCTTTCTTCTCTATTCTTACATAAAACCACAATCTATAGTTCCTACTATGTATCTCAGAATTATCTTTCCTAATCTCCAATGTGAGTCTTTTGGAGACTTCATAAATCTATAAATAAAACTAACTCCTTGCATAATATCTTGTATTTTGACTTTGGGATAGATAAGGCTTCCAACCAATCTTTTGAATAGATATGGATTGACATATGATCCTTCGGGATCCTAACATATATTTGTACTTATTGGGACTCGTGTAGGAGAAGGTTAACAATTTTCCATCCTCAACGTTTTTAACAATTTGTTATCATATTTATTCTAAAAAAGAAATATTCTTTTCTCATATTGCTCAACTTCTATGATAAGAAAATTTCTCATAAGACTAAGACTTTTCATTTGAAATTCTTTCTTTATTGTTGCTTTAAATTCATATAGTTCAAGATCATAAGTCTAAATCATGTCATCCACATATAAGAAAACAATGAAAATATGTCCACCCTCATTTACCTTTGCATACAAGATTGGTTCAATTTTGCTTCTACAAAATCCATTCTTGATCATATAATTGTCAATTTTGTTATGCCAGGCCCTAGGCACTTGTTTGAGTCAATAGAGTGCTTTCTTCATTTTGTAAACTTTATCTTCTTGAAATTCAAGTTCATAACTTGGAGGATGTTGCACATACATTTCTTCCTTTAAAATTACATTCAATAAAGTTGATTTCAGAGCCATCTGATACACTTTCCATTTGTTCTATGTTTTTGCTACTAAGACTACTCTTAGAGTATCTTATCTGGCTACTGGAGGAAATGTTACTCCAATTCTATCACTGTTTGCTGCTAGAACCCTTTTTCTAAAATCCTTGCTTCAAATTTGTCAATCTCTCCTTTCTCATTCAACTTTGTCTTTTACACCTACATTGCACAAATGAGATTTTTATCTTTTGGAAAATCGACCAAATCTGAAGTCTCATTCTTCTCAATAGATTTTATTTCTTCATCTGTAGCTTACACCTAATTTTCATCTATAATAGCTTCTTCAAATGATCAAGGTTAAAATGAAAACATTTCAAAATTTGAACTGACATGCAAATCATCATAAATATATTGCATACTTCTCATTTTCCTCATACCATTACTTGATTCAACACTTGATTGATAGTTGGAAGTATTTCGATCTACTGATTTTCTTGAAAATCTATGTTGTTGAAAAAATCGTAGAGTCTTTGTTGCAATGCCTCTATTTGCTGACTTTACCTATGATCCATGCTACTAATTCTCAGCTACATCATCTTCTTCCATCAATGGTACTCTTGAATCAACTGGTTTGTCTACACTCCCATTCTGTGACTCTTATTCTTTGAACACAACATCTATGTTGATTATAGTCTACTTGGCGATAGGGTTATAGAATTTATAAGCTTTTGATTGCTCACTATAACCAATAAATATGTAGTTTCCACTTTCATCATCCAGTTTCCCTCTTAGCTCTTTAGGAAAATGTGCATATCCTACACATCCAAACACTCTTTCATGAGATACACTACAATACATACATGACCATTCTTCATCTCGCACTATATTCATCGCACTCTTTGTATGAGATTCAATTATCACATAAAAAGTGTGTGCAAATGCTTCTACCCAATACTCATTAGAAAAGTTTCCTCCTTTCAACATGGTGCTTGCCATGTTCATAATTGTCTTGCTCTCTCTCTACTACATCATTTTTTTGCGATGTGTATCTAGTTGTAAATTTCTATCTAATTTCACGTTGTTCATTGTAAGAACAAAATTACTTCGACTCATATTCACCACCATGGTCCGATCTCAATACCTTGATCTAATGATCACATTCATTCTCTACTAGAGCTTTGAATTCTTTCAGATTCACAAAAGTTTCAGACTTCCACTTCAAAAAATAAACCCACATCTTTCTTCTGCAATAATTAATAAATGTGAGGAAGTAATAATTTCCACCAATTGATTGTGTCTCCATGGGTCCACACAGGTTTGTATGAACCAGCTTTGGTGGACACTTTGCTCTATATGCAACTCCTTTAAGAAAACTCTCAAAGTGTTGCTTTCCTAAGATACAACACTCATAAGTACTAGAAGGTACTTTGGTGGGAGGTAATCCTCTAACCATTTTTTTTTGCTGCAACAATCTTAAACCACAAAATTGAAAATGCTCAAACCAAAAGTGCCATAACCAATAATCATCAGAACACGCAATCGTAAATGAACTGACCTGATCTTCGTAATTCATGATCAGAGGAAAGAGTATGTTCCTCATCATTTGCATCTTTTCTATCAGTTGATTGCTTGGGGGATTCTCATATATAACACATTCTTGTCCCTAAAAAATAACTTTGTATCCCTTTTGCTTCAATTTTCGAGCACTTACCAAAATATTTTTGATATCAGGGACATAATATACCTCTAAAATTGTCTTTGTCTACCCCTGCATGGTCAGAATATTTACCACTCCTTTTCCAACTACATCCAAAGTCTTGTCAGTGCCCAACTTTACCTCTGTCTTCACATATTGATCCATATTTGCATCCATATTCTTATTCCTTGTCATGTGGTCACTAAAACTATTGTCTAATACCTAGACATTATCATAAGGTTCATGCATGGTATGACAAGCTCACGACAAGCTAGAAACATGGATTCATTTTTTTTTTAGTTACATTACCTCTCTTCTTTCCTTGATCAACTATCTTCTTTTTGCAATCACGTGCATAGTGACCAAATTTATTATAATAATAGCTTCTTACCTTTGATTTTTTGAACCATTTATTATTGTTGAAGCTTTTGTTGTTGCTTCTACTTTCTTGTTCCTATTGTCCTTTACCATCTCTATAATTACCATTTCTTTTGCCTCATCCTCTGTCTCTTGGTCTACATTTGCCTCAAACTCTGTCTCTTGAGATATAAACATGGATTTTAAAAGCAGTTTCTAAGGAGGAATTCTTATTTCTGTCTATCCTCGCATCATGGGACTAAAGTGATTTCGTAAATTCATCAACTATTAGTGTCGCAAAATCCTTTGCTTCTTCAATAGATGTTAATACAGCATCAAACTTAGTAGACAAAGATCTAAGGACCTTCTCAACCACTGTTTGATATTTAATGCCATCACCATAAATCACTAACCGGTTTACAATAGTCAAAACTTGATTCATAGATCAATCGATATCCTTTCTTTCCTTCATCTACAACCTTTCAAAATCTCTCCTAGTATGATGCAACTTAACAATATTTACTTTGGGGATACGTTTATAGTTCTTCTCTAAAGTATCCCACACTATCTTTGCTAAAGATGTGGTCACAATATTATGGAACACTACTTGGTCCATTCTATTTTAGATAAGCTGCAATGGTTCTGCATTCTTCTTTATGTATTCCCTCAATTTTTCACTCTCTGCATTAGTGAGAGCGCATTCTTCTACTTCATTCCTAGGTTCCGTAAATCCAAACCTAACATGCTCCCAAATATTATGATTTTTTTACATTATGTCCATCTTAATAGCCCACATATCATAGTTCTTCCCTGTAAATCATTAAAACTACAACTAAAAACGTGATAAAGCCATTTTCAAAAACCTCTCTTCAAATAATAAAACCCCTTTTTTTAATTTATTAAAGAAGCCTTTTTCAAAAAGTTCGTTTTATAAATCTTTATAAAAGCCTTAAAAAAAGCATTACAAGCACTTTTGAAGTTTTTATAAATGTATTTTTTTTTTAAGCTAAACACTTTATATATAAAGTACTCCGCTCAAAAACATTATATAAAACCTCACGATATATATAGCCTTTTGAATCGAAATCTTAAAAAAGGCACCTTTAAACTTTCGTTATTCGTTTGACTTTCACGACCTTAAAACTTTTAAGAAAACTTGTGTGTGGGCTTTTAATGACGGAGGTTTGTGGCAATTCTTGATATACAGCACCAACGACAGAACTGGAAAGCCGGAATCAACGTAAGTTAATCTCAAAGTGTTACACTTTTTGCACTAATAACCTGCGGTGTCGCACCAAAGTGTCACGCTTTTAAAGATTTTAAGCATGCAACAATTTTGCAAAACGATTATTAAAAAAATAAAGATGCATTAGCCTTTTCTCTTAAAAGAAATTAAAGCATTAGCCTTTTTCTCTTGGTTTTGTTTTTGTTGGCTCTATAGGTTTCACCGCTCTTGTATTCCTTTCTTTGCTCTGAAACCAATTTGTTGGAAAAGTAGACTAGGAAATGCACAAATTTTACATGCAAAAACAACATGCGTTTTCTCTCTTTTATTGGTCACATAAAATAGAATGATTACAATGAGCCCATCATGAAGTATTTATCTTTTCAACTAGCGACTTACTCAAAATAACTTCTATATACAAATACATATTAAATTTGACTTTACTAAATATAAAAATAAACTCTATCTAAATCACACTTGAATGAGTGAACTCACACTCTAAATTTAGACTGAATCATTAGCTATCTCTCACATCTAAAATGTTTTCATTCATTATAAACCTAGTTGAGACTTAAATGAGCATACATGTTTTCATGTTTATATTATGTTGATTCAGGTTAAGTTGTTAGTAATAATTAAGAGGGAGTAATAGAGATAATTACTTCGGCATTGTATATGAGACTGAATAATTATTTAACCGACGCACCACATCCACCTCTTGCACTCTGTCACCAAGCATCTCCTCAGCTTGCTCAGATTCGAAAGGGGAACACGGCCATAACTCTTTCGAACTGAAGAGCCAAATACCGACATAATGTTTTTATGAATTCGACAAAGACATTCACTGTTAAACAAAAGAATAGCTGCATGTTTTTCTTGTGAATTGTTTAGGCTCCTAACTTTGCTTGGGCTTTCGTGTTTCAATTTTCTGTAAACTCGGTTATGATTTTTGTTAGCATCCATAGTTATGTGTTTTTCTATGTAATCTACCTTCGATTTTTCCTTCATATTGGCATTAGCTTGTCTTTTGGACATGTAGTCGTGGCATGGCCTCCAAATGTAGTCCCATGGAATGATCATAGAAAGTCCCACGAGAAATATCATTGTGCACAATATTGCAAGAAAAACAACTATCATACGTTTAGTCATATGGGGAATAATCACCCCTGGTGGACTCTCGTATGACAACTCCATTGGTGCTAGCATATCGGTTGTGATGTCAAAAACCGCCATTCCCTCAGTAATGGAAAGAGCACCCATATTGATCTTGAACGTGTGGATGTATCGTTGCGAAACCAAGGACGTTCACAATAGCAGAATAGCTTAGCCATTGATTACTTGAGTGTCACAATCACCAAATATGACAGTACATTAAAACATTCTACTCTGACTATTGATCATCATCCTAAATTAGCTTATCATACAATTACTGCTTTAATGAACTATAAGATTAGTAAATTAAAATCTATATAAAACATACATAACTTATTTTACAAGTATTCATTAATGAAGTGTAACATTTGTATTTAAAAACTACTCTAAAAACACACAAAGCTTATCATATGTACTGATTTAATGCTGTAAGATTTGTATTTAAAATTGACAATAGGAATAGGAGAGCATGATTAGGAGAGCATGATTAGAGGGTTTTTTAAGTACTGAGAAGTGTTAAAGATAGTTAATTACTCCCACATGTATAGTTGTACGAATTTAAAGTGTTTGTTAACTAAGTTAAGCGTGAGTGAGTTTGAGTTCAGTTTTATTTTTGGTAAAACTGAATTTAGAGTGTGTGTGCATGTTGAAGTTATTTTGAGTGAGTCGCTAGTTGAAAAAGTATAAAAACCCCTCACCTACTTCATTGTAATCATGAAATATGTGTGATAAAAAAAATGTCAATACAATATGTGTGATCAATAGAAGAGTCACTACTAATATCACTGTTTTTCTGAAATGTTTTTCTTTTGGTCTTCTACATTTCAAAAAAATTCATATCAGATTGGAGAAAATATTACAAGATCTGGAGATTGGAGAAAATATTACAAGATCTGGAGAAAAGATTACAAGATCTAAAGAACCAGTAGAGATATAAGAAGAGAGAGAAAAACTTACTAATTTTTTTAAAACTTGAAGATAGAATCATTACATATTTAAAGGCTTACAGATGCAACCTTCCCTGAATGCTAAGTTGTGACCATCACATGTTTGAAGTGTAAAAGGTGTGATGATTTAGGCTACACTAATGATATTCCAAATTCCTACAGTACATCGCAACTTCTCTTTATCGAAAGGTGTGATGAGCGAGGGTTATTATTAAAAAGTCCATGAACAAAATAAAAAAAAAAAACAAAGTGAAAAAAGGTTTTGGTTATTTATAAAGGTTTTTTTGAAAAATCATATAAAGTGTTTTTTAAAGTTTTTAAAAGGTTTGTTTTGAAAAAGGTTTCATAAAAATTCGTTAAAGAGTTTTGTTAAAATATTTTAAAAGGGCTTCTATAGTTTTTAGGTTTTTTTTTTATATAGAGGATTTTTATTATTATTTGAAAACATTTTTTTAAGACGGATTCAAGTCACATTTTCCATGGAAAAAATATGATAGGGGCATCATTAAGATGGAGTCAATGTTAAAGGTTCATGATGTCTGGGAGTATGTTAGAGTTAGATTTTCTAGAACCTAATCATGTAGAACAAGAATGAGCCCTCACACATGCAGAGGGGGAGAAATTAAGGATACACAAAAATAAGAATGCACAAGCATTGCAGTTTATCTAACAAGGAGTGGACCAAGCAGTGTTCCAAAAGATTATGACTGTGTCTTCAATAAAGACATCATGGGAGGCCTTGGAGAGGAGCTATAAAGTTATGGCCAAATTCAATATTATTATGTTGCATAATACTACCAAATGTTTTGAAAGTTTGTAGATGAAGGAAAGGGAGGATATCTATTCATTCATGAATTGGGATTCATAAACCCATTAAAAATTTATGGTGATGACATTAAATATCAAACAACATTCAAAATGTCATTAGATCTTTGTCTACTAATTTTGTTGTTGTTGTAGAAACTATTGAAGAAGCGAAGGATTTGGAATTGCTGATAATTGATTAATTGATAGGATCACTTCTATCCCATGAGGTGATGATATATAGAAATAAGGATTCCACCTTAGAAACCACTTTCAAAAATGATTTTTCTATATCAAGAGATAGAGGTTGAGGTAGAGGTAGATTGAGAGGTAGAGGACGAGGTGGAAGAACATGTGGTTAGAGAAATGACAGAGAAGAGCAAGAACAAGAAAACAAAAGAAATAGGAGAAGCTTCAACAACAATAAAAGAGTTGACAAATTAAAGGTGAGATTTTATTATTATAATAAATTTGGTCGCTATGCTCGTGATTGTAGAAAGGGCATAGTTGATCAAGAGAAACACGAAGATAATTTAACTACCGAAAATACTAAGTCTATGTTCATAGCTCGACATACAATGCATAAACATTCTGATAATGTTTTGCTACTAGATAGTGGTTGCAATAACCACATGACATGAAATCAGATTCTAGTTGCAATAGTGGATCAATTTATGAAGATAGAGGTAAAATTGGGCACTGAAAAGACTGCAGATGTAGATGGAAAAGGACTGGTCAACATTTTGATGAAGTAGGGGGAGCCAAAGACAATTTCAAAGGTATATTATGTCCATGGTCTCAAACATAATTTAATAAACATTGTTTAGTTAATGCAGAAAGGATACAAGGTTATTTTTTCAAGGAAAAGAGTGTGTTATATATGGCAAGCCTCTAAGTAAGAAGTTGACAGCCAAGGTGCAGATGGCAGGAAACAAACACTTTCCTCTAATCAAGAATAATTGTGATCACCCCGATTCTTTTATAATTATATGTTCTAATGATTACTGGTTATTGCACTTTTGGTTTGGACATTTTCATTTCCCTTGTTTGAGATTGTTGTAGTAGAAACAAATGGTTAGAGGATTACCTCCCATCAAATAGTGTTGTATACATAGCAAAGCAACCACTAGAGCTAGTTCATAAAGACTTGTGTGGACCTATATGAACACAATCGATTGGTGGAAGTTATTACTTCATGTTTATTGATGATTTGAATAGAAAGACATGGGTTTATTTCTTAAAGAAGAATTCTGAAACTTTTGCAAAGTTGAAAGAATTCAACGCCTTAGTAGAGAACCAAAGCGATCGATAGATCAAGTTATTGAGATTACACTATGGTGGAGAATATGATTCAAATCCATTCCATGATTACTGAAAATATCATGGAATCATAAGGAAATTAGTAACTAGATACACACTATAGTAGAATGTTGTAGAAGAGGGAAAGAGAATAAAAATTATCAACATTTCAAGGAGCATGATGAAAGGAAGAAAATTGTCTAAATATTATTGTGTAGAAGTACTTGCGTGCACTGTTTATGTGATAAACATATCTTCTACAAAGAGGGTGATGAACAGAGTGCCAGAAGATGCATGGTCAACTATGCATGGTATTGTATCTCATCTGAGAGTGTTTGGATGTGTAGCATATCTATATGTGCCTAAATAGCTAAGAGGGAGGTTGGATGATGAAACTGAAAAATGCATATTTACTAGTTGTAGTGAGCAATCAAAAGCTTATATGTTGTATAACCTTGTCACCAACAGGACTATAACCAGCATAGGTGTTGTATTCAAAGAGCAAGAGTCATGGAATGTGATGGTGGAAAAACAATTGATGTAAGAGTACCACTCATAGAACAAGAGGATGTAGCAAAAAAAGAGAAGCAAGAGTTACAAGAGAAGACACTCATCAAATTCACACCAGCAAGGACTCCAAGATATTCTGAACAACATGGATATTCAATTAGATTAACAGATCATAATTCTCCCATTATTCAATTAGCTGACGAATCAAATAACGGTAAGAGACAAATGAGAAATTTGCAAGATATTTATGATGATTTGGATGTTATTTCAAATTTTTCATTGTCGTCACATCAACCTTCATCATTTGAATAAGCAATTAGAGATGAGAATTGAGTGTAAGCTATGGATTAAGAAATAGAATCTATTTAAAATAGTGATACTTTGGATTTGGTTGATTTTAAAAAAGATAAGAATCTCACTGATGTCAAATGGGTGTAGAAGAAAAATTTGAATGAGAAAGGAGACCTTGATAGATTTAAAGCAAGAATTGTAGCGAAACAATTCTCATAACAACCTAGGATAGACTTTTGAGAAACATTATCTCTCGTAGCTAGATTGGATATTATAAGAGTAGTGTTTGCAACAATAGCTCAGAACAAGTGGAAGGTGTATCAAATGGATTTGAAATCAACCTTATTGAATGGAATTGTAGAAGAAGAAATCTATGTGCAACAACCTCCAAGTTATGAATTTGAATTTCAAGAAGACAACGTTTACAGAATGAAGAAATTGCTCTATGGACTTAAACAAGTGCCAAGAGATTGGTATAGCAAAATTGACAGCTACATGATCAATAATGGATTTTTCAGAAGCAACATTGAACCTAGATTGTACATAAAGGTAAATGAACATGGACATATTTTGATTGTTTTCTTGTATGTTGATGACATGAGTTATACTGTGATCTTGAATTGGATAAATTTAAAGCAGCAATGAAGAAAGAATTTGGAATGATAGATCTTGGTCTTATGAAATATTTTCTTCACATAGAAGTTGAACAAGCTGAGAAAGGAATTTTTATTTTTCAAAATAAGTATGCTAAAGAATTCTTGAAAAGATTTAGGATGGAAAATTGTAAACCTACTCCTACACCAGTTGCAACAGGTACAAAGTTAAGCAAGGATTATGAAGTATCAGGTGTTCATCCAACTTTATTCAAAGGATTGGTTGGCAGTCTTATATGTCACACGTACAAGACCAGATATTATGTAAGTATATAATTTGATTTCTAGATTTATGGAGTCTCCAAAAGACACACATCGAAGAGCACAAAAAAGAATTATGAGATACATAGCAAGAACTACAGATTGTGGCATATTTTATGAAAGTAGAGATGAAAGATTTGGTTGGATACGCTAACAGAGATTTTGCAAGAAGTTTGCATGATAAGAAGAGAACTTCTGGTTATGTGTTTCATCTTGGGTTAGGTGTGATATCATGGGAATGTAAGAAGTCACTTATTGTGACACTTTCATCAGCAAAAGCAGAATATGTAGCAAAACATCAACAACATGCGAAACAGTATGCTTACGAAGACTATTGGATGGACTTCAACAAAAGTAAGAAGGATCAACAAAAATCTATTGTGACAACATCTCAACCATTACAATATCCAAGCGTAGTGTGTTTCATCAAAAGATAAAGAATTTTAATACAATATATCATTTCATTGGAGAACTTGTGAGCAGTGAAGAAATTTGTTTGAAACCTTGTAAATCTAGTGATCAATTGGCTGATACATTCACTAAGCCATTAATAAAAAAACTGTATTTGACTTTCAAAGAGGAAACTTAGGTTTTTAAGCCTAGTTCAAACTTAGACCAATAGTTATATTTGAGTTGTCATGAGTCATGTCTTACTTTGGCGATGGTGATTAGGGGGGGTGTTAAAGAGAGCTAATTACTCAAACATGTAGAGTTGTTTAAATTTAGAGTGTCTGTTAACTGAGTCAAGTGTGAGTGAGTTTGAGTTCAATGTTATTTTGGGTAAAGTTGAATTTAAAGTGTATGTCCATATAAAAATTATTTAAGTGAGTTGCTAATCAAAAATTTATAAACACCCTTCACTCACTTCATTGTAATCATAAAAATTTTGTGATAAATTAAAAAGAGGCATCACTTTTTTTTTTTTATATTAATTTATAAAGTGTAACATATGTATTTGAAAATCTACTCTAAGCATACATAACTTGTCATAAGTACTAATTTAATAGTGTAAGATTTGTATTTAAAATTGACAACATGATGAGAAGTTATTGTTTTTTTACTTTTAAATTCGTAATAAATTTTTCATAATATTATAAATTTTGATTATTTAAATTAATTTTTGAATGTAGAGATACACTCCAAACTTTTTAAATTTTAAATATTATATAATTTAAATTTAGTTTTCCACAAAATACATCTAAAGATGGGCTAAAAATTAAAAATCTATTTAAAACCTGCATATACATGTGTATAGATAAACGCATCTCCCAGTGACAAATTCCTCACCTTTTTAGCAGGCGATATAATTTTATTCCATCGTAATTTGCAGCGGATCGAGACCTGAGTCAAATGAATCTCAAGAATATTTAATTACCATAATATCCAAATATATTCCACCTAAATTTACATGTCTTGTGACGTTAATTAAATCAATCTCAAGGATTATTTTGGTAACAACAGCGTTATATGCTTTCAACTTGTCTGGAACAATTCCGCCCTATCCATTAATATGTTGGATATTTTTTTGGGGAAAATACCAAAAACCAAATGTTCAAACAAACACACAGAGGCAATGCTCTGTTTTTCCTTCACAGGATCTTTTGTGCACAAACAACAAAAAAAATTCACAGAGAGAGAGAGTATTTCACCACCATAAGAACATTCTATTCATTAAAACCTGATGCAAAGATTTACCACTGTAAAATCCTTTTTATATTCACTGGTGTGAAAAACAACTTACTGCTGTAATAAAAAGATTTACATAAGTTTACTGCTGTGAAAAACAAAATTACACAGGCTTACAAAAATTCATGTTCCACCATTTCCTTTATTCACTACTTGTCCAAAACCACACATGGTTTTTCGGTTTTTACTGCATCTTCGTTTTACAATGCTCCACACAAAAACATTACAACATATTTGTGCACTGCTGTGCATACACCCTCTGGTTCTTCACGCTGCTGCGAAACACCAGATTGTATTTTTCTCCCATGTGCCATACATTATAATAAAAAAAGTCAATTACTCAAAAACATAAAAAAACTTATTACATACGTTTTTACATTTAATACATGCCGTATGTAAATATAAAAAAAAATTAAAACGTGCCCATAACGAAATTTATGATATCCACCTAAAACTATGAGAAACACCATGTGCCGTAAGGAAATAAAAACAAACTACCTACTTCCTACGAACAACAATAAATACATTAAATTTCCTCGCGGCGGTCAAACCATAAACCTTTTACTCCATGCAATAGCTTGAATTGACGCAGCCCCGTGTGCAGGTTTAATCAATCAACGACAGAAAAATGTGGAGCAGATCCGACGGTGGATAACCATATCGGAAGACCAACAAGTGCTGAAAATTAACACCCGAGAAAATGACGTTGCGTTACGTCAGGGCTGAACCACGTGTCAGCTCTACATTTTCTCGGGTTCAATTGCCAGATTATTCCTTCGCCGGAAAGCTGACCCGAGAACTCTCCGGCTGGTTTGCTTAACGTTTTCTGGCGGTTTTGGCTGAGAGCGTATGGCTGCGTTGAAATTAGATTTCAACACTCCCCTTTAATTTCAACAGCTGGGCATTCGGTCATACCCAGACACTTTCTCAAAAATTCAAAGCTCTTCTGATCAAGTGGCTTTGTCAATATGTCTGCAACCTGTTCTTGAGTCCTGCAATGTTCTAGGACAATTTCTCCATTGTTCACCAGTTCTCTGATGTAGTGAAACCTTGTATCAATGTGTTTCGTTCTTTTATGAAACACAGAATTCTTTGACAATGCAATAGCTGCGCTATTGTCACAAAATATCACTGTCGCTTTTGCCTGCTCTTGGCCTAAGCTTCTCAACATTCTTCTCATCCACACTGCTTGACATGCTGTTGCTGTAGCTGCCACATATTCAGCCTCTGCTGTAGACAATGCTACAATGGACTGCTTCTTAGAAGCCCATGAAATGGCTCCTGAACCCATATTAAAAACATAACCGGAAGTGCTCTTCCGATCATCTACACTTCCAGCCCAATCGCTGTCTGTGTATCCAACCAAATCTGAATGTTCTGAGGCATGATATAAAATTCCAAACATTTTGGTGCCTTTGACATACCTCAAAATTCTCTTTGCTGCCTGCCAATGTGCCTCCTTTGGCCTCTCCATAAATCTGGAAATTAAACTAACAGCATACATTAAATCAGGCCTAGTTGCTGTTAAATACATAAGGCTACCCACAATGCTTTTATACAAGCTAGGATCAAAATCCTTGCTGCTGTCCTCTCTGCTGAGCTTTAATCCCATCACTGTGGGAGTGATTGCTGCCTTGCATTCTTCCATCTTAAATCTGCTCAAAATTTGATTTACATATCTTGCTTGAGATATAAAAATTCCTTTTTCATTTTGCTCTACTTCTATGCCTAAGAAGTATCTCAAGAAACCCATATCAGTCATTTCAAATTCATCCTTCATGACTGATTTAAAATTCTCAATGAGCTGATCATCATTACCTGTGAAAATCACATCATCAACATATAAGACAACAATTAAAATCTTACCATCCTTTTCCTTGATGTAGACTATGGGTTCTCCTTCACACTTGTCGAATTCATTATCCAATAGATATGAATCTATCCTGCTGTACCATGCTCTTGGCGCTTGCTTCAGCCCATAAAGAGCTTTCTTCAATTTGCACACTTTGTGCTCTTCACCTTTCTTCTCATATCCGAGAGGTTGTTCCACATAAACCTCTTCCATTAACACTGCATTTAGGAATGCTGACTTCACGTCCATTTGGTAGACTTTCCATTTGTTTTGAGCTGCTATGGACAGCACTGCTCTCACGGTTTCCATTCTTGCAACCGGGGCGAAAGTCTCCTCATAATCTCTCCCATACTGCTGCTTGTACCCCTTGACAACCAGCCTTGCCTTGTTTCTTTCAATCTTGCCTTCAGCATTGCTCTTGGTTTTGTAGACCCATTTCACACCAATGACTTCTTTGCCTTTTGGTAACTCAACCAAATCCCATGTTTTGTTTCTCTCTATGGCATTCATTTCTTCATCCATAGCTTCTATCCATTTCCTATCTTTAATAGCTTCTTCAAAATGAATAGGATCATCAACATGAGAATACAAGGCAAATAAGGAATTCATTCCTTCTTCATAAATTTCACTTAGATTTCTAAACTTCTTACCTCGTTCACTTGGTGTGCAAGTGCTTGAAGATGCACTTGAATTTCCTCCTTGTGGTGTGCTTGGAGAAGCACTCTCATTGATCCTCAATGGTGTCCCTTGCTGTCCTTGTGTTGGCACTGCTGTTTGGGGATGTATTTCAGCCACCTCCTCTTCATCTTCATCATGAGACAAACAGTTCTTGACATTCACTGTTTTCTCTATGCTTCCATCCCAAGCTTCTTCTTCGATGAATTGAACATCTCTGCTTACAAAGAACTTCTTGGTAGATGGGATGTACAGCCTGTAGGCTTTGGATTCCTCACTGTATCCAATGAAAAGACATTTCTCCCCTTTGCTGTCCAACTTCTTCCTTAGCTTATCTGGAATGTGTGCATAGGCCACACACCCAAAAACTCTCATGTGGGTGACTCCTTGCTTTCTCCCACTCCATGCTTCTTCTGGCACTTTGTTCATCACTGCTTTTGTAGGACACCTGTTCAAAATATATACTGCACAATTCACAGCTTCAGCCCAATACTCATTTGGCAAATGCTTTGCCTTCAACATGCTCCTCGCCATATCCATGATGGTCATGTTTTTCCTTTCAGCAACTCCATTTTGCTGCGGAGTGTACCGAGTTGTGAACTGTTTATGTATTCCATTTTCTCTACAAAACTTTAGGAATTCATTTGAGATATACTCACCTCCTCTATCAGTTCTCAATACTTTTATGTGCAGCCCGCTTTGGTTCTCCACAAGTGCTTTGAAATTTTGGAATTTCTCAAAGACTTCACTTTTGTTCTTGAGGAAATATATCCAAGTCTTTCTTGTAAAATCATCAATGAATGTTAAGAAATATTGGCTGCTTGATAATGATGGAGCTTGCATCGGTCCACATAAATCTGAGTGGATGATTTCTAAGGGTCCCTTTGCCCTTATGCTTTTACCTGATGGAAAACTTTCTCTGTGTTGTTTTCCCAATATGCAGCCTTCACAAAGGCTGTCCGGTTTCTCTATCAATGGTAATCCTCTTACCATTCCTTTCCTACTCAACAAATTTAGACCTCCAAAATTGAGATGCCCAAATCTCAAGTGCCACAACCAATTTTCATCCTTTGGTACGCTTTGGAAGGCCTCTTGGGTGACTGCTGCAATTTCATTTTTGTTTTTCAAATCTGCTCTTATCCTGAGAGGGAACATCCTGTTCCTTGTCATTTTCACTTCAGCAATGCATCTTTTGCTGGGTGGTATGTCCATGATGGTGCACACATCATTTACAAAGTAAACATTGTAACCCTTTTGGATAAGTTGTCCAACACTCAATAGGTTACATCTCATTCCGGGGACATAGTAGACATCTGCTATGGTTTTCTTTTCTCTTTGTTTTGTAAATATTTTTACCTCCCCTTTTCCCATAACAGACACTTTACTATCAGTTCCTAGTGTGACCTCTGATTTCAAATTCTGATTTAAGGCTGAGAAGAGGGCAATGTTTCCTGTCATATGATTGCTGCAACCTGAGTCTAAAAACCATATGTCCTCACTATGTGTTTCAGCCATGTTACAAGCTAACAGGACATTATTTTGACTGTTGTTTTCTCTTGTAACATTTGCATTTTGTCTGTTGTTCTTATCATGTTGCTTCTTTCTACAATCACTAGCATAATGTCCATACTTTTTGCAATAATAGCATTGAACATTAGATTTATCATACCTTTGTCCTTGAGCCTGATACTGTTCTCTTTGTTGGCTGCTGCCTTGACCTTGGTTCTGATTTGGATTGTTGCCTCTTCCTTGTGCATTTGATGGGCTGTGCCTTCCACCTCTGTTCTGGCTTCTGCCTCTTTCTCTTCGGTTTCCTCTTCCTTGAACTCTTCCTCTTCCAAAGGACATCTGGGTCTTGAAGGCTTGCTCAAGAGATGAGTTTTCATTCCTACTCAACCTCTGCTCATGTGTTATCAGTGATGCATGTAGCTCATCAACTGAATAGTTTGAGAGATCCTTTGTCTCTTCAATGGTGGTGACTATGGCATCAAACCTTGAGGGTAAGACTCTCAATATTTTCTCCACAATCCTTCTATCTTCAATGGTTTCTCCATGAGTTCTCATTTGTGTGATTACAGCAATCACATGAGTGAAGAATGAGTCAATGTTATCTGACTCCTTCATGCACAGATTCTCAAAATCCTTTCTCAGCAATTGTAGTTTTGCTGTCTTCACTCTCTCCATGCCTTGATAGGCTGTCTTGAGGGTTTGCCATGCTTCATTTGCTGTCTTAGCTGCTGCTAACCTTGGAAACACACTCTGGTCTACTGCTAGATACAACAACATACGGGCTTTCGAATCCTTCTTCCTATTGCTCTTCAGCTGATCTCTCTCTCCCTGAGTTAGTGCATTGAACTCAGTTTCATCTGTTGGTTCTTCAAAACCTTCCTCAACTATTTCCCATAAGTCTTGAGAGGCAAACAGGGCTGTCATGGTTATTGCCCAGTAGTCATAGTTTTTCCCATTAAACTGTGGGAGCTGGGTGTTAAACAAACCCATACCAGTGCTTGTGCTGGCCATTCCTTGTATTCTGATCTATGCCTCTAAATCCTTGACTGTGTGTTTAAAGCAAATCACTGCTTCTTCAGCAACACAAAAAAAAACTTTTGGAATACCTGAATCTTTTGTTGACTGTCTTCTGTCTGCCTGAGAAGTTTTGCTGCAGCAACAACCTTCTCCCTTCAGCTTCTTTAACTTCTTTAAAGAGCCTAAACCTGCTCTGATACCACTGTTGGATATTTTTTTGGGGAAAATACCAAAAACCAAATGTTCAAACAAACACACAGAGGCAATGCTCTGTTTTTCCTTCACAGGATCTTTTGTGCACAGACAACAAAAAAAATTCACAGAGAGACAGAGTATTTCACCACCATAAGAACATTCTATTCATTAAAACCTGATGCAAAGATTTACCACTGTAAAATCATTTTTATATTCACTGGTGTGAAAAACAACTTACTGCTGTAATAAAAAGATTTACATAAGTTTACTGCTGTGAAAAACAAAATTACACAGGCTTACAAAAATTCACGCTCCACCATTTCCTTTATCCACTACTTGTCCAAAACCACACATGGTTTTTCGGTTTTTACTGCATCTTCGTTTTACAATGCTCCACACAAAAACATTTCACGTTCCACCATTTCCTTTATCCACTACTTGTCCAAAACCACACATGGTTTTTCGGTTTTTACTGCATCTTCGTTTTACAATGCTCCACACAAAAACATTACAACATATTTGTGCACTGCTGTGCATACACCCTCTGGTTCTTCACGCTGCTGCGAAACACCAGATTGTATTTTTCTCCCATGTGCCATACATCATAATAAAAAAAGTCAACACTCAAAAACATAAAAAAACTTATTACATACGTTTTTACATTTAATACATGCCGTATGTAAATATAAAAAAAATTAAAACGTGCCCATAACGAAATTTATGATATCCACCTAAAACTATGAGAAACACCATGTGCCGTAAGGAAATAAAAACAAACTACCTACTTCCTACGAACAACAATAAATACATTAAATTTCCTCGCGGCGGTCAAACCATAAACCTTTTACTCCACGCAATAGCTTGAATTGACGCAGCCCCGTGTGCAGGTTTAATCAATCAACGGCGGAAAAATGTGGAGCAGATCCGACGGTGGATAACCATATCGGAAGACCAACAAGTGCTGAACATTAACACCCGAGAAAATGACGTTGCGTTACGTCAGGGCTGAACCACGTGTGAGCTCTACATTTTCTCGGGTTCAATTGCCGGATTATTCCTTCGCCGGAAAGCTGACCCGAGAACTCTCCTGCTGGTTTGCTTAACGTTTTCTGGCGGTTTTGGCTGAGAGCGTATGGCTGCGTTGAAATTAGATTTCAACATCTTTAAAGAGCCTGGACTAGCTCTGATAGTATGCTCGAAGATAGGTTGTCAAGTGCCTTTCGTGTATAATCTGGCAAAATAACATATCTATGAATTTGCCCCAAACTCTAAGTCAATGATTTCCCTACACTCCTCGCAAGCTCTTGTTCGATGAATCTGCACTCTCCGGGCGTCCGATTTCATAATGTCGCTTGCCAACTTTTTACAGCCATGGTCAACGACATGATGCATACATGTAGGGCATGAAAAATGAGATCGAAGCCATTTATCTATACACTCCATGTGGAAGCTATGGTTGCGGATCTTCAATACTCTGCCACGTCCTTCCACGATTCTGCCAAGCAAATAGCGCAATCCGTTGCAATCGTTGACATTGATTTGCCATAGAATATACAGGGGAGTGCTTCTATGGATTTCACCTTAATACCGTTATTAGCTCGTCTAGTGCATGTAATCGTGGCATGGTCTACAAATGTAGTTCCATGGAACGATTATAACCAGTCCAGCGAGAAATATCACTGCGCGCAGCAATGCAACAAGAACAGCTATCATATTTTCAGTCGTATGGGAAACAATCACCGCCTGCATATCGGTGGCGGCCTGGAAAGCCATCTTTCCCTCACTAATCAATAGAACGCCTAAATTCTTCAACGTTTGTTAATAAATATACCATAAAAATACTAGTCAGATGACGATTTCAGAGAGGCCTGATTCTTTCATATGATGGTTTTATCCTCTTGAAGGGAATAAGCCGTCCATACTTATCCATATCATTCTCAAACAAAGAATTTAGGTAATGTACCCTAAACCCGTCCAGTTCATAAGATCACAATCTTCTTTGCGGTCTTCAAAATTGCATGCACGTGAAAAATTTTACGAAGGAAAAATTGCTAGTGGGCAACCTTGTCATCTCTGGTTGTGATTAAATGATCGTTTGATCCAGCCGTACGATGAAATATCAAAAGCGTAGCTTCATGAAGCGCGTCTTCGTTTTTGATAATACAAATAGAAACACCCAAATTTGCACATGGATAAGTGAATGACAGAGGCACCGACAGACACCGAATCTCAGTTTCGAAGTGACTGGCAGTGTCGAATCCTCCATCTGTATTATGGCAATATGCAAAGTCACCAGATCATGGTTTTCGCCTTAAATTTTTTTTTGGCATACTTTATTTCTGTCTATTATAGGGATAGAAATTAAGATTCCAAAAAAAATTATACAAAATTTATCAAAAAATTCACAAAAATAACTTAAAAAAAAACATATAAAAACAACTAGCAATAACAATTACAAAACTGTGCGAGATAATGTCGAAGTAATTTCAGATTTTCCATACTGTAAATCCGACCACCAACCTACCATTCTTCTCAATCTTATCAACATTCGTAGTGTAAGCCGATCAATCGGCCAATAACGTTAAATCTATATCCAAATCCATCGAATATATTGCACGTTTTCTTTTCAATTTCAGAATGGAGGGTACGATTACGATTATTCGACCATCTTATTCGTTCATCTGTTGGAATGCAATTATATGCTTCGTGACATGGTACCGCATGCAATTATATTCTTCGTGACATAGGTACCACATCTGAAAAAAAATCAGGCGTTGATCGAACAGAGATAGATTCTTATCGAGAAGCCGCATTTTTTATCTTTCTTCTGGGTACATTTTTTATCTTTTTCCATCTAGACAATTCCTCCACCTTTGGTTATTGGAAGAAGTTCCCGCATTTGTGTAGTCATTGATAGGAGAGATTGTAGAAATCGTCCGTTAACTCCGCCCACTCCACAATGTCAATTCAAACGGTCCGTGAAATGGAAAGGAAAAGATGGGTTGAGCAGAAGTCTAAGCGTTTTTTTTTATTTTCTCGGAAATCTTATTACAAAAGAGGAAAATCATAATTTTCTGTTTAAATTATTTTTAAATTAAAAATATAACCTAAATCACTAAATGATGTAATATGATAAATTACAGCGGACCCAATAAGTCTTGACGCAGTGACACAGTACTTAAAAAATGACCCTTACAAACCAGATCTGATGACACAATGGAGCGGACAAAATACAAAAATCTGTGGTGGATTGGGGTTTACACAGAAAACGCCCAAACCAACTGACCATGACTACAAAAAGGCTGAATCAAATCACTTGGGTGAAGATCTAATACAAATCTACATCAAATTGACAGGGGCAGCCACCATTGCATGAGGCTCACAAAGGGGCTGAACATCCAAGATTTAAAGAAGAAAATCCGTAACCAACTTGGAATACTCACCAAATACCAAAATCTGATATGCACAAGACGTTGTTTACAGGATCTCCATACATTACAGGAATATGGCATCAGCAATGATTCAATCATTTTTCTTAATCTGAGACTGCGTGGATTATGCAATCGAACCAGCTCAAAATCCAAGCTCCTTTCGAGACGGAGTCAAGGGAAAAGAAAAAATGCAGCACAAATCAGCACAAGCACCAGAGCTACCAGGTCCCTATATAGTGGAACAAAAACTGGAATAACCAATGCTCCAAGTAACTCAATCAGAGGTAACTGATTTACACACTGAACTATCCAAAAATGTTGTTATTTGTAGATTTAATGGATTTTGGCCAAAATCCTATGCTCTACATCAATGGATTTACTCCACATGGTCACCTAACTGTGATATACACCTATGCTCAAAAGGATTTTTCATAGTTAGTTTCAGCATAGAACAAGAACGTGAAAGTATTATCAATTAGGGGCCACGGTTTTAGGGCAATGCTAGCCTCTTCATCACTCCTTGGTTTGCTGATTTTGATGCAAATACTATGAAAATTTCAACAATACCTGTTTGGGTGAGGCTTCATAACCTCCCTCTACACTTTTGGCATCACAAAGTCTTAACAGCCATTGGGAATTCTTTGGGGAAATTCCTAAAAATTGACGAAGAAAGATTTAGCAGGGGAATCTTCACATTCCCAAGAATATGTGTAGAAGTGGACCTGAGTTAGGGACTTCTTGATCACATTACATTGAACTACAACAACACACTGAGGACTCAACCCCTCGACTATGAGAACACTGCATTTAGATGTCGCATCTGCATGCAAATCCAATATACCTGTCCGTTGGCCAGAAAGGACCCCAAAGGAAATAAGAAACAACAAAAAAAGCCCAAAGCGTGGCAGCATAAAGATCTGATGGAAGAAGAGGACATGCAGACAGAACCTACAGGGAACCAAGAAGAATCTGATATATATATGGGACAGAAATATTCTAAGGATGTAAACACCATAGACTCTCATCTGGGCCAAACAATATACAACAGCATCAAGAACCACAGCTGGAAGTTAGTGGCATACAAAGATCTCATGGATCTCAAGGATCAGAATCCTACAAGGAACTTCCAATGAACACACAAGAAAACCAGCTGGCCATCATTGCACCATCTCTGACTCTAAGGGTTGGCAAAGGGCGGAAAAGTACAGGCTTGTTGATTTTTATTTCTCTTCATTTGTAATTTTGTCTCTTCATGGACAACGATCTGCATATGCTTTAAGCATCTACAACATCTAAATTTTATCAATATGAATAAAATTAGGTGTTTTTTCCATGAAAAAAATTAAAAAAAATAAAAAGAAAAAGAAAACAAAAAAAGAAAAGAAAAAAAAAAAAAAAAAAAAAAAAGAAAGAAAGAGAGAAAAAAAAGGGAAAAAGAAAAAAGATAATAATATGATAAATTATGGAATTATAAAAAAAAATATATTATGAGAAAATTTATATTTTTAAATATTAAGAGAAAATGCTTTATGATAGCCAAAATATTATAATAAATAATTTGAAATTATATGTGATATTCATATAAAATGTATAATATAATAAAAACTGTTTTTTTTCCATTATTTTAGAATATATATCAAATTGTAGAAAATTTATGAACTTAAATATATTTTATTAATTTTTCAAATATTAATTATTATTTATTAAAAAAATAATTTTTTAATTTTATTTAATAAAAATATTTATGAAAGTATATTAATTTTTTTATAATTAAAATTTTAATGATTAATAAGAATTTTCAACATTCTTCTTTTATTATTTTATCAATTTTAAATATATTATATAATGCAAAAATATACTTAATTATATATATTAAATATATATTTTATAATAAAATACAAATATAATATACTACACATATATTTTATAATGAAATACAAATATAATAGTACGTCACTATGATGTGAAATGGCGGGCAAATATATTCGTCCATGGAAACATCACATTTGATTAAAGGAACCTTCAAGAGAATGGGGAACGATAAGATCGGTTTGGGTGCGAGTGGGAGAAAGCTCGCACTAAATCGGTAATAACGATTTTAGGGATTGTGTTTAACTTTTAGAAGAATATATGTATGACGACCAATTTTGCATATTGAAAAAATAAATAATTGAAATTTTTATTTATTTTTCTTTTAAAATGAAGCATGTATTTTTTATGACTAAGAGATATAGATTTAAGTATAACGATCATCATTTCATTGTAGTGATGACAATGGGGTTTGGTTTAACCAAACTCCAATATTTTTGTATTGTTTTAATATCATATATGTTTAGGTTTTCCTAAAAAATTAAATTTTTTTTGTTTTTTTACTCATTCTAATTAAATTTGGTAAATTTTATAATTTGAAATAGTGAAGTTCAAAAGAGAATTATAATTTTTTAGATAAGTCAAAATTTATTATTAATATATAACTTAATAAATTAATTTTTATTTTATAATTTATTGAAATTATATAGAAAACAAATAAAATTATTAGATGTTTAAGTATTTTTATAAAAATATTGTAAAACATTTTAAATGTGTTCCAATAAAATGATTTAAAATAAATTTCTCCAAAATAAAATTAAAAAATCCAAAACATTACTTAAATATAAATAAAAAATGAAAAACAATCTTTTAATTCTTAATTTGTATAACATGTTTCCCTCACTCCATCCTTGATGACATCATTTCCTCTCACCTATACCAAAGACTAATTCACTTAAATCAATATTTTAAAGTTGTTTGAATAAATTTCACTTCGAATGTCAATGAAATTTATCTATAATATATAAATAGACAAAACAACTCCATAATCATTCATCTAGTTGGCGAGGTAGTAACAAATAAAGATGTATTAGACACCACCAGCTTTAGGTGGTCTGGAATCCTAACCAAGAACCCGTAATTATGAAAAGGCACGTGCTAAGAAAAAATGTATACGCAACTTATAATTATTCACCTATTAACAATTATTCACCTACCTCTTCAAGACATGGTAGATTAAGACTTATATAGTGTTAACATGTCTTAATTTTATATAGGATTAATAGAGTGTCAAGACTGATACATCTTGCAATATGGCCGAAAAATCTGTACGATCCATAGGTTAGAGGCCAGCCTATAACTGACAGTAGAGCTTAGACTGGCGCAGAGATCAAGCAACCTTACATATCGAGCTTGAGATTGCAGATGTATCGGTTGGGACAGGAGCAGAAGAGCTTTGCCTTAGATTACTTCGGCATCACAATCATCAGTATATTAAACGTTCTAGCTTATCATACAATTTTTGATTTAATAAAGGCGCTGTCTAGCAAGACCGCTTCCCCTTTGATTACTTGGGCATCACAATCATAAGTATATTAAACATTCTAGCTTATCATACAATTCCAGATTTAATCAAGGCGCTGTCTAGCAAGACTACAATACTGTCTGGAACTAAATTTATTTATTGTAAATGGGCATTTTTTTTCTTAAAAAATGTAGTTAATGATGCTAGTGTTTAAATTGTTTTTTATAATGTAAATAGATTTAGCACCATTACAACTTTTACATATTAAAAATCAATTTAGATTTTCTATTTTTTTATAAGATTTTGATCCAAACCTAACCCAATTTTTCACTATTTTCCCAATAAAATTATAACCTTTTTAAATTACTTTTTAATTTATATTAAAAAATCTACAATCAAACCTACCTCGCTTATCCTACCAAGTACATATTAATGAAGTGTAAGATTTGCATTTAAAAATGGACAGCAAACATACATAGGTTATTTAATAGATTTGTAGATAAACCTACATAGCTTATCGTACCAAGTACAGATTAATGAAGTGTAAGATTTGTATTTAAAAATCGACAGCAAACATACATCGATTATCAAAAAGAAGTGTAAGGTTGGTTTATTTAATAGATTTGTAGTTAAAAATGAGAGCATGATTACTAAAAGTTTTTAGTATTTTTAAGGAAGTTAGTAATATTTTTTTTTGGTAATATTTTAAATTTTGATTATTGAAAAAGAAGTTTTGAATGTGTATATATGAATTCAATGTATATACCATACGTTTTCCCACTCTTATATATTTAAAGTTTACCTATTCTATAATTAAAATTAGCTTTCTAGAAAAACTACCAAAAATGATCTTGCAAAAACATCATACAGATAGACTATTTAAACAATGCATATACTTGTGTGTATAGATAAGCACATCTCGCACTAACAAATTCCTGGCGTTTTTAACCAGCGATATAATATTATTCCATCCTAATTTACAGTGGCTTGTTACCTTAAATAAATAAATCTCAAGGATTTTATTTGATGACAATAATATGTGTAATTTTGCTAACCACAGGTTGATATGCTTTCAAACTGCGTGGAACAATGCCGCCCTTTCCAGTAATAGTATACTCGAACACAGTTTGTCAGGTGCCCTTCCGGTATAATCTGGCCAAATAACATATTATTTAACATCAAGCGCTAAGTCGATGATTTCGTTAGACTCTTCACAAGTCCTCGCTTCATGAATCTGCACTCCCCAGGCGTCCGATTTGCTGGGCATAATGTGACTTGTTACCATTTTACAGCGAACTTAAACAACATAATGCCTAAAGGACAATTTTGATAGCAAGTTTTGGTAATGTATTTAGTTTCAGATTTGGCTTTATTTATCTGGTCAAGTAAGAAGCAAGCTGTTATTGCTTTATCATTAGCATAGATCCATCTTAAATACAAATTTAACATAAATTTAGAGGAATCAAATTTTTTCAAATATTACAATATGTTATTTTTAGTTATTTAAATTATATTTTTAAAAGCTATATAAAATATATATAGGACCCCCACACACACACATATATAATTGATATTAAAATATTTTACATAACATGTATATCCACATATTTTATTAACAAAAACTAAAATGATTTATTTATTATTAATATATTTTTAAATATATGTTAATATTAATTGGTATTAAAATATTTGATTGATAATGGACATTGAATATTTTTTTATATGCAACAGTAAAATATTTTATTTTAACATATTGTTTTACATATAAAGTCATATATGAATTGATATCTACATAAATTAATTAACATAGATCTTCAAACAGTTTATTTAAATTTCATGTTGAAATATTTTTGAAAAGTAAAAGTTCTAAATGTCTTACTAATACATTTTTTTTTTACTTCTAATTGTTTTACAACATATTCATCTTTTTTTTACTACAACCCACATTATTTTATTTTTCTATTTCGAGTATAATTTTTTATCCTCTCATACTTGGCTGTATAATGAGCCTCTGCACTCAATTAAAGCTTGAGTATAGAGGAGTAGTACTCAATGTCACCGTTTAGGCCATTTTGTTGCAGCATTTCCTTTCTGACCTTGGTATGATTATACATTGTCTAAGTATCATATGGTGTCACAATCAGAGTACATTATGTTTTTAAACCAAACATATTGAGATCCACATGCAGTACATGAAATGATTGATTCATAATGGGATTGCCTTTTGATTCATAATGGGAGATCCACATGCACTACATGAAATGATTGATTCATAATGGGATCGATGTTTGATTCATAATGGGACCATCAATGTGTAGTACTATCCCATTTCTAAGAAAACTATGGACATATTTACCAAGACATTCACTAAGAAAAAGTTTCATTGAGATCCACATGCACTATGTCAAATAATTGATTCATAATGGGATAATCTATGTGCAGTGTTGTCCAATTTCTAAGAAAACTATCGACATCTTTACCAAGACTTTCCCTAAGACAAAGTTTCATTTTCTTTGATAACGTCTTCAGGTGAAGGACACAACTAACTGGAAGTTATCTTTTCTTTTAGTTTTGCATTGCACTTTGACGGGGGTGTTCTGTTATGAGTCGGTTTCACCTCTTTCCTCATTCACGCACTATACATGGTTACCTACACTACTACACCAAGGGCACTTTTAAGACATTTTTTGAGAACAAAAGTAATATTTTTTATTTAAAAGTCACTTTTTATTTTAGTTGTTTTACATTAAAATATTTTAAGATAAAACTTTATATTTAAGACAAAAACAATTTTAGACAAAAATAATTTAAGACAAAACTTTATATTTAAGACAAAAACAACTTGAGACAAAAATATTTCAAAATAAAACATTACATTTAAGACAAAAAGAGTTTAAGATAAAATTATTTTAAGACAAAACTTTATATTTAAGACAAAACAGTTTGAGACAAAAATATTTGAAGGCAAATCTTTATATTTAAGATAATGGCCACTTAAGACAAAACCCATTTAAGGCAATTATCAATTAAGACAATATTATCTTACAGCTAACAAATTGACTCTCACAGTGTGCCCTAAGTCCTCCAACTTGCAAGCTACTATTGCCTTGTGCCTATAATGAGGTTGTTATTTCACTTACCATTCACATTATCTTATATAAAGACAACGATTTTTTGGGCTCTTCATTTTGTGGGGATATCTGACTCTAAAGAACACGACAACATTTCCTGGCAAGATTTCCCGAACATCAGTTCCTCTTTTGTCCATTCAATATATGCTAATACTATTAGAGACAACTTTTTTGTCATTGCATTCGGCACTACTACACAAAGGGGGATTTTAAGAGAAAATAAATCTTGTCTTAAAAGTTAATTTTGTCTTGAAATTTTCAATATGAGGTGCTAGTAAAAAAGGTAAAGGTAAAGGATTAGGGGTTTATCTTTAGGCTGTTGATGGGTTTTTCAGGAAGCGAAGCGATGGAGGCCAACAACAACTGATGGGATTTAGGGTGATGGATGCCAACAATAGAGGTATGCTTTGTGATTGAAGCGATGGAGGCACTTTTCTTGGACATGGATAGGTAGTAACATAGTTGGAGTATTTTTCAGGGTCTCCATCGATTGTGTTTAATATGTGTTTTCTAACTATTTCAATTATTTTAAACACTACTTTTATATTATGGTGGTTGTTATCAACACATTGTTATGATGAAACTCCTAACCATCATTGACAACATAGATTAGATTCACCTAAAGGATTGTTGAAAAATGTAACAAGAAATTCTCAATTTGATTTTTCCTTGATTAAATTGATTAAAGATGAATTTCCATATCAACAGACAACTTGGTTGCAATTAACTTGTAAGACATTGCACGTGTCACTTAGTTTACTCAATAAATTCAAGTTGGAGGAGTTAGAGTTCAGTTAATCATATGTGATTGCTAATTTTTAGCTATCAAAGTCAATTATCTCAAGTTGTTTTAAGTTAAACTACTTCTAATTGTTGGAGGAACTAATGGAAAGTCAGTTGTGAAGTGCGACTTTAGTCAAACTCAATGATCATCCAGTTAACTAATCAATGAGCCCAAAATAGCGAGTCCATGCAAAGTGTTCGAGTTCCCTAGCTGTGGTGGAGATTCCAAGGTGGTGTAACATCAGTTGTAAACTAGTCTTAAGTTTGCAGTTGTTACATGTCATGAGATGATCAACCTTCGGAATTGTGCAATCGATTTGGAAAAATTCTTAAATAATAGGGGCCTAATTTCTAAAGGAATTGCGCAAGGAAATAGGTGCTTAACCAGATGCAAAAATTGACTAAGTATGGGTCAGAGCTTCTCAGTGAGCATAGAGATAGGTTATTCACTTGGAGGTTGTGCTCAATTGAGAAATGAAATTATAATATATCTTTATTCGTCAGATCAATGCAAGCATGCATTGGGTTTTTTAGCAGATTGTTTTCCCTAGGAAAAATATTGTGTGTATGTGTGCTATTTCTTATTGCATGTCTAAAATTTTTGTTCTAAATTGTGAATGAAAATCTGCAGAGAAGTAGAGTAGGTTTGTGTCTTGTGATATTGAAAAATATTCATGAGAAGTTACAAACATACACGATAATTTCTACATGACATCAGAGTAGGATTCACATTAGAGCAGGAATTTCGAAGTTGCTTCTCAGGAGGTTTGAATTTGTAGTTTAGTGTAGCAGGATCTCTTGAGGGCTGGGAAGATGACCTTTGATGGGTTGAAGCTAGAGAATTCCTTTAAATGAATCTCTAATTTCATCGCATGGAAGGATCACATGGAGGAGGTATTCAATGAAAATGGATTGCTAAAATACATCAAGAGAGATGCTGCAAAACTAGGGGAATATTATGTCCATAACCTTCCTTAATGGAAGAAAGATGTAGCAAGGTGAGGAGAATAATATTGGAGGGAGTATGGGACCACATTGTCACCAGTATCCATGGGATATAAAATCCTTATGCAATGTGGTAGGCATTGATAGATTTATTCCATAATAGTAGTGACCACAAGAACATGGCTCTCAAGGATAAAGTTTCAAATATCAAGATGCAAAAGAATGACACTATCTGGCAATACCTAAGCAGGTTCACACAAGTTTGTGATGAGCTTGCAGGAGTTGGTGTTACTGTTTCTGAGGATGACATAGTAATTGTAGCCCTTTTGGCCCTTCCCAAGAGCTGCCATGGATATCAAGATTCAATGAACGAGAGGGAGAAACTACCGAATTGGGAACACTTATAGTTCAACTTGGTATAGGAGGAGATAATGCCTAATATTAGACATGGGACCTCATCCAAGGGTGAGGATGAAGAAAAAAATTGCATTGTTTGGAAAGGGAAAGAAGGGAAAAGGGAAGAAATCACAAACCAAAACAGAATCTAGCCAAGGGGGAAAGAAGAAAGATTTGTAAAAAATTAAATGCTTCCATTGTCATGAAT
The DNA here is from genome assembly GCA_031772625.1 of Pinus tabuliformis. Taxonomy (NCBI): domain Eukaryota; kingdom Viridiplantae; phylum Streptophyta; class Pinopsida; order Pinales; family Pinaceae; genus Pinus; species Pinus tabuliformis. Next base: position 279,853,199 of record CM062818.1, read on the forward strand.
ACAGGCACTATGACATGAATTGTCCACACAAAAGGCAAGCAAGAAGACCTTATGAGGAGGAGCAGGTGAAGCCTTGACTTCAAAGTAAGACCTAGACTTTACCCTTATCGCATGCATGTACAACATAGTGATGGGGAGCATGTGGTACTTGGATTTTGATGCATTGTTCTACATCGCAGGGTGTAGATATTTTTTCAGTGACCTAGAGGAGAAATATCTTGAGATGCACATCAAGCAAGGGGATGACAAAAGGTGCAATGTGGTATTTGTACAATCACCTGTCAGAGTGAGTCAGGATCCCCTCTTAGGCTCAAGGATGGCATGTTTGTTCTTGGCTTAAGGAAAAATCTCATCTCTATTATGGTTTTGGAAGACCATGGTTAGGATGTGATCTTCAGAAAAGGAAAAATGTTCTTGAGACACATAGCCATGGGACAGGTGAAGCAGATAATGGTGCATGTGAAGAACCCATACAAGATATATGTGGAAGACAGTGTTGCATTAGGCATTAAGGAAAAGAAAGTGCAGGGTCGCAATGTTAGTGAACTTTTGGCAGATAAGACTTGGCCATTCGAATCATGGAACCTCTAAGATTATACCAACAAATAAACACGGGTCATCCTAAAGGAGCAGTTGGGAAACATGAGGTATAAAAAGGATGTACATTGGGGAACTACACAAAATACACATTCCATGACTAGGACAACAAAGCACATGAATTCCTAGAAAAGATCCACTGTGATGTGCGTGGACCTTTCTCAACAACCTCCATTGTGAGACACAAATATTATGTCAATTTTATTAATGAATTCTTGTGGAAGTGTTGGATCATCTTCATGCAGAAGAAAGATAAGACATTCTCCAAGTCCATAGAATTAAAGGCACTCGTTGAGAGAGAAACCAACAAGAAGGTGAAGGTTCTTAGGAGCGATAATGAAGGTGAGTATGTGCCAAATGAATTTAACAAAAAATTTCATGAAAGAAGGCATTTAATGAGAGTTGACAACACCCCACAATCTACAACAGAATGGGGTGGTTGAGAGGAACAACCATAGCATTGTGGGAGAAACGAGGGTGATGTTTCATGACCAAGGCCTACCTCTGCATTTGTGCATTGAGGCATCCAACACGACAGTCTATTTGCAAAACCAAAGTCCTCAATGGATTCTTGGCATGATTACATCGAAGGATTTCTCAGGGAGCATCAATTGTAAACTAGTCTTGAGTGTACAGGTGTTGCATGTAGTCAAATGATCAACCTTGGGAATTTCGCAATCCATTTTTTATAAATTCCTAAATAATAGGGGCTTAATTTCTCAAGGAATTACACAAGGAAATATGGGTTGAAGTAGAGGAAAATTTTGACTAAGTATAAGTTAGAACTTCTCAATATGCAAAGAGATAGGGTATTCACCTGCAGGTTGTGCTCAGTTGAGAAACTCAATTGTAATACATCTTTATTCATCAGATTAATGCAAGCAAGCATAGGGATTTTTGAAAGATTGCTTTCCCCACGAAAAATATTGTATGCATTGTGTTATTTCTTATTGCATGTCTAAAATCTTTGTTCCAAATTGTTGATTAACTTCCATAGAGTAGTAGGGTAGGTTTTTTTCTTGTGATTTTGATTAAAAATTCATGGTTAGTTGCAAATATACACCATAATTTCTACAAGGATGGTGGAGGTAAATTACAAAATATATGTTGGTAGACAATATGCCTACTTAAAAATATCTACGACAACTTTTGGATAAGCATACAATGAAGAATATTTTATTCTGGAATCATTAGTCACAAAATTCACAAGGGTAGTAATTTTGGCGGCAGGTGTGAAGGTAGATGGATTAAATGTAGCCTTCGTTGCTGAATTTTCTGGTGATGTTGGGTGGAATACGTCTAAACATAATTATTTGAGCTAGATTCAACTTTTATCCCGATTCTTGGATTATCTCAAGCATCTGTACTCATTTTTTTGTTTCAAGATACACCAATAACAATTTGTTTTCCACTCTAGTTATTTGTCTACTCTGTGGTCTATATGAGACAAACTAGCTGGTTTTTTATGTGGTCTTTCTTTTGAACCTCTAATCATGTGGATCTCCCTAATCCTTCTCTGGTTTGGGTTTGGTTGATCGAGGGATTTGTAATGGTCTTAGCTGCTACCTGTTGGCATTCTTTTTGGTCTGTTTAGGACACACTAACTGGTTATTTTACGTGGTATTTCTTCTGAACCTTTCTCATGTGTATCTTCCTGCTCCTCTCTAGTTTGGGATTGGTCAATTAGGGGATTTTCTAGTATCTTTATTGCTAAGTAAGTGCATTCATTTTGGTTGGTAGAGTTGGTAACATATTTGAATTTTGAATTCGATCATAAAGGAATCTCTTGGGGTAGTTAATTGGTAAGGGGGGGTATTTATTTTCCAAGTTATCCATTGGTTATCTGAGGGACAATCCATTAAAGGTTTGCATCATCATTGAAGATATTTGTCGATTGTGTGCTTGATGAGATTTTTTGAAGGTCATTGGTCGATGATGATTGGTCAGTCTATTATATTTGAAGGGGTGTCCTAGTGGATAGAGATGGTGATGACCTACATATAGTGGATTCTGTAATTGATAAGTGACATTAATTTATCTTGTTTACATATTTTATCAAGGTTTTTTCATACACTACTACATAAGGTAGTTTTCGTAATGCTCTCTACTTTGGGGCACATATGGGGGGGATTGTAGAGTGTCAACGATGTCAGCTATAAAAATGAAATTTCCATCTACTGTCAGGATATCACTCGATCCTAAAGGAAACTGGGGCGGTGGCGTGCCATTACTTGATGTGTTAGTACATGTGACTATTGAGGCAGAGAGTTGTGGCTGCCCCAATTCGGGAGTCTATCCCTATGGGACATCTCATGTACATCCAAATATACATGTCGATTTGAATGTTTCAGTATCCCAATCGGTTATTGAATTTGAATGTGGTAATCCACAAATTTTTTTTCCTGTGCTTCAGGGAAAATAAGGCATTTAAGGTTGATCTGGATTATTAAAAACTCATTTTTCGTTTAAATGGTTTTTGGGAATGAGTATTAGGATTACAAAAATAGGCTTTGGTGGGTAAGCTGTCTTATATGCTAATGGATGTATCTTAGATGGATTCCTATGTTAAAGATCATTGGTACATACTCTTCAGGACTCTCCTATTTTCAACATTTTATACAGTCAAATGGTTCTGCTTCCATTTTATTAATGATGACGATCTTGCAAATATTTTGGGATCGTTTGATGTTCATGGTGGTGGTTTCTTCTCTTTACATAATTTCCATGTGGGATTTGATCCATACCTAGAATTTCCATGAAAGAAATTGGTTTGGGCTAAACTCCTTGGTTTAACCCTCTTATTCCAGTCACGTGAATCACTAATGATGATCGACAATCCAAATAGTAAATTTTATTTCCTGGAGGAAGCAAGCTAGTTATAGAGAGAAAAACATATCACATGGATTTTGGTGGAGGTGAACTTCGATACTGGCCTTTACACAAAGGCAGAGCTCAATTGGGGTGGGTTCTCTATTAAGCAGCAAATTGATTGTTGGGAAACTTCTTTCATCTTCCTAGCTGTCTTTGCATCAGTCTTTGGACTCCTTATGAATAATACTAAATCTTATATGATTTCTACTTACCCAAATGGTGCATTGGTACTAGAGATTTCTCATATTTTTGGTGTTATATGCACTGCATTGGATGCAGGTTTTAAATATCTTGGATTTTTGATCCAACCTAAATGTTATGGAATTAAGGACTCAAAAAATACATTCAATTTAGATAATTTCTATTTGTAAAAAATTACAATATTATGTAGATTATTTGCCTTCTGATTTTTCCCTTAATTTTCTTCAATTTTTCTTGTGTCATTTGTCTAACCTTATACAACTTCTTGAGGAGTATAATGTTGAAAATGCAGCAAGAAAAACATATTTCCAACCCTCATATTATTTCCAATTATATTTGATTTTCCTTAAATAACCTGGAATATTTGGCCTCAAATAATTAGGGTTACTCATGGAAAAAATAACATGTAAAAGGAACATGTTCATAACCCAAATCCTAAAGATGGGACTATCCCTCGAAGTCAAACTGAATTTTCTTAGGTAGCGCCTTTGCAAAATCCATTTCAACACAAACTATAGTGAGGCAAACATTATTTTACTTGTTCTCAGAACTGGTAATGTAGCAACCCAATTTCTTACATATGATTTTGAAAATACCATCATTATAGCAAAAAAAGGGAAGACATGGCAATCTAATCCATGGATGGACAAAAGAGATTTTCTTGGTAGGAATTAACTCCATAGTGTAGTGGGTAAGAAACATTCCCTTTAAGACCACGAAATAGGGCCCAATTTGTAGATTAGATCCCTATCATCTTTGCTTTCAAAAAGAAAAGAAAAATATCCATTTCCACAATGTAAAGTATAAATGGGCTCATTATCTACCCAATTGTTAGAGATCCATTCTAAAATAGAGCTATAACTAGGGAAAAGTTTGGTGGAATTACCAATCAACCCTCATTCCTTAAGGGCATTTACTTTCTTCCTCAGAGAGCAAACAAACCCCAAATCAAGAGAAGGGATTTTATGTGTCCTTTTTACAAATCTAGTACATGGTAGATAACCCTGACCATCCACACTAGGGTTGGAAAGACCACCCATTGTACAAGCAATGAAATCAACATAACTTTATGAGAGAATAGACCAACCAAGATAATAAAAAGTTGGGAAAATAGAAAAAAAAAACTTGAATCAATAACATAAACTCATGATCTACCAAAAATATCTCTACATACATCCACTATAAGCCCAAAATATGCAAAAAATCATCGCTCAAATATGCAACAGGTAGGGTGGAGGGACGATGACTAGGAAACCCTATCCGCTTGTACCCTTGACAATTTTGATTTTCCATTCTCTGTTTCTTCTCAAGAGATAAGATTTACATATAAAATTCAATTCTCATTTTTTCAAGTAAATTCATATCCATTTCAACCCTTATTATTTAAGCATAAATAGGTTTATGCCTAGATATATTTTAGTCCATCTTATATACCTAATCATTTAAGTATTAATATATTTGTGCTTAGATTTTATTTTTCTGAGCCTTCTTAACCTAAAATTAAGAAATATCTATGATAATATTTAACTAGCGATATGTAAATTATAATAATTTTTTTTATCGACCATGTATTATATCTACCTCATATTTTTAAAGTCACAAAATTTCTGTATAAAAATTTTGTAGGTCTAATGGTTAAGAACATAGTAAAACAAGATATTCTTAAATCCAAAATTTTTGATGTCTTAAACTATTATTGTGCTAAGAGGCACTCTCTAACACAGTATGGAAGAGATGTTGTAATGTCTTGCTATGTTATGGTTTATTTTGTAAGTCAACTACTTCTATGAGTTTAAAAAAAATTACATCGTGATGACCACAGTTTCAAAACATCAATGGACTCACTCCCACAAGATTTTTTAGCCAATAAATAAAAACACAAAAACACTAACATCAACAAAAGAAAACTATAGAACGAAACACATATTGCCCATATGGACCAAAAGTATTCGAAAATCAAAATATGTCCCACAATCATCATTAAGCACCCATATTACCTGGAATTTGGACATGACGTCCTCCATCCACAAGATGGTGAAATGCTTCATGTATAGGAGCCTCAATGTGTCCCGTTCTCCATTCAAAGTTGTCTAGACACTCTTGTATCCACTTTTGAAACCTAGGAAGGGAGACTAACAGGTCTAAAGTATGCCACTAGTTATGCAAAATATGATTAAGGAAACCAATGACCTCATAGTGGTCATTGTGGCAGTCTTGAGATAGTTGTTTTATTTCCACTGTCACTTGATGAATTTGGGCCTCCATGGAATCCAAGGGGGGAGGTAGGGCCACATGCCCAAAGCAGGTAGTGTGATGTTGCTCTAGTTCCTCCACATCATCTTGTGGGCCCATAGATTCACCACACCATGTTTGCGAGGGCTTGCACCTCTTAGAGCCTTACCTCATTGACGAAGCATTGACCTTCTAATGAATGCTTTGCTAGACCCACACCACCCCTGTCGACCAAATCCCCAACTGCATGTAAAATTGAAACTCCCCCATATCTAAGGGTCTACAATCGATGACATGCTTGTGCCCCACTCCAAAGACATACAAGCCATACTTTCCCTAGCCACCCAAAGTGTGCCCTTCATAAGCCTATATATGATCAACCACCAACCCTGTGTTGCATGGACATCCCTCCAGCAACTAGACCACCACTCACTCACCCATCCATAAACTTGCCCGACGAGCTAACTATTGTCAACTATAGCCATAGGGATAAGGATATGTTATACACCTACCTAATGCCACATCACCCCTCCACAGACAAAATACACCAACCTATAACACCCCCACCCCCTAACGCTTTTACTTCTCAAATTTCCCACCCTGTCGTCGCCTCTAGACTCATTGCACTTCCAACACTTCCCTCTAGGAACATAGAATGGTCCAAACCAACATTTAAAAAGAAGACAACAATCATATGAGATTGAAGAAATAAACTAAAAAGAGTGCGAACCGACTCCTTCACCCACACTAGGACTAATAATAGGGCCCAAACCACACAACGCAAACCAAAAAATGAAACCAACAATGCATAGACTAGACAAAATTATCCACACAAAGCGCGAGAGATGTTGTCTCAAAAATCATATTGACCACAATCCCACCTTCAAGCACCACCACAAACCTTACCCCATTTGTAATTTTCAATGGTCTCAACAAACCACCTTGAGCTAGCGTCCGATATGGCATTCTGCATTACCTACAGATCCAATTCCATTGCAACCTTACCCCATACATTGCTCTCGGTAATCATTGTCTAGCTAGGAGTAGGGATTGGCTTAACCAGAAAGCCTCCCTTTCCAGCTGGAGAGACTACACCCAAAATAATCCCATGCCTCATCTTCCAACACATGTAAATGATTTCTACCATGAAGCTCAAACTCGTTATAGTCAAGGTCATCCGAAGAACCTCCATTCACGAGGCAATAGGCAAGACTTGCCAAACACGATTCAACTTCATCTATGATGCGTGTAATTCAAATTAATTCCCATATCTCGGGCTTCTATTCAAACATGAGTTACCCCCATCGGCGAATCATGTTATGTTATGTTATCTAAATATTTTGACTTTATAAAATTACATAAAAATAAAAATTAAGAAAATAAAATTGAGAAATAGCCAATTTACTATTGGAAAGTCTTGAGTTTTTTTTCTCAATGGTATTATTTTGTAAGAATATTTCTTTATTTGAAACTACCCTAAATTCATCTAAATTCCAAATCTACTAAGTTATGAAATAGATCCAATCTGTTTAATTCTAAAAGAAATTTGGTTCCTCACGACACTAAATCAAAAATTAAAATAAATATTATAAAACCCAAATTTTAAAAACATCATGGTTACACCTACCCTATCTATCACATGACGTTTGATTATTGTGGAAGGTTAGGCTTTGGACAATAATATCAGTTGTGGACAAATTTTAAATGAAAGTTCCCATAATGGTCACTCGTGCACATTAATAGTTGAAATTTTGAACCCTCCATGACAAGAAACCAAAAGCAACAATAAAATAAAATAATGAATCCATTATCAATCTAGAGCCAAACCCTTATCAGCATTATTGAGGAGATTAAATGAGCTCGCATAGGCCACATAGGAACGAAACCCTCCTTAAAAGCACATGCTCGTCGTGTCATCAAACCCCTCATGACTTGGCATGCCTAAATGGCATATATGGCGGGAGAAGAAAAATGAGCGCATAGTTTCTTGGGCTTTCTTCCATTATTTTTTTATTATCACCTTTCGATTATGGCTAGGATTTTGCTAATCCAATGATCTATCCTATTTCTGAATCTCCTACGCATTTACATATCATTTTTCTCTGGATCCCCAAATTCTCCCATGCCAACAACAAGCTTCCAAGTTTTTATTTTCTCAAATTTGTAGAGGGAAAGGTCCAAGACTTGTTTTAAAATGATTTTATGAAAAAAAAGGGAAAATCCCCCCCAAAAATGGATGAATGAAGATTAGCTATGGAAGGTTTAAGATGGATGTGAAGGGTAAAGCTATACATCAATGCCAAGAGCCTCCTTTTTTCAGAGTTTAGTTTTGTTCATCTCTTGTAGCCGAACAACAAATATTTGGCTGCAAACTTGGTTGTGGATCTAGTTGGAGAGCTCGACAACAAATTGTCCCATCTTTCAGTTGTTGCACTTTTCCAAGGTGGGAACAAGAAAATGAGTGCATATTTTCTTAGGTTTTCTTCCATTATTTTTTTCTTATCTCCTTTCGGTTACATCTAGGGTATTGTTTATTGAATGATATATCCTATTTCTGAAGCTCCAATTCATTTACATATCATTTTTCTCTGGATCCTCATATGCTCCCACACCAACAATAGGTTTCGAAGCTTTTCTTTTCTCAAATTTGTAGAGGGAAAAGTCCAAGAGTTGTTTTAAAATTCTTTGAGGTAAAAAAGGGAAAAATACCCCCCAGAAATAGGTGAATGAAGAATAGCTATGGAAGTTTTAATGTGGAGGTGAAGAGTAAAGATATAGATTAATGCCAAAATCCTCCTCCTTTAGATTTCATATTTTTCCATCTCTTGTAGTTGAAAAAAAGATATTTGGCTGCAAACATGGTCGTGGATGAAGGTCGAGAGCTCGAAAACTAATTGTCCCAACTGTCAGTCGCTGCACTTTTGCAAGATGAGAATTCTCTCCATTTTTCTCAAGGTATGCTCAATTTATCTTCGGATTTTTCATTTTTCTGCTATGGAGACTGAGCTTCTAGTTGGGGTTACCCTTATTTTAGATATACCCTTTTCTTCTCTCTCGAGAATAAAACATGATAAATTTGGTCTAAATCAGATAAATACAAGTCTCAACCTCACTTTGTTGGGGAGTTTGGTCTAATAACAACAAATTATTTAGAGGGATACTTTACTTTGTGTAGTTTAAGAAAAGTGAGTCTCATTACAAACTGCAGGGTAGAATACTGGGCACCGTAATCTGAATCATTGTTGTACTTTCTAAGATAAAACCCTTTGTAGCCAGTTGTAGTGCAAGTTTTCCCGTCAACCCATGAAATGCAAAACTTCCATATGAACACTTTAGTTACCTTTAAATTTTACCCTTATTTTGGACGTGTGGCCTTTCCATATCTCTTTGGAAAGTCTTGTCATGTTTTTTTGTCCTCTTCTCTTGAGGGTAAATCGTTCTTGGAGACTCATCTTTATGTGCAGAAATTTACTAGCCCTTATGGTCATATTACTGATTATGTCTCTGAGAAGGGATTTTCAATGACATCACTCAAATTAAATTAGTTCGCTCCTTGCATAGGCAATGATGTACTTGCTATGGAAAACCCCCTAGTAGACACTTGTTGTCGGGCATGGAAGCCACCCCATAGCATGTTTTGGGGCTCAAAGCCCAAGTTTTCGTCAAAGGCTTTGTAAGACTTCGCAAATTGCAGGCACGAAGCACGAAGTATAGATTAAGTCATAGGGTTTCCCGCCCTAAAGTATTGTAATGTAATGTAAAGTCATGTTGGCCACCCCATGGTCCTCGGACCATGGGATTGTATAAATAGAGTGAGGCTCTAAGTTGTAAAAAGGGAGCGAAGAAGGATAAGAGAGAATACGAATGGTTCAATCATAGAGGAAGAGTCTAAGTGTATTGGGTCGTAGTAGTAGGAAGAGGCTCTACAGCTGAGTGCATAAAGGCCTAGTAGAGGTTGCAGTTGAGTGCACGGGCCCCCGCAGCTAAGTGTGCATGGTGGTGTCGAGTCTATAATCTTGATCGTAGAATAATAAAGAGAAGTTGATTCCGATTTCTATGTATCTGCTTGTGCATTGCCTTCTTTACATTTATACTGTTTTATTTATCGCGTGCACTGATATGATTGTTGAATATGCTATAATAATCATTAATTCTTACATAAATAAGTTAAGTAATCAGGTAATAACAGATTGAAAAGCAACGAGCTTGGTTATTATATGGGTTGTGCCTCGAGTAGGGCTACGCGAAAGCAGCATCACAGGTTGCGAAGGAATAGCTAGTGCGCGTAGCGACGTGCATGCAGGGTCAAACCAAGGACCTCCAGAAGCTCATCAGACATCCCCAAGGTGCGGAAACATGGTTCTAGCACCCTCCCATACTACTTCGGGTGAGACCTTAGTCCACGCTATGTGGACTATTGCCAAAAGGGCCAGTAGTACCAAGGTTTTCTTGGCTAAATCACCTGTGAACCTAGGTCAGGCCCATACAAGCCAAAAAATGGTTCCTTTTCCAGGACTGAGATCTGCATAAGGGATGTCTTATGTCATGCCACTAGAATCCAACAAAGAAAGAAATTAATGAGTGGTTGGACAAGAAGATTCACAAGTTCGCAACACGGGATAATAGAAATCTGTGAGTATCTAAGGAATAGTGGTTGGAGTGCTACTTGTATATAGAAATCCACAAAATTTTCTTTGCATCCTTTCCTTATAAGCTATATGAGTTAATTGCAAAGTTAGCAGAGAGCCAGGGAAGGTGTAGGCTCAACAAACCAATAGTGTGGACTCCGAAATTAGTGTGTAGACTAGAAGCATCAGGGGATAAGATTGCACGAGCTGTGGACAATTGGATCGACCAAATAATAAGAGGATTTGTCACTGAGTTTTCGGTATACATGACCGTCAGCTATAGTGAGGCAGAGCGACGTTTCCTCTAGGGACAACGAGGTAAGTATATTAAATCTTTGAACACTTGGATTAAGGTGCTATAGTGTGAAAAGCGGGTTATACAATTAAATAAATGTTTGGGACTACGTGAAGTGGGAAGATCTACAGAAGTGGAGGTAGTGAAGAGTTAGAAACCAATCCCTTAATTTCTCCCTTGCGGGAGAGCGAAGAAGAGCTCGTGAAAGTTTTTCCAAGAAGTGCGGTCAGTTTAATAAGGCAGTGAATTCTGCGTTTACCACCTCCACCCACATCATGACCCGTATCACCCTCCTCACCTCCATGTCCACCCACCCCACCTCCACCACCACAACAGTTCAGTATGGCGAGTGCGATCAAATTGTTGGTATTCAGAGGAGTGGGAAATGAGGATCTAGACCAATTCTAGTTCGCGGTAAGAGAAGTATGCGAAGCACAAGGCTTCGTGGGTGACAATATTAAGAAGGCTACACTGGTGAGTGCGCTGTAGGATCACACATTAACATGGTATATCAAGAATTCTAATGACCGCCCAAATGCAGGAATCGCAAAGATCCAGGCCACGCTGAACAGGGAATTTTGTAGGCCAAAATCAAAAACACAATCAATCATCGTGTTTTAGGAGATCGCAATGCTCCTGGGCAAGACCTCACGGGATCTGGACCAAATGCTGAAGAGTATGATTCGTGAAGCCAATATGATATTGACATATGGACAACATCGTGCATGGTTTGTGGAATCACTTACGCCACACTTAAGGATGGCGTTGTCACAGCAAAAACTTTCCACCTAGGCCGAAGCATTCGAGATGGAAATGAGATTACATGAGACCCCTATACAAGACCCTGGGTTGGAAGTCCAACAAATCCATGCGCAATTGCACAATCTGTGTCTGCAAATGCAAAGTTTGAAACAAGACAGGACACCCGGGCTAGAGGCGTGTGTGGAAGTATGGTGTATAAAATTCAAAGGCCAAGGGCACAATAAGGACCACTGTCTAGTTTTTGTGAACTACTTGGTAGGAGGAGGGCTGATGTTGTTAAGACCTGAGGCATAAGTAGGGCCAAGCCCGACGTCTGTGTTATGGTGTATGATCTGTCAGATAGGAGGAAAACACACTACGGATAATTGTCATTTGTTGCAGAAGTATATGCAGACGTCCCAACAATTGTTTTGTAATTTCTATAGGTTGACAGGCCATGATGAACGCACCTGTCGAAGCTACGAAGTGATGATGGATCGAACTCCTACCTATAGGATTCAGACCAAAACATGAGCCCTCGACCCAAATGTATGGATGATGTGTGTTGGATTTCATGGGTGCGGTCGAGGTCAAGGCAGAATGGGACCAGGAAGGGGTGGAGGACAACTAATTTCTTACAATTGCGGAGGGCCAGGGCACTATGCCCACGATTGCACAAACCTGATAAGAGCATCATGTTGGTACTGTACTCAGTTTGATCATAAGTCAGAAGACTGCCCTTCTTTGATAGTGAGGATGCACGAAAAGGGGGTACTCCAGCCCCCTCCAACTCAGAATTTGCAGATGATGAGGTCTGAGCCACGTGAAGAATACCTGAATATAAACATGATGCTCAAGAGCGGTATGACCATGGGAGATGATAAAGGGAAGCAGTTAGAAGAAGGTGTGTGGGTTTACAAGGCTCCTATAAAGGAAACCAAATTTTATTTTGAACGAGCGAAACATACATTCATGGAAGCTAAGAAGAGCTTCATGGAGGCCTCCACTTCAGGTAATAAGGATCAACTAGAACCAGAGATGGATCCTTAAATGCTCACTACCTTTCTGGAGACATGCATGAAACTGTTGCGACAGCGAGATAGTCAAAGGACTACAGGAACTTATCACTAGGTGCGTGGGGTCAGGAGAACCGCGCATGGTCCAGAAACTTGGAAAGCATGCATTGCGCACATGAAGGGAAATTAGGTTGATTGCACAGATCGACGAGTATGAAATGGATCAAGAAATCCTAGATCTAGGTTTAGACACAAATGCACTACTAAAACAAACATGGGAATGCATGGGCAGACCCATGCTACAATGGTCCCCTATTCAGTTACAATTGGTGAACCAACATAAGATTTTTCCCATCGGAATATTGCAGCAGTTAACCGTAGATATTGAAAGTGTGAGCGTGTAGGTGGATTTTGAAGTGATAGAGATTGTCAATGACAGTAATCCGTATCTCGTACTACTAGGAATAGACTGGGGCACCGATATGAATGGAGTCATAAATCTGAAGAAGCGAAAAATGATCTTTGAGAAAAAGTCACTACACATAGTAGTACAACTAGATCCAGCCGAAGGAGTGTGATACACTGAACTGGTGCCCAACGATGATAGTGATGATGATCTCAATTGTATTTACAAGATAACTGTGTGAGAACAGGATTGGGTGAATCCCACTGCAAAGGGAAGAATTTCGTGTGAGCGTGAAAGCTCCTGCACTTCAGATTCAGATGAAGAAGTTGAACAATGGTAGAATCGGTTGCACGTAGTAACAATGCTGAATTGCAAAATGATGATTAGATCATTGCGTTGCGTGACAACAGTGGCAAGGGAGTTTTCGACATATGATGGATTAACAACGATGGATGAATTTCTGAGCAAATTTGAATGCGTAGTCCCAGAACAGCAGCGATTCGATGCTTTGAAATGGGTGTTGCAAGAAACGCCTGCACGATGGTGGGGTACGCATCAAGTAAATTTTGAGGACTGGCACAGATGAAGAAGGATGATGTGCCTATGTTTTTGAAAACCCCAGCTTTGAATGAAAGCCAATCAGCGGGGGCAGAACAACTTGCACACCCACCTTTCCCGATGGGTACAGACATATGTTGTACAGCCCACACAAGCACACACACCCCCATAATAGAGAATCAGAACAAACTGTAGTAGTAGCAAAGGCAATGCGCACTACCAATTCTCCATGATGAAGCATTTGATAGGGTGTGTGGAGTACCGAACAAGTTTCACCAGGCAAGACGAACTGATTGGGACCTGTGCATGCCAGCAGTTCGATGGGCCTATAGGACCATGTGTAAAAACCTAAATGCAAAGATGATTCCAAAGGTGTGAAACAGAATGGAGACCATAATTGCTGAAGAGAATATAAAAAGGAATCCGCACGTAATAGCTCTCGCAGTGGTGATAGTGCGCGGTGACCAAGAGGAAGAAATCACACATCTACGGAAGGTCGAAAATATAAGGATTCAGGAAGCCATCTGGTGAGGGAACCTTAGACTTCACAAAATCGAAAAGGACAGGGTACGATTGAGGAAGAAAAGCATTTGGATGGCTATTGAGATCAAGATGCTGGAAAACAAGATCACGCAAGCATATCTCGTTGATAAACCAAGGGTGAAAAAGCAAGATACAGATGATCATACCACTACATTAGGAGATTGTCGCTGAGAATTTATGACTTTGTTGCGATCTCTAAGACCACACCTCACCAAACACAATAACCAAGGTAGCGCACTACATACAGTAGAATGCATGGTGCCGGCTGTCGTGAAGGTGATGGAGGAGTTTCCACAGACTATGCCGGAAGGTGAGTTGAAGTCTCACATAGGTGGTACAACCACCTGACTAGCCATAGGGAGCACAGTCTCAGCACTCCAGGCAGTTGAAAGAGAGCATGGGACTATAAAAGGCTATGTGTGGGAGTTGTGCGATGAGGGAGGCGTGCGCAGAATCGACATGTCACAATAGTTGTGACCGCGCACGGAAGGTTGCGCTGCTGTGCGGGTAGGTTGTGAAGTGACCATTGGTATCACTATTCATGACAAGATGTCTGATTTAAGGAAAAAGGGAGTGGGCGGCGAGAATTTAAGACATGAACTAAGGGCGAGATTTGGGGCAATCTGTCGCCAAGGAAGCATTGATGGCCCAGAATGGGGGGGAATGGTCGAATTTGAATTCAAAAGGTGCTATAAAACTCCAGGGGCTAACCACGAGACAACACTTATTCATTTCAGATTTGAACAGTTGATTAGAGCATAGACTGTTGAGCACTGAGCAATATTTGAGCCCCGAAGTTCGCGAATGACCACATATAGCTCAAACAGGATGACGACTACCAAGAGAGGTTTGGGCTCTGCAGAAGGAACCACTGACGAGGCCACGTAGAACCCGTTGGTACATGATGTTCCCGGAGACATTGGGGTAACGGCAGAAATCGAGAAATTGCCTTAAACGCGGAGGCCCAAGAAATATAAGCAGGAAGTGAGACCAGTTCACATGTCCCCGAGGAATCCATGGTTTGGTAATCTCTCAATGGAAGAAAAGGGCAAGGCTGTCACCATTGAGACAAATGATAAGGAGGAAGAACTACAGGCTCTTGTTGATGAGATAGAGGAAGCAGAAGACATGGAAGAGGACATTTTGCTAGTGCGCTCTGCAACGAAATAGCCCGAATATGTCCCTCCATGGAAAGGGAAAGCTAAGATACTAAAGGACCTCGATGCCACTAAGAGCGCACTCCAGACCGTGCTCCTCCCCGATGGACTTATGTTTGAGGGCTCACTCCTGGGTCGCTTTCCCTTAGTGAAGTTTGAAGATTAGGACCTCACGAATAGCGAGAAGTTCCCACGCTTAGAGATGGAGAGCCTCATGAAGCAGAGCACAAAGGGGCCAGTAACAACACTAGAGCCGCGGAAATGGCTGTGTAGTGTGGAGAAGGCCAGATTACTTCATCTGCTATGGATTCCACACTTTCACCATGTGCCTATCACTATTTTCATCATCAGGCAACTTATTTTCCTAGTGCACAAAGGGTACTTATGGCTGGAGGAGCATATTCCCATCACAACAGATCTCATCCATAGGTTTTCCTAGCTCCCTTGTAAGGGAAAGGACCCCACGATGATAGTAGGAAAAAGCGGAGATTTGGCGCTCGCAGAGGCCACGAAGAAAAAATACAAACTTGAGAAGAAAAAGAGGGGTTACGCAATCATCAACATCAAAGATAAAGGGATGCATGTAGCCACCCAACTACTGGTCGGGAAGGTAATGAGAAAATTCCACAGTGATGAGGTACTAGCGCCAGTAGTTATGCTGGTCAAACAATGCACAAAGGGGGTCCAATTCAACATGGCTGAGTTCCTTTGTGAGGAGTTCTTGACCAACTGCAAGGAAGCCCAAGAGTAGAGCAAGACCTTCCACTACACATGGTTGCTCTTATCCATTTTACTGGTAACAGGGGAACTACTCGAGGACAGTCAGTTCCCCAGCATTGAACATGACTTAGCAAAGGACGCAAAGTACCCGTCGCTCTGGGCCACGAAGGACACAAAGTGAATTCGTGAGACAAAAATCTTCTAGGTGCTCATGGAGGC
Organism: Pinus tabuliformis; assembly: GCA_031772625.1. Taxonomy (NCBI): domain Eukaryota; kingdom Viridiplantae; phylum Streptophyta; class Pinopsida; order Pinales; family Pinaceae; genus Pinus; species Pinus tabuliformis. Next base: position 279,869,383 of record CM062818.1, read on the forward strand.
GAGCATTTGGATGTGGATCAATAGATGGCTATGCCTGTCCCCCATATTGCACAACATTTTTTAGAGCTTTGCAAACTTCAAGGAAGACATGCATAATATTTACATCAAGGCATGTAAGGGTCCAATGAAGAAATGGACCAAGCTCCCCTTCATCACCATTGATGATGCAATATTTTCAGTGTTAGAATAATGGCCCCCCGAGTGGCGCGCCGCGGATCTGGCAGTGCTGGATAGAACATTAGCACAGAAGCAAAATGATGAAGCCAAGTTGCAATTCATGAAGTTGGCCAAGAAAAGGTGAAATGAAAAAGTGGTCATGTAGGTAAGGGTTGTCTACGAGGCAACAAGGGCAGCCACGGAGCATGGAAAGGCCGTCAAAGAAGCAGCAGCAGTGCAAGCAATAGGGGCCACCACAACACAGGATGAGGAGCGCCAGGACTTGTCTACAAGACAGGAAACAAAGAACACAGAAGAAGGCGCGAACCTAGACACAACTTCCACCTAGCTAAAAAGGTTGCACGTCACGGAGAGATCGGGTCCATGAAAAAGGGTCAAGGCCTCCAAATTGGCCATCAACTTGATCATGTTAACAGAAGGTGAACTCTATGACATTGATGACATGGTTCGCAAGGTCACCAAGGAAGCACTCTAGGTAGCCATGTCAGAGCAACAGATTGTGTTGGGGGCCCTAAGGGCGCAGCTACAGGAACTGCAGGTCTGGCTCCAACAAGAAGGAACTGTAGCCACCTACGGAGCAATAGGCACATCAGCAACGAAGCACCTGCTACGTGCAAAGATGGCCAACACCATAGTGCTACCAGAAGGAGCACTAACAGTAGAGAATGAGGACGACAAATCCGCGGTGAGCAGGATCAAGGGACTTGGCCTTAATTTGGCTGCCCTTCCGCGTGACACATTGTACCAACTGGAGAATGGCATAACAGCAGAGCTCCGTGCCAGGGGGGGTCGCGCAATTTAGGTGATGAGTGAGCAAAAGATCAACATTGAATAGCTCAACTAGCAGCGTGACAAACTGGTGTCACAAAACCAACAGATCATGCGGACAGTTGATGAACCATGTCAGCAAGTCCCAGAGTTGTCCATCACCACAGCCCTTCCAACAGAGATGCAGATCAATTGTCTAGAAAGTGGAGTCTGAAGCATGTGCGAGGAAACAATGCGAGTGTAGCTGGAGCTGAACCTCCAAATTGCTTAGATGTGGCTGAAGGCACAACCTTCCACTCCTCCGGAAGTTAGAAAGTAGTGCATTAGCGCTATTCAAATAAGATTGGAAGAAATTGGATGGGCAGTGTAGGACTGTACCGATATGTTGGACCAAGCCTTTGACATCCTCACATCCTTGTAGAAGGACCCCAACATACAACACTTGGAAATAGACGCATGCGAGCTTCAGGAGTAGTATGATAATATAAGGGGAATTGCATAAACAGTCATCCTCACCCAACGGCTGGCAAAGATGCAACAAGCAAGGGAACTAAAGGAGGAGGTGGATGCCGCAAGACAGAAAGAGGCACTTCTCAAAGCGCACGTCCAGTGATGGATTGATGAGGCCTTCACCATTACGACAGATATTGACGGCAAGCTCGCATAGATGCAAGGACTCTATGCGCTAAGGCAGGTAGTTGATCCTCACAAAGAAGCATCAGAAGAGCACATGCAGTAGGTCCAAAAAACCACAGAATAGTGCGTTGCAGACCTCCGAGCAGTATGGGACCAGTTTGAGGGGCTCCATGCCAAGATTTCCCCACCAGCAAAGAAACTCGGGACGAGTCATGATGATTGTCTTAGGGGCCTTTTGGGCATGGAATCCCCCCATAGCATGTTTTGGGGATCAAAGCCCAAGTTTTGGTCAAAGGCTTTATAAGAATCTTCGAATTTTGGGCACGGAGTGTGAAGTATAGGTTAAGTCATAGGGTTGTCCACCCTAAAGTATTGTAATGTAATGTAAAGTCATGTCAGCCTACCCATGGTCTGTGGACAATGGGATTGTATAAATAGAGCGAGGCTCTAAGTTGTAAAAAGGGAGAGAAGAAGGATAAGAGAGAATACAAATGGTTCAAGCATAGGGGAAGAGTCTAAGTTTAGTAGGTCGTAGTAGTAGGAAGAGGCTCTATAGCTGAGTCCGCAGAGGCCTAGTAGAGTCTGCAGCTGAGTGCGCGGACCCCTGCAGTTGAGTGCGTGGGGTGGTGTCGAGTTTTTAATCTTGATATAATAATAATAAAGAGAAGTTGATTCCTATTTCTGTGTATTTTCTTGTGCATTGCCTTCTTTACATTTATACTATTTTATTCATTGCGCACACTGATATGATTTTGAATATGCTATAACAATAATTAAGTCTTACATAAATAAGTTAAGTAATCGGGTAATAACAGATTGAATAGCAAGGAACTTGTGTATTATTTGGGTTGCACCCCGAGTAGGGCTGTGCGAAAGCAACATCACAGGTTTCGAAGGAATAGCAAGTGCGCGTAGCGACGTACATGCAGCGTCAAACCACAAACCTATAGAAGCTCATCACACATCCCCAGAGTGCAGAAACCCGGTTCTAGCACCCTCCCATACTAATTTGGGTGAGACCTTTGTCTGTGCTCCACGGAATGTTTCCCAAAGGGCCAATAGTACCAATATTTGCTAGGCTAAATCACCTCTGAACCTGGGTTAGGCCCATACAAGCCAACACTTTTATTGTAAGCGCACTCATTAGCCTATAGAACAAAGAACTTACCTATGAACACTTGCAATCTTCAAAACTTATTTTCCTTTTGTAGTATGGCTTTGTAGGATCTCTTTGGAAGAACAAATTATCACAATGTTGTGTCCTTTTTTTGTTACTTTCCACATGAGACTCTGGAGAGAAATCCTTCTTGAAAACTTCGCTCTATGTGCATAAATTTACCAACCCCTTTGATCGTGTTATTAATTATGTCATGAAGGTGGCTCATTTATCCACCAACACCGATCAATTTAAATCAATATGCTCCTTTATCAAGATTCAATAATCAATTTTTAACAACAAAACCCTTAGTAGCTACTGAAATTGAAAACTAACTTATTAGCCTATGGAACACAGAACTTCCACATAAACACTTGCTAACTTCAAAATTGTTATACGTATTGGGAGTGTGTCTTTTTATTCAGCCATGCCAATGGAATGAAATCATTGCAACCCTTTATTAAATGCAAATATAGTATTACCTAGCTTTCTCAATGAATAGTGCAAGTCCTTAACCATTCCATTTTACCCAAAGAACTACTAATTTTTTATTATAATATTGCCTAATTCACTAAGTCAATAGTGAAGGTTCTTAACCACTATATTTATCATAACAAGCTACTTTGAACAAACTGGATACTTGCAGCAAGACAAGAATGCAAATAAATAATTTGACAATTTTGTTGAAACGTGCCAAAGACGAAGCTTAGTTATTAACCATGGAACACAACTTTGGAATGTAAGACTTCCATCTATACACACTTTCCGCCTTCAAAACTTCAAAATTTTGTATATGCAAACTTGCCACTTTAAACTTCCATTTGAACACTTGTCACCTTCGAAGCTTCTATGTGAACATTTTCGACCTTCGAAACTTACCTTACTTTTGGTAACATCCAATTGCTAGATATCTTTTGAAGGGCAGCTCATTGCACTGTTGTGCCTTGTTTTTCCATCCTTTGCATTGGGGTGCAATCCTTCTTGTTTAAAATTTATCAATCATGTTGTTTGTATTAGTAGTTCTTCCCAAGAGTCGGCATATTTATCCAACTACAATAATTAGATTAAATCATTGTGAACCTTTCTCAGATGCAACATGGTATTATTTGGTACAATTGTTTCTTAGTGAACATTGCAAGTCCTTAACTAAGACTTAACCATTCAAGTTATCATGAAAAGATACTTATATGAATAAATAATTTTACAGCTTCGGTTATAATTGCATAAGAGGAGGTCCATATATTTAACCTATGGAACACAATTTTGAAAGAAAAGACTTCTATATGGACACTTGCTACCTTCAAAACTTCCCTTCTAGTTTTTCCATATCGCCTTGGAATGACAAGTCATCGCACTCTTTTATCTTATTTTTGTGCTCTCTACAGTTGGGCCTAATCCTTCTTGTAGAGTTTCCATTATGTGTAGAAATTTCCTATCCCTTTTGGGTATATCACTAATTCTATCCTGGAGAAGCCTTCTTTATCCAACTACACCGGTTGAGTCAAAGCATTGCGATCCTTTCTAGATGCAACATAAAATTATGTGGTTCACTTAGTGAATGGTGCAAGTCCTTAATTGTTCCATTTATCATAAGAATGTGCTTCCTAGTTTCTGGATGTTTTCAACAACATAAGAATGAAAATAAATAATTCGATATTTTTGGTGAAATATGAACAAGTGGAAGCTTACCCATTAACCCATGTAACATGACTTTGGAAGACAAAGTTCCATACGAATTCTTGCCATTTAAAAAAAAAAAAAAAATCTTTTTTCTTTTGGGAGTGTGGCTTTGCCAAGTCTCCTTCTAAGGATAGGTCATTACACTCTTATGCCTTGTTTTTTCACCCTCTTCAGTTGAGGGTAATCCTTCTTTTAGATTGAAATTTATGTGCAGGAGTTTCCCAGCCCTTCTAGTTTTACTGCTAATTTTGTCCCAATGAAGGGTTTTTTATCCAACTACAACAATTGAATTAAATCTATTTCATCCTTTCTTAGAGGAAATATTGTATTACCTTGTTCACTCAAAAAGTAGTGCAAGTCAATAAGCACTTCATTTATTACAAAAAAAATTACTTCCAAGCAGCTAGATACTTAAAATCAAACAAGATTTCACCTACATCATTTTACTGTTTGGTGAAACATGCAATAGATAAGATAAGATAATTTTATTAATGGCTAGGCAATGACCACAAAAGTAGGTCAATGTTACCAGATAACACAACCAATATGAATACAATGTGGGAGTGCAAGCACAACTCCAAGAAAATTCTAAAAATAACATAAAGAAAGAAACTTGTAGAAGTACAACCTCAAAACACATGTAGATAACTGTGAAGATAATGAGTGAGTTTGTCCACGATAGTGGACACCTGAAGAGCATGGGGAGAGAGAGAGAAATAGATTTGATGATGAGGCCAATGATGTCATGGCGTCCTAGGTATGATGGCTGAGGGTGAAAATTTTATTTTCATCTCCCAGACCGTTGTTGACTTGACCTTTGGATTGTCTTGCCACATAAGCCATTTCTTTGTCAACGTTCCCATATTATTTGAAGATATAAATTTCATGAGATTGTCCTCAATCCACAACCTCAATAAGTTCTTGCTGTGAGCTCCCCACCTCGCCTCTTCCCTGCTTTGTTTTGACTTTTGACAAACTATCTCTACGAGAAGTCATTTAACTACCATCCTTGTGGTACTTGCAAACTGCGATGTTACCAAACCCTCCAAGGATATTAAAATGGTAAAATATAATGGATGCATTCTTTGGGAATGTCGGTTATTACTTTATATCCACTCGAGGAAAATTTCATCCACATATTTCTAGCATTTCCATTGCCCTCATATAATCATTGTTTTGAATAGTTTTGTCTCATGGTTCAGTGGCTGTGGTTTTAGGATTTTTATTTTTCATGTAAATTTTGTTGTTGTGAACAATATTTGTTGTTATCAAATTCTCGTGTTGTAAAATTTCGTTATTGATACAAGGATCAACACATATATACAACAGAAAGTTCAAATACCTATATTCTCTTGTCCTACAGGCTTAGGAGTTCAAAGCCAAAAATAAGTGAGCAGTCCCTAAACTTTAAATTATTACTTCTTATAGGATGTGTATTCATGATGCCTTGTAAGCTTGATATGCATGCCTTCATACCTTAGAAATACTAAATTGTTTCTTTCTCATAGCTACTGGTTAATGTGAAATGCATATTAAGGAAAGGTTGCATACAAGAGTATATTTTGCAAGATAACATCCCAACTTATTAACATGTTGGTAATTTTGAGATGAGACCTTATGGTTTTCAATGATACAGCCAAAGTGATAAGTGAATTGTTTAATGAAAATACAAATATAATGTTTATATGAAATGCCTACGGGTATATTTTACAGGATCACATCCCAACCTATTAGCATGTTGGTAATTTTGAGATGAAAGTTTATGGTTTTCAATGATACAACCAAAGTGATAAGTGAACAGTCCAATGCAAATAAAAATATAACGTATATATGAAATGCCATAGAATTGATTAAAATATTGGTCTTGGCTTTAATAATATACCTGAACAAGTTTTCTATATTTGCGTAGAACAAAAATAAATGTTGAAGGATTTTCGAGTGCTTAAAACTGAACAATCACATGCAAATCATTTCTTTGATAAATAAATGGGCTCTTACTCAAGAATATTTTTTTGGAACTGCATCAAGGAATATAGGGGCCGCACTACAAATAATATACTTTTGTCAACTTAAAAGGATAGGTTTTTGTGGCATTTGTTCTGCCAAAGCATCCTTCTTGTTTCTCCTGGTTTTATCCCTTCTTGAACTAAGCCAATTAAGATGGGTAATGTTGAATTTCCGCGATCTTGGGTCTGGGATAGAATCTTAAAACATTTGATGCTACCAAGCAAAGAATCTCAACAGAACTACTTTGCACAATGGAATATAAACAACAGTAAATCACACATGCATAGAATATGGGAAACCTTTTACATTTTCAATCCAGCCTCATTATATAAACAACATATAATACAACAGTCTAGGGATCCTGTACTAGGGACAATGACTTTCATATAGCCACTAGTAGAATAATACAAAGTGGGTCTCAGTGTCAGTACATCGACAACCAATCTACCCTCAACAAGATACTTTGACAATATAGTTGTTGCATGCTCTCTCAACTCCTCTTAGTCATACCCTGTACATGCTCGGTCCTTTAGCTCCCGATTTGAAACTCTTACCTCTATCAATGTTCCAAGTCCATCTAGCCACTGAACCTCAACTCTCAATGTGCTCCCTAGTTATGCCTTAGTACATCAAGGGCACAACATATCGAGACTCCTATCGATTTCTTCACAACTCCACTTGTGAACACATCTCGATTTGCCCACAACTTCTCCTCAGTTACTCAATGATTTCAACCCACTATGGTATTTTTGTGTTGCACTGATGAAGACTAACATAGGGCATGAATGTCTTCCACCTATCAATGCAGGATGTCCATCTCCCACAATGAACATGGGCTAGGAGGATTGCCCATCATTTTCTATAAAATTCCTTCTCCACACATAAGTCTTTACCTCCACAAAGTACTCTTGGTTGATCAGACTCATGAGCTCATCAACTACCTCCCTTGCAACTACCTTTGTCCATCGAGGTGTTGGACACTAGGATCTAACTTGGACATTATCACATTGTTCTCTAGCAGACCATAAGTGCCTAATCCACGTTCAAACTTGGTCCACTCTCACTCTGCCCTATAAGAGTCCACGAGTGGCCAATCCATGTTGTAGCATATACACCTACCTAGGTCATCCTCACATCTAGGAGATGCTTCTATTCATGGCCAAAATACTTCTCTACATCTTCCCTTTGCTCTACAATAAAGGAGTTATTTCAAAAATCTAGCCTTCATATGTACTTCTCTTCATTTTTGATTGTGGACTAAGTTTTGACTACTGCTTAGAGCTTCCACTAAAACCTACAACAACAAACTAACCCAACCAAAACTCACTTAATTTGTTGGGGCTTCTTTTGTTTACCAATTCTGGAAATGTTCTTTCCTAGATGACTGCTCTTGCACAACTTTTAAGTTTTTTTAGCACTCTAAAGAGTTAATTAAGAACTTCGGCTAGTTCACCATAGGTCTACCACCTTCATGTACTAATCCAGATGCCACATCTAGCCTAGAGCAACTCTTCTTCCAATGTAGCCTCTCAGTAGATTACACCTTCAAATTGATCCCCCATTGTAGAATATGTCACCTCATTAGGGCATCTAACCATCAGGTCTTCCCCTCCTCTTTGACTTCCACACGCTACCAAAAATGTCTACACTTGGACAAGACCCACTCAACAACAATTCAACGTAGAAAAATACCAACTTACTTGTACATAGAGGTTGGTGCACTACTCTAGGGTAATGTTCTGGTTAGGGAAACATAGAAAACCCAAAAGCCTCCACAAAACCCTGCAACAGTCCCCTCATTCACTATGTTTCCCCTCCTTCTTAAGCCTCTGCCAACGCTACCCATTCCTCTGCTCCAACACTATGGAATAGGTCTTATGACCATCCAAACTAGCACAAAATAGACTTGTGGTGCCTCCAATGTGAGCACAGGTCCTATGGCTCAACAAGTAGGTATAAAACACCATTGAATCAACACCAAAATGGCCCAGACTTTCTCAAAAGTGTTTGTTTCTCCTCGACCTCCATAAAAGGTCTCACGTTTTCCCAATATGCTCCTCGGCCTTCTCTCCTTGAGTTGTGACTTCCGCGGGTATTATTTTCACTATGAATGTTTCTCCAATGGATGACTAAATGAGCGCTCCCTTGCCTTGAATTTATACCAAATCCAATCACTCCACGAATTTTTTGAAGAGATGTGTCTCTTGGAGCAAGCCTACATGACTTGACTATCCATAACTAATTGTCAACCTCAAAAATTCATATCTCAAGTTCTGGAGATCCGGTTTGGGTGATTTTTGAAGCGTTGGAATTGTCACTCCAAACTATATCATCTCAAATTTTCTCATCCTCAAATCTTCATGGTTTCTACCCAAATCCGGATGGGTACAAAACCTCATGCTTGGGTTCGAAGCCCACAAGCCTACTTTTGGCACTTTCCCTCCAAACCCTAAACACTAGTGCTTGGAGTACCTACCAAGCTTCCAAAAATAAACACTCCCTCTTAGCAAGTGACATACTTCCAAGACTAATAAGTAACCATCATCATCTTCATCGATGAAATTATCCCACATGGCGTCCATAATTGCAGCATACCCTATAGAATGAATATGACAATCTTAGTAGCGCCTCTACCTCATCACATCCAAAGTTGAAGATCCCAAACCTCCATGGGTCTGCTCCCTCTAAGGCTATACTCCCTCTCATCTTACACGATCTCCACTGGCTCAGTCTTGCAAGCACTCATCCTCCTGGAACAAATACCACTCGTGAAAATCGTCAAATCTTGGATATGTAACATCACAATTTGATGAAGACTCTAGCCTGCCAATCTGCAGTACATCACATGAATCCATCTCGATCAATTTGATCTCGTCCATGCCTAAGAAACCCTCAAGTTTTCCCAACCATCTATGAAAAGTCAACGGAAGTCCATGGTCAACAATCTACCCTACAACAAACTATTGTTCACTAAGCCCACCCCCAATCCACCAGAATTCCTATCCAATCTCATTGCCAAGTCAATCAAGACCACATCTCCATGTCTTTAGCTAAACCCTCTCCTCCATGATCTACATACCCATAACTCCATCTGATTTGCTTCGCTACACGCACTTCAATTCACTGTCCCTCAAAGTAGCTCAAACACACTCTGATACCATGTTATTTTTTCACGATCTTGGCTTTAGGATAGAATCTGAAAATATTTGACACTACCAAACCAAGAATGTCAACATAACTACTTTGCACAGTCGAATGTAAATAATAATAAATCAAACATGCACAAAAAATGGACAACTTTTTACAATTTTTAAACCAACTTCATTATATTAAACAACATATAACACATCAATCTAGGGCTCCCGTGCTAGGAATAATGACCCTCATACATCCACTAGTACAAGAATACAAACTAGGCTTTGTGTCAGTACATCGACAACCAATATGCCCTCAAAAGGATATTCTAACCATCTGGTTGTTATATGATCTCTCAGATCCTCTCAGTCGCAACCTATACCTGCCCAGTGCTTTGGCTCCTGATCTACAGCTCCTGCCTCTATCAATGCTCCAAGTCCATCTAGCCATTGAACCTTGGCTATCAATATTGTCACTAGTTGTGCCTTAGTCCATCAAGGGCACAACACATTGATACTCTTATCGAGTTGTTCATAGCTCCACTTATGAAAAACTCTCGATCTACCCGATTCTTCACCTCAGCTACTCAGGCACTTCAACCCACTATTGTATTCCTGCGATGCACTAATGAAGACCAACATAGGGCACAGAGGTTTGCCACCCATCACTACAATATGTCCATTTCCCACAATTACTATGGGCTAGGAGTATTTCCCATCATCGGCTGTACAATTACTTCTCCACACACAACTCTCGGGTTTCACAAATTGCTCCTCATTGACTAGACCCTTGAGCTCATCAACTTCCTCTCTTGCCCGTAACTTTTTCCATCAAGGTGTTTCGCACTAGGCTCCAACATGGACACTATTGTGTTGTCATCCAACAGTCCATAAGTGCCCAATCCACATTTACACTTGGTCCACTCTCACGATGCCTATAATAGTACATGAGTGGCCAATCCACATTGTAGCATATGCACCTAGCTACGACATCCTGACACCTAGGAGACCCTTCTATTGGTTTCCAACAAACTTCTCCACATTCGCCCTTTGCTTTGCAATATAGGAGCTATTTCACAAATCTAGGCTTCATATATACTGCTCTTCATATTTGTTTGTGGACTGAGTTTTGTATTACTGGTTAGGGCTTCAACTGAAACCTACATCATCCCACTCACCCAACTAAAACTCACCTACTTGTCGTAGCTTCTTCCCTTTAACAAATCTGGCAACTTGCTCTCTTAGATGACTACTCCTGTGCCCCTTTTAAGTTTGTTTAGCCCTCTAAACATTTCATTAAGGATTACGGTTAGTTAACCATAGGATTGTCACTTTCTTGGACTAATTCCCATGCCACATCTAGCCCAGAACAGTTATTCTTCTAATGTGACCTCTCAATAGATTACACCTTCAAATTGATCCCACATTGTAGAATTTGTCAACTGATTACAACATCTAAGCATTAGGTTTGCCCCTCCTCTTTGACTTCCATAGGCTACCCAAACTGTCCACACTTGGAAAACAACTAGTCAACAACATTCAATATAGAAAAATACCAACTTACCTGTACATATGGGCTAGTGCACTATTGTAGGGTAACATTTTGGTTAGGGAAACATAGCGGACCCAACAACCTTCACACAACCCTGCAACAATGCTCTCATTCACTATGTTTCCCCCCTTTCTTAAGCCCTCTACCCACATTGCTTGTTCCTCTACTCCAACTCTATGGAATAGGCCTTACAACCCTCCTATCCAGCCCAGAATAGGCCTGCAGTGCCTCCAATGTGACTACAGGGCCTGTGAATTAACAAAGAGGGATAAGCCACCCCCGAATCAACACCAAAACTACCTAGACTTTCTTGGATTCCTCTATTTCTCCTTGGCCTTCATAAAAGGTCTCGCATCTTCCCAATATGCTCCTCGGCCTTCTCTCCTTGAGTTGTGGATTCCACGGGTATTAATTTCACTGTGAATGTTGCTCCAATGGATGACTAAATGAATGCTCCCTCACCTTGTATTTATAACAAATCAAAGGGATCCATGAATTTGTTGAATATACAAGTCTCTTCGACCAAGCCTACATGACCTGATTGTCCATAATTAATTATTAACTTCAAAAATTTATATCTCAAGCTCTAGAGCTCTGATTTAGGTGATTTTTTAAGCATTGGAATTGACACACCAAACTGTATCACCTCAAATTTTCTCATGCTCAAATTATTCAAGGTTTTTGTCAAAACCTCGATGGGTGAAAAACCCCATGATTGGGGTCCATGCCAATAAGACTACTTGTGGCGCTTTTCCCTCCAAACCTGCAACACTAGGGCTTGGAGTAACTCCTAAGCTATTAAAAATCAATAGGTAAAACACAACACCTGTGAAACATTTGTAAATGGCCTGACACTGTATCAACCTCATAAGTGAAACCAACTCATCGTTGGAAATTTTCATAATTAAATTAAAAATTAATATACAACTCTTGTACAAGTTTTTGGCCAACTATTAGCCATGAAGTGACCCGCAATTATGGGTTTGATTAACTTCATTATATTTGTGAATAAACCAACTTCATTAAACATACTAATAAACAACAAAAGTGGTATGACTGAGGCATCCTTAGTGTTTGATCATGAATAAATACACATTTGAATGTAGGTTTAGAAATAATAGAAAAGACAAAGAAGCTACTTATATGTAATGAGTTGGTAGAATAACAAAATGATTATGACCATACACTTATAGTTTGTTGAATGATGCAAATATTAAGTGATCAAAATTAATTTGATATTTATATTGCGTATTGTTTCTTTTCAAGATCACTGTACTCCTTCTTCTCTTAGGATCACAGGGTAGATGGGTAAATTTAGGGCACTTTCCTATTCTCCTCTCTTTGTAGCAGCCACGCCTTTCTAGCTTTACTTCACTTTATACATGTTTCCTTCTTGAAATAACTTATTTTTATGCCCATTCTTATCTCATTTCATTTCATTTTTCATTTCTTCTTACTCTAGGGGTGTTTTTTCTTGTTTGTTTCACCTCTCTTTTACTTTACTGTTTATTCCTAGTTGTAATCACTAGTCAACTTGTCTTATTTTGGTCTTCAGACATTAATACAAATTTCAATTTATTTCCATTTAATGCGTTCAAGTACATTTGTATTTGAAGTATGAGAGTGTAAGAATTTTACTCTTCCTACCTTAGCCGACTGGCTTCTTACTCCATCCGTTATTTTTTAGGAAAATGATGTATGTCAAATTAATATTTATATAGAAATTACATTTGACTATAAATTAATACAGATTCTTATATGCAACATGTATGCTATGTTTTCTTGTCTTCTTTAATATTTAAAAGTTAAGATTTTGTGGCTTTCTATTATCATTTAAAAAAAATATTTTATGCTATATTTACAAATAGCTAAATTGGTGCCTTATCTGTACTTGTAGGAGGATTTCTCTATAAAATTCCAATAGTTATTTCAAAACTTTGGTCAAGTCTACAAAATTTTAGTCTTGTGTATATTCTTAGACAATATTTCTTTAAAAATAACTCTCTTGGAAAAAAAAGAAAGTATAATTGTTGCTTTTACTAAAATTCATTTACAACGAAGGTCTCTCTTTTTGAAATTGGTCATGCTAGTCATTGTATACCTTTTTGATCTCCTTTTGACATCTGTCCCTATGTTGTTTAGCCCACTAAATGACATATGTTCCATCACTCTTTGAAAACTAGAGAGCTAGGGAAGGTGGTGCTAAATGTTGAGAACAATTCATAAAAGAGAAAGAATATTCTTTCCACATCCAAATTGATAAGCATCTAATTGATAGCTCTCTACATTACTAGCCTTAGCAGAGGGCCTGACTCTATAAATTACAGAATTATTTACTATTCCTGGATGCTGACATTTCTGGCGGTGGGGGGTAGGAATGCAAGTTAATAATTTTTTTTCCTATATTTAGTATTTTTACCTACATAAGAAGTTATAAGATATGCACTGAGAGTGGTCGTCATCGTGTGGAAAGCCATGCTGGCAGGATATTCACATAATAGACTTTTTGAGGCTAAGTTTTTTAGGAAAATGTGAGTGGAATGTGTGGAATTGAATCAATTTCCATTCTCCAGCACCATAAAGGCATGCACTCCTATGGTATGTTTGGAAGAGGGTACGTAGGTCCATTTCCATATTTTTAAAACCAAGTTTGATTCTGACGTCTTTGTAGGAAGCTCCCTTGTCGATATGTATGCAAAATGTGAAAAGCTAGAGTATGCATGTCAAGTGTTTGATACAAGACCTGAACCAAATGGGGTGACTTGGACCATCATTTATGGGCATGTGCTAAGTAATGATTTCGAGGAGGCTCTTAAGCTTTATTTCTAGCTACCCTTTCATGGAATCAAACGTGATGAGTTTGTGTTCTCCAACATTCTCAATGCATGTGCCAGTATTTCAGCCTTGTAACAGGGAATGCAGATCCATGCCCACATTGTGAAAACTGGATTTGAATTACAGAAATGTGTAGGGATTTATCTTAACGAAATGTATTTTAAGAGTGGGTGACTGAAGTATTCCTAGCGAATACATGATTTGATACCACCAAAGGATGTGGTCTCATGGTTTTCCATGGTTGTAGGATATGCACTACATGGGGATGGTAGTGGATCCCTTCAATTTTTTGAACAAATAAAATAGGCGAGATTGAAGAGAAATAACATTACCTTTGTTTGTGAACTGTCTCCTTGTACTCATGTTGACTTAGTGGATGAAGGTCGTCATTACTTTGATGCTATGTTTTGTGATCATGGCATAATGCCCACGTCTGAGCACTATGCCTGCATGGTGGACCTTCTTGGTCGTGTTGGGAGAATCAAGGAAGCTGAAGAATTGATTAACAAGATGCCTGTTGAGCCTAGTGGCTTTTGTCTGGGGGGGCATTGCTTGGTGCCTGCAAAGTCCATGGTGACATGGAACTAGGAAAAAGAGCAGCTAAAAACCTTCTTAAGTTGGAACCACAATGTGGTGGAACTCATGTTCTTCTCTTGAACATTTATGTTGCAGCTAGTAGGTGGGATGATGTGGCAAGGGTGTGGAAATTGATGAAAGACAGGGGAGTGAAAAAGGAGACTGGAGTCAGTTGGATTGAGGTAAGGAACACAGTCCATGCATTTGTTGTTGGTGACTCATTGCATCTAGAGTTGAAACATTAACTCAACAAATGAAGGATGCAGGATATTCATGTGATACTAACTGTGTGCTACAAGATGTTGAGGAGGAGTAGAAGGAGTGCATCCTCCAACACCATAGTGAAAAGTTGGCCCTTGCTTTTGGGCTTATTACCTCACCTCTTGGAGCAACCATCCGAATAAAAAAGAACCTTCGTGTTTGTGATGACTGCCACAGTAGCATCAAGTTCATTTCCAAGATTGTTGGGAGGGAGCTAATTGTGAGGGATACTCATCGCTTCCATGTTTTCAATGGCGGGCTTTGTTCCTGCAAGAGTCATGGGAGGTGCTGAATGGAGTATGTTAAAGGTGAAATCCACAGACAATGTGTACTATGCTTATAGGAATGTTGATTTCAAGTGTCCGCTTTAGGGGGATAGTTCGAACCCTACACTTGCTCCTATGTTCAGAGCTTATACAGTTGTCAGAATTGAATCTTACTAGTGCTCTGACTAAGATCTTCAAATTTGTTGAGTCTCATGAGAGATGATATTTTCTATCTCAACCACAAACTCCCTTATGCTTCCTCCAAAATAAGAGGCAATTCTCCTTCTTGTAAAACATAAAGCTAATTTATCATTAGCATTGTAGCTAAAGTTCCATGGCTACTTAGAAAAATATATAAATATATCTATATTATATTAAATATTCATCGATTGGGATGATTCGTCTTTGTACAGGTGCATTTTATATTTCTCTTCAGTGCATCTAATGAAAAGGATCCAAATCAGGATTTTTTTTAACGACATGCTTTTGTTCCTATCTTATTCTGCTATTTTGTTGTACTTTCCAATATGTTTATTCATTTTTGGCTTTTCAGTCCTTACTATGGATTTCAATTTCACCCTTGAATCCCTTAATGGTGAATGTGCTTATGAATTTAACATTAGAAAATCTGGATTGCATGGCAGTTGTGTTCCTCCAATATATTTATTAATTTTCGTCTTTTTAATCCTTAATATGGATTTCAATTTCACCCTTAAATCATTGAAAGGTCAATGTGCTTGCGGATTTAACAACATTTAGTTCATTCCGTTGGTTTTCCTCCAAATTTTTGGGTTTTTGATTCCTTAAAATATATTTGAATTCCCTCACATGCCAGGATTTCAAAGTATGGAGCTTGTTTGATCAGAAATCCTCGGCGAATTTTTTAAACAACTCCTTTGTTCAATTTAAACCCTAGAAAATTAAATTGGAGTGTTAAGTACTACACCTCTATTTCTGTTGATCAATTTGAGATCTATAATTTCACTCCCTTTTTAAGATCTCTTATGAAACTGCAGATGTGGACCTCTCAAGCTAAGGTGAGAATGTGGATTCCTAATAACCATGAGTTTTGTTTGAGACCTTAGATGAGTCAACACAAGATAAAATAAAATAAAAATAAAAATTGTGAAGGAGTTATGGTTCCAATTCAGGAATCTATATTTCGAAGTAGGATAGGTAACTAATGTAGCCTAGAGCTATCTTATCCTGGATTTGATATGCACCTTTAGGTTGCATACTTGAATTACAATATTTGATATGTCAGTTATTTGTTTTTATGAGCTTAGGATCCATTAGTTTTTATGAACTCAAGAGATGTAGCATCAAGCTTCACATGGTGCTTATTGAATATGGGTTTAGATGTGTCTAGGTTTGTGTTAATATTTAATAGTTCCCAGTGTACCATCAAAATTAAATGAATTATTTCACAAGTTTAAAGAGTTGATGTATCACTAGACTCACTTAGGTTTTTGAATGCACCTTGCTTCTCTCTGTGCAAATAGTCTCCTCTACGATTATATATACATTGCATAACATTTTGTTAATGCTATCAGTTAGGTGCAATGTCAAGTAAACCAAAGTTGTGCAAATTTCAACACTCTTGAGTCTTAGCTACTCATGAGTCACTCTAATAAACTTATTATTCCTTGTTTTATTTGATTTTCTGCGGTTCTCCGACATACCAGTCTATCTGAAATTCGGTTGAGATAACCAAGATCTCGTAGCCTATTGTATTTCTCATTCCAAATGTAGTGATATCTATTCCAAACTCTAAGGAAAGCTAGTGTTCAGAAGATAAACTTAAACCATAAGCATTAGATTTTTTTTCCATTGGATTAGGCTTCGATCATATGCTTGGTGATATTGATACTAACTTGACCCATATGGGGATTTTTTTATGCCATTATTGAAATTCAATTCAATTTTAGGAGCAACAGAGAATTCTCCTAGGGCCCATCCAAAAATGTTTGAAATAATGCACCATGCCCTTTGAGAGGCTGATGAGTTGATAATTTTTACCAAGCAACATCCATGGTGTCTCGGTTTCTATTCCCTCCACAATCCCAAGTTTTCTACTTAAATTAGAGATTGGAAGATGAGATTTGATTGATTTTTTGAAGAGCTTGAAAGGGTAATTTCAATCTCAGTGAATACTCAATAGATTGTGTCCAACGTGTTCTGGACTCCGACTTCGTACGGTCAACCATTGAATCCGCTCAAATGCACCTGCGTTGATGTTAGTACATATTTGTTTTTTTACCACTGGTGGGCCTCGGTTGAGGTGGAGCAATTATATGTTGGCTCGATTCAAAATTTATATCACATAGTGCATTATCAGTTAATATTTGAATTTATTTACTTTTAATCTTTGTGCACCATGAACATTGAATTGAACTTTTTCAGACTATATGAGCATATTCTACCATTATTTATCACTTTTTAAGTATATTATTTGCTTCTGTTATTAATGTCAACTCCATATAGAATTATAATTTGGAATGAACATGGCCTTTGTAGCATAAAGCAAATTTAAGTCCATGTTCATATCATGAGTACTATTTTTTATGGCACGCCCATTAAAATATTTGTTTGATATCAATCTCAACTTCTTATAAAAGCTAATATCATTTCAAATGCCTTAACTTTTTTGTTTTTTGCTCTTTAAATTCAAGTCCATAAAATGAGTATTATATATTTTTCATTTAGTTATTAAAATCATTGTAGTACATGGAAATTCTATTAAGAGGAAGGCTTAAAAACATATGGGTCTTGAGACAATGTATGAAATTTTTTTAGTTCTTTAATTTTGTTTCTAGGAATTATAATTTGATTTATTGACAATGTATTATTGGTTATGACCATATGGATGACGAGCTTCTTTGGCAAGGTCTTTTATTAAATGATGAATTACAAAGTGTTCTTGAAAAACATGACGATATAGCCTCAAGGTCCCCTTTACCAAAAAAACTTACGATTTCCAGATCTCAAACACCATCTTGCAGTACCCCTTATGAGGAAGATGAGGTTGGAGATGATTTTGGTCCTTGGACAATGGGTCAACAGGTAATGTGAAGATGTTTTCTATTTTATGCTACTAGAGATACTTGAAATAAATATTTCACTGTTGTCTTGAAATGAGATATAGTTGTGGAAAAACAGCTTCAGAACAAGAGTTTTCTTTAGTTACCTAACTAAAGTGAAGTGAAATAGCATGGACATTAATCCTTTTGAAATGAAGTTTTAATTGTGTAATTTCATTTTCTATCTAAGATTTATTTCTTCAATTTTGGAATCCTTATCATGTGAAAATATCTACACACAAGCTCCAAAACACTAAAATACACATTATCGTGTACTTTGTGACATTGGAATTATCCTCTAGATCTGCATTTTTGTCACATGCTCCCTTTCTATAGTTAGTTCATCTAGCTTATAAATTTTAAAGTTGAGATAAAGTAAAATTAACGTCATCCACCTATTGGTAGATGCAACTAAAGTCATTAGAAAAGATGCTAAAGGAGTTGTGGAGTGACTTGATAAAGATGTGATTTTATTTTCACTTATATTTGTTTAGTTTATCGTTTCCAATGATCAAAATTGTAAATTTTCTGAGCTAGAAGAAAAAGTAAAGAATGTTAGTTTCACTGCCTCTAAATTTAGCTCTGAATAAGGATTTTGCCACTTAGCATCTAGGAGTGTGTTGTAACATCCTTGTTTTTGATAAGTTAGTTATTAGATAAAAGAAAATCAAAATGCGATACAAAAAAATGATAAATTAGGATATGGACCAAAAACAAGATGGAAAATAAAAATGTTAGAAGTGATTATTATTGCAGTTCCATATCAAATAAAATGATAGGGCAGCTTATCTAAAAAAGGAAGGAAAATGAAAATTATAGATAAGCAATAAAAGAAAAATATTTTCTTTAGAAAATAAATTAAGGTTGCTAGCTCAAATGCACCTTTGAAAAATGTCCTTTTGATTAATCATGCTTATGTTCTTTAATTACAATTTAATCTCTGTAATAAAGCTTTATGACATTATAAAATAAGTCACAAATGAAACTTTTGTCGTATTGGCGGAAATGACAAAACAACACATCATGCGTCGATAACCAACACGCTCTTTTCAACAAAGATCCTTCACTCCGACCAAATCAACAGTGGAGGAGGCCTTTCGGTGCCCCCTTGGCCATTTCCCGTTAACACAAGGGGGTGGGGGTCTGAAAATTAGTTTTCATGGCCACTGCTTTTTGCAATGTTGTGCCTCCAAAATGTTTCGAACTCCCAAGGCCCAAAACCAAATATCATTGTGACCCCCCCCCCCAAAATCCGCTTCCAATTTTCTTCCATCCGACTGTTCACTTCTCTTGCACCTTTTCCATCCATTATCCTCCATCAAATAATGAACCTCCATGTCATCCATCCATTTTCACTTACCCATTCATCGCCCACCACATTATATTATCATTGCCCATACGCTCCAAAGGCGTTGATGTGCCTGATTCTCAGTTTAAGGAATCGTTAAACATTAATTTGCATTTCCCCTACAAATTGAATGCTTGCAACTAGATCCAAATAGTTAACTGAGCCCAATTGAACCTGTAAATCCCCCATGACTCCAAATTTTTCAAATATTCACTTCCATCCATAAACCGAAAGCACCATTTTGTCGCTCTGTGTGTTTTCTCCACTTTTATCAATTTCAGGTTAAAAACACCTTCTGAATTTCCCTTGCAGTAGTGATGGTGCCTAATGAAAAGATACAAAATATTGCTGAATAAGGGAATCCCTCCATAGTCTCCCTTGATCTAGATCATATGCCACTTGTAGACTCCTTTTTTAAGATCAATGATTGTGAATGTGAATTTGATTTCTATGAATTACATTCATGGTTAAAACTGAAATATACCGATCAGTAGGATTCCATTTGCTTTTGTAAGACTCTTCTGCCATTGTTTTCTTTTCCTAAGACCCATCAATTCCCTGATATAATCTCTTGGTGTCAAGCCAAGTATGACCCTGTGCAAAGAATAGTAATGACTCACGATGGAAAAATCATGATTACCATCACTACTCAGAGCATAAACTAGATGCTAATTATACCTCCATCTAATTCCCTTAGCCATTTGTCACCTGCAGCTCTCATGGACCTCTACAATAATCTCACCTTCCCACAGAGAGCTCTTTTCTTTGAACTTTTCCTACCAGAAGATGCCAAATTACATAAGAGAAATCATCCATATTCATCAACCATGTTCCCTGTAGTGGTTCTAGCTAGGGTACTAGACTAGACTCTATATTTAATATTGACCGAGGTGCGTAAGCTTAGAGGCGTGGTCTAAAATATATAGACATAAAGAATCTCTGGCCAAGTGAGTAGGATGTAGGATACAATGCTTCTTTACGGAAGACAGGAATATGTAGCCTATCATTCACACACCTAGATTACCCTACTGATATGCTTGATTACAGTGCTTGTTATGAGATGCATCTATCAAATCAAACCATGAACCTAAGTACTGTGTATGACTGTAACAATGGTTTTAACCTCCTTACAGAGATATCACTCAGAAAACCCTTGTTTGGTAAACACACACACACAGCATGCAAAGATATTTACACTATCAAACCATATAAAGAGAGCATAATTGAACTGTAAAGCAAAACAGAGTTTATGATAATGTCTCTATGAATCACACAGGGATCGAATCCCTTACAAGACTCCCTTCCAGATCCTAGCGCTGACCATTCAACATAACCATAAACCATTCATAAGCGCACACAATATACATGCAATGAAAATCAAAGGCTATTGAAATCAAAACTATGTAACTGCTATGCAAACCGTGAACTGTATAACTCGAAAGCTATGTAATCGTACTGTGATGCAAACCATATGCGATATAAATCAAAAGCTATGTAAATACTGTGATGCAAACCATATGCGATATAAATCAAAAGCTATGTAAATACTGTGCGAACATGTGATAACTGGAATGTAACAAAACAAGTGAACAGTATACCAATCAAAGAACGCAGGGCCCGTCCGCGCCTAAGGGTATACTGGTTACAACTGATCAGCTATCAAATCAACGCAAGAAGGATACACACGGTCGTGACTGTAAATAGGTCTGTGTATTAACTTAAAACTCTGTTCTGAGAAATACGATTCAACAATTCAACAACCAAACTCTAAACATAACCCTGACTGTATTTACATATGCGTAAGCACAGCCATGTCATAGATACAATGAATGTAAATTCGGCTGTTGCCGCTTTTATCACATAAGCCTTTTCAAAATGTTTCCATGCCAAATGTTTCAAAAATCAAAAAGACTAAAATGAAAATGGAACGATGCTGTTTCTGCTTTTGTCTGTCAGAGTGCCCTGCTTTGACTTGAGTTGACCGCATACATAGGAGGCTCGATTTGGCTGGGAGAGAGGTGTTTGTCCATGCTTGGACATTCTGCTTTTCGCCCATGCCTTTCGTTCTAGCTCATTTGCTGCGCCACATGTCAAACGATAAGCTCATTACAGGATGTGGGTACTTCCTGTAACCATGTCATCAAAAACTTCCAATTCTTGAACATAAAACCCCTAAATTAATTTCTATGCAATTTAATAACTATAAAACGATTAATAATCAATATTCAAGGATTTTGAGGGATATATGATGAAAATGTATGGATAAATGACATGTTTTTGGGAAGGAAAAAGGGTCTTGGGATGATACCAACATCTCTCCCCGACTTAAGGACCTAGCATGTCCTCATGCTATCCCGGAAGTACTCCCCTTGAATTCTGTCCCTGCATGGATCTTTGCTGCCTTGAGCAAGGTATCTACATTCTTCTACACCTGGTGGTCTTTCTGTCCCTTGAGCTCCTGCTTTAACTTTTTATATTTTTCTTTAAGAGCCTTCTTCTGATTATACCACTTAGTGGCCCAGTTGGAAATCTCAGTTTGCTCAGTCTCCAACTCACTGATTCTTTCCTTTAGCTTTTCATTTGTTTTCTATGTTTCTTTGCTTTGCGCCCTGAGCATTTCATTTTCCCTTTTAATAACTTTTTCCAACATGTTAGCTTCCATGAGCTCTTCCCTCAATTCTTCAATCTGTTTTTCTAATTTCTTCTGTCTTTTGGTGGAAGGTGGTGAACATTTTTCTTGTTTGTTATGGCTCTCTACCTCTATATCAACTTCTGCTGCCAGTAGTGAATGGTCACCACTCTCAGCATCCATTTGTGCAGGTGCATGAGATTCAAACTGGTCTTCTTGCAGCTGAGTTTTTGGTGTCCTCCTTGTTCTTCGTGAGTAGGTGGTAAAATTTTTGTCTTTCTCAGCCCTCTTGGCATCCTCTTTTTGCATGTTCCTGGTCCTTATGCTGCCCACAGGTAGAGGTGCTCTGCTGGCTTTGGACACTGGAAGTTCCTCATCAATGTCCTTCATAAACCCTGAATCTTCTTGCACTTCCTCTTTTTCCTCCTCATCTCTGATTTGATTGACAGCTAAGAATTCTTTCCATGGCTTCCCTCGCTTCTGCAACTCATGTTCAATGAGGATTTTAATTAGGCCAAAATGGTACAGGCTTTTATCTTCATTCCCTTTTTGCTTCTGGATAGTTTTGGCCATCTTTGTTAAACTTTGCAGCAGAAAATATGGCACACTGATCACACATTGTTTCTTTAAATGGAGGAGTAGCTTGATGTGGTATAGATAAACAATACTATATCTACCTTCACAGGTTATGAAATTTTGGATAATGTAAACCATTTCATCCCAAGGATGAACTAACCAGCTTCTTGGAACACCCTTCTTCCAGTTTACTGAGGAAACTCTAGATCTGGACATGAACTGTGTCCATGATTTCTCCTTGAATTGTTTAGTTTTAAAGTACTTCTCTCCCTCAGGACTGAGTCCAATTGCCTGAGCTATAGTATCCTCTGAGATTCTGAAGGAGAAGGTGCCTATTAGGGCCTTTTCTCCATTAAAGGTGAAGGCAAATTGTTTGGTGATTTCCTCATTACTCCCATGGAATTTTTCCAGAAAAGGTAACCACTGTGCTTCTATAAGAATCTCAATGCAATCTTTATGGTATTGTGAGCTGTCAAATGTACTGGGTTCGACCCTATTAGTCATGGTGATGGCAGAGGGTTCTGCCTCGAACCCTTCTCTGTCTATACTCTTTAAAATTTAAACACAGAAGTGTCAAGTCGGTTACCTGGTATATATCGCTTCTTTCGGCCTTCAATATGGTGCTTGGCCGGTCGATATGACTGTGATGGGAGTTAGAAATAGAATGGTGATGTTGTCCCTTTTGGCGCTCACTGGTTTCACTGTGTAAACCAACCCCAAACGGTGATACTCTCCTCGGCGCTCCTTGCTTCAAGTTTTCACTTTGTAACTCCACCAAATGATAATAATCTCCTCGCGTTCCTTGCTTTTGATTCTCACCAACTCCACCCAAATGATAATAATCTCCTCGCACTCCTTGCTTTTGATTCTCACCTTGGAAGTTGTGGGAATCGAGGGTGGAAAGGGTGATGAAATAACCCTGTACTCACTTCACCATATAATCATTCATTTAAAAACAGAGTGCTGTACGCTTGCATGCATGTTATCACAAGAACGCTGAGAGCGTACCCATAGTGCTGGGTTATAATGCTGGGTGGCGAAGTTATGATTCGGCTGTGTGTGGAGTCAAATATATATATAGGCCGCTTGGTATGATTTGACTGTATGGAATAAAAATATATATATAGGCCGCTTCCACATCTATCTCATCCTTTCTATTAAAAATACACAGCTCACCACGTGCCCTTTTCAATGAGTATTCGGTCACACAGAGAATGTTGGTATGCCTGCAGGGATATGATAAGGTGGATGTGTTGGTAATGGGTGTTTGGGGTATGGATAGGTTAATGTAGGGGAATGATGAGAATTGGTGGGATAAGGGTGATGGATTGATGTATATGGGTGTCCTTGAAATCAGTTACAACAGCTTATAGTCACCAAAGTTACATTAAAAACCAATCTAGGAAATTAAATGCTTAAGAACATAAATACATTACTCCTTTGTTGATCATTTGACATGCTGAGTTGCTAATTGTTTTTGACTGTTCTTTTTGGCAGGTCCTCTGAGGGAGGTTGAATGCACATGTCACAGGTCTTTTGAGAAAAATTTTTGAAGATATAGCAGGTCCCTTTGAAAGATTTGAATGTACAGGTCCCTTAGAGAACTAAAGATGTAACAAGTCCTTTGTGAAAACTGAAGATGTTCATGCAGCTCTTTGTATTGTTACAGGTTCACTGAGCTTGCCATTTGTTGAAGTGTTGGTGCCCAAATCCTTGTAAAGGCTTGGTGGAAGTCTGTTGAAGTAGCCTTAGGTGTCAAAAACTTTGTTTTAACAGGTCCCAACTGAATGTTTTAAACAGGTCCCATTACTGCTGGTTGGAATGTCTTAACAGGTGTCAATTGCTGAAACAGGTCCCTTCTGAAAATCTTAAACAGGTCCCTTCTGAAAATCTTAAACAGGTCCCATGACTGCTGGTGTTGGACTACTGGTGTTGGTAGCATAGATGTCTGAACAGAACAGGTCCCCCTGCAAAATATTTATAACCAGGTCCCTCTGAAATAAAATCATGACAGAACAGGCTATTTGTTAAAGTCTGGAATTACTGCTGGTAACAAGCTGCTGTTGGAAAATTTACAGTGAAATATAGAATAAGAAATCTGAAGTATTTACAAGGGAGAGATAAAAGTAACAGAACAGGCATGCTGATGCCTCTCTCCCCGACTTAAGGTTGGACTTGTCCTCAAGTCATGATTCAACTGAGAAATGAAACAATAAACAAGAGAAAGAGAATTCATACCCGCCAAGAAATTGGTTTTCAGGTAGGAATTCGGGGTTAGATTGTGCCAGAGACTGGTTTTCACATCTAACCCATTATTATTTTTTTTTTTTTTTTAGTTTTTGTTTTATTTATTTTTTTTTTTATTTTATTATTATTATTTTTTTTTTCTTTTTGATTTTGAAATTGAAAGGAAATGAAATTAAGGCATTGATACTGCAGCTGAGGGCTACAGTATCTCAACCTCTTCTTGCTGAGATAGTGTATGGAGAAAATCTTGCTTGCTGGTGGGCTTGTTGTACAGCTTCAGGCGATGACCGTTGACTGTGAAGGAATGACCTTCGCCATCAATAGTTTGGAGTTTTACTGAGCCATTGTCATAAGCCTGAACAATTTCATAGGGGCCCATCCAGTGGGTGGTGAACTTAGCCTTATGATCCTTGAATTTTGAATCAAAAAGCAGAGCCCAGTCACCTTCCTTGAAGTGCTTCTTCTTAATGTGTGAATCATGCCATTGCTTCCTGTGCTGTTGTATGAGGATGGTGGTTTGTTCTGCTTGCTGTCTCATCTCATCCAGCTGGTTCAACTGCTGGATTCTCTCTTTTTGTGCTTGATCCAAATCAATTAGTAAATCTGCAGCTAATTTAAAAGTGTGAATTTGGAATTCAATAGGAAGCATGACATCCTTACCGTACACCAATTGGTATGGTGTAAATCCAGTGGTATCTTTCCAAGTAATCCGGTAAGCCCAGAGTGCCTCTTTGAGCTTTTCCTCCCAGTTTTTCTGGTTCATTGCAACAGTTTTGGTAATGATCCCCTCCAAAATCTTGTTGGTTGATTCCACCTGCCCATTGGCCTGTGGATGGTAGGGGGTACTTTTCCTATGCTTTATTTGGTACTTGTCTGTGATGTCTTTCATGAGCTTGGAGGTGAATTGAGTACCTTGATCAGTGACAATTTCTCTTGGCACTCCATACCTCACAAAGATCTCCTCAAAAAGGAAATTGACTACTGTGTGTTCAGTTGCTCTTACCAGTGCTTTTGCTTCTGCCCACTTGGTGACGTAATCAGTACATACTAGGATGTACTGCTTACCATTAGAGGCTGGGTTGATAGGTCCTATGAAGTCCAAAGCCCACTTATCAAATGGTTCCAAGTGAACTTGGGGCTAAAGGGGCATCTGATCGGTAGCTGTGGGTCTGCCCATTCTTTGGCAGCTGTCACAACTCTTTACATACTTCTTGGCATCCTTGAAAATGGATGGCCAATAGTATCCAAGAGTAATAACTTTGAAGGCTGTCCGCTTCGCTGCAAAATGCCCACCACAAGGTTCATCATGGCAAGATTTTAAAATGTCAATTACCTCATCATTTCGTACACATCTCCTAATGATCATATCAAAACCAGTGTAAAAGAGATCGCCATTAAGCCATGAATATCTAGCACTTTGTTTGATTAGTCTTTTCCTCTCCTTTGCAGTGAAATGTGGAGGTGTTCTACCTGTAGACAAGTAATTAGCTAAATCAGCAAACCAAGGAGTTACTATGGAAATTGCAAATAAGTGCTCATCCGGAAAAGAATCCTCAACAGGAACAATCTCACCTGGATTTTGCAGTCTAGACAGGAAATCTGCCACCTGGTTTTCTTTGTCTGGTCTATCTAACACTGTGATGTTAAATTCCTGTAACAATAGTAACCATCTGGTAACTCTGCCACTAGTTATTGGTTTATTCATAAGATGTCGAATGGCAGAATGATCAGTATGTACAAAGACTTCATAACCAGTTATGTAATGGCGGAATTTATTCACAGCATAAATGATGGCAAGTGTTTCCTTTTCTGTAACTGTATAGTTTAGCTCGGCAGGTGTGAGATTTTTACTAATGAAATAAATTGCATATGTACAAGATTCTTCTTTTTGGCCTAAGGATGCACCTATTGCAGTGTCAGATGCATCGGTAAAAATATGAAACAGTAAACTCCAATTAGGCCCTCTCAGGACTGGTGCGGTAGATAGTTTCTTTTTGAGTTGTTCAAATGCATGTTGGCAGTTCGCAGTCCAATTGAAAAGTACATCTTTGGCTAAAAGTTTAAACAAAGGTAAGGCTATCTTGCTAAAATGCTCAATGAATCTGCGGTAATAACTAGCATAGCCAAGAAAACTTCTTACCTCTCTCTGATTCTGTGGAATAGGCAAATCGGCAATAATCTGGATCTTGGTTGGGTCAACCTGGATGCCTTGAAAAGAGATATAATGGCCCAACACTATCCCTTCATTTAACATCATGAAGCACTTTTCGTTGTTGAGGGACAGGTTAGCTTCAATACATCTTTTTAAAACTCTTTCTAGATTTTCTAATGCATGTTCAAAAGAATTGCCATATACTGAAAAATCATCCATATACACTTCAACACAATCATGAATCAAATCAGAAAAAATAGCTAACACAGCTCGTTGAAATGTAGCTGGAGCGTTACAAAGTCCAAATGGCAAAACATTGTAGGCATAGGTACCCCAAGGACAGGTGAAGGTGGTTTTGTCCTGGTCTTCAGAGGCAATCCGGATCTGGTTATAGCCACTGAAACCGTCAAGAAAGGAAAATGATGATTTGCCGGCTAGGGTGTCTAACACTTGATCAATGAATGGCAGTGGGAAATAGTCTTTGAGCGTTGCTTTATTCAGCTGTCTGTAATCAACACAGATACACCACTTGCCATTTTTCTTGGGCACAATAACCAATGGGGATACCCACTGACTATCAGAAATAGGATATATAAAGTTGACTCTCAAAAGTTTTTGCAACTCTTCTCTGACAATGTCTTGGAGCATGGGGTTCATTCTTCGTTGTGGTTGCCTCACCGGTTTAATGGTGCTATCTGTGTAGATGTGGTGAGTGCATGTGTCGGGGTGAATCCCATGCATGTCAGTGTAATCCCAAGCGAAGGCTTTTTGGTACTTCGTCAAGAGTCTAATCAATTTGTCTTGTTGAGATGAGTCTAGGTGGTTGCCGATGTTCAAAGTTTTCCCTGGACTGATCTCTATGACTTGACTCTGTGTATTGGTGATGGATTGAACTGGAAAGATGTCATGAAATGTAGATTGCAAGGAGTGGATAGTGCATGTTTCTTGAAAGTTTTGAGCCAGAAGTACATCTGCAGCATTATATTGTTTATTTCTCAAATTTTCAGATACATCAGGTTGAGAAAGAAATAGTTCTACCAAATCATTATTGTCTTCATGGAAATCATAGATCTGGTACACATTTAATTTAATATCTGGGATGATATCAGACTAGACTCTATATTTAATATCAACCGAGGTGCGTAAGCTTAGAGGCGTGGTCTAAAATATATAGACATAAAGAATCTCTGGCCAAGTGAGTAGGATGTAGGATACAATGCTTCTTTACGGAAGACCGGAATATGTAGCCTATCATTCACACACCTAGATTACCCTACTGATATGCTTGATTACAGTGCTTGTTATGAGATGCATCTATCAAATCAAACCATGAACCTAAGTACTGTGTATGACTATAACAATGGTTTTAACCTCCTTATAGAGATATCACTCAGAAAACCCTTGTTTGGTAAACACACATTGTCACACACACAGCATGCAAAGATATTTACACTATCAAACCATATAAAGAGAGCATAATTGAACTGTAAAGCAAAACAGAGTTTATGATAATGTCTCTATGAATCACACAGGGATCGAATCCCTTACAAGACTCCCTTCCAGATCCTAGCGCTGACCATTCAACATAACCATAAACCATTCATAAGCGCACACAATATACATGCAATGAAAATCAAAGGCTAGTGAAATCAAAACTATGTAACTGCTATGCAAACCGTGAACTGTATAACTCGAAAGCTATGTAATCATACTGTGATGCAAACCATATGCGATATAAATCAAAAGCTATGTAAATACTGTGATGCAAACCATATGCGATATAAATCAAAAGCTATGTAAATACTGTGCGAACATGTGATAACTGGAATGTAACAAAACAAGTGAACAGTATACCAATCAAAGAACGCAGGGCCCGTCCACGCCTAAGGGTATACTGGTTACAACCGATCAGCTATCAAATCAACGCAAGAAGGATACACACGGTCGTGACTGTAAATAGGTCTGTGTATTAACTTAAAACTCTGTTCTGAGAAATACGATTCAACAATTCAACAACCAAACTCTAAACATAACCCTGACTGTATTTACATAGGCGTACGCACAGCCATGTCATCGATACAATGAATGTAAATTCGGCTATTGCCACTTTTATCACATAAGCCTTTTCAAAATGTTTCCATGCCAAATGTTTCAAAAATCAAAAAGACTAAAATGAAAATGGAACGATGTTGTTTCTGCTTTTGTCTGTCAGAGTGCCCTGCTTTGACTTGAGTTGACCGCATACATAGGAGGCTCGATTTGGCTGGGAGAGAGGTGTTTGTCCATGCTTGGACATTCTGCTTTTCGCCCATGCCTTTCGTTCTAGCTCATTTGCTGCGCCACATGTCAAACGATAAGCTCATTACAGGATGTGGGTACTTCCTGTAACCAAGTCATCAAAAACTTCCAATTCTTGAACATAAAACCCCTAAATTAATTTCTATGCAATTTAATAACTATAAAACGATTAATAATCAATATTCAAGGATTTTGAGGGATATATGATGAAAATGTATGGATAAATGACATGTTTTTGGGAAGGAAAAAAGGTCTTGGGATGATACCAACATTCCCTAAAGCTAATAGACACATTATCTCTCTGTTATCATACCCCCTACATTATGAAAATGACCAAGTTGTTGATTAGTCCATCCTTGGATTCTTTTCTATCTTTAGCAAACAATATCAACCCGCCTTCATGTATAATTATAGCCACTTTCTGGTTGGTAATATACATGAACAATTTATGAGTTTGGCCACACAAGGAGTATTTAGGTATAGTTCAGTTATCATCCATCTAATTTTGTTTCAACAGGGACATATATTGCCTATTCAGCTCAACAAACAAGATGAGCAGGGAGTGAATCAATCAGTGGTTCACTAGAGAAATCTAGTAAGAGCAAGATCATTAAATTTTACATTCTCCCAATTCATTGATTCCTTCATACATCAAGTTCTCTAATTACTCAACAGCCAGGCAGAGCCTAGAATTGGAGAAGAAATTAAAAAGACACTCCACCTATCAGAGCAAACCAAGACTGGTGACTGGTACCTATACCATAATTACACTTAGATTAGGATCTATGGCAGTGAGTTGGCTCCATAGAAACTACCTAAGTATGCGCTAATGAGAATATTCTCACTGGAATACATTAGGAAAATGATAAATATGGATGAAGTCCATTTTGTCTCAGGAAAGAAGAAATCACAGTTTAAACTCAAAGACAAAGTAGGGAGTTTCATCTGTAACACTAGGTCTACAGGTACAGATTTAGATAGATTGCTAAAGAACATGAACCTCTATCCAAGCCTCACTTGGTCTTATGATCCTCTTGGGATTATTTTAGCTCTCATAGTGTAGTTGAAGGCAACAGCTTACAACCATACTCCCGAGCTAGAATTGGAGAAGTTCATGAACCAGTAGCAATGGTCTAAAGGTACTCTCATAGAAGCTGATGAACAGGTTATATCAACTCCTTGCATAAAGACTCCAACTACACAGGGAACTCAACATAAAAGAGATAGAGAAGAATCTGAGTCAGTTACAGAACCATGTAAAGAGTACTATATCTTGCAAAAGAAGTTGAAAACTAGGTTGTCAATGTCATCAAGAAGCAAGCCACCAAAGATAATTGATCTTGGAGAATTGGAAGATGTTTCATCAGCAGGGACAACTGATCCCAAGCCGCCCTCTACTTCTTCAACTCCTTCAACTGAACCTATGGAGATTATCCAATCAAATGAGACTAGCTCAGTAATGGATACTAATATCTTCTCAACATTTTTGGCAATCAAGCAAAAGAATGAAAGTTTTAAATCTCAAGTTTAGAATCATTTTTGGAAACAAACATCCACTTCTCAACGTAGACTTCTCTCTGCCTTCGACAGTGAAAGAGTAGGGATGCAAATGGCATTTTTGCAGGTTCATATTCCATTTGCTAAATCCAAAGTAGGCTACAAGAAGACCATATTCTCATTTGATGTAAACCAGATACATCCCATTGATCAAATGGATTTTCATAGGCAATTAGTTGAGATGCAATTTTCAACAATGACTAAAACTGCCATGTCTCTTTCTAAGCTTAGAACTTCTTTGTCCAATGTACATTCACAGCTTAAGATTGAAAAGTTTTCATCCTTGTCTAAGGATAACAACTATTGACACATCCTGTGATGATGGATTCACTTAGTAGTTTGAAATGTTGGGTTCACAAAAACTCTATAACATGCCATTCCTCCTCTATATAAATTTTTTTTTCTCACCTGTATGGATTCGTTATTTAAGGATAAAAAATTAATATATTTAGAATATATCATTATCAAGATTGGATATGATCCCCGGGACCATAAAGAAATTGAATAAATAATGAAAAATAATAATATTGAGATTACATCCTTAAAGAAAAAATTGAAACTGCCTTCAACTGAGGATTTGCGGACTAAATAAATGGCAGAAAATGAACATATCAGGGAGGAGATGTTAAAGCTCATTATTGAGAAAAACATATAGATCAAGAAAATGGAGGACCAAATGGAGCAACTACTCAAGGAAAAAGAGACAGCACTGCTTGTTGTGAACTCAGTGTCAACAATTCCAATGAGAGGTGCATATTTAAGTTCATCTCCCATTGAAATTGCTTCGTCTTCAGCAATAGGTGAAACAACAAGTTTTTCACATGAGCTACAAGAACAAAAATAACAAAATGATAAATTACTCCAGAAGTTCCAAGCCCTGGAGTCACAAAAGGTAAAAAATGATACCTTGTATGTAGAAGAAATGCAGAAATCACATAGGTTAGAGCTCAAGGTTAAACAATTAGAAAGCAGGATTCTAATTGCAGATACTTTGGCCGAAGCCAAAGAAGATATCTGGTTAAATATTAGGCACTCTATCACTGAAGTGTGGCCATCCATACAAATCCTTTTTTAGCAGAAAGAACTAATTGTTAAATGCAGAGCA
Organism: Pinus tabuliformis; assembly: GCA_031772625.1. NCBI lineage: Eukaryota > Viridiplantae > Streptophyta > Pinopsida > Pinales > Pinaceae > Pinus > Pinus tabuliformis. Next base: position 279,901,423 of record CM062818.1, read on the forward strand.
GAGATAGAGACCCAGAAGGCATCATTGGGTACAATACCAAAAGAATCATCAGGAATGATCAGGGTACTGAATTCTAAGACTAGGCAGCAGTTATAAGAAATGAACATTCCACACAGGACAACTAGTATTTTGGAAATAAAGAAAGTCCTAGTGAAGAAGAATCTCTTAACTAAGCTAAAAACAAAGTGTGATGCTTTGAACACTACAGTCAGGAGGTTTCACTCTAAATTCAGTATATTACATAAGAAAGGTTTACCAGAGATAGTATCATCAAATGATCAACTAGTAAAAATGGAGGATTACTGTAAAAGGATTTATACCATTGTAGTAGACAACAGTCAATTTGCAGGGAACAAAAGGCAGATTATTGGCAAGGAGTTTATGGAAGATTTAAGCTTAGATCTCTCCGTCGAATATGAAATTGGTCATACTTTTCGCACCAAACCCAATTTTGACAGATATACCGAAGTTGATGAGATACTTAGAAGGATGGTAAATCTCGAGATACCTAGTGAGAAAAGGTGGGATCAATTGTGTGAAACAATTGATTAAATTTTCATTCCAGCAAGAAGACAACAACAACAAATTTTGAAGGAACAGTCATCAACAACTTCCTATCTAATAGGGACGCATCATGCATTAGTTTTTCTTTTCCTATCTTCTTTCAAGCTATCTTGTAATCAGTTTAGGATATTTTGTTTAGAACTTGCATAAATAACTCTATTCTATGAGTTATTAAAGTTGGTACCTTTCATGAGAAATTTTGTAAAAAGAATTGATGTACAAGTTGTTTCTAGATCACTAATAATAAATAAAAGGATTATGAATTTGGTCTCATACAGTTTCATCTTCTTCTGTAAGATTTTCATGTGTTTCATTCATTATGTTTATTCTGCATATGTTTAGGTTTTACAAAGATATCAAGTCAGAATAAATGCGTTACAGTTATTCTTAAAATTCCTTTATGAAGTTATTATCATAAAGAGACTGAGATATTGGACTATATTTCTAAAAATATCCCTCTAAATCATAAAATTTTTAGCATCTTATGTAATCTTAAGCATAGTTTGTTGAAATTTTGAACATTGGACAAAGGTTTTCTCACATATGATAATCTATATTTCTGCCTAAAATCTAAATTAATCATACCTCCTTACTATTCTTTCTAAACACCTTATAAATTCAAATCATTGTGTGAAGTCAAATAGAAGCCGTTTGATTATCTATTAGTAAATATTAAAGAGTTAATACATCATTCTTACAGTTTGTTCTATGTATTGGTCCTCCATAAAAACCAAAAACAAACCACTAAAACAAATATCTTAGATGCTCTTGCATGATCAATTGACCATTATCATCTCATAGGAACAACATCAATCTGGTGTCGTTTCTAGGGACTCGAATTTGATTAGTTTTCCTAGGACAACAACATAAAACCTATTCCTTTAAGGTGACTAAAGGTCTAGATATGTCAATCCTTGACCTAGCGACTCCATTGTATCAAACTGGCACCTTTTAAGCACACTAGATCCCATGCTCAATATAACACAATTATTCCTTTGTCAGATCCAGAAAGAGTTGTGAGAAAGACCAGTTCTAGAAGGAGACATCAACCATCTTCTTCTACTTCAGCCTTGCAGTCTGAAAATATATTACAATTTGATCCCTATAGTAATATTCCATGCAATCCAGATTGGATTCATTTATCACCTAGGGGTTTTGAACTTTTAGACATGGGAATTGATTTTAAATCAGATTTCCTTATTCATTCACTTGAATCTCATCTAGAACACTTACTTACACCGGGATCACCTAAATCTAAGTCTAAATTAGGTGTTGATTTACCTGAATATAAACCTATAGACTTCATATCCCCCACTACTTATTCATTCACTTCTGCTTTTGAACAACATGGAGCTTCCACTTTTGAACAACCTGAAGAGATCTTTTCTATATATTCAAATCTACTCTTTGAAGAAAAAGAGGATATTCAGTCACAAGCTCGTAAGTTAGTTATTAAGACTCCCTTAAAGTCATATAGGATATCTCCTCCTTCTTCATCTCCTCCTTCCTCACCTCCACATAGGTATACACCTTCTTTATCACCATATTCCTCTTTTTCTTCTTCAACATCTACACAAACATCTCACACACAATCTTCAACTATGTCATTCCAACCTATTGTATAGGCTAGATATGTAGCTTTAGTTTTATCTCAAAACCTCGATGCATCCCCTCTAGGATATTTAAAACATCTTCCTAGGTATAATGGAGAAATGGGTTCCTCAGTTGAGGACCACCTTCAAGCATTTCTAGATTTTTTAGATAATATGAACATTGAGAAAGAAAATGTCTATATGAGGTTGTTTGTTCAATCTCATAAGGGAAATGTAAGAACCTGGTTTAGGCAATTACCTGCAAATCCCATTAGGTCTTGGGAAGAGTTAAAAAATATATTTAAAAACCAATGGGGTGTGAAGAAATATGCTCTTTACTTTTTGACTGAGTTTGAAGAACTTAAAAGAAACTTTGGTGAACCTATATCTAACTTTATTAAAAGTTTCAACAAACTTTGTCATAAGATGCCCCTGATTGCAAACCCCCTGTAGCAGTAGCCAAATCTAGGTTTTCAAAAGCCTTTGAAGATGATTTTGTTGTAATGTTAAGAGAAAGAACTTCAAGGACTCTTGAAGGCATGCAAACTACTGCTATAGAGGTAGAAGCAAATAGGGCTTCCTCAACCACTTTAAAAGCTAAAGAGGAAAAGGCCCAAAGAAAACTTAAATCTAGTCGAGAGACCTTAACTTCCTGTAAGACTAAAACTGAAGATTCTAAAATTGATGAGATTACTCCACTTCTTAGAAATTTGTCCAATAGAATTTCAAAGATTGAGACTCAAGCTAGAACAGTTCAACAAATACTAACTTGGCCTCAAAATCAAAATCAAGGTCAATACAAAAGAAATCCACAATTACAAATTCTTCAAAGACCTAGTAATGATCAGCAAGTTCCAACTGCTTCACTAATAGATGATCAACAACCTGATGATAATATGATGACTATCACTGAAGAAATTAACAATATGGATAGCTCTTCTGGTCATACCACTATTATTCCTCTTCCACAAAATAAGCAAGTTCAAGAAGGTTAAGAATCCTGTGAGGTTTCCAAATAACATGCCTTCTTTGAATTCCTAATTACAGAGCTCAATAAGAGATATGATCTTAGACCTAGACCTTGCCCTGTAAGACCTCCTAAGGAACCTCCAACAATTGAACCTCATACCGAAACTATTGAAACTCAAGCAACTACTATTCGACCATGAAATCAGTCAACCGATACAACTCAAATTGCAAAAATTGTCGTGACTACATTTAATGTTGAAAAAGAGTTAGAAAGAGTTAAATCCCTATACCACTTTCAAAAATTCCCAAAAACCCTGGATATAAAAATAAATTTTCCAAATGGATACAAAACACCTTTGTTGATGCTGAAAGTCATGTTGTTAGCCTTCAGGATGAAAAACCAACAGTTGTCTTTGGTCCTAGCTCATATATGATAGATGAAATAGTACCCCCTTTCTATGTAACACTAAAGACAAATGACTCCATGCTATATAACTCTATGCTTGATTCTAGAGCATCACACAATCTCATGCCAAAAACCATCATGGATCATTTAAATCTTGCAATAACTAGATCCTCCCATGATTTATACACCTTTGACTCGAAAAGAGTACCTTTGACTCGAAAAGAGTACCTTTTCTAGGATTAATTAATGATTTAGTTGTCACGCTTGCCCAAATCCCAATAAAGAGCATAGTGTTAGATATTTTTGTCACTGACATCCCTCTCAAATTTGGAATGCTCCTTTCAAGGTCTTGTTGTTGCAAAGTAGGGAGAACTCTTCAAATGGACATGTCTTATGCCACTATTCTAGTTTATGGGGGAGAACAACTTAGGTTGTATAGAGAGGTTAGATTTGTCTACATGGTATGCAAAACAAATCAACCAAATAACCACCCCATTTTTGCAATTGATCAAGATTTTGGTTGTTTTCAACTCTCTTCAATTCAAATACATGAATCTCAAGTAAAAATTGAAGATGTAGTTGAAAACCCTGTATCAAATCAAACTGATGTATGGAAGTTGTTCTTTGATGGTTCATGTACAAAGAATGGAGTAGGGGTTGGGGTAGTGTTAATCTCACTAGAAAAGGAAAACATAACACAGTCATGTAAACTTGATTTTGAAGTCACCAACAATGTAGTAGAATATGAGGCTTTCCTTCTAGGACTACAATTAGCCAAAAGTTTAAAGGTACACAACTTGAGTGTTTTCACTGACTCACAGCTCATTGTAAGACAAGTTAGAAATATTTGCCAAACAAAGAATCCTAGTCTTAGGTCTTATATAAATGAGGTTTGGGATTCCATTGAAAATTTCTTTTATCCCTTCAACATAACTTATGTTTCTAGAAACGAAAACATACATGCATATTCTTTTGTTGTTTCCACAAGCTCATTTAAGATTCTTGATCAAGCACAAATGTTATACCAAATCCAAGTTAAATACAGGCCATCTATACCTGATGACCAAAAGCATTGGCAAGTGCTTGAGGATGATGAACAACTAAAATATATCCTTCAACTTGTAGGTGAATTTTCTCTTCTACAAATGGATGAAGAGAATCTTGATATGGTCTATCCTCAAGCTACTAATGATCCAAAATTAAATTCCAAGATTGCATATCATGACCTCATACAATTATCAAAAAACTTCATTCCTAAGGGGTTAATTCCTTTAGAGAAATTATTCAATTATAATGATCTCCCTCTGAAACCCTCCATCCATTTCTCCTGAAGATGACATAGAAGAAATCAATACTGGATCCCAAGAAAAAGTGCAAAATATAAAAATCTCTACATCTTTAGCCCAAAAAGTTAAAGATGAATATCTTAAGTTATTTAAAAAATATAAATATGTTTTTTCTTGGACTTATGTTGATCTTAAAACTTATGATACATCGCTTATTGAATATAAGATCCCACTAAAAACTGAAGCTATACCCTGCTAGCAAAAACTCGGAAGAATTAATCCAGTTCTTCTACCAACTATTGAGATAGAGCTTAAGAAAATGTTAGATGCACAAATTATGCTTCCATTGAGATATTCTAGTTGGATTGCCAATCTAGTACCTGTCAGAAAAAAGAATGGTGAAATCAAACTTTGCATTGATTTTAGAAACTTAAATAAAGCATCATTGAAGGACAACTATCCATTACCTAAGATGGACGAGTTACTTCATCAAGTTTCTGGAGCCAACAGACTTTCTGTGTTAGATGGTTTTTCTGGTTATAATCATATTATAGTGGAAAAAGAGGATATGGAAAAGACTACATTCACAACACCTTGGGTTACTTTCATGTATGAAAGGATGCCTTTTGGTTTGAAAAATGTAGGAGCTACATTCAAGAGAGCTATGGATATAGCTTTTGCAGGCTAGGTAAACAAATTTCTTGTTATTTATCTTCATGACCTTACAATTTTCTCTAATTCTGATAAAAAACATTTAAAGCACTCGATGGAGGTTTTTGAAAGATGCAGGAAATTTGTGATATCATTGAATCCAAAGAAGTCTCTATTTGCTATCTCAGAAGACAAATGTCTTGGCCATATATTTTAAAGATGGAGTAGTTATCAATCCAAACAGAGTATCATCCACTTAGACATTAACATTACCAAGAAATAAAAAAGAAGTTCAGGATTTTCTTGGTAAAATTAACTTTTTTGTCAGACCAAGCAGTAACTCCCTGAATAAATTCATTCATATTCATTCAGGTTGATCTTTATTATATACATGACGGAAAGACTCTTCACTTCATCTCCCGGTGACTATTCATATTTCTTATTATTTATTTACATCAGTTACACTTATTCACCCAATCGTGATGATTAGGTGTCAACATTCCCCCCCTTAATCTGAAGGGATGTTGGTGAGTCTAAGCATCGTTCTGAATCGTTCAAGATTTTCTCTTCCAATCGCTTTGGTGAAGATGTATGCAATTTTCTCATTAGTGGAACAATGGCAGAGATGGATTGTTTTGGCCTCAACATGATGTTGAATCAGATGATATTTAGTATTGATGTGCTTCATTCGATCATGGAACTTTGGGTTCTTGGCCAACTTTATTTCCGAGGTATTGTAAATCATGAGTGGAGTCGATTATACTTGTTTTACCTACAAATCTTCAAGAATTATCTTGAGCCACACAATTTCTTTTGTTGCCTCAGCTACTGCCAAATATTCTGCTCCTGTTGTGGAATCTGCTAGAACTGATTGTTTGCATGATCTCCAGGAGACAACTCCTGATCCAAGACTCACATCATAACCTGAAGTAGATACCCCAGTTTCTTTGTCTCCATTGAAGTCTAAATTAGAGTATCCAATCAAGCTAAAGTCGTCCACCTACATATACTTGATTCCAAAGTCTTGAGTTCCCTTCAACTACCTTAGAACTCTTTTTCCAGCAGACCACTGTCCCTCACAAGGTTTTTGCATAAACCTAGAGAGGATTCCAACAGCAAACGAAATGTCTGGTCTGGAAGTAGTTAGGTAGTTGAGACTTCCTACAAGCTGTCTATACTTTGTTGTATCCTCAAATTCTTTTCCTTCAATGGATGTGATCTTTAAGTTTTGTTCCATTGGAGTAGTAAGAGGATTTCATTCTATCATTCCAAACTTGTTCAACAGATATCCAATGTACTTCTTTTGAGAAATAAATATGGACTTCGGATGTTGAGTTACTTCAATACCATAAAGTAATGAACATAGCCCAAATCAGTCATTTCAAAACCTTTCCTCAATTCCTTCTTTATGGATGCAATGTAGCTTTCATTGTTCCTTGTCATCAAAAGATCATCTACATATACCACATGATATATAACTGTTTTTCCAGCTTTCTTGACAAATAAAGTTGCATCATCAAGATCGTAATGTTTGCAATTGAGTTTCACAAGATGCTCAGTTAGTTTTTCATACCAGGCTCGCGGTGCTTGTTTGAGGCCATACAAGGATTTCACAAGTTTGCATACTTTATGTTCATGTCCTTTCACAGTAAATCTTTCAGGCTGGGACATAAAAACATTCTCTTTTAGATATCCATTAAAGATAGCAATTTTTACATCCATTTGTTGGAATTTCCAATCGTTCTGAGCTGTTAGGGCAAAGAGTGTTCAGATGGTAGCCCATTTTACTATGGGGGCAAAAGTCTCCACATAATCGACCCCTTCCTTCTGTGAAAAACCTTTTACCACAATCCTGGCTTTGTGCTTGTCAACTGAGCCATCAACTTTATACTTGTTCTTGTAGACCCACTTGCAGCCAATTGGTTTGGTTCCTAATGGAGGATCAACCAGCTTCCAAGTGCCATCCTTTATCAGGGCATCATACTCCTTTTGCATCGCTTTTTTCAATTCATCTTGAGAAGCAGCTTCTTTGAAGGAAGTTGATTCGAAATATGTAGACAAATTCAATTCACAATCATAAGAAACATCCATATCAACAAGCGAATCAGAGTCATCTACATCACCTCCATTTTTCTGGTTTGAATTTCTAGTTCCTATCTTTCCAACCTCATCAGGATGAACACTTTCAAGTTTCTTTATTAGTGACTTTCGAGGACCTTTCTTAGATGCTCCAGGCTACTCCGTTGATTGAGTTGGGACTGAATCAATATTGAGTCTCCGAATTCTATAAATAACATCACTTAAAGTATCATCCGTTGCTGGAGTTTCATGCGGGGGAGAGAATTCTTCAGAATAAGATTCCACATTTTGATCTAGTATAGGAATCCCCCCTTCAAGATGTGGAATCTAATTATCAAAATCTTGAAATGATTTTGCATTTGCGAATCTATCCAAGTGATCAAGTTACCACTCAACAACATTGTATGTTTTAGATGATTGAAGAAAGATTACATCTCTAGATACAAAAAAATTTTATTGACTTCATCATAGAGACGGTATGCTTTGGAGGTGTTTGAATGCCCCAGGAAGATACACTTACGATTTCTTGCACCAAGTTTATTTCTATGTACCTTTGGTATCAAGGCATAATAGGTGAAACCAAAGACCCTAAGATGCTTTAATGAAGGAACGTGCCCATACCACATTTCATAGGGAGTCTTGTTTCTAATAGCATTAGATGGACATCTATTATTTATATATACAGCACATAGAACTGCATAAGCCCAAAACATCAATTTTACATTTTTGAAAAACATCATGGAGAACACCATATTTAAGATTGTCCTATTCAGTCTTTCAGCTACACCATTTTGTTGGGGATTATAAGGCACAATCGTTTGATGTTTGATCCCATGTTGGCGAAGATAGTTTTCAAATTCATTTGAAGTATATTATTTTCCATTATTAGTGCGAATAGAGCCAATATGAGATTGTGCATCATTTTCAATCCATGTATGAAAGTTCTTCAATGTTTGAAAAGCATCAGATTTGTTCTTCAATAAATAAACCCCACACATTTTGGTGTAGTCATCAATAGATGTCAACATATATTTATTTCCATTTGCAGAAGGAACAGGAATTGGACCACATATATCTAAATGAATGAGTTCAAGTTTTCTATGTGCTCTTGAATGTGAATCATGGAAAGACTGTTTGCTATGCTTTCCTAGAATACAAGCATCACATTTCTTAAGTTTCCTAGGAATTGTAGGCAAACCAACAACACCATTTGTATTCAACAAGCAGAGGCTGTCATTGTTCAAATGTCCAAATCTACCATGCCATAATAAACTTGATGGAAGTGTACCTTCTTCATAATGATAGTTGTATGAGAAATGTTGTGCACGAGCAGAGTTACCTTGCAGCTTGAGAAGCCTTTCTTCTTCTATCCCCCTCATGACAAGTGAGTGGTCAGATGCTTTTCTCACCTCAAGCTTGTCATCAAACATATGAATGGAGTGACCTTGCTGGCAGACGTGGACCAAGGACAACAAGTTTCTCTTTAGCTGTGGGAGATAAGAACATGATGCAGAAGAAAGTCTGGAAGACCAGGCAATTTGAGCCTGATTGTGCCAAGTCATTATGGCTTGAGTTTTGATTGGTCTGCAAAGTGTACTGCTCCATCAACATTATCTATAAATGTTTCAAAAAAATCTTTTCTATGAGTCATGTGGCAAGTTTCTCCTGAATCAAGAAACCAATCATTTTTCCAAGAAGCAAGTGAAGCATTAAATAAGTCTTCATTTACTCCAATATTACATTGTGCCACAACATAATGAGAAGATTCAGGCACTTTACCATTGTCCGTGTCATTAGTTTTACCTTTGGGTTGGTTTCTTTGCTACTCAATTTTGTCCGAAGGTAACTTGCATGTAGAGGCATCATGTGATCCATTTCTTTTGCAGCTTATGCAGTGCAAATCTAACTTTTCTCCTTGAGAGTGTCTGTCCCCCCCTCTAAAATATCTTCCTCTTCCTCTTCAACCACCTCTTCCTCTGGAATAATCTTGGGCAAGATTCTTTTCTTTATGAGGGTGTGTGGAAGAAATGCACTTCTGATGGTAATTTTGCAAAAAAAAAAATTACAATTCAAAGGGGCATTGGTATGACAGTACTATATTGAAACATAGAACTATAATGAAAAACGTAGAGTATTCAAGCTAGGCCCACTGCACCAAGATTCATTTAGCTACAAGTCACAATCCAAGTCAATGACTAAGTGCCAAGCATTGAGCTCCAAACCATTACTCTGTTCTTTTTCTAATGAATCTTATAAAACTAAATAGAACATTCTTAAAAACACTTCAAGATAAGGAGTGCACAGTCAAGCTTTACATCCTTCTCAAGCACGAGATGAACAAACATTTTACCAAGTTAGATAACATAGCCGTATGATTCTTAGGAATGAAATAAACCCAGAATGACTAATAAAATAAGGAAAAAAACATGAGAAATTTTTTTTATTTCCAATATATTATCATGCTCAACTCTTTTTCTTTCTTAGACACCAATGGTCTTTCCCTTGCGCCCAGTGGTATTTGTGTGCTGTTGATGCACACGAAGCATCCAAAACTGGAGCAATCTTCGAATATGCCTAACCTTCATGGTTTAGGGCAATCTCGGGAAATACCATGTGAGCGTTTGTGCCTTCAAAATCCATCATGCATTTGGAGGAGGGTTGTCTTATGGTACGAGGAGCAACATAGCGTGGTAGGCTTTTAACACAGCGTATGGAGTGAGAAGAGTGGAAGTTTGTGGATATCATATATTTCACAGTTACAATTTGTTGTAAGTAACTTGGGAGTGGTATGGCCATGCTGCGTATATAACAGGCAGTGACAGGCCTTTGTAATATGACAACGTGCAAGTCGTATGGAGTATGGGAGGTGTTGGACAGCGTGGGAGTGATGGTATGGGAGCATATACTTTCATAATAATGCATTCATAATAATAAAAACGGTGTATTAAACAGCGTGAGGGAGGTGTTATGAATGATACCAACATGAGGGAGGTGTTATGAAAACAATGTTGAAAACAGTGCGTCTCAGAGCCACAATGGCACCACAGCAGTCGAGTCTTGTCCTGCAGTGGCGTTCCCTCCTCGGCCTTCGATTCTGCTTCTGCAAGTTTTGGACTCAGCGGAGTTTTGATTTGGGAGTGCTACTATCCGAATCAGAGGTGTCAGTCTACATCAATATCAGATGCTAGAATAGGCACCATAGTACACTCAAAGGTGTCAGTTCTGCAATATGGGCAGAACATAGGCAGAATAGGAGTTACAAGGGAAGGAATGCTAAAAATAGAGCTGGCTCTGATACCATGTCAGACCAGGTAGTAACTCCTGGAATCAATTCATTCATATTCATTCAGGTTGGTCTTTATTATATACATGAGGGAGAGACTGTTCACTTCATCTCTCGGTGACTATTCATATTTCTTATTATTTATTTACATCAGTTACACTTATTCACCCAATCCTGATGATTAGGTGTCAACATTTTTAAGAAGGTTCATACCCAATTATGTTGAAACTGTTAGAGATATAACTGATATGCTTAAGAAGGGTCATGAAGTTAAATGGATTGTCTCTTACAAACATTCATTTGATCAAATCATGAAAGACAATTCTGAAGCTCCAACCCTGGCCAAACTTGATTATACTAAACCATTCAATATCTTTTTCTTCACCTCTGAAACAACCCTTGCTACTCTTTTAATACAAAAAGATGAAGATTCCCATGACCAACCTATAGCCTTTTTTAGCAAAGTCATGAGAGATGTTGAGCTCAAATTTGACATAATCGAGAAGAAGGCTTATGCCCTAGTCCAAACCTTCAAATAGTTTAGGATGGATGTTTTACATTCAACCATTATAGTCTATGTTCCTAACAGTGTTGCTAAAACTATTCTCACTCAACCAGATACTGATGGGAGGAGAGGTAGATGGATCACCAAAATTTTGGAGTATGATCTAACTACCAAAAGCACAAAGTTAGTAAACAGTCAAGTAATATCTAAGCTTTTAGCTTAATGCAACTATAAAGTGCTAGGCATCAACTCTATTCTAAAAATACCAGGGGAGAATCCACAAGAACCTTCCCAAAATCTGAATGAGGAGAATCCACAAGAACCTTATGAAAATCCTAAAGAAAAGAATCCACAAGAAACTTTACCCTCAGATCAGACTGCTTCTGTACTCATTGATGAGAAATTTCTTTTATCAGATTGGTATTAAGATAATGTAAATTTCATAATTCATTTTGAGTCTCTTGCATCATTTTCCAAAAGTCAATGTAAGACTCCCAAATTGAAAGTAGTCGATGTTGGAAATAATACTAAGAGGGGGGCTGAATAAGCATTATTAGATCAATAATTTATTTTTCAAAACTGATTTGTATACACTACTTCAACTAAGTGAACTATCGTGTATATGCAACTATACTTAAGGAAACCAAAGTATATGCAGAGATCTTTCGATTTACCCAAATTATCATGCATTGAACTTTAACCAATATATAAGGAATTCATTAGACAGTGTAGTAAAAGGAGAATAAAGCATCACACATAAGAAACACAAATGAACACCAAGATATAAGGTGGAAACCCAATGTGGGTGAAAACCACATGTTGCTGTCGTCTCTGTCTTCTTTTAATAAAAAGAAAATCTATTTACAATTTTTGTACTGGTGCGGTCTTATACCAGTACGCAGGCTTCTACCTACAGAAGGCTACAACCTTCTCTCATTCTCCAGTTTATACTAGAATGGAAATACAACCCCCTAGCTCTTGTACTAGCCAATATGTTTACTAGTATGTATGTGCTAACCTACAGAAGGCTACGACCTTCCTTCTTCCTCCAGGGATCATGTTTCATAAATTTTCAAACTGGATTCATCAACAACATCACAAGTGAAATTCAATCATCAAATATATTTGCATCAACCAATCACCTTCATAACCAAATCAACCCATCAATCTGATCATTCAGAATACTGTCACCAGACTACAGTAATCCAGAAACCCAACCAGAACCCAGAATTCTGCAACAACAAACAGCAGCAACTAAAACATATTTTATGAGGTATACGCTACTTTCATGTTTCGAACCTGCGTGTATACGCGCTTTTCTCAAAGCCAACCAGCGTATGCATTTGCAAACATTAGTTCATAATTCTGCAACCATTCCAGACTTCGATTATACCCAGATTGTATCATTTACAGAGTAATATATGTGTCAGTATTCAGATCTCAAATATTCATGAGAAAAAACACATAATGATAGTTCATTTTACACCTTAAGATCCTGATCCATCATTAGATCTAGTTCCTCGTCATCCGCTAAGGTTCATACTTGGTTCAGATCCATCAATGCACGATAACCCAATAACCTGCATACTAGATCTCATACTTCATCAGATATTCGAGACTTGCACACATTGGCCTAACGATCTTCTCCTCCTTTTATATTTTTAGGTCTTTCTTAATACCACGGACCAAAACCACTTAGGACCAATACCTTGGACCACATACCTAGGGTCAATACCTTGGACGAGATACCTTGGACCAATACCATGGATCAAAATACTTTGGACCAAAAACTTAGTTTTCCAAGGTATACGTGCTTTTCCTTTTGTGAAGGTGCGTGTGTATGTATACACGACTTGTATACAGTGAACCCATGTGTATATGTAACTTGGTCAATGGTGAACTTGCATATACCTCTCTTTTTGAAGACTGATCTATAATTCTTTGTTGTTAACCTGCTATACTGTGATCTTTTATTTGAGTGAGTTGCCATGAAGGACAATACATGTATCATAATTCCAACAATCTCCCCCTTTGGACTTGATGGCAACAACCACACCAAGTCACTCTCCCCCTTTGACATCAAGGGCAATGGGTCATGCTCCCCCTTAGGACATGCTAAAATCTCTGATATGCTAAAGTGTACTGATTGAGCTCCCATGATTGAGTCCATGCTCCCCCTGAGCACAAGCAAAGTCTGCAAAGAGATGACTGTATACCAATGACCTTCCTACCATAAATGACTCATACGTACATCCATCTCCCAACCAAGTTGGGATATACCAAATACATGACTGAAATATAGGAGTTATTACATCATCCTTCCCATGATTAGTGGGGGTACAAATTACATCATATGACCAAAAGGGACTCATCAAAATACTACAACAGATAGAGAAAACTTATTACATCATGGGTCTTGATATGACCTTTACATTGGATGATATACATGATATTTATAACAAAGACCAAAAATCTAAACAAGACCATGATAGTTGTCAGCAACTATCATACACTATGTATGATCTGTTCCATAAGCATTTGTGAACAACATCCAAACCATCAACATGTATATGTTTATCAAAATGAATCACCTAAATCAAAACAACTATGCAGATCTGTACTAAGATCTTCTAAGATAATGCAAACAATGTACTATTAGAAGCATATGCTCCCCCTGAAATTGTGCCAGATGTTTACTGTCAGCTTTGATCATTGCATATATCAGAAGAATTATCAAGGCATCATCATCAAACAGATATACATCAAGTTATCAACAACTTATGAGAACCAACATATTTACACATGCCATCAAGAAATTGTAACCATCATCAAACAGAATAGATAATTCACTGAACCATATCAGACCCCTTTCTCCTGTTTCTGGCTCACTATTTTTCCTCAAACCATCATATAAGCGACTGTGCCCACAGAAACTAGCATATGTACGTGACTACACTTCATGAAACTTGTGTATACCAACCTTTCTAAAAAAAAATGGATTTTAACAGTAGGATGATGCAACAACTACTCCTAGCTTATGTTTGAGATATTCAAAAGTCTCTCTGGGCAGTGGTTTGGTGAATATATTAGCAACCTATTCTTTTGAGGGAACATACACCAATTTGACCATTTTTTCAAGCACCTGTTCATGTAGAAAATGATATTTGATGGGTATGTGCTTGGTCTTGGAGTGCATGGCTGGATTCTTTGAAATACTTATGGCACTTGTATTATCACATAGAATGGAGATCAGTGGAGTACATGTGATCTGAATGTCTTGCAAGGTTTGCATCATCCAAATTAGTTGTGTGCAGTAAGATGTAACAGCCACATATTCTGCTTCAGCTGTAGATAATCTAATTGAACTTTTTTTCTTGCTAAACCAAGACACTAACCTGGAACCCATATAGAATGCGCCTCCACTAGTGCGTTTTTTGTCGTCAACACTTCTTGCCCAGTCTACATCTGTATATGCATGAAGTGTAAGATTTGTATCTCTAGGATACCATAAACAAAATTTTTGTGTTCCTTGAAGATATTTGAAAATTCTTTTGATTGCCTGAAGGTGTGATTCCTTTGGATTTGGTTGGAATCTTCCAACTATTCCTACTGCATGCATGATGTCAAGTCGTCTACATGTTAGATAAAGAAGACTGCCAATCATGGATCTATAATTTGGTTGATGTACTACTGTTGATTCATCATTTGAGATGAGACTGAGTCCTATTACCATTGGGGTACATACTGGTGTGGAATCTTCCATGCCGTACTTTTTCAAGATCTGTTTGAGATATTTGGTTTGTGACTTAAAAATACCATCTTTATTTTTTTTCAACTTGTAGGCCAAGAAAATATGTAAGTTCACCAAGCAGGGACATTTCAAATTCTTGCTGCATTACTAAAGCAAAGTTCCGACTCATGGATTCTTCATTGCTACCAAAAATGATATCATCAACATAAACAACAATTATTAGCAATTTATTATTGTGAATCTTTTTATATAGATTGCTATCAGCTGATCCCTTTGAAAAACCTTGTTGGTCAAGATATTTTCAAGACGGTAATACTAGGCCCTTGGAGATTGTTGTAGACCATAGAGAGCCTTTCTGAGTCTGTATACATGTTTTGCATCATTTCCAAGAATGAATCCTTCTGGTTGCTCAATATAGACTTCTTCTTTTAATTCTCTATTAAGAAAGGCAAATTTTACATCCATTTGGTATACTTTGAATTTCATAAAACTAGAAAGAGCAAGAAACATTCTTATGGTTTCAAGTCTAGCAACAGGTGCAAAAGTTTCTTCAAAATCTATACCTTCTTGTCGAGCATATCCTTTACAAACAAGTCTGGCCTTGTTTCTAAAAACTTCTCCATTTTCATTCATCTTGTTTTTGAATATCCATTTAGTTCCTATGATATTCTTATCATGAGGTCTAGGAACTAATTCCCAAGTATTATTTTTTTCAATTTGCTCAAGTTCTTCATTCATGGCCTTGACCCAACATTCATCTTTGCATGCTTCATTTATATTTTGAGGTTCAGTGGAAGATAGTAATGCTAGATAGCTTGAAGCTTCTGTAATAGTTCTTCTTTTTTGCACACCTGCCTCTTTCTGCCCTAAAATTTGATTTTCTGGATGATTTTTCTGAACATACCTGGATGGAGTCTTTTCTTCTACCCTTATCTCTTCTTCTGGTGCTTCATTGATTTCTTCTTTAGAATTAGTGTGATTTGATGTGGGAAGATAATCCTCATCTTCTTCATAATCTTCGGTTTTTATCTGTTTTGGATTTTTTCATGATTCATCAACCACAACATCAATATTTTCAATAATTTTCCCAAGTATTTTATTATAACATTGATATCCTTTACTTCTGGAAGAGTAACCAAGAAGAATACCTTCATCTTCTCTGGGTTCAAACTTACCAAGTTTTTCATAAGTCCTTTTGACGTAACATTTGCTTCCAAAAAATTTGAAGTATTTTACAGTAGGAGTCTTACCATACCAAAGTTCATGTAGAGTTTGAGTGTTGTTTACCCGAACATTTTCTTGGTTGAGAATAGTGACGGCCGTGAATGCAGCTTCACCCCAGAAGGTTCCAGGAGTTCCAAATTCATCTAGCATATCTCAATCCATTTGTTGAATAGTTTTGTTCATTCTTTCTACCACTCCATTTTGCTGAGGAGTCCTTGCAGTGGAGAACTGCCTTTTTATTCCATGTTATTCACAAAAATCAAAGAACTCATCCGAGGTAAATTCCCCTCCTTGATCAGATCTGAGGCATTTGATTTTGCGATCTGATTCATTTTCAACCAAAGCTTTGAAGGCTTTGAATTTTTCAAATGCTTCATCTTTATGCTTTAGAAGACCTATCCAACACATTCTGGAAAAATCATCAATGAACAATATAAAGTATTCTTCTCCATGAGGTGACTTTTTCCTTGATGGTCCACATAAATCAGTATGAACAAGTTCAAGAGGTTTACTAGCTGATCCTTCCTTTTCAGGGAAGTGCGATCTAGTTTTCTTACCAAATTGACATGATTTTCATATTGTATTTTCAAAAATGCTAATATCAGGAAGATCACGAACAACCTGGAATCTGCATGCCTTTCTTATTTGACAAAAGCTTAGATGCCCCAATCTTCTGTGCCATAGCCAATTTTCATCATTTTTGTTTACATAGCACTAATGTTGTCCTCCCTTGAGTATGTATAAGTTGTTTGGAGTTCTTGTACCTTTCATCACGGTTTCTCCTGTACCAAGCTCATGAACAACACATCCGTTTGATCGAAATACTACTTCATTTCCTTGATCACACATTTGACTGACACCCAACAGGTGATGCTTTAGACCATCAACATACATAAATTCCTAGCTTTAACCTTTTCTTTTAAGAAAACAAATCCTTTACCTTTTATGATAGCAGGAGTGTCATTTCCAAATGAGACATTCTTTTCCTTTTCTAAGGCATTATATGAGTGAAGTTTTTCTTTGTCACCTGTCATGTGTTTTGAGCATCCACTATCGATGTACCACTGATTTTCTTATCCTTCTGCATACAAGGCTATGCCACATATTTTTGTTTGTGGTTCTTTCTTTCTCCATATTTTCGCTGTTAATGGAGTTTTCTCCTTTTGAGATATTTCCCAAAATTTACTCCTGCATTCAGATTCTTCATGATCGAAGTTGTTACAGATTCAGAATTCTATTTCATTTTCAAAAAGAGAAAAGTTATTGTAGGACCTTTCCTTGATCCATGTCACATTCCTTTGATTTCGTGCTTCTCTAGTCATGATGGTCTTGTAAGCAACACATTGAGCAGCTTTGTGTCCAAAGTTATGACATGAAAAACATTGGCCATTAAAGAAGTTCCTGCGATTATTGAATCGGCTGACCTGGTGATTGTAGTTTCTATTTATATTCATCTTTGAAGCAAATTGAGTGTTATTTGCTTGAGGTTGGTTGTGTCTTCTATTCATCCTTGAAGTAAATTGAGCCTGATTTACCTGGTGATCTGCTTTATGCCTTTGTTGATGATTGTCAAGCTGTTCACTACTGTTTGCTACATCAAGATATCTTTTAGTGGAGGTTGACGGCTTTGTGATTGAGATGCTTCTTCAGTATATCCAAGACCTATCTTTATCAGAGGAGAATGTTACACTTTGATAATTTCATTTAAGGATTTTGATCCTTTAGCAAATCTAAGATTGAGAGCTTTTGTTTTCTCAAGATCCTTTCTTAGACCCACAATTTCACATTCTAGTTTTTCATTGTGTTTTTCTCTTTGAGCAAGTTGGTATGTCAAGGTATCTATAATCATATTCTTTTCTTCTAAATAGATTTTGAGTTTAGAGATTTCTTCATAAAGGTCATCTTCATCTAAAGCATCCAAAAAATTATCATCTTCATAAGCCATCAGAATTCTATAGTCATTACTATTTTCATCTTCATCACTATGTGATAAACCATCACTATCTTCATGAGTATAGTAGATCCTTTTACTTACACTTTGTTTTCTATTCCATTTTGAAGATTAGTTCCCTTTATCATATTTATCTTTATGAGGACATTCAGCAGCATAATGACTAACTCTACCACATGCAAAACATTTGAAAGGTAGTTTACCTCTGAAGCTTCCAGAACCCTGTTGAAGCTTCTTGACAAAGTTTACTTCATCTTCTTCTTCTGAAATATGTCCTAATTCATTGAGTTCTTCTTTTCTTTTTGCTAAAGCTTTAAATGCGACTTCTCTCATATTTGATGGGCCTCCTTTTCTCATCTCAAAGGTAGTTAAGGTTCTATGAAGCTGTGTCATAGTAATAGTCTGTAGATCCTATTTTTCTTCTATGGCAGATACTTTTGATTCAAATCTAACAGACAAGGATTTAAAACATTCTCAACTAAGGTAACTTCCTTTATCTCTTCACCCAGATTCTTCATGCAATTAACAACCTCATCTATACGTAAGAAGTAACTAACTATACTTTCATCATTGCACATCTTAAGAGTTTCATATTGAATTCAGAGAGTTTGCAGTTTAGCACGTTTTACCTGAGAGTCTCCTTCATAGCTTAGAATGATTTTGTCCCATATTTCTTTGGCTAATTCGAGCTGCATAACTTTGACAAACTCTGATTGTGAAAGACTTCCCAATAATGTATTGACAACCTTGGCATTGGTTTCATATTGCTTTTTACCTACCGTATCTATAGGAATTGCTAATGGAAATGTATATCCTCCTTCCATGATTTCCTAGACATTTGTTCCAAGTGATTGAATATAGGCTATGGTTCTTATATTCCAATAGACAAAGTTTCTCCCATCAAAGATTGGTGGTCTGATGGATCCCCCACTTTCTTGATTACTCATGATGATGGATCTTCCTTCAAGCGATCAAGATTCTTCGGAAGAACTTGGCTCTGATACCAATTTTTGGAAATAATATTGAGAGGGGGTGTGAATTAGTTTTATCATATCAATAATTTAATTTTCAAAACTGATTTTTATACACTACTTCAGCTAAGCAAACTAGTATGTATATGTAATTGTAGTTAAGGCAACTAGCGTATATGCAGAGATCTTTTGATTTACCCAAATTATCATGCATTGAACTTTAACTAGTATATCAAGAATTCATTAGACAGTGTAATAAAATCAGAATAAATCATCAAAGATAAGAAACACACATGAACACCAAGATATAAGGTGGAAGCCCAATGTGGGTGAAAACCACCTATTGCTATCGCTATGTCTTCTTTTAATAATAAGAAAAACTGTTTACAATTTTTCTACTGGTGCAGTCTTATACTAGTATACAGGCTTCTACTTTCAGAAGGCTAAACCCTTCTCTCATTCTTCAGCTTCAACTGGAAGGGAGCTACAACCCCTTAGCTCTTGTACTAGCCGATATGTTTACTAGTACGTAGGTGCTGACCTGCGGAAGGTTACAACCTTCCTTCTTCCTCCAGGGACCATGTTTCATAAATATTCAGACTAGATCCATCAACAACATCACAAGTGTAATTCAATCATCAAATATATCTACATCAACCAATTATCTTCATAACCAAATCAACCCATCAATCTGATCATTCAGAATATTGTCACCAGACTACAGTAATCCATAAACCAAACCAGAACCCAAAACTGTGCAATAGCAAACAACAGCAACTAAAACATATTTTATGAGGTATACGCTAATTTCATGTGTCGAACCTGTGTGTATACGTGCTTTTCTCAAAGTAAACCAGCGTATATATCTCCAAACATTAGTTCATAATTCTGTAGCTATTCCAGACTTCAGTTATACCTAGATTATATCATTTACAGAATAATATATGCGTCAGTATTTAGATCTAGAATATTCGTGAGCAAAAACACATAATGATAGTTCATTTTACCCCTTAAGATCTCGATCCATCATTAGATCTAGTTCCTCATCATTTGCTAAGGTTCATCCTTGGTTCAGATCCAGCAATGCACCATAACCCAGTAACCTGCATACTAGATCTCATACTTCATCAGATATTCGATACTTGCACACATTGGCCTAATGATATTCTCCTCCTTTTATAGTTTTAGGTCTTTCTCAATACCATGGACCAAAACCACTTAGGACCAATACCTTGGACCAAATACCTAGGGTTAATACCTCGGACTAGATACCTTGGACCAATACCATGGATCAAAATACCATGGACCAAATACTTTGGACCAAAAACTTAGTTTTCCAAGGTATATGCGCTTTTCCTTTTGTGAAGGTGTGTGTGTATGTATACGCAACTTTTATACAGTGAATCCGTGTGTATGCATGACTTGGTCAACGGTGAAACTGCGCATACCTCTCTTTGTGAAGACTGATCTGTAATTCTTCGTTGTTAACCTGCTATATTGTGATCTTTTATTTGAGTGAGTTTCCATCAAGGAAAATACCGGTATCATAATTCCAGTAGTTGAGTACTTTATCATAAATGAAAATCTATATCGGAAGGACCTAATAGCCTTAGAGGCGTTGGGCCCAGAAATGCACCCAAAACACTCCCAAAGTCTCCAAAGTTTGCTTAAAATCATGCCAAAGGTTCCAAGTATGCCCCAAAAGTCTTCAAAATCCTCTTAAGGATCATTCAAATTCAAAACCGTCAAATGCCAAGAGCCCTTGGAAGGGCGGACATACACTATCAGGGGGGAGAAAAACTCCAAAATAGTGAAAAACTATTATCCTAGGCTTAAAACTGAGAAGGCACAATAGTTGTTAGATCTTGCTGATCAACGGCCCAGATCTAAGTGGCAAATCACATCAGTGGATCTGATCGGCACAGCTGGGCAGTGGCAATTGGTGTAAGACACCACTGATCAACGATCTCCGATTATCAGATCGGCAGGTCGCATTGGCGGCGGCCATCAGAGGCAGTCAGAGTAGAGTCGCGATGAGATCAAGCTGAGTGATACGTCGATCACTAATATCGGTGATATCATTATCGGCATGGAGTATATGCCATGTTATATGAAGGACCCGGGGAGTGAGAAACGTGCGATTGTGATTTATTGCATCACTTTATCGCATTGAAGAAACCTTAAGGGGCGGGGCCTTTACACACATATGGGTGCGACCCGATTAACCGAACCTGATGGCATGCTAGTGAATATTGCATAATATTTCAAGTTCATAGGAAAGGCTGGTTTTAATGTAGTTGTGTGTATTTTCGTTGTTTAAACGAAATACAAAGAAGCCTTGGCCAGCGCCGATAGTAATGAAGGTGAAATATATATTATTTGAAGTCTGCCAAAGGAAATTTTCCCATATTTTCAGTGTTTTTCAATCATATTTCGAAATACAAAGGAACAAAGGGATCAGGCCACTTGTGATGGGAAACAACAACCTGAAGGGTGGACCTGATAGAGGAATAAGTCATTTTTGAGGACTTTTGAAGTCCAAAAAGGATAGAGAGGGGTGGGATTTCTCAGTGTTTCTATGTTTTCTGTTTAAAATAGAAATATTCTTTATTTTCAACAGAGGTTGACAATAGGGCAATGCTATTCTATTTTAATAGAAAGCATGCATTGTTAAACCATTTAAAGGGCCATAGCATGCACAGCTCGTCCCCAAACCGACATGGAGGATGAGAAGCAGCACAGCACATCAATAGCCCAGTGCAGCTCATCAAACAAACATCATGGAGCATCCCTGGCATGAGACAACTCCCATATAGCACATCAAACTACATAAAGGTGGTTATTCCTCTATCAGAAGGTGAAAGCCTCCGAGCCATGCTTGCCCATAGAGGGACTCAAACAGTTAAGGGACAGATCAGACAAGATTAAGACTCCAAACCTCCTAGAGCTCAATAGCATTGTAAACAGGCTATAAATAGCTGAAAGAAAGATGTAATACGTGTTCAACTTCTGGAGACTATTGAGACTTTGCTACTCAAGCTTCTCATCTACATTCATTAGTAATAAAAGCTTTTTTTGCTATTATATGTTTAATGTCCTTTTCTCTTCTGTTCTAAGCTTGCACTTGAATAGGTTGTTCATGTTTCTTTTGTGTCTAATTCCAGATAACTGTCATCTTATCTCCGTGTTGATGTGTTAGATTTGCAAGCTTCTTTACTGCCTATAGCTATCCATTCATATGTGGTCATATATGCATTTGCTGGTACAACTCATATTCTCTTTTGCTGCTTGTAGCTAGCCATTCATTTACGTTTTTGCATGCATCTATCGGTATGGTCAGTATTCTCCATCCATTCATTGAATCTACAAATTATTGAGCATTAGTGTTCTAAAGCCTTGTAAGTTGAGGGTGTTCATGTATGTCTTGAGTAAAACATAGTTGAAATGGTTATCTGGCTTGATCCAAACAATCATTTATTCCAATAGTTCAGAGAAAAATATTGAAGATTATATGTTACCAGGCATCTTTGAGCTGCAACCTAGGAGAGTTTCCTGGAGTGATAACATAATTGGTATCGTCGTCGGGGAGAGGAAACTGAAGCTCAACATCCCTGGGAGATGACACAGATCTAGCTTTGATGATGGACAAAGTCTAGGAACTTTTCGGTTGTAATCATCTATCTGGCAACTCTACTGAAGGACAAACCTCTTGGCGACTCAACTTCATAGTTCTGGCTTAGTTTTTCAGGCGTACTTTGAGAAATCCTCAAAAGCCACAAGCTGACCTAGTACCTGACCCTGAAAAAATCATCAAAGAAAGAAAGGTATTGCAGAAAGGAGCATCAGGTTTAGGTAAACCTAAACAATCCCCTATATCTCTTCAAGAAAGGCCTGTAATAGAACAAATATATGTTGAGAGTATAGCTTCTAATACTAGCAGTGAAGAAAACTCTTAGAAATTAATAAAGTTCCTTATTCTTTAGGTTTTCCTTTTGTTGTATGCCCAAACGAAACCTCACCTCCTATCCATCCTACTCATTCAATCCTATCAACCACTCCTCAGCCCTCTATCATTCAGACTACCAATACTCTTTTAGCAACCACAACTATGGCAGGTCCACAAGCACCCACCAAAATGGAAATAATCATAGTTGCTAGGTATGGACCTCTAATACTTCCCACTCCTTTGAATGATATGCCTGCTAGAGAATATCAAAAGTATATGCCTATGTTCACTGAAGCTGAAGGTGTTTCAGCTGAAGAACATCTTGAGTCATTCTATAGCTATGCTGATAACCTGGACATTAGTGAAGATGATGTTTGGATGAGAGTCTTTTTCCAAAGCCTAGATGGAGAGGCTAGAAAATGGTTCAGGGAATTTACCCCATTATCTATAGTAGATATTGAGGCCTTAGATGATGCATTCCTAAAGAATTGGGGGGACAAGAAGGATCTCCTTTACTACCACACTGAGTTTGGGAACTTAAAGAGGGAAAATGGTGAGCTTCTACCTAATTTTCATAAGAGATTTAACCACATGTATAGCAAGATACCAGTTGAAGTGAAACCCACCACTACCTCTGCTAGACTCATCTATGCCAGTGCCTTTGATTCTGGCTTCAATTTACTATTGAGGGAGAGGGGATGTGCTTCTTTGGATGATATGCAAGATGCAACCCTGGAAGTAGAGTCAAACATCATGGCTTCAGAAAATCTCAAAGGTAATGCTGATAGAAGGAGACAGAGGGGCGAGCCTTCATCATCTTCAGATCCCAAGATCAATAAAATGGCCAATATGATAGAGTCATTAGCCTCTAAAGTTTCCAAATTAAAGGTTGAACAGTATTTTAGGAAAAGAAGGGTTCCTAATACCTTTGCTCCTCCAAATCCAAATCCATATAGAAGACCTAATGAGCAGTTCCAGATTTTGCAAAGAAGTAAAGAGGCCAATGAAGACCAAAGGGTGAAGGTCCCTTTTCATAATGCAGTCATGGATGAAGAGCAGCTGGAAGAAGATGATGAGATCCATGGTATGGAAGCCAAAGGAAGTGCCACCTTTTTAACCAAAGTTTCCTATGAGAAGTCATTATTTAATGACCAGATCAGCCAAGAATGGGATGGTGAAGTTGTTATACAAACTGAAGATCAGCAAAGATATAATCTAAGGTTGGAGATGAATAATGTCAAGAAGACTCCTGCTCATAAAGTTAATGTCCCTGTAGAATAACAAGCTAATAAGCAGAAGTAATCAGCAGTTGATCCTATTATCCTCAAAACTCCATCCATAGAGGTAAGAGGCCTTGACAAGTCCCCTTATTCTTTCAGTTTTCAATCATAAATTCAGAAGCTAAGAATACCTATGCCTCTGATTGAACTAGTGAAGAATGAGTCCTTCAAAAAATCCATCCTTGAGTCTCTTGAGCCTAAAGCCATCCAAGCCTCCACTGACTATGTAAATTTGTAAGATGACCAACTAGCTATTATTCTCAGCCCAATGATTGAAAATTGTGAAGACAACTCCCCATCATTCTTCATCTCTCTGCCTATTCATGATAAAATCCTTCACAATTGCCTTCTGGACACTGGAACCAGCCATAATCTAATGCCCAACGTTGTCATGGATAAATTGGGTCTTGACATTACCAAGCCTTACGATGACCTGTTTTCTTTTGACTCTAGAAAAGTGGAATGTCTGGGATTAATCAAAGATCTAGCCATCACATTGTCTCAGTTACCCATGAAAAGCATGATGATGGATATTGTGGTAGTAGATGTCCCCCCCCAAGTTTGGCATGTTACTTTCTAGAGGCTGGATCAAGAGATTAGGTGGAACATTACAAAATGATCTATCTTATGCTATTGTCCCAGGTTTTGGAGGTGAAAGTAGGAGGTTATACAAAGAAGCACAGTGGGCTTATATAATCAGTGATGAAAGGAATCCCACCACTCATCCCATCTATGCTGTTGATACTAATTTTGGAGCTTGTTTTCTTCAGATTGAAGAATATCAGTTGGCCTCTACTCAACTTAAAAAACCAGTTTTCTAGATCACAGAGGAAGAAAGCCCATAGATTTGGGACATGTTCTTTGATAGGGCTTACTCTAAGGAAGCTGCAGGAATAGGAGAAGTCCTTGTGTCCCCCAGATAAGAATGCATTGATTCATCTTTTATATTAACTTTTCAGATCACAAATGACATAGTAGAGTATGCCGCAAACCTTATCATTCAGTAAGTGTACAAAACCTTCCAAGAAAAACATCTAAGGCTGAAAACATACAGAGATGAGGTGAAATATAGACCATCTCTCCCTGATAATGTAAAATGCTGGAAATTTTTTGAAATAGATGATCAAATCAATATGCTTTTGCATGTCTTTGATGATTTTGCTGATATACACATTGACCAAGATAGAGAAACCTTTGATAGAAAGGTAAAAAGGGTCAATTTTCAGTTTGGTGACTATTTTCTCAAAAGGGATGCATCAAATGAAGGCTATTTTTTGATGGCCCAGTCAATGGGCTGTTCTTCAAACTTTATTTCAGTTAAGGCTTTCAAGCCTTCGTATTGTAAATATGTTGCTTTCAAGTTTTATTTCATGCTAAATAGACTCCATGCCCAATGCAACACTAGGAGGAAGATTTGATCTTATTTTTTACAAGAAAGTTATTGTTCTGTAGTTCTTGAAACCTCACAGGGAGGATATCATCCCCAAAAGGAGCCAATGTTAGCCTTGGAGGAATTTGGCCCATAAATGCACCCAAGACACTCACAAAGTCTCCAAAGTTTACTTAAAATCATGCCAAATGACCTAAGTATGCCCCGAAAGTCTTCAAAATCCTCTTAAGGATCATTGAAAGTCAAAACTGTTACGTTCCAAGAGCCCTTGGAAGGGCGGAAATACACTATCAGGTGAGAAAAACACTCCAAAACAGTGAAAAACTATTATCACAGGCTTAAAACTGAGAAGGCATAACAGTTGTTAGTTCTGGCCAATCAACGGCCCAGATCTAAGCGGTAAATCGCATCGGCCGATCTGATCAGCACAGTCGGGCAGTGGCAATCGGTGCAAGACACTGCCGATCAGTGATTTCTGATGATGTGATCGGTAGGTCGCATCATCGGTGGCCATAGGAGGCAGTAGGAGTAGAGTCGCGATGATATCGGGCCGAGCAATATGCCGATGACTGATATCAGTGATATCGCTATCCATGGGGAGCATATGGCATGTTATATGAGTGAGCATCGCGCGATTCCGATTTATCACATCACTTTATCGCATCGGAGAAACCTTAAGGGGCGGGGCCTTTACACACATATGGGTGCGACCCGATTAACCAGACCCGATGACATTCCAGTTAGTATTGCATAATATTTCAAGTCCACGATAAAGGCCAGTTTTAATGTTGTTGTGTGTTTTTTCGTTGTTTAAACGAAATACAAAGGAGCCTTGACAGTGCCGATAGCGATGAATCCCAGACCCGAAAGGGTCCAGGAAGTGAAATATATATTATTTGAAGTCTTCCAAAGGAAAGTTTCTCATATTTTAAGTGTTTTTCAATGATATTTCGAAATACAAAGGAACAAAGGGACCAAGCCACTTGCAATGGGCAACAACAACCTAAAGGGCAGACCCGATAGAGGAATAAATCATTTTTGAGGACCTTTTAAGATCGAAAAGGACAAAGAGGGGCAGGATTTCTTAGTGTTGTTGTGTTTTCTGTTTAAAACAGAAATATTCATTATTTTCAACAGAGGTCCACAATAGGGCAGTGCTATTCTAGTTTAACAGAAAGCATGCATTGTTAAACCATTAAAAAGGCCACAACACATGTGGCTCCTCCCAAAACCGACATACAGGCCGAGAAGTAGAATAGTACATCAATAGCCCAACGTAGCTCATCAAACAAACATAATGGAACATCTCTAGCATGAGACATCTCCAAGACAGCACATCAAACTACCTGCAGGTGGTTATTCCTCTGTCAGAAGGTGAAAACCTCCGAGCCATGCTTGCCCATAGAGGGAATCAAACAGTCATGGGACAAATTAGGTAATATTAGGACTCTGAGCCTCTTAGAGATCAGGAGCATTGTAAACAGGCTATAAATAGCTGAAATTGATATGTAATACGAGTTCAACTTTTGGAGACTATTGAGACTTTGCTACTCAAGCTTCTCATCTACATTCACTAGTAATACAAGCTTATTTTGCTATTATATGTTCAATGTTCATTTCTCTTCTGCTCAGAGCTTGCAATTGAATACGTTGTTCATGTTTCTTTTGTGTCTAATTCCAGATAACTGTCATCTTATCTCTATGTTGATGAATTAGATTTTCAAGCTTCTATACTACCTATAGCTAGCCATTCATATGTGGTCATATATGCATCTGTCGGTACAGTGAGTATTCTCTTTGCTGCCTATAGCTAGCCATTCATTTATGTTTATGTATTCATCTACTGGTATGGTTAGTATTCTCCATCCATTCATTGAATCTACAAATTGTTGAGCATTAGTGGTCTAAAGCCTGGTAAGCTGAGGGTGTTCATGCATGTCTTGAGTAAAACATAGTTGGAATGGTTATTTGGCTTGATCCAAACCATGATTTATTGCAATAGTTCAGAGAACAATATTGAGATATATGTTACCAAGCATCTCTGAGCTGCAACCTAGGAGAGTTTCCTAGAGTGATAACAGGTCCCACTCAATATCTTGCTATTATGTTTAACAGAATCAAAGACTAAAGGGATCATTGATCAGTTTCATACAGGATTTTGTGGAGGACATTATGCTTAGAGAGCAACAACTTATAAGATATTATGGGAAGGATTCTACTGGCCAACGTTGTTCTTACAAGTAGGAGCAAAGGTCAGAAGTTGTGTCCCTTGTAAGATGTTTGTTGGTAAGCAAAAACCAACAACTCTTCCACTGATCCCAACAATAGTTTCAACACCTTTTCTCCAATGGGGATTAGATTTTATTGGATATATTCATCCTACTTCAAGCAATCGGCATAGTTGGATCCTCACTGCAATAGATTACTTTACTAAATGGGTGGAAGCAATTCTAGTAAGAAATGTTACTAACTCAGTAGTGATGAAATTCATTGAGGAAAACATTTTGTCTAGGTTTGGTTGCCCGATCTAGATTGTTACTAATAATGCCACAACATTTTCCAGTGTTAAAATGATAAAGTCTTTCCAGAAATATCATATTCTGTTACATCATTAAGCTCCATATTATCCTCAAGGTAATTGTCTTGCAGAATCATCCCATAAAAGTCTGGTAAAGGTTATCAGAAAAACTTTAGCAGATAATAAAAAGAGCTGGGACACTCATCTAATTTATGAAGTCTGGGAAAATAGGATTACTCCAAAGGGATCAACTGGAAAAATTCCCTTTCAGTTAGTTTATGAAAAAGATGCAATTTTCCCTACCAATTTGGCCTTGCCTATTTTAAAGATTTCGTAGGATTCAATTGATGAACCTGATGATTTTTGAACGAGGATAAATCAATTCATTGAAGTTAATGAGAACAGAGATGAAGTTAAATACAAACTAAAAAGTATCAGAATAAGAAGAATAGCCTTTTGGACAAAAGAGCCAGGGAAAGGGACTTCAAGGAGGGTGATCTAGTTCTAACATGGGATTCCAAAAGAGAAGACAAAGGAAAACATGTCAAGTTTGACAACCTATGGTTTGGACCTCTAGCTGTTGCTAAAGTAAAGGGTGACAACACTTTTGTGCTACAAAATATTGAGGGACTATATTCCATTTATCTTGTTAATGGGAGGTTTATCAAACATTATATTCAATACTGAGAAGTTGAAGTAGATTTCATTACTACAATTGTAAAAAGTTTGGTTTATTTTACTTTTCAAACTATCAGTGTGAGTTTTTCACAGAAAATACTCCATAGCCTGAGGAGAAGACACATGGATCTGCAGGTTCTCTACATTATACATGAGAGAGCAGTCCCCAGTTGGGCCGATGTTGTAACATCCTTTTTTTTATAAGTTATTTATTAGATAATAATAATAATAAAAAAAAAAATTAAAATGCTATACAAAAAATGATAAGTTAGGATATGGACCAAAAACAAGATGGAAAATAAAAATGTTAGAAGTGATTATTATTGCAAGTCCATATCAAATAAAATGGTAGGGTAGTTTCTCTAGAAAAGGAAGGAAAAATGAAAATGATAGATAAGCAATAACAGAAAAGTATTTCCTTTAGAAAATAAATTAAGGTTGCTAGCTCAAATGCACCTTTAAAAATTTCCTTTTTACTAATCATGATTAAGTTCTTTAATTATGATTAATTGTTGTAATAAAGCTTGATGACTTTATAAAATAAGGGAAAAATGACAATTTTTTCGTATTGGAGGAAACAAAAAAACAACACATCGGTCATCGATAACCAACGCGCTCTTTTAAACTGAGATCCTTCACTCTGCCCGGATCAACAATGGAGGAAGCCTTTCGGCCCACCCTTGGTCGTTTCCCATTAACATGAAGTGGGGGGTTCGAAAACAAGTTTTCATGGCTTCCACTTTTTGAAACGTGGCACCTCCAAAATCTTTTAGACCCCCAAGGCCTGAAACCACAAACCATTGTGACCCCCCCCGGCTGAAATCCACTTTTGATTTTCTTCCATCTGACCATTGATTTCTCCTGCACTTTGTCCATCCATTATCCTCAATCCAATAATGAACCTCCACGTCATCCATCCATTTTGACTTACCCATTCACCACCCGCCACGTTATAATATCATTGCCCATACACTACAAAGTCGTTGTTGTGCCTGATTATCTATTTAAACAGTCGTTAATAATTAATTTTCATTTCCCCTACAAATTGAATGCTTACGGTTAGATCTAAACAGTTAATTGAGCCCAATTGAACCTATAATTCCTCCATGGCTCCAATCTTCGCCACCTTTTGCTTCCATCCATAAACCAAAAGCACCATTTTGTCACTCTGTGTATTTTCTCCACTATTATCAATTTTAGGTTAAAAGAAGCTTCTAAATTTCCCTTGTGGTAGTGATGGATCCTAAAGTAAAGATACAGAAGACTACCGAAGAAAGGAATTCCTCCACAGTATCCCTTGATCTGGATCACATGCCACTTGTAGACTCCCTTTTCAAGATCAATGTCTATGAATGTGAATTTGATTTCTATGAATTACATTCATGGTTAAAACTGAAATATACTGATCAGGAGGATTCCATTTGCTTCTAGGAGACTCTTCTGCCATTTTTTTTCTTTTCCTAAGATCCATCAATTCCATGATCTAATATCTTGGTGTCAAGCCAGGTATGACCCTGTGTAAAGAACATTATTGACTCAGGATGGAAAAATCCTCATTGCCATCACTGCTCAGAGCATAAACCGGATGCTAATGATACCTCCATCTAACTCCCTTATCCATTTCTCACTTTCATCTATCATGGACTGCTACAATAAACTCACATTCCCATAGAGAGCTCTTATATTTGATCTTTTCCTACAAAAAGATATAGAATTTCCTAATAGAAATCCTTCATATTCATCGTCCATGTTCCCTAAAGCTACTAGGCACATTATCTCTCTATTATCATACCTCCTAGTTTATCAAAATGACCAAGCTGTTGATGAAACCATCCTTGGATTCTTTTCTATCTTTTAGTAAAGAATATCAACTTGGCTTCACGTATAATTATAGCCACTTTCAGGCTGATAATATACGTGAAGAGTTTATGAATTTGACCACACAAGGAGTATTCAGGTACAGTTTAGTTATAATTCATCTAGTTTTGTTTCAACAAGGAGATCTATTTCCTATTCAGCTCAGTAGACAAGATGATCAAGGAATGAATCAATCAGTGATTCACTAGACAGAGCTAGTAAGAGCAGGATCATTAAATTTTACGTTGTCCCAGTTCATTGATTCCTTCATACATCTAGTTCTCCAATTACTCAATAGCCAAGCAGAGCCCAAAATTCGAGAAGAAAATAGAAAGAGAGTACACCTATCAGAGCAAACGAATACTGGTGACTGGTACCTATACCAAAATTACACTGTGATTAAGATCTATGGTAGTGAGTTGACTCCATACAAACTTCCTAACTATGTGCTAATGAGAATATTCTCACTGGAATACATCAAGAAAATGATAAATATGAATGAAGTCCATTTTGTCTCATGGAAGAATAAATCACAATTTAAACTCAAAGCCAAAGTAGGGAGTTTCATCTGTAACTCTAGGTCTGCACGTATAGAAGCAGACAGATTGCTAAAGAACATGAACCTCCAGCGAAGCTTCACTTGGTCTTATGATCCTTTGGGGTTTATTTCATCTCTTAGAGTGCAGTTGAAGGTAACACCTTACAACCATACTCCCAGGCCAGAATTGGAGAAGTTCATGAACCAGGAGCAATGGTCGAAAGGTACTCTCACAGAAGCTGATGAACAGGTTATATAAACTCCTCAGACAAAGAATCCAGCTACACAGAGCACTTAGCATAAAAGAGGCATAGAAGAAACTCGGTCAGCTACAAAATTAGTTAAAGAGTACTATATCTTGCAAAAGAAGTTGAAAACTGGGATGTCAATGTCATCAGGAAGCAAGCCACCAGAGATAATTGATCTTGGAGAATTGGAAGATGTTTCATTAGCAGGGACCACTGATCCCAAGCCTCCCTCTACTTCTTCAACTCCTTCTTCAACTGAACCTATGGAGATTATCCAATCAATTAAGACCAACTCAACAGGGGATACTAATATATTCTCAACATTTTTGGAAATCAAGCAAAAGAATGAAAGTCGTAAATCTCAAGTTTACAGTCAGTTTTGGAAACATACATCCACTTCTAAACATAGACTTCTCTCTGCCTTCAACAGTGAAAGAGGAAGCATGCAAATGGAATTTTTGCAGGCTCAAATTCCATTTCTTAAATCCACAACGGACTACAAGAAGACCATCTTCTCATTTGATGTAAATCATATACATCCCATTGATCAAATGGATTTGCATAAGCAAACATGTGATATGCTATTTTCAACAATGACCACAACTACCATGTCCCTTTCCAAGCTTAGAATTCATTTCTCTAATGTACAATCACAACTTAATATTGAAAATATATCATCCTTATCTAAGGATAAAAAATTAAAATATTTAAAGGATATCATTATCAACATTGGATATGATCCCCATGAATGTAAATAAATTGAAGAAATACTGCAAAAGAAGAATTTTGAGATTACATCCTTGAAGAAAAAGTTGAAACTACCTTCAACTGAGGATCCATAGACTAAATAAATGGCAGAAAATGAACAACACAGGGAGGAGATGTTAAAGCTCATTATTGAGAAAAACATACAGATAAAAAAAATGGAGGAGATAGAACAACTGCTCAAGGAAAAAGAGACAACACACCTTGTTGTGACCTTAGTGACAACAATTCCAATGATAGGTGCAGATTTAAGTTCATCTCCTACCGGCATTTCTTTCTCTTCAGCAGCAGGTGAAACAACAAGGTTATCACATGAGCTACAAGCACAGAAAACAAAATGAGAGATTACTCTAGAAGTTCCAAGCTCTAGAGTCACTAAAGGTAAAAAATGATACCTTGTATGTAGAAGAAATGCAGAAGTCACATAGGTTAGAGCTCAAGGTTAAACAGTTAGAAAGCAATACTCTAATGGCAGACACTTTGGCCCAAGCCAAAGAAGATATCTGTATAGATTACAAAATTATGACCATCCATACAAATCATTTTTGAACAGCAAGAAATAATTGTTAAATCCAGAGCAGAGATAGAGACCTAGAAGGTAGCATTGGGCACAAAACCCAAAGAAGCATTAGGAATGATCACGGTAGTGAATTCTAAGACTAGGCAGCAGTTATAAGAGATGAATATTCTAGATAGAATAGCTACTATTTTGGAAATAAAGAAATTCCAAGTGAAGAAGAATATCTTAACTTAGCTAAAAACAAAGTGTGATGCTTTGAACACTACTGTCAAGAGGTTTCACTCTAAATTCAGTATATTACATAAGAAAGGTTTAGCAAATATAGTATCATCAAATGATTAGCTAGTAAAATTGGAGGATTATTGTGAAAGGATTTATACCATTGCAACAAACAATAGTCAATTTGCAGGGATAAAAATGCAGATTCATGGCAAGGAGTTTATGGAAGCTTTAAGATTAGATCTCTCCATTAAATATGAAATTGGTCTTCTTTTTCTAAACAAACCCAATTTTGACAGATATACTGAAGTCGATGAGATACTTAGAAGAATGGTAAATCTAGAGATACCTAGTGAGAAATGGTGGGATCGATTGTGTGAAACAATTGATTAACTTTTCATTCCAAGAAGAAGACAACAACAACATATTTTGAAGGAACGGTCATCAACAACTTCCTATCTAATAGGGACACATCATGCAACAATTTTTCTTTTCCTATCTTCTTTCAAGCTATCTTGTAATTAGTTTAGGATATTTTTTTTAGAACTTGTATAGATAACTCTCTTCTATCAGTTATTAAAGATGGTACCTTTCATCAACAATTTTGTAAGGACCATTGATGTACAAGCTATTTCTAGATCACTGATAATAAACCAAAGGATTCTAAATTTTGTCTCATACAATTTCGTTTTCTTCTGTAAGTTTTTAATGTGTTTCATTCATTTTGCTTATTCTACATGTGTTTATGTTTTATAGAGATATCAAGTGATAATAAATGTGTTACAGTTATTCTTAAAATTCCTTTCTAGAGTTATTATCATAAAGAGACTCAGATATTGGACTGTCTATCTAAAAAGCTCCCTCTAAATAATAAAATTGTCAGCATCTTATGTAATCTTAAGCATAGTTTGTTTAACTTTTGAACATTTGACAAAGGTTTTCTCACTTATGATAATTTATCTTTCTGTCTGAAATCTAAATTAATCATACCTCCTTAATATTCTCTCTAAACACCTTACAAATTAAAATCATTGTGTGAATTCAAATAACATCCTTTTGATTATCTATTAGTACAATCTAAAAGAGTTAATACATCATTCATACAGTTTGTTCTATGTATTGGTCCTCCATAAAAACCAAAACGAAAACCCCTAAAA
This sequence comes from Pinus tabuliformis, assembly GCA_031772625.1. Classification (NCBI taxonomy): domain Eukaryota; kingdom Viridiplantae; phylum Streptophyta; class Pinopsida; order Pinales; family Pinaceae; genus Pinus; species Pinus tabuliformis. The sequence goes on from CM062818.1 coordinate 279,935,771, forward strand.
CAAATATCTTAAATTCCCTCACATGTTCAATTGAACATTATCATCTAAGAGGAACAACAGAGTGCCTTAACAGCCTATCCAATCACCATGTATCCAAGGCCCTATAGACTAATTAGGTATCTAAAGAATAATATTTATCCTCAATACCATGCATGTTATAGCTTGAATATAATATGTATATAATATTTTGACATAATGATTGATTGGTCTAAAATGTGGATGCAAATTAGAGTTTCATTTACTATCAATCCGGTTAAGTAAACTTCGAGGATCATCCAATATATATGGACTTAGAGACAAACTAAACTAAGCTAGGTGAAGAAATTCCAAATCTCCCTTACAGGAGGTCTTTCATTGGGATCTCCAACACCTATTTAGTCATTTAACAAAATTAAATCTAAAGACATTGTGACAAGCGTAAGAAATATTAAAGCTCCCTTATAGGAGATTGTTCATTAATATTTCTAATCATCTTAATCAACAAACTATTTAAACTAATGAAATTGAAGCACTTAAACCTAATTCTGATTGATTGCATGAAATACTAAAGCTCTCTTACAAGAGACTATTCATTTATATCTCAAGCATATAAATCAGAAACTTAAACTAATGAAATCAAACATTAAATAACATATTATATTCATTTAAAGAAACATTAATACTTTCTTACTAAAGGTCATTTGTTAATATTTCAAACATATGAACCTAATGAAATTTACAATCAATCATAAAATGAAAGCTTACCAAAACAAAAGTGTACTTGCTAGACAATGGGGCCCTTCCAAGGATTCACAAGCACATCAAAAGAGATGTCAAATGTAGAAGATCAAAGAAGCTCCATTTTATTTATCTTCAATTTCAATTTGCAATTACAAGTTCTACATCCCAAGAGGTTCTAAAATCTCCATTACAATGATTCCAAATTCTAACTTCTCATTAAAACTTATAAGATCCTAAGGTACTAAATTCTAACTTTTCAATTCTAAATTCTAAATTCTAAATTACAAATGAAGGAGATAACACTCCTATTTATACAAATGTTATGATAACAAACTCATAAATGTGAATCCACTATTCCCTCTTCAAATCCACATATCTCTCAACCAATGGTGACACATAACCCTATCCTCCATGATCTTCTCTATGAGGTCCATTATCTTATCCATGAGGTTCATGATCTTCTCAAATTCGAGTTTGAACATAGAGTGCCACATAAGGGTGCCTTAGAAGCTTCCTTTGTACCTACACATGTCAACAAACTCATTCCAATTGTTAGGTATAAGTATAAGCATATTATTTTATAAAGTTTAACCACAAATTCGCTTAGAAATACTAAGAATTAATAATGTTTTGGAAAAAACAAAGGTAACCCATATAATGATAAAAGTGAAGCGGATGTGATGACATGGTGGTGGAATATAGGTGAGAAAATGTGTGAATGGAGTGAAAGTGGATGTATTTTAAGGATAATTCTTCGGCCCAACATACCCCCAAAATGAAGGTATTGCATGTCCTCATGAAATCTATTACATTACTTTTTGATACTTGAGCTTTGGCTTAAACTCTGCATGATACCATTTACTTATCTTTTGCAAAGTGTTATTGATGAATTGCAACTTGGTTGGTTCTTGTGTTTCAACCATATTTTGTTTGTTGCATTCAATTTTAATGTATGATCTTTTCATATTGATAATGTGAATTTTATTGCAGAGTACTTTTGTTGGAATGCATCATGGTTGGTTCTTGTGTAACAACCATGATTGTGTTGGCATCCAATTAACTTTTAAATACTTTTTACAAAGCCATTTATATGCTCATGATGATGTAATAGTAAATATATTTTGAAGGTATGTAGGTTTTAGAATGTGATATATGAATATGGAAAAATATGAAGGTGACAAAATATGAATGTAAATGTATAACCCCCCCCCCCCAAACTGATGGCTTTGTCAATTTTGTGAAATGAGGAAAGGAATTTTCTTTTCCAAAAATTGTCATTCTAGTTTTTCAAGGAATTAAATGGTTAAAAGTTAGAAAATATCATACCTCAACTTACCCTTTCAAAAAAGGATGAGAGTTGTGCATGTGTGGCTACAAAATTATGAACATAGTCTTCTTTAATTGGTTGTGAAAATGGTGGATGAAGTTGAAAAAGTGAATCTTTTATTGTTGTTTCATTTGCTTCTAAATCTGCTGCTAGATCTTTTGTTGAATGTTCGGAATTTGTTGCTGAATGCGGTAAGAAATGTATAAGGCTTGGAAGGTATAAAAAATTTAGAATTCACACTCCCCCCGCCCTCCCAACCTTATTTATTGACTTGTCCTCAAGTAATTTACATCAAAAATGTAGGGGCCCAATTCCTATTATTAGAGTCTCAATCTATAATACACTAACAGATCTATTTTCCTATTGTTCTAAAAGTAAAAAAAAGAACTTGCTGACCTTCTCACATAGATTTAAACATTCAACATCTTATCACTTTATCATAAGTAACAAAATTTAAGGTCAGCATTCCATTGATATCAACTTAACAAGAGTGGTCCATGGAAAATACCTGTTCCGGCAGTTGATGATGATACCGTTGTCTTATAGCTCCTGCTAAACGCTCCTTCTCACCGACCCAACCGGATTTACCTCCCAGCCAACTAGGAAATAAATTCCTAGCCCAGGAAACCTCCACAGGTTCCCTAGCCCTCCGTGCCCAAGTCCAACCAGATATAGTGTGTCCTCAAGAAGAATGTGCAAAACTAGATAATGATACTTTCCTCCTCTCAAACCCAAGAAACCTCCACAGGTTTCCAAGGTCTCCCAAAATCATAACAAGGCCAAACAATCACAACCAACCCCCACAATCCTAAGCAAGACTCCAACCCCCCTTTTCTTCCTTCTCCCTTCCCTTTTTATACCCTCTTTCCTCAACCACCTCTCATTAATGTCATTAACTTCTCATCCATCCTTAGTTGACTTCTCTTCTCCCAAGTAAGCTAGGAGTACATTTGGAATTGTGACATGAATATAAAATTGAGAATTTAATGGGAAAGGATCATGTCTTCTCCCAAGTAAATCTGAAAAGTACATTTGGGAATGTGAAGTGTAATTACATGGAGAGGACCATGTCTTCTCCTTAGTAAATGTGAGGGTACATTGGGGAATGTGAAATGAATAAATATATATTGATGATAATATGGAGAGGACTATGTCTTCTCACAAGTAAATGTGAGGGTACATTGGGGAATGTGAAATGTACTTACATGGAGAGGACCATGTCTTCTCCTTAGTAAATGTGAGGGTACATTGGGGAATGTGAAATGAATAAATATATATTGATGATAAGATGGAGAGGACTATGTCTTCTCCCAAGTAAATGTGAGGGTACATTGGGGAATGTGAAATGAATACATATATTTTGAAATAATGGAAGGAGACCATATCCTACATAATATTCAATTTGAGAAGGTAAGTGGGGAATTTGAATAATGGAAATCATAAATTTATATTAGACCAATATTTCTCAATATTTTCAGATAATGTAAATATTAACAAAATTTGTAGGATAAGATTTAAGTGGGGCATTACATACACCCCTCCTTCAGAAAACTTTGTCCCGAAGTTAGAATGAAAAGATACAAGGAGTTTGAAAGCATAGCAAACCAGAGAGAGTTATAGCATTAAAATTCGATAAGTCAGACAATGACATTACTTCCCATCAAGAGTCTCCAACTAATCTTTATCTTCCTATCCACCCTGGCCTACTTCCCTTCCCGCCCTATCCGTCCTCTGCTGCCTTATCAGTGGCAAAGGCCATACTGACCACTGATAAAACCGACATGGTGGGAGCGTCGAATGCCTCGAACAAACTTTCCCCAGCAGGAATCTGGCAATCGTCATCACATGTCTAGGGGGAGCGTTCAGCTGTCCTCCCCACAATTCCAGGTTTCGGAGGATACACGGTGGGAAACACCTCCACCCCTCCTTCAGAGCACGGACCACACTACAGAGCGGGTTGGACTTGTCATCGAATAATCCAGTCAGGTCGTCTTGCCACCTGTCATTTGCATTTTTTTCTCGTGTCATAAGAGTGCATATCAAGTAGATACCAATGAAGTAAAATAATGTACATTATACCTTCCTCATGAGATGTCTCATCCTTCCCTCTTGGCTATCACATAGTTCTTTTCCCCTGCGAGTTAGCCTCTCATTCGTGCATTTATATAACAACAAGACATATAATCATCACATTACTAAGTCTAGTATCCATGTGTCAATCTAAGAATTCTCGCTAAGTCATTCATTTAAATAAATCATATCCACTTGAGCTATATATGAACCAAAGTAATTCTGATAAGTTATGCACTAGATAGTCCATCACTAGTGAGTCATATATGTAGTCCATACATCAACCATTTCTATCATTAATATCAAATCTATCAACTGATTCATATAAGTAGTTTTATGTGTCAACCAAATGCATCAATATTACATAATGTTCATAAATAAATAACATGGAAATAGGACCTTAACATAGGTAGCTATCTAAGTCAAAATAGGCATCACAGATGCTCAAAAAGTGAGGGGTAGTCACGATGCATAGTCTCTGCATCCTCCCAGGTAGCAGATCCTGGGCTATACTTGTCCCACTGGACCTTAACTTGGTCCACCGTGCGACGTCTGAGCTGTCAAACCCTACGGTCCAATATGCGTAATTGTTCTACCATTACGGTTCCCATGTCCGAGACCTGCAAGTCCTGCCAATCCAGTTTGTGAGATTCATCAGAAACATAATGTCGTAAAACAGATACATGAAAAACATCATGAGTTTTATGCAAATGGGGCGGCAGTACAAGACGATAGGCAACTGGTCCAATCTTCTCCTTGATCCTAAAAGGTCCTACGAACCGAGGTGACAATTTCGTCCCCTTCCCAAACCGAATGGTGCTTTTGTTGGGCCAGATACGAATAAAAACTTGGTCCCCTACTTCATAACTGCGATCAATCCTATGTGAATCAGCATAACTCTTCTGTCTATCATGTGCTTCCTTTAACCTTTGCCGAACCTGCTTTACCTGTTCCTCCATTTCTTGAACTAATTCTGGGCCAACTATCACTCGGTCCTCCAACTTTTCCCAACTCAACGGCGTCCTGCAAGGTCTTCCATATAGAGCTTGATAAGGAGGCATCCCGATTGAACTGTGATAACTGTTATTATAGGCAAACTCTACCAATGGTAAGTACCTTTCCCACTGAGTCTGATTATCCATGACGTACATCCTAAGCATGTCCTCCAGAACCTGATTTACTCTTTCAGTCTGCCCATCTGTTTCTGGATGATATGCAGTGCTTAGGTTTAACTGAGTTCCCAGTGCTGACTGCAAACTTGTCCAAAACCTAGATGTAAATCGGGAGTCTCTATCAGAAATGATCTTTGTGGGTAATCCGTGCAGTCGGATAAATTCATTGACAAACACTCGCGCCACATCCGTAACATCGTAAGTGTCCCTTACTGGGATGAAATGGGCACTTTTGGTCAATTTATCAACTATAACCAATATAGCATTGTGCCTCTGGGAAGTGAGTGGCAAACCCACCACAAAATCCATGGAAATTACTTCCCATTTAGATGTAGGGATGTCATGAGGTTGTAGGAGTCCTGCTGGATGGTGATGATCAGCCTTCACTCGCTGACATTCAAGACATTTGGCGACAAACTGGACTATGTCATGCTTCATGCATGCCCAAAAGAAGAGTTTCCTTGCGTCTGTGTACATCTTCTTTACCCCAGGATGTGCACAATAGAGTGCTCTATGAGACTCTCCGAGGATGGTTTCTCTTATATCCCCTTCCTTAGGTACGTACATTCTCCCCTGGAATCTCAATAGCCCATCTGGTTCCAGGACATATCCTTCAAACTTTGGTTCTATCTATTTCCCATTTTGGATAGCTGAGATGACTTTTAAATACCAACTATCTTCAAAGAGTTTCTCCAATATCCGCTCCCTTAAATTTACCTTTAAGGCTACTAGGGAGAAAGTTCGTGGCCTCCTGCTTAGTGCATCTGCCACTACATTCTCCTTTCCCTTGATGTATGAGATTTCAAAATCATACTCACTCATGAATTCGCTCCATCGCCTTTGTCTGGCATTCAAATCCCTTTGAGTGAAGAGATGCTTTAGGCTTTGATGATCTGTTCTTAACTCAAATCTTCTCCCAATGAGGTAGTGTCTCCATAGCTTCAAGGCTAACATCACTGCTGCCAATTCTAAGTCGTGGGTAGCATATAACTCTTCATGCTTCTTCAATTTTCTAGAAGCGTAAGCTATTACTCCGCCTTCTTGCATCAATACTGCACCCAATCCCTGCGTCGAAGCATCGGTGCAGACAGTGAAGTCTTTTCTCATGTCTGGTACTTGAAGGATCAGTGCACTAGTTAGTAACTTCTTCAGCTCTGTGAATGCAGTGCCACATTCATTTGTCCATTCATACCTAACCCCCTTTCGCTGTAATGTGGTGATGGGTTTTGCAATCCTTGAAAACCCTTCCACAAACCTGCGATAATACCCAGCTAGCCCCATAAAACTACGTACCTCATGGGCATTTTTTGGTACTGGCCAATCCATTATGGCCTTCACCTTTTCCGGGTCAATTGAAATCCCTTCTCCTGAAATGATGTGCCCAACGTAATGGACTTTCTTCTGAAAGAAGGAACACTTTGACAATTTCCCATACAATTGATTTTCCCTTAAACAAGTCAATACTACCCTTAGGTGCTTTTCATGCTCCTTTTCATTCTTGGAATATATAAGAATGTCATCAAGGAAGACTTGCACGAATTGGTCCAAATACTTCCTGAACACACCATTCATGAGGCTCATGAATACTGCTGGTGCATTAGTTAAACCGAATGGAACAACTATGAACTCATAGTGCCCAAATCGAGTTTGAAATGCAGTTTTTGAGATGTCTTCCTCCTTTATCCTCAATTGGTGGTACCCAGATCGTAGATCAATTTTTGAGAAGACCGCTGCCCCCTTCATTTGATCAAATAAGTCATCTATTCGAGGTATTGGGTACCTATTCTTTATCGTGGCTCTGTTTAAGTCTCTATAATCTATGCATAGGTGCAGGGAACCATCCTTCTTCTTGACAAAAATTACTGGTGCACCCCAAGGGGAAATACTAGGTCTGATCAATCCCAAGTCTAAGAGCTCCTTTAACTGCATCTGCAACTCACAAAGCTCTGGAGTTGTCATCCTATAGGGTGTCTTAGATATTGGTTCTGCACCTGGTTTCAGATCAATGGTGAAATCAATCTCTCTTACAGGAGGTAATCCAGGCAATTCCTCTGGAAAAACATCCTTGAATTCAGCCAAAACTGGATGTTGATCCAGGGAAGGTCCTTTCTGGTCACTTACAGTCTTGACCAAATACAGTTTGCAACCTTGTCTGAGACAACGTTTTACCTTCATCATGGATATGAATCATAGGGACACTCCGCTCTTGATTCCACAAATCTCAATTGGCCTACCTTCATCATCTAAACAGATCACCTTCTTCTTGAAACAGTCTACCAAAGCTCAATGAGCTTCTAGCTAGTCCATTCCAACAATTACATCATACGTTCCCAATTCTGTGACGTATGCCTTTAACTTACTCATACACACCTCGAGGTTTACCTGACATTGGTCAACACTAGGCCCTACTGCTTGTTTTATTCCAGAAGCCATCTCAACTTGTTTAAAGTCATCGTGCTCATAGGTTGCCAACCCACATTTTTCTAATGTAACTGGTGAAATGAAACTATCTGTAGCACCAGAGTCAAACAAAATTTTAACTTTTACTTTGTTTATCATACCTGAGGTTTCTACTATGGCAGACTGGTGTTCAACTTGCTGATTGTCAACTGCGGCATAGATTCGGTGGTGGCTACCTGCTCCCCCCATTGGTTCTTTTCCCTCTCTTGTGTTGTTACTGGTTCGAAACTCTGGGCAGTCCCGCTGGTAATGAGGTCCTCCACATCCCCAACAAGTGATGCATGGTGGACCTTGAACCGAATGATGTGGAGTTCTTTGGAAAGAGTTTCTTCCCCTGGAACCCCTACCCCCACTTGTTGTTCCTCACCTATGACTTTGATTTGTACGCGCCCTTGAAACTGTGGGTGAAGCTGCACTAGAAGCCATGGAAATTCCTGCTGTTGGTGTTCTAGGTATAACCCTGTTTCCATATGGTGGTGGCCTCCGACTTCCCCCCCTTGGGAAGGTACGAGGGGCCTTCCCCATAAACCCTGTTTGACGTGGAAAGATGGCTCTACCTTCACCCTTTAAATCTAGGTGTTCTTCGACATATCGAGCCTATTCTACAGCTTCTGCAACTGAGGATGGTTTCCACATCCGTACCATTGCCCTAATCTTAGGTCTCAATCCGTACATAAAACGATCCACTTGGCACTGATCAGTATCCATGTAGGAAACATACTTGACCAATTCCATAAATCTAATTTCATATTCTTCTACAGTAAGACCTCCCTGTATCAGGGCATGGAAGGCTCCTACCTGTTGTTCTTCATAATATGCTGGTAGGTACTTCTTCCTAAACCTCTCCTCAAACAATTCCCAAGTAACTGTGTCTGGAGTGAGGTGTAGTTGACGCTCCAAGTTACCCCACCAATTCAGAGCACTATCTCTGAGTTGGAATATTGCTATTTTGGCTTTGGAATTGGAATTGTAATCCCTTAGTGCGAAACACCTTCCCATCCCCTCTAACCAGGCTTCTGCACGCTCACTGGCACGACCTCTTGCAAATTCTGGGAGTTTAATCTTCTGGAGCTCTCTAGTAATGTCCTCAATTGGAGGTCTTCTATCATAGTCTCTAGATCCCTCGGGGTTCCCTAACCCTGATGAAGGGTGTTCCCCTTCCATTTCATTTGTTTGGCGCCCTCTTAAGGTTTCATTAATTGCTTCCAGGGAACATAGAATTAGAGTCAATTCTGGTGAAGGTAATGTGTTATTTGAAGGAGGTCCTTGTGAAGACTCTCCAAGCCCTTGGTTCCTTCGCGTCCTCACCATTTTGATTTGTTCAAAATCTGCATGATATCTAAGACTTATTATTATTATTCCTAACATTTTCTACCATATTCTAGATAGTCCATAGAGAACCCTAAGCAATAGATCAATTCAAGTTATGCAAGTTACTTAGCCACAAATTTAAACTTTAGAACATGTTATCATAGGCTAGATCACTAGTTAAAAACACTGTTGGTGCTCTACTTAAGTGTTGTGTGCATTTTTACCTGCCTACCAACACCTCATTTCTCTTTGCTGAGCTAGTGTTTGCTATGCAAACTGCTATAACTAAATTTCTCCCTAAATGCACAACTGGTCAACCTACAGCAATAATTATTCATTTATGGTTTGCAAGTCCACTATAATGGTTTGAATGTAGTGCAATAGCATGGTACAGGCTACAACGATATATTCCCCACCCAGATGCCCCTTGTAAAGAGCAAAGAAAAGAATTCCACAATCCTTGGGATTCTGCAGTATATGAAATCATCCATGTGCTTTGCAATGGAATTATGATTGAAAAAAGTGTATTATATGAACACTGTAAACTTTCATATTGATGGAAAACATATTTTGATAGCTTTCATTAGTGGCTTCTTATGACGCAACTAGTGTCACCATACTCCAAAAATATAATTTCTTTTCCTTTCTTCATAAAGAATATACAATGTTATTATTACAATTACGTTATAATGAAGACTGGACCTAGTTACAATTTCAATACTAGGGGCACCACAATTACTCTCTTGTACATAGAAAGGAATCTAGTGCTTTATAGAATTTTTAATTTTAATTAATTAATTTTTTTTATTTTTTTTATTTTTTTTTTGGTCTAGCAACCTATAGATGTTTGCTTGAAGTTCCCATGTTAAATAACAAACAACTAGTGATTGTAATAGATCCTAAAAAGAACAAGTCCACAGCAAGACCCCACTTGAATATTCAAAGACCCATGATTCAAGGTTGATAAGCTGATATTCTGAATGTTTCATGTTATCGAGCTCTTCTTCCTACAATATGCAAGTAATGACCAATAACAAAATGTTGGTAAACACATGTTCGCTACAATCATCTAATTGATGTTGACATCAAATAACAAAGAACACTAACAAGAGACAAATATCAATAAAATGTTGGTAGACTTTTATTACAATTATCTTTGTATGATCCATAATCTACAAGTAATATTATTTTAACTAGATTACCACTGAAATCCGATCTTATCATATAAATATTTGTCTCCATCTTCTATTTACATGTGCAAAAGCTTATAAATGCTTAACTATGATCCAGATGGCCTTTCAACTTTGGCTATAATATGAAAGAGATTTGTTGGGTAGCAACCAAGGTCCTCGGCATGAAGACAATGACTATACATTTTCACAAAAGTATTTCTCTAGATGTATCCTTGCTTTCGATAGCCTTTTCACAAATATATTTCTCTAGATTTTTTATTTTTTTTTAATACTTTGCTCATAAGCTACATAGGACATATTTTGCTGCAGAAAATGACAAATTTAAGGCTTCCTTGTACAAGTTCTGCATACCCATCCGATCCTGTTTTAAGTCACATGTTTTGTATCTTGCTAAATTTAATACAAGATGCCAAGCTCTACCTAGATGGTGGCTTTTTCCAAGGCATGGTAAGAAGGCGAGTGCATATAAGCATGAAGTAATGTTCCAGCCCTGCAATCATGGGCTATAAAAAAAGAAATGAAATGATAGTTCTTGGTATAGAAGAGAGTTGTCCCTGCATTTTTAAATGCACATGGACAACTGTAGTCAAATTTTAAGTTTCAACACTAGGTTTCTATGCAGATTCCACGAAAAACTGTGTAAGCATAAGCTTTTGAGCCCACACCCCTGACATTTCAACTTGATCCTTACCAAATTGAAAATTTATAAGCAACATTTTCCAAGCCCTAGCGGTGACTGTAAGATTCTAAGTGGTGTCTTCCAAATCATAGTATGCATAACCATCTTGTGTGAACTAAGTCTTTTGCCGAAAAAAGAATTGAAGTGTTGTATCCAAGAGTGCACTTGAGAACTTGTGTTATGGAAAAGTCTATATAATTTGAACTGATGGTAGAATTGCTGGTGGTGGGTATGTGGATGAAAAATGTACTACTCTCAGAAGACAGGCTCTGCAACTTTGGATGTCTTGTAGCCATTTTGGTTAATGTAATTAAAATCACAGCATGACATGAAAGGATCAAGTTAGCATACCTTGGTTGTAAGATGAATATGAGATCTGCAATTTCAATTAACATGAAATCCCAAAACTATTGAAAATGATTTTATTCTCAGTTGTATAAAGAAGTAAATTCATGTGTTCCATTAAGGATACTTCATATTTGAAGCTCTACTAAAATCAGTGTAATTATATGCTTCTATATTGGATTTTATGGTCTTGATCAAATGCAGCTTTGTCAGTGAGCACATTGAAACACTAGAGGAAATTGACATGGAATACAAAGAATTGGCCCTTCGATTTGGTATTGTGAACTGGTATCATATGTGCCAGCGATTCAGACAAAATGCATTAGAGTAGTGCGATAGAAGTGCCAGAAGTAATTTGAAGCTCCAACAAATTTAAGCGTACAGGGCAATCGGAATCTCCGCGACCAGGTAGAGGAAGATTCGTGCATTTTGGGTGCGATCGGCCAATATTTATCCTGCTCCATACAAAATGGTGAGTCTCGCATCTTACTCCACTTTTGTTCTAAATACCTCAAGATCCTGGGCAATTAAGTTATGGAGTTTACAAGAATATGAAATTTCATGATAATTAAGGTCAGTGCCTGAATCCTTTATGACATATGGCCGCAGCTTACAAATTTGAGGTAGACAAGGAGAAATGTATTTTTCCCAAATTTGAAGAAATATCTTCAAAACCAGATTTGTTCCTTCTCAAATTACAATAGTCTTGTAATTTTGCTAGGATACTGCATGTTATTCTTTCTTTTGGGTCTGATTTATTTTAGAGTTATATGCTACAATAAAGTGGCTTATTTAAGAGAAGCCAAAAATCTGGTTGACACCACCAAGTTTTGTGAAATAGAAAAATTGGCATATCATAACTAGGCGGGTAGATTAAACGAGGATACAAAATAGGACACCTAACGAGCGCTTGTTCAACAGCAGAGAATAGTCAAAGCCCCAGCTTTTTGTAAAAGTAACTGTAAGAAATCTAAGCAAGGTGAAGATCTAAATTATGCACGTTTCAACCGAAACGCAGAAGATATCTGGCCCGGTTTAGGGAATGATGAATCTTCGAGAAATCCTATATATAGCTATACTATCATATAAATTCCCTTGCAACTGTGGCTGTGAAGGGATAGGTCTCTTGAAAATGGTGAACCCGGAAGAAAATTAATTGAAACAAATCGTATCTTCAGAAAGTAACTTTTGGATTATAAATGAAATCATGTTCACACGATCAATTTGAGCAATACAATAATGGATGTGTAATGAATGTAATTCTGCTTCGTCTACTACAAAATAATTGGTCTTCAAGTCTTGAACGCTCATTGGCACAATTCTTGTCTTGTGAATAAATGTTTCGGTGTCGAACATAGCAAGAAATTGTTAACCTAGTGGCCATTGATGGATGTCACTAGTCAACACGAGACCTCCCATCTTTGATGTCGAGGACAGTCAAAATGCCCCAAACACATCTTTCTAAGTATGAATGAATTAGTTGTTGTCGAATACTCAAAAGATTCAATGAACAAGGGACATTGATGTATTCCCTTATTTGTCGGCATGATAGCTTGCCCTTAAGGCATGTAAGCTTCAAAGTGTTTTTAGAAAATATTTAGACTCAAGGACCATGGACTCAATGGTTTATGGAAGCAAGGTTTTATTTGCAAGGGTAGGATAAAGGAAACTGACAATGAATACGAAACTGACAATGTGTTGGGCCAAAGTGGAACAAAAAGCTTGTAAATGAGCTTCGTTGCTTTTATTGGTGGGTTAGGTTTGATGAAAATGTAATGAAGTGTATGTGGATAATGAAAAATGGTTAATGACTCTTGCTAGGAAAAAGTGAATTTTGGCATGCAAAATCTCAAATATAAAAAATTTGCTCATTAATTCAAGAATTTTTGCTAAAATAGTTGAGTTTGATCAGCGTTGACCAGCAACCTGTAGACTTCGAATTCAAAAGTGGATAGGTATTTCACCATCCTTGGACATTTAGTAACAAACCCCAGATCTTCGAATTTTCTAATCTGTCATGCAACATGTCAAACCATTAAGCTATTATAGGAAGTTGCAAGAACTTCTAATTTTATAGAAATTTCATTTTTGTTCATGGACTTGTTCTTTAGAATTTCTCATGAAATTAGTCTTTTGAAGACCATTTGTCCACACAATTAGTTTCCTTAATGATGATTTGATCATCCGAAATCTGCAAAAAAACTTGGCATAAATAACATAAGTATGTTCAAAAAGAAATGGCCAATTCCTTGATGATTATTATGCAAAAAATTAATGCCAATTGAAACAGTTTAAGGAGAATCAAAAGCATAATTTTAGTCCAATTCCTGATGTTGATAACAGTCCTTTTTTTAAAAATAGCCATGAAAAATAAATTTATTTTAGATATCATTTTTGCGTCAGATGGTTCATGGAATGTGCATGGTAAAAAGCTTGGCATTATAGATTTGTTGTGTTCTGCAGATTAGTGCATCACAACAAAAATAAAAGCATAGATTTTAATGCCAACTCTAACCATAATCCTCCAAATGTTTTTTAATTGTTTTGATTCTTTGAATTTTTTCTTTGTTATGATTTTCTTTAATTGTTTTGATTTTGTTTTTTTTTTATTATTGTTTTGATTTTTTTTGTTAATTGTTTTGATTTTTTTATTTGCTTTTAGTTATTTAGATTTTTTTAAAATTGTTTTGATTTTTTTTTTAACTAAAATTTGTATGGTATCATTATAAAAGTCACACAGAATTGTTTTGTATTGTTTTGATTTGTATTTATTTTTAATATTTTAATTGTTTTTTTATATTAAGAACACTAAAATTTATTTTGTATTGTTATTAAAAAAGTATAAATAAATAAAAACAGAATAAAATCAAATATTTTAACTTCTGTGAGAAACAAAGTGTAGTGAGCACTATCCATCGATTTTTATGAATTAAAAAAAACGCCTCTATTGACACTAGCAACCTGAGAATCAACCCATCCTCCTTCGTTGCTGGCCAAGAATCTCGTCATCATTTCCACTGTTGGCTTGCTGGCTGAGAAGAGACATGTCAGTGTTGGATGAATTACGTTTGGTAATGAGCGTTGTAATGGTAACCTAGTTCCCCAATAAAGGATTGCTTGCCTCTCCAACTATGTTTGGATCCACACTCGACTTCTCTCCAGAGGAAGTCCTCCACTCTGATGACTCCTCCACAGAATGAGTTTCCAACATCAACCCACAATCCATGCACATTGTGCCTTCTGCGTATTGATCAAACACCACCTCTGTCATCATCATAATACGGATAATACTTATTTTTGAATTGATTGTAATGCTACATATGTATTCATCAAAATAGAATGTCAAATGAAGTGCAAAATTGATGAGCTCCTTCAGCTTTTTATCTCCAAGGAATGCTTTAAAGCTCTAATTACCAATCATTTTGCTACCTTTGTGAGCTATTCACTGAAAATACATAATCATAGTTGGAGATAACAATTTTTCCATGCTGTTGAGTTAGTTTTGCAAGATCTGAGCCACCTACAACTCCCATTGCTCCAGCCTTACGTAATTCTTGCATAAATTCAAACATTTCTTGCGAAACGACCTTTCTTACAGGGGTGAGTGTGCCATCCATTCGTAGAACTTGGTACCTTGTATTAGTATTACTGCTGTTGTTGGTATGTCATAGCAGAAGGACTTACAGTGCTTCCAGCCGCTCAACCATATTGTTAATTGGGGGTGTCTACTCAAACTGCAAGTATGGTACATATGGTATGACTTCATCTGTTAAGAAGACCTATAAATTCTTTTAATTTTAGAGCAACCACAAACTTGGACGCACAGTGAGATTGGTTTTTGTTTCTTTGTTTGGCCTGCATAGTTTTTCATATGGTTTTGCAGCAACTCTACAAAAAAAAAAACCAAGCACACCTACCTTTCTTCAATCCATCTCCGTAGAGGTTTTAAAAAAACTAAAAGACTGAAAGAATTGGTAAGCGGATTTCCTGGGCAAGTCAATCCAGATATCCCAACTAATTAAAAGAAACATTTCGTAAACAAACATAGAAGATGGAGAGAATGTATGATGCCCCGATGCCAGGCTCACTCTCATCACCTGGCAATCCCAATAAATCCTTCGCCATGGAGTTGGACTAGGCAATCGAGATTTTGGAGATCGCTTGATATTAGCAGGAGATGACAGGAAATTCGAGAGCCCAATTTTTAGTGAAAATGAGGATTTTTCTCTGATTAAGCTGAGGAGATGCCTGAAAAATTGTGGGCAGTTGGAACCGCAATAAAAGAATTTACATTGCTAGTCATTCTGGAGCTGGACATTATTCAGATTACATAGGAATATGGATTTGGTTAAAGGGATCACGATCCATCCTCATCGGAATTCATCTTTGAATTGAGAGAAATATAATATTGAAGAGCCCATCGTTTGTTTAATGAAATTCCCATTACAACTCCAGTTGGAAAGCTCCAAAGCTAGTCTTACAAGCTGGTTGTTTCTAACTCGCAAAAGATTTCTTCACACGTAGATGAATCTCTGGGTTGCATGCTCACGTTCCTGGTGAATCTGACATGATATTAGAGTTCTTACTGAGCGTAGGAACTCAATAATCCTTCACTAGCTGGAATAAGTTTCACAGTTTACTCAAGCACATTCACACCAAACATTTACTCAAGAATGAATGGAACGGTCCCGAAGAACTGCAATTTCCTCTGAAATCGTTAGGAATCCTTGGAAATGATTTATGGGTTATGTAATTTATTCCATTTTGGAAGAAACCCATGTCTTCATTTTTTCAATTTCACCATGGTTCAATCAAAAACGACTTGTTAAAACTAACTTTTTGCAGAGGTTGTGTTTCTCTGCTTCGTTTTTGTTGGAGTCTGGGCTAGTGTCTTTTGTTGGTGCTGGTGTCGTTTGATAGATCGGTATTCGGATTCAAATGCTCGTGATCGAGTTGTTGCCGAATCACTGTATAAAGAAGTTATTCATATGGATGTTAAACCCATAGAAAAGTTCAATGTTGGGAGCTCGGAGCTCTTGTTCAACACATATTCATATGGATGTGCCTTCCCTTTTAGTAGAGCAGAAGAACAAGAGAGCGAGAATACAGTGCAACAGAATTGTACACAACAATTCTGTACAATTTCATATGGATCTGTACAGCTAAAATTGTAAAACAGAGCCATATAGGCACAGGAATATAGCAAGTCATACAGTGGTTTGCTATTATTTTTCAATTTATATGTAGGTTGTTTTCTCGATTTCCATGTAGGCAGATTTATCATTTTTTGTGCAAATCTATTTTGCATTGATTTGATTTACCATGCAGTATGCTTGTTCAGCATAGTGTGGAGGTTTCCTTGTCAGATTGAGACCTGGAATCAGTAAAAGTCTATGGGAAGCACCAATCACATAGTAGAGAGATATGATTCAACGGTGGTAAAAGTCATACATGCAAATAAGTGAGACCCTTTTTAGTGGCCAACAGAATCTACACTACACTTTGGCAGCACAAAAGTATAACCATTGGCATTTTCCATATATTTCCAATTCCTTATTGGGAATATTCATTTTCATTTGTTGTTTGCAAAACCCACGTTTTCATTGATGTAATACATTGTGTAATCAAACAAATTGGAAATAGCTTTGATATGATTTATGAGTATTGAAAGCATTCTCGTGTAGTTTTAATGATTTGTGCAAATTCGGAGCAAGAGTTTTTTATTTAATTTTAAAATAAATCAAGAGATTTTCTGATATTTCTAATCGCTCGAAGTGCAGGAAGAGAGCATACTAGCCTATTGATTTGTTTTTATTTTTATTTTTGCAGGTTAGCATGGATGAAGTGGCTCTTATTGTGCTACTGAATTTATTCATGAAAAATGATAATGATTTTTTATTTTTTTTGAAAACAAGACTAAAAGAAAACCATATCAGATCTCATTTTATTTTTCTATTCTATTCTATCTTAACTTGAATTTATTTATTTATTTTTTAAAGGTAAAGGAATGCTTCCAATGAAGCCATCTACGGACTAAAAATTCGAAAATGCTCACATCAAGATTTAAAATTTTTACCTTATGAGTTGCAAGCATGTGAATAACCTGTCTTATTCTTGGAGTTGGCGCAGGGTTCTTCTGAAACCAGTCTTCAATATTGTTCTTGTTGTCCAAGAAGTTCCTGTTCAACATTTCCAAGTTTCTCATCCATAGATGAATTAGTAATAAATGGGGGGTTTAAAAAGAACGAATTTGAAACTAACTAAGTAAGAAAAAATAAATGCTCAAACTTGAACTCCATTATGAATATCCTATTATCACTAGGTTTCACAAGTTAGTCCATAAAAAGAAATTGCAATAAAAATAACTTTCTAAGTCTATCTCCAAATCATCCTCCTTGGAAACAACGCCAAAATGTTTGGTCTAAAATGCGGATGCAAATTAAAGTTTCATTTATTATCAATCCGGGTAAGTAAACTTCGAGGAATATCCAATATATATGGACTTAGAGACAAACTAAACTAAGCTAGGTGAAGAAATGCCAAAGCTCCCTTACAGGAGGTCTTTCATTGGGATCTCCAACACCTATTTAGTCATTTAACAAAATAAAATCTAAAGAAATTGTGACAAGTGTAAGAAATATTAAATCTCCCTTATAGGAGACCATTCATTAATATTTCTAATCATATTAATCAACAAACTATTTAAACTAATGAAATTATAGCACTTAAACCTAATTCTAATTGATTGCATTAAATATTAAAGCTCTCTTACAAGAGACTATTCATTTATATCTCAAGCATATCAATTAGAAACTTAAACTAATGAAATCAAACATTAAGTAACATATCATATTCATTGAAAGAAACATTAATACTTTCTTACTAAAGGTCAATCGTTAATATTTCAAAAATATGAACCTAACAAAATTTACTATCAAACATAAAATGAAAGCTTACCAAAACAAAAGTGTACTTTCTAGACAATGGGGGGCCTTCCAAGGATTCACAAGCACATCAAAAGAGAAGGCAAATGTAGAAGATCAAAGAAGCTCCAATTTATTTATCTTCAACTGCAATTTGCAATTACAAGTTTTGTAGGTTTCAACCCTGTACAGAAATTACCTGCATACGAATTCTAAAACACAGAAAATAAGAAATATGAGAGCATAACACATAAAACACATATATACAGAGATTTTCCCCTGGATCCCAAGACAGGGACTACCAGCTTGATTTGTCATTATGTTCCTTTCAATGTTATAATACATATTTATACATGCTGAAGCATCTAATACCATGGACCGAAAACCATCGCATCCAATACCACGGACCAAAAACCATTGCGTCCAAAAACATGTGCGAAAATCATGCACAAAATCATAGGTGGGTCCACCCAACCTAACATAGGGTCCAAAACCAAAATTTTCTGGGGCGCTACCACAAACACCATAATGTGGGGTTACGGGTACACCTCAAACCCCTTGGGGTTACGGGTCCCCCCCTCTAACCCCCGGTTAAATATGTGGGCTAGTCATGGAAAGAATATAACACAACCCAACATTCTCCCACTTGTGTTTTCTTTCCACAGGGGGCCACAAGAGAGTTTAGTCATTTATCCAGCCCTGCAATGCCCATTGTTTCTCTACACCAAGAGAACTTCTCAGAGCTCACAGATTTTGTCAATGCATCTGCAGTATTCTTCAAAGTGTCCACCTTTACCAGCAACACCTTTTTGTCTTCTATCATATCCCTCACAAAGTGATACTGAACATCAATGTGCTTTGTCTTTGATTGATATGCAAGGTTCTTTGCGAAGAAAATTGCACGTTGGTTGTCATAGTCTATCCTTATAGTTTCCTGTACTAACCCCATACTTGAACAAAATCTCTGCAACCAAACTACTTCCTTGCTTGCATGAGTGGCTGCCATGTATTCTGCCTCTGTAGTTGATAGTGCTACTACAGATTGTTTCTTACTCATCCAACTGACTACACCTCCAAATAGGTTAAACACATACCCACTTGTAGATCTTCTCTGATCTAGATCTCCAACCCAGTCTACATCAACAAAGCCATGAATATCCAACACTCTGTCCGATATTGGTCTTCCTTGGTAGCACAAATCATAATCACTAGTGCCATGCAAATACTTGAAAACCCACTTCACTTCTGTCCAATGCTCCTTTCCTGGTTTTGACATAAACCTGCTCAATAATCCCACTGCATGTGCAATGTTTGGTCTAGTACAGACCATTTCATACATTAGGCTACCGAATGCACTTGCATATGGAACATGGGACATGTCCTCTTCCTCTTCTTGTGTCGTGGGACACTGTTCAGCAGACAACCTCACACCTACAGGAATAGGAACCTTCACTGGTTTACTATCCTGCATATTAAACCTCTGCAGTATTGTCTCGACATACTTCCTCTGGTTTAACCATAGCTTCCTCTTTGCCTGATATCTTTTAATTTCCATGCCCAAAATATAGTTTGCAGCGCCAAGATCTTTCATGTTGAATTTGGAGGACAATTGGGTCTTCAAATCATGGATAATTTCTTTGTCATTTCCAACCAGCAACATATCATCCACATACAAGACTAGATAAATAACATGTTCACCAATTAATTTAAAATACACACAATGATCTGCTTTGCTTCTCGTGAAGCCAAGTCCCCGTATAAATGTATCAAATTTCTAATACCACATCCTTGGTGACTGTTTTAACCCATATAGAGACTTCTTTAACTTGCATACTAGTTCTTTCTCACCCCTCACCACAAAGCCTTCAGGTTGCTTCATGTAGATTTCCTCTTCGAGATCCCCGTGAAGAAATGTTGTCTTCACATCCATCTGTTCTACCTCAAAATCAAAAGCAGCAACAACAAATAAAAGTAATCTAATAGAAGTTACATTTGCAACAGGGGAAAAAATATCACCAAAATCAATTCCCAGCACCTGGGAATAACCTTTTACTACCAAACGAGCTTTGTTTTCTACCACTTTTCCTTTTGAATTTTTCTTCTTTTTGAACACCCATTTGCTGCCAATGGGTTTCCTTCCAACCGACAACTCCACCAGATCCCAAGCCTCATTTTTGTACAAAGATGTCATTTCATCAACCATGGCCTCTTTCCAGAGTTTTCCATCCTCTGAATCCACTGCTTCCTTCATAGTTTTGGGATCATCATCAGTAACAGACAAAGCAAAATTTGAACAAAAAGCAAATGGACTATACCTTTCTAGCTGCCTTCTTTCTCGAACTGATCTTCTCACAGCTGGAGTTTGTGGCTCTTCATCTTCTAATTGCTCCTCTATTTTAGAGTGTGATTCTTCCTCCTTTAGCTCAAACTCTATCTTCTCAGGTTCCTTTGGTTGAACTTCATGTTTAATAACATCTTTCACCTCTTTGAACACCACATCTCGGTTTTACACAACCTTCCTGGTTACTGGGTTCCAAAGCTTATAACCCTTTAACCCATCCTTATACCTAGTAAAGATTCACTTTTAAGATTTACTATCCAACTTGGTTCTCTTCTCCTTTGGAACATGTACATATGCATCACATCCAAATACCCTTAGATGCGAAAGAGAGGGTTTCTTACCAGTCCATACCTCTTGTGGAGTCTTATCCTCCAACGCTAATGAAGGTGACCTGTTGACCAGGTAACATGTAGTATCCACCGCCTCTATGCAAAATTCCTATCCTAACCCGGCACCACTGAGCATGCTTCTTGCCCTTTCCATCAACGTCTTATTCATTCTTTCTGCAACTCCATTTTTTTGAGGTGTATATGGAGTAGTCTTCTGCCATGCTATACCACACTTCTTACAGTATTCTTCAAATTCCTTACTACAAAACTCTCCACCGTTATCTGTGCTCAGCACCTTTATCTTCTTTTCTGTCTGGTTTTCCACTGGAGCCTTAACTTCTTTAAACCTATCAAAGACTTCAGATTTCTTCTTAAGGAAATATATCCATGTACTCCTTGAGAAGTCATCTATAAATGATACATAGTACATAGACTTACCCATTGATGGAACCTTCACAGGTCCAAACACATCACTATGCACAAGCTCTAATATGTTTCGCCCTCTTACCACCAGAGGGGAATCTCACCCGATGCAGCTTCCCATATACAAAATTTTCACAGAAATCAAAATCCAGAGAGTTGTTACTCATACCTTCTACCATACCTTTACCATGAAGTATTCGAAGTCCTTTCTCTCCATTATGTCCAAGCCTTTGATGCCACAACATGGTCTTCTCTCCAGAGACCAATAGATTTTCTACTCCACTTTCAGGAACCATAGAACTCTTGCACCCATCAACAATAGTGCTACCTTGCAGCTTGTACAGAGTTCCAATCCGAACTCCCCACATCAATACCAGTGCTCTCCAAACCATCTTGTAGGTATCCTTCTCGAACACTGTTTTTACACCTACATCATCCAACTTGCTTACATAAATAAGATTTTTGGCCAATGCAGGAATATGCAGAACACCTGGAAGTATTCTAACCCTTCCACCTTGTAACTTCAATTTTACTTTTCCACGACCAATGATTCTAGCCTTCCTGTCATCCCCTAAGAAGACATCACCACCATCGTATTTCTCATACTTGCAAAACCACTCTCTATGGGGAGTGAAGTGAAAGGATGCACCTGAGTCAATCAACCATGCCTCATGATCTACATGTGTACTTGAAGAAGCCAAGTACACATCCCCAGCTTCATCTGAGGTGGTTTTCGCCTCTGCATAAGGAGCCTCATCAGATCCCTTTCCTTTGTCAAGAGCTTTAGATTTACAGTCCCTTTTGTAGTGGCCTTCCTTTCCGCATTTCTAGCACACCACCTTTACAAGTTTTCCTGGAGATTTAGATCTCCCTCTAGATTTAGATCTCCCACTCGATGACCTATTTTTGTTTCTGTTATAGGACCGTCCTCGTATAGACAAGGTATCACCATTCTGGCTCTCCATATTTTTCCATCTCATCTCCTCCATCAGCAAGGCTGAGACTATTTCATCAAATTGCAAGGTAGTTGCATTGCTACCTATTGCAATAACCAGACTATCCCACAAATTTGGTAGAGAACACAACAAACTAATGCACTTATCCTCATCTGAGATTCTAATATCAATAGATGCTAATTGACTTACCATGGTATTAAATGCGTTCATATGCTTTGTCACCGAGTCTCCATCTTTCATCCTCAGGCTATACAACATTTTCTGTAGGAACAGTTTATTCACCAAAGACTTAGATTAGTATAAAGTCCCTAACTTGTCCCACAAAGCCTTTGTCGTAGCTTCCCCTGATACATTCAGCAATACTGAATCTGAGACACACAATCGTATTGTGCTCTTTGCCTTCCGATCCAACTTCTTCCATTCTTCATTAGACAATCCTGTTGGTTTAGTACCCGGATCTACCGTGATCCACTGATGTTTATCCACCAACAAATCCTCCATCTTGAGTTTCCACAACTCAAAACTCTGAACATTAAATTTCTCGATCTCTGTCTTTCCACTGCTCGCCATCTTCTTTCATCACCAGAATCGATCTCACAGATCTCCCACTGAACAGGGTCTACCACAGGCCCGAGCTAAACCCCTCAATGACAAAGGCATCCCCTTGAAGCCAAAATAGCTCTGATACCAAATGTAGGTTTTAACCCTGTACAGAAATTACCTGCATATGAATTCTAAAACACATAAAATAAACAATGTGAGAGAATAACACATAAAAGACATATACACAGAGATTTTCCCCTGGATCCCAAAACCGGGACTACCAGCTTGATTTTTCATTATGTTCATATTAATGTTATAATACATATTTATACATGCCGAAGCATCCAATACCATGGACTGAAAACCATCACGTCCAATACCATGGACAAAAAACCATCGCGTCCAAAAACATGTGTGAAAATCGTGCACAAAACCATAGGTGGCTATACCCAACCTAACATAGGGTCCAAAACCAAAATTTTCCCTATAAATTGGGGTTACGGGTACACCTCAAACCCCCTGTGACCTCCCCCCCTCTAAGACCCTGTTAACTATGTGGGCTAGTTGTGGAAGGAATATAACACAACCCAACAAGTTCTACATCCCAAGAGGTTCTAAAATCTTCATCACAATGATTCCAAATTCTAACTTCTCATTACAAACTTATAAGATCCTAAGGTACTAAATTCTAACTTCTCAATTCTAAATTCTAAATTCTAAATTACAAATGAAGGATATAGCACTCCTATTTATATAAAAGTTATGACAACAAACTCATAAATCTGGATCCACTATTCCCTCTTCAAATCCACATATTTCTCAACCATTTGTGACACATAACCCTATCTTCCATGATCTTCTCCATGAGGTCCATGATCTTATCTATGAGGTTCATGATCTTCTCAAATTCGAATTTTAACATAGATTGCCACATAAGGGTGCCTTAGAAGCTTCCTTTGTAGCTACACATGTCAAAAAGCTCATTCCAATTGTTACGTATACGTATAAGCATATTAGTTTCTAAACTTTAACCACAAATTCATTTAAAAATACTAAGAATTAATAATGTTTTGGAAAGCACAAAGGTAACCCATATAATGATGAAAGTGAAGTGGACGTGATGACATGGTGGTGGAATAGAGGTGAAAAAATGTGTGAATGGAGTGATAATGATAATTCTTCGGCCCAACAATGATATGATTGGAAAAAATTCATTTAGCCAGGAACGTGGTTTGAGCAACATTTGTCAGACAAGTATGGGCACAAGTGTGAGATTGTTGAAAGCTTGAACATATTTCCTCCCCTTCATCCTCCACTCTTTAGGTTGTTATCTTTCCTTTGCTGCAATATTTTTGCAGTAATATCATAGGCATGTTCTATTCCTCCAATGTATCTTTGCACCTTTAGGGGCAATTTCTAGTACAATTTTCCAATATTTATCAACAGTTTGACGAAATGGCAGTATGTTGAAAATTTGGATAATCTCTAAAAATATAGAAAGCAATGTTTAATGATTCATTTTTTTGAAATTTAGGAAAGTTATTTGAAATGCCACTTTGTTGAAAATTAGGACAATGTGCTGAAATTTTAGCACACTAAAATTGAGGACAATTCGCTGAAATTTCAATACCAAAGACCTTTTTAGTTAAGTGATTAGGAATTATGGAATAAATTAAGGTTCATGATTTGTGGGCCATTAGTCATCAGTCCAAATCAGTCCCCTCATTACATAATTAACATGTTCTTGATTCTTAAATAGTAATTCAAGGATATGTTAAGCACCGACATCATTAGTCAATGAAGGGAACTCTCATTTGTCAATCGTATATTAGTGTTTCCCAAAGGCATGCACAAAAAAATGATTTTAACATTCATGTATCACAAAACGTTTTAGTTGATGGAACACCCACCATTGTTCTATCTAAGTGCAATGTAATTTATGTTTTTAAGTTGCTACTTTTTCTGATATGTTTTCTAGTGCAAAGCTAAGATAGAACCGGGCTCAATTTATTAGGGGTGAGATTGCATCTATTTAGTTGTATGTATGTCCTATTGTCAAAGGTGCATGCATTAGATGTCTGCAAGGTTCCTGCCTCTTACTTGTTTGGACTCATATTTTAAGTTCACATTTTGAAAATCTTGGTTGATGGTGTAATTGAGGGGCAATATTTTGTGGTAAGAATGGCATATTTGAAACCAAGATCTAAAAAAAAAAACTAAGAAACCTGGGTGAGAAAAAATAACCTAATGTATAGGGGAAAAAAGTGATGTGGGAGCATAACATCAATTTACTCTCTGACATGTCTAGTTTCAGCAACAAGAAAGGCTTTCAATCTTTCAAGTTTGGCAAACCATCCTTTGGGTGAAACTCTACACATTTCAACCCTAATAGTGTTAATTCCAAAGCCTCACAAAGAGGCCAATCTCTAGCATTTTTATCCAAGATCTCCTAAAATGAACCATCCTCAATGGCTGCTTCAACTACATATGTTACATCCATGGGTGGTCTTCCCATCAGCAATTGCAAAATGATTATTCGCATAGCATACAAATCAGACTTTGGGCCAAGGACACCAGTCCTTTAATACTCAAGATCAATATAACAAAATGTGCTTGTAGGGACTTTGCTATTGTACTAGTTTAGCATGGTTGTGGTCATTGCAGGCACAAGCCTGGAAAGACCTGCATCACCAATTTTATTAACGAAGTTGTGATCCACTAATATATTTGTAGGCTTCAAGTCATGGTGAACAATTGGATCTAGATTTTCATTGTGAATAAAAAGAAACACATATGCCACTTCCCATATTATAATGATCATTATTTTTCTTGTAGAGGAGATGGTCTTCTAGATGACCTACCATTTTCGATATAAAAATCCATATACCAAACACCCATTCTCAAGTCACACTCCAAGAAAAAGTACCATGTGACGGTGACAAACTTGGCTCAAAATCGCAATATGAACAACTTAGGAAAAGAAAAACACCCAACGAAAGATATAAAAACAAAATAAGCAACCCAAGTATCAAATATCCTCTGCAAATTCATTATTGAGTTTTATATTTTAAGGGCATTAACCATAGGTAGTTTTTTCAAGAGTTAGTACCTTGTTGAGGCTGTTTTATTCCTTGAGTTGCTTCATTTTTAAGAATATTGACTCCCACTATGGCATGTTGCAAAATGCACATGTAGGCAACACCATAACCTCCCTCTCCTGTCTTGAGTGAATTAGAGAGGAAATCTGTGGCAGTTTGAATTTTTGCTATTGAGTATCTTTTGTATCCTTGATGGATAGATGCAAGTTCTTCCTGTGCTTTCTTTCTCTCTTCTTCTTTTATTGTCGCTTTTAGTTTTTCATCTCTTCTTTCTTGGGACTTATTTCTAGAAATTTGTCTAGTTGTTTCAACCATCCTAATGACCATTTCACTCCTTTCTTTCTCTTCCACAATGATTGTTTTTGCTATCTCTTCTCTCTTCTTTACTTCCCTGACTTTTCTCACATCTTTCATCACTTGAAGAGATAGTTCATTAGCCTGTCACCGGCGTTGAGCTCCTAAACATCAACCCTCCAATGTAATACCTAGTACCCACAACTGCATATCTGATATTCAACCTACATTCAACTCGACTAGAAATTTAAAGCATGATAGCCAGATAAAACTCACCATGGTTTTCTCTTTCACTACGTCTTCCCTCTCTACAACAAATGTGCTTAGAGTATGCTTTAGCTCACGTTTCAACCTTTCTATCTCGATCATTATGTTGTGTTGAGCAAATAAAGAAAGAAATAGTATTAGCTCAGCACAAACCCATTACATGGCTCACCCTTCCAACCACATTACATTCAATGTATTGCTGGATGACATTATGATAAATAAGGTAGTATAAATTGGACTTTTGAAATTCATTATTGATGGTGGTACCGATAAAGTTGGAAAAGTCCACGTATCCCCCAAAGGAGAGGAAATTTTTTTTTCATGGTCATTATGAAAACTCATTTGAGACATGTTCCTTAAGATAGTTTTCTCTTAAGTTACTTATTGACATTCTCAATTTTTTCTTGGTTCTAAAAGTTGTGGACCTTTTTGCAACACTAATAACAAGTAGACATAAAGGTGCTAAAGAAAGTTTCTTTGGATATTCCACAAAATATCTTTTGGACTACCATTTGTGTCTTTATACTAGACACTATTGATTGCAGATGAGCATAGGTGAATTTTTAGAATTTTTCTTCAGATCAAAACTCATTGGGCCTACAACAGGAGAAAAGCATTGCGATAAACATAAAAAATAACAGTCATTTTCTTCTATAAATTTTCTAAACATTACTATTTTGTTCTCTTTTCTCCTAAGAAATGATCGCATCAAATAATCCTCTCACCTTGCCCAGCCTTGCAAGTATGGCAGGTGCATAAGAGCTAGATCTAAAAATTAGCTTTTCACAATCTTATCTTTAAGGTAATCACATGAGGTGAAAAATAAATAGGTAAAGGTTCAAGAGACGAAAATCCATAATTTATTGATTTTGGTTATTCTTAGGGTTATAATGATATGTTAGCATTGTATAAGCCTAATTATAATAGCAGTTGACTTGGTTTTAGGTGTCATTCCAACAACATGGGAAAATGAGCTTAAATTTCGTTATTTGAACAAGTTGTTTAGATGCCCATTTCCCATATTACTCAGTTTCAAAACTAAATGTACGTAATATCAAAATACATTCATGTAATATCAATTTTGAGAATTGAAAACATCAATAAGAGCACTATTTCCCATAGCTAACAAATCTCATAGGAAAATCCACACAAATAGGAATTTGACTTGGTTTCGGGTGCCAATTACAATAACGTGGCCAAAAATGAACTTACACATGGCTATTTAAACAAGCCATTCACATGCCCATTTCCGAGATTACTCAATTTCAAAACTAAATATATACAATATCAAAATTCATTCAGTAAATAGCGATTTTGAGTGTTGAAACAAACAATAAGAGAAATACTTGTCATAGCTAACCAATATCATAGATAAATCTAGTGAAATTGATGCAACTAGGACCTCTCGCAAGCTAAAGAAGAAGTGGGCAATTTGTTGAATCACTTTTTAACTTCACAAAATAGTAAAAACATTCTCTTCTAGTAACTTCACTAATTTTCACGTACTTACATGATTATGAAGCAAGCACAATGAATTTAATTAAGTTACTCAATTATTCATCCAATAGAATATAAGAATTGAAGAATCACATCTTCAACCACTCCATATAAAAAATTTAGCTCTTCTTTACTTTATACAACAATTTTGACTCCAGTAGTCATTTTTTGTAGCTTCAATTGTTACAGAATTTTATTAAATGCCCATCGATATTAAAATTTGTTCAAACATATGTCAAACTTCAAAGTGTGTTAATATCAATGTAAATCGTTTCTTTCTCGATGTAAATAGACATCTATGTATCTTATATTTTTGTCTCTTTCTTTTTTTCATATTAACATGCATTCTACTTTTAAAAGGGTAGATTCATCAACTCTTTGGTTCTCTTCTTAATCTTCACATAAATACAAAACTCTTTTTCTCCCTCTTTCTTTTTTTCATATTAACATAAATTATTCTTTTAAAAGAGGAGATTCATCAACTCTTTGGTTCTCTTATTAATCTTCACATAAATACACAACTGACTGTTTATTTATTAGATGCTTATCAACCTAGAATCTGCTATGTTGGGATGCTAATTTCAATATATGAACATGGATTGTATATACGACTATTTAGGCTTTACTGTGAATAGATATGACATTTATGCAACATATATCTAAAAACTAATATTTCGATGGTAGCCTGGAAATGACTCTACTCTTGCATTTGCAGGCACTAAAGGGGAACGAATCAAGGAAAGGTAAGTGATAATGAATAAATACTAAGGGTGCACACATTTGTATTTCAGGTACTCACTACTTTATTTATTTTATTTTAT
The DNA here is from genome assembly GCA_031772625.1 of Pinus tabuliformis. NCBI lineage: Eukaryota > Viridiplantae > Streptophyta > Pinopsida > Pinales > Pinaceae > Pinus > Pinus tabuliformis. Next base: position 279,964,540 of record CM062818.1, read on the forward strand.
TTTAGTAAGTAGCTCTTTTTGAAATGGTTTAGAAATGGTATAAAACTTGCATGATAGGAATTTATTATTTTCTTCTTAACAAGAAGAAGGATTGGTGGTTTGATGTGCCTCCAAGAGATGATTAATTGCCCAGAAAAAAGCTAGTGATAGGGACTTCCCTACAACTTCAGCTTTCTATGAAGTTGATCAAAATAGTTCATTACCTAAATTAAATTCATTGGATATGAATCTTCCTCAGGAACTAGATCACCACAAATTTGGATACCAATTGTAGCAATTCTCAGGCTGCAAACATGAGATGGAACCAACTCGAATTGTGAAAGCCAGTAATGGTGGAGATAACTTCGTAGGTCACCAATATGTTGATATTTGACCTATATCATGTTGCCAGGAACTGTTCCAATTTTCCATCTTTTGCAAAACCTTCATCAATATAGGATCGTTAATCAATTGTAGATTCAAATGGATATACATTCTTACAATTTTTTGTTATCGAGGAGGCCAATTCCTATTACACAATAGTAATGAAATTGTGGAGCTAACCACTGATATGAATTTAATATTCCACCATTTAATGTGATTCAATCTTTGGATTTATATGTTAGAGAGAAAACTCTCTTGTAGGATGGAGAAATATTAAACATTTTTATTTTTCCTAATAATATGTCATAAAATGAAGTTCCAAGTGAGGATCTTGAATGTTTAAATTCAATGACATGAATGTATTTTCAGCAAATCTAAGTGTGTTGCCTTATTATTTTCAATATTTCCATCCAGAATTATTAAGTTTTGGAAATTGTTTTTTCACTTAGATTTAAAATGGCTTTGTTGTTAGCTTTAAAAATAATGGAAATTTTATTTTTATTTTTTCCATAAAGAGCAAAGGTTTAAGGTAGTCAAAATCACTATTTGGGAAATTTGAATGTTGAAACCACTTTAAAAGAACATTTAAAATGATTTTTTTTATTTCTTAAAAATAATTTCTCATATTGTCTCTACAGAGACAATAGTTGGAATCATGTACATATAATCTCTATAGAGACAATATGTTTTTAATCTCAGCTATTTTCCCTAAAGAGACAAAAATGTAATTGTCTCTAAAGAGAAAAAAATAGAAGTGTCTCTACAAAGACAATGAACTTTTCTCTAGAGAGGAAAATGAAATTGTCTCTTAAGAGACAATAATTCTCGTGTCTTTAAAGAGAAAATAATAATATGTTTTCTATATTTTCTTTATAGAGACAATTTTTTAAGACGATAATATTGAGAGACCAGCTTAAATACAATATTTAAGACAATACACAAGTTTCCTTTTGTGTCAAGTTAAGACAATTGAATCGAAAATTGTCTTAAATATTGTCTTAAAACCCTGCTACATGTAGTAGTGCTAAAATTCTCTGATATCCTCGACTCATCCATCTTGTAGCATACTCACCTATGTTATGATTAATGGGCTTGTTCATGTAAATTCATGTTAACATAGCATAAAACACAATTAGCTTTAGTTAGCTTTAGTGGTTGCATGCAACTAAGTTTAACTTAGTTGTCTTATTTATTGATTCTTTTATCAATGGTCAATATACAAAATTCAATCTCTCTTTCAATTTTTCTCAATTCTTGCAAGTTTATGCACTTATTATCCATATAGGTACTTAGTTGTTGATGCTCTAAGAACTTAACAAAAGGAATCATAAATACTAGTCAAATAATGATTTGAAGAGAATCCATTCTTTCACTCAAGTGGGAAACTAAATCAAAAATACAATGCAATGGTTGGGACAAGGTCAGAGTCATCACTTGCACATTTATTTGTGAAGAAATATCCTGATGAAGAATTCTAAATAAAGGAACATTGGATTCAAAGGTGTAAAAGGGAGTATGAGAATTCTTGGAGATTTCCCTTTTATTAAGTTTCATGCTAAAGAACATGCATGTGCCTTATCTATTTGAAGACAAGATGTCGGTCATACTTATCCATATCATTCTCAAACAAATAATTTAGGTAATCTACCCTAAATTCATCAGGTTCATACTATCACAATTTTCTATAATGCATTGTGTTAGGTTTTCTATTACACAAAAATTTTGAGGCTCCTAGGCATAGTAAATTTCAAAATCATTATCATTATTTTTTTTGAGTTGTTCCGAGGTGGATCCCAGAGTGGTTACTTCACGTGATCGATTCTCAATGAAGTGAGTGTAAAAATCCAACAACCCACTCAAAATAAAATAGGGGAATCGACTTGGGACAAACCTTTGATATTATGTTATGTTTTTCATTGCACTTAAACACGTACGTTTAGTAAACTTCCAAACAATTATCATTAACTTTTTTGGGCGGTCCCATGGTGGATCCCAGAGTAGCGATTAATCCACGTGATCGATTCCCAATAAAGTAAGTATTAAAAGCCAACACATTGCAGTTTTAAAAATTGTGTGAACAAATTTCTAATACGGGACCTTATCATCTCTGGTTGTGACTAGATGATTGGTTGATCTAGCCATACAATGAAAAATCAAAAGTGCAGCTTCATGGGAGCGCACCTTCTTTTTTAACATCAAAAATAGAAACATGCAAATGTGCACATAGGTAAGTGAATTGTATAGGCACATAAAAACACCGAACCTCCATTTTGAAGTTAAGGATGCTCTCAATATGAAAATCAACGATGGCCAATCATGTTTATTTTAGTGTTTATAATATTTGTCTTAAGTTTTATATACACTGGGTTTATAGTATCAATCCCTTGGGTTTATTATTCCATTAGGTCTACAATATCATTCATGGTCAACCATGGTTGAACGTCGCATACTCACAAGAATTGTCTTACCATGAAAATAAACTATGTTTGTTTTAGTGTTTGTAATATTTATATTAGGGTTTAATGTTGGTTTTATAATATTAAACGGTTGGGTTTATTAGGTCCTTGAGTTTATAATATTCATAATCCCTTTGGTTTATTAATCCCTTGAGTTTAAAATATTAATTCTTATGGTTTATTAATTCAACCATGTTTATTTTAGTATTTTTAATATTTGTCTTAGGGTTTGTATACCTTGGGTATATAGTATTAGTTGCTTTTGTTTAATATTATTCCCTTAGGTTCATAATCCCTTGTGGTTTTAGTATTAATCCCTTGAGTTTATTGTTCCTTTATGTTTATAATATCAATCTCTTGGGCTTATTATTTCCCAGTAAACCATGGTCAACCATGGTCCAACATGGAATTGTGATAAGCATTGTCTCAATATGAAAATCAGCGATGATCATTCATGTTTATTTTAGTGTTTATAATATTTATCTTAGGGTTTATATACGTTGGGGTTTATAATATTAGTCCCTTGGGTTTAATATTATTCCCTTGGGTTCATAATCCCTTGGGGTATTAGTATTAATCCCTTAGGTTTATTATTCCTTTGGGTTTATAATATGAATCCCCTAGGCTTATTATTCCCTTAGGTTTATAATATCAATCATGATCAACCATTGTCAATCATAGCCAACCATGTTCAGCCATGGTTGAATGTCGCATTGTGACAAGGATTCTCTCTCTATGAAAATAAACCATGTTTATTTTAGTGTTTGTAATATTTATATTATGGTTTACCAATGTTGGGTTTATAATATTAGTCTCTTGGGCTTAATATTATTTCCTTGGGTGATAATCCCTTAGGGTTTTAGTATTAATCCCTTGGGTTTATTATTAACTTGGGTTTATAATATGAATCATGGTCAGCTTTATCAATCGCTTGTGTTTGTAATATCGATCCCTTGCGCTTCTTGATCCCTTAGGTTTTTACTATTTATCCCTTGGGTTCACTAATTCTTTGGGTTTATAATATTAAACGGTTGGGTTTATAGTATTAATAATCCCTTTGGTTTATTAATCCCTTGAGTTTAAAATATTAATTATTAGGGTTTATTAGTTAAACCATGTTTATTTTAGTATTTTTAATATTTATCTTAGGGTTTGTATACCTTGACTTTATAATATTAGTCCCTTTTGTTTAATATTATTCCCTTAGGGTTTTAGTATTAATATCTTGGGATTATCTTTCCCTTGGGTTCATAACATCAATCCCTTGGGTTTATTTTATAATATCAATCATGCTCAACCATGGTCAACAATGGGCAATGATGGTCCGATCTCACATTATGGCAAAAATTGTCTCCACTTAGGTTTATATACCTTGGGTTTATAATATTAGTCCCTTGGGTTTAATATTATTCCCTTAGGTTCATAATCCCTTGGGGTTTTAGTATTAATCCCTTGGGTTCATTGTTCTTTTGGGTTTAAATATCAATCGATTGTGTTTATTATTCCTCGGTCAACCATGGTTTATTATGATGTCAACCACGGGCCAACATGGAATTGTGATAAGGATTTTCTCAATATGAAAATCAACAATGGTCAATCATGTTTATTTTAGTGTTTAAAATATTTATATCTTAGGGTTTATATAAGTTGGGTCTATAATATTAGTCCGTTGGGTTTAATATTATTCCCTTGTGTTTATTATTCCCTTGTCACAATTCTAATTATTATTTGACCATAGTTGTTATTATGAGTTATTATTATTATTCTAATAATAATAATATAATAATATTATTATAATAATATAATAATATTATTATAATAATAATAATAAATATATTATATTATTATGATAATAATACAATATAATTGTTGTTATTATTATTATTATTTTATATTATTACAACAATTTAATAATAATTATAATATATTATTATAATATTAATGTAATAACATATATAAATATATAAAAATATAGTTGTTATTATTTATATAGTTATTATTAATTATACATTGTGTTTAAAAAATAAATATAGTAATTATTAATGTGATTGATATAAGTCTATTCTCTTATGTTAACCATATTGAAAAATGTGATTATATATATGTTTTATATATATTTATAAGCTTATATGAAATACATTGGTAAATCTGGTTGTGGTGATAAGAACATTATCATCTCTCTTGTTGTGATTACATGATTGGTGGATCCAGCCGTACAATGAAAAATCAAAAGTGCATCGTCATGGGAGCACACCTTCTTTATTAACATCAAAAATAGAAACACGTAAATGTGGACATAGTTAAGTGAATCGTAGAGGCACAGACAGACACCGAACCTCAGTTTTGAAGTCACTGGGAGTGGCGAATCCTGCATGTGTAATAAGGAAATATACGAAACGAAGCCATCTATCAGATTATGGTTTTACCTCCTTGAAATTTTCTTAGATAATTTGTTTCTGCATATTATATGAACAAATCAAATATTCCAAAAACAGATCTGTACAAAATTTATCAAAATTGACATAAACATTAACAATTACACAACGTTGGAGATAATTTCGAGGTAATCTGACGGTTGCCAACCTAACAATCTTCTCAATCTTCTCCACATTCGTATTGTAAGCCAACCAATCAGCCAATAAAGTCATATCTATATTGAAACCCGTAGAAGATATTCTTTGCAATTTCAGGATTGACGGCATGATTATTCGAGCATCCTATTCGTACATGGATTGGATCTCAATTATATGTTTCGTGACTTAGGTATCACATCTGAAAAAGGATCAGGGTTGATCGAACAGAGGCCAGATATTATTATCGAGAAGCCGCATTTCTTATCTTTATTCTGGGCCCATTGTGGTTATTGGAAAGGAGCTCCCCGCTTTTGTGTAGTCTTTGAGCAGAGAGAGTGTAGAAATGCTCCGTTAACTCCACCCACTCGACAATGTCAATTCAAACGGTCCCTGCAACGGAAAGGAGGAGATACCTTGAACAGTAGTCTAAGCGTTTTTGGATTTTCTCCATAATATAGTCTGATTTTCCTATAATTTATTTGAAAGTTAAAAATATAATTTAAGTATTGTGATATGATAAAAGATGATGATTAAGTGACATTACCTCTGGAATTATAATCAGCTGCCGGATGATTTGAAATGTTTATGGTTATTTGAAGCTGCTAAAAAGTGGTAGAGGTGTTGATAAGAAAAAGTTTAACAATATAATAGATATTTTGAAATTATATTTTATCGATATTTTAATCCAAATTTAACAATATTATAGAAATTTTGAAATTATATATAATATATATTTTGAAAGTATATTTTATAGCTATTTTGAAGTCGTTGAAGTGTTAGTAGCGAATATTAACAATATAACAAATATTTTAAAATTATATTTAATAACTATATAAGATGTAAAAGTGTCTTTGTATATATAATGATTTATAACTAAAATTAAGAAAATTTTAAGAAATAATTTTTTTTTATTAAGTTTTAAAATATTTAATTAATTTTAATCTTTTAAAATACTTTAATATTTTATTGTTAATTTTTTTATAATTAAAATTTTAATGATTAATAAAGATTTTAAATGTTTTTAATGTTGAAATTTTATTGTTGATATAAATTTTAAATATAATTTATAATTCATATATATATATGTTGCAAGGCATTTCTCTTTGAAAAGAACTTTCTCTGCTATTTTCTTGTCCTAATCTGTGTTATTTGATCTTTCGTTAGACGATTATATCATTCTTACTCATTACACAGATAGGTGGTAGTTGCGACTCGCTCCTAGGATTCCAAATTTCATGTCCATCCAGTTACCAACTCCACAAACAACTTTGCAAAGTACTCTTGCAAATGGCTCTTGCAAATACATGTCATTGCTTGCATGCATCTTACAACACTCACCTCTATTGGGGCGACATTTTCAAGGATCTAACTATTTCCATTTCAGGGCACCTCTGCAAATCAAGATACTCTTTCCTTGCAACTAAAAGGGGGGAACCACGATTCACACCAGATTCACCAAATTGGAACGAAGCTCCAGAGGGTTTCAAAGATGTCAGGTAGTTTCGATTTGAGGGCACCTCTACATATCAGTATACCCTCTTCCACGAACTACACGGTTTCAAAGATGTCGGGTAGTTTCGATTTGAGGGCACCTCTGCAGATTAGGATAACCTCTTCAATGAACTCCACTCCAACTATAGCTTCGACCTATCAATCTTAGACAATTGGATTGTTATAAACTATCGACCTGAAACCCATCACCACAAAAAAACTACTGAAACAATAAGAACCGTTAGCGCAACACAACCCTCCATCACCACCGTTACGGAGCTACCGAGCATTGATGTTAAAAACTAGATGGGTAAGCCTAGGCCTTAGTCCTGAGTATGATAAACCCTCATTTAGTTCCACGTGGTGTATTTTCGCTTGTTCTAAGCATGATAAGCCCCTCCACGATGGTGAGCTGACCTGTATTTACTATGTCTAGTTTTATTCAATTACAAAGATAAAGGTTCCAAGCCTTATCTGCATCTATTATTATTCAGTCGGGTGCTTGAAACTCTTGGAGAAGGTCAGGAAATAAACACGCAGAGGATTTTGATATTTCGATTTAGGTTTTCATTTCAAGTAAGAATCGAACTTGCAACTCGAATTGAAATCATTTTCCTTTTCTGTGAAAAAATGGTGGCTTTAATAAGAAAAACCCTTCGTTTTGTGCGTATTTTAGCTAGGTAGGGTGTGTAATACAAAAAAGTCGACATAGAAGACCGAGTGTCACGCCCCTACACCTGCGGTAGTCTTCCAACCGCTTGTAGCGAGGTGCGGCACCACCGAACGCTTTCTTTTTAACAATACTAACATTCGTGGACTACGCCTACTCCAACATTAACATACTTAGTTTGTGTTTCGCAACCAAGTAAAAGCATTATCCTTTATACTTTAATGAAGCCCATACTCATTCATTATCCATATGCAATTAACCGAGAACATCAACAATTGCAAACGGGTATAAAGGGGAGGGGCAACTCCCCGTAATGTGAGTCTGCCCGACAATTTTATTATATCAAGAATATCAGATTTTACAACAAGTGTGTCTTGGTTGAACCAAGTCTCACACTTAACCAATTTTTACAAAAGACAGGCCACCTGCCTTTTACAACATGTTCTGCACCCTTGCACGAAGGGAGGTGCTCACCCGAGCCACCCAAGACCCTTTGCCAAGTCCTGCATAAAACTGCACCTTGAACACACCTTGTCCACCCTACGACTGACTCACGGTAATCTGGAGCACACCTCACAAGTGGAGCGCATGAGATATGCGCACTCCTCTTTATTTCTGCACACTTCCTTTACCCCTGTGTCCTTTGCGTAGAAGATGATGCGAAGTTCCTTGGTTGAAATGAGTCCTTGTGCTCCAAATATATACACAAGGTAGCATTAACGTATGGGGTGTGTACGCCTTAAGGCCGACCCCCAAACTCATGGTATACGCCCTTCAAGACACCTCTTGCAAGTCGGCTTGCAAGTCCATGTTTCATCACATATAAACTTGTTTCATCGTTCCAAGTGTTGTCGCATGTTTTACCCTTTGTCGCATTTTCGTCGCATTAGTCTGCCCGCTCGTCGCATTTCCGCACGCCCATCGCACCAACGTGCGCCCGCCGTGCCCGCACGCCCATCGCACCCGGCGCCCAACCGACCCATGTTTGCAAAGGTCTTACATCCTCCTCCACCTGAAATCATTGTCGTCCTCGACAACATACCATCCCGGTAGCTCTCCACCAAGATCATCATCCATCCACGATGTCGACCTTTCTACACAAGGCAAACATCCTTGCAACATATGTAGAGACTCTTTCTCCACTATGTCCCGGCCTAGTGACCACTGCCACCAAGCTCACCATACCAAGGTATGTATCTCCATAATCCATGCTCAGGTCCATGGAAACTCCATCCATCTCATCTGCAACATGTTGTCCATATGTGTCTCTCCTCCATGTGAAGAGACCATCTCCTCAAACCAACTCTCGATGTGCCCCATTCAGGTCCATGAAGCCTCTTCATCATCTGCAATGTGCCATCCTCAACTCTCCATAGAAACAAGTATGCACTTGTCTCATCTATCCGTGTGCTGCCCATGATCCTCGATCAAATCAACTCCCATGTGTAGAAAGTAGTTGAGTCTCAGCTCAACCCATGCTCAAGTGTATCACCAAAGCATCATCATCATCATTGTAACTTCATCACCTCAAAGTGTCTCATAACGATCCTCTACATCAAGTCACTCTTCCAAGCCATGCCCATACATGTACTTTGAAAGTATGCATCCCATACTGCATCAAAGTCCTCTGACCTCAGCTCCTCAATGTATTAGATCCTCCAAGTCCACCATACATGAAGTCCCTAAAAGTCACAACAATCTCATGTCATCATGAGCTCCATGAGTCATCTCCAACTAACATCTCCATGTAGTAGGAATGCTCCATAATCTGCTCACAACTCCATCCAAGTCCATGGTCTTGTTGTACAAGAGTGCACAACCTCTCCATCAACTCCTAAGTAGTAAGTCTCCATGTCACACCAGCAAATCCTTCTGCACAACATCTCTGCCTTGGCACTCCTCATTGGATGTCCATGACACCTCTACAAGTGCTCCCACATAATGTCCCTGCATAAGACTGCCATGCTCCATGCCTCCAACCTGATGTCCATGACTATGTTGCCCATGTAGTCCAACCAAGTAGACTCATCACAACCATCGGTCATCCTCATCCAAGTCTACAATCTTCGGTCTAGTGAACTCGGTCACTCAACCATATCATCATCACATCATCACGAGTCCCTTCCATCATAGCTCCTCCACCAAAGTGTCCACCAAGACTATCTCTTGGTCTCGGCCATGAGAAGTCCACCCAAAACATCACAAGTGTGTGCCCTCTTCAACTGTCCATGAGTCATGCCGGGCACTTAGCCAAAGTGGCTAAAGCATGACCCAATCATCCACAACGATCATCAAGTTCCACCCTTGTCAAGGGCCTTTGCACCTTCTATCATAAGGTCACAAGCAGCCCCAACAAGTCCTGCAATAATCGACAATCCTTGCTTCTCCATACAAGGCTCCATCATAGTCATCCATGGTAAGATCCTCCCTAGCATAGGCAAACTGGCTTTGCCTCTTCCTGCATACGGTCCATCCACCAAATGCCCAAATGAAACACAAGTATCAATACTTACTTCATCATCATTGTCATGAGGTTCCTCCATATGAGTATCCTCATCCATCCATGCTGGCAAACTGCACGATCCTGGTCCAACTTGATCATCCTCAAGTTCATCCTCCATCATGGTCATGTCTGCAACATCTTCACACATCACGGCTTCCTCTTCCTTGCAGGCACAATCTGCAACTTCACCTTGCTCCATTGCCCAACCGAGTTGAAGAAGCTTGTCTTCAACATCCTTTTCCAAGGCTTCAAGTTCTTCACGGATACGGGGCTTCTCTTCCTTCAACCTTTTCAACCCGTCCAAGGTAAGCAAGAGCTTCCTTCCACCTTCTCCCAAACTTTCCATGCCTTATCATTCAGCTTGGTCCAAGCACCGAGCTTTACCCCTGCTAAACCTGCTTCCACTGTCATCAACTGTCAAATTTCCAAGTGTACCCACACTTGCACCTCGTCACGAGCAACCCTGCTCCAACACCAGCTCCAACCGAGCTCTGATACCAACTGTCACATTGTGTATCAGCTTCAAACCTTCACGAGCAAACCTTGCTCTGATACCAATTGTCACGCCCCTACACCTGCGGTAGTCTTCCAACCGCTTGTAGCGAGGTGCGGCACCACCGAACGCTTTCTTTTTAACAATACTAACATTCGCGGACTACGCCTACTCCAACATTAACATACTTAGTTTGTGTTTCGCAACCAAGTAAAAGCATTATCATTTATACTTTAATGAAGCCCATACTCATTCATTATCCATATGCAATTAACCGAGAACATCAACAATTGCAAACAAGTATAAAGGGGAGGGGCAACTCCCCGTAATGTGAGTCTGCCTGACAATTTTATTATATCAAGAATATCAGATTTTACAACAAGTGTGTCTTGGGTGAACCAAGTCTCACACTTAACCAATTTTTACAAAAGACAAGCCACCTGCCTTTTACAACATGTTCTGCACCCTTGCACGAAGGGAGGTGCTCACCCGAGCCACCCAAGACCCTTTGCCAAGTCCTGCATAAAACCGCACCTTGAACACACCTTGTCCACCCTACGACTGACTCACGGTAATCTGGAGCACACCTCACAAGTGGAGCGCATGAGATATGCGCACTCCTCTTTATTTTTGCACACTTCCTTTACCCCTGCGTCCTTTGCGTAGAAGATGATGCGAAGTTCCTTGGTTGAAATGAGTCCTTGTGCTCCAAATATATAAACAAGGTAGCATTAACGTATGGGGTGTGTACGCCTTAAGGCCGACCCCCAAACTCATGGTATACGCCCTTCAAGACACCTCTTGCATGTCGGCTTGCAAGTCCATGTTTCATCGCATATAAACTTGTTTCATCGTTCCAAGTGTTGTCGCATGTTTTACCCTTTGTCGCATTTTCGTCGCATTAGTCTGCCTGCTCGTCGCATTTCTGCACGCCCGTCGCACCAACGCGTGCCTGTCGTGCCCGCGCACCCGCAGCACCAACACGCGCCCGCCGTGCCCGCGCGCCCTTCGTACCCGGCGCCCAACCAACCCATGTTTGCGAAGGTCTTACACCGAGTCTCTCAACATCTTATGGTTAACTACCCACCGAGAAACCAAAGTTGTAAAATAGAATGTCACCTAGCACCAATATTAGTCTAGAAGATCTATAAATAGGAACTCTTGGAGAAGATCAAGAAATAGATGTGGCTAAGGATTTTGATCTTTTGGTTTAGGTTCTCATTTTAGTTAAGAATCAAACCTGCAACAGGAATTGAAATAATTTTCCTTTTTATTTATGCAACTTAACTGATTAGGGATATTTTTAGGTATTGGGGTGAAAACATCAAACTGATTATTAAACAAACTTTCAAAATTTGAGTTAGGCATCCTAGTGTGGGCTAAACTACCTGTAAAACCCTCTTCTCTTCATTCTTATTGTTGTCATTTCTCATCCAAACCTTTTTCGAGTGAATTAATGGTAGTTAGGAAATTATATAACTTGTTCTCAAGGAAAGTTCTTTATATTTTCTCCTAACCCCTTAATCTTGTGTAGTATCATCTAATATTCAACAATGTACAAAATACAACATAAGCTAGTTCAAGTTGAAGAGCTTAATTTATACATTGTAGAGCTTGGATCCCAAGCAAACGGCTATCCTCAAGTATTTTCCTTTTTACCACTAAAAAGGCCAGGTGCTTTACCGATACAGTCATAGAGGAAAGATGTTTATCAGAAGTGTGGATCTCCCTCGAATGGTATTTCAATACCTGTATTTTTCAAGTGTGATAGATTCATAACAATGTGCTTGGGGTTTAACCTGTATTTTTAATATTTGTATATATGTTTTTAGTTAGATACTTGAACTAATTAAACCAATCTTTAAAATTGAATGAAAACAATATAACATAATAGGTTTTCTAATTTTTTTCTATTATGAATAACAAAATTAAACCACTTTTGTTGTCAAATTGATTTGCAGGTTCAGTTGTGTTATTATTGATGGATTTCTAGAGATATGTTTATTTATGGCACCATTAGATGATAGCGTTGGAAGAGGCATGGTTTCATGCAATTGCTCGATTTTTGAGGCTATGGACTCTCTAATTAGCTAGGTAGTGTTGAGAATGCAACAAGACGATGGAGCTTAGTGGAAAGGAGTCACCTTCATTAAATGGGCCCGTAGGCTATTTTTGGCGCAAAGTCTATTTTTAGACTATGTCTACTTTTAGACATATGGATCATGGTCTATGAGTTGCAGGATGCTATTTGTAGATGATTGGTCATCTTGGTAAAAATAGATGGACTTCTATTTTTAGACATATGGGCGGAGTCTATTTTTAGACTTCCAGGCTAAAAATGGAACAGTCGAATATTATTAGCTCTTAATAATATTTGGACTATGAACATTATCTTAGCCTCTTGGAGCACTTCAGTTCGAGCTACAGATGTGGCACATGCAGCTGTCAGAAGGAAATCCACTTTTCTTATGGGTCAGTTGAGCTATTGCATGATGGACTTCAGTTAGAACTCATGTGGTTGAGTTTGGTGGAGTTGATTGAGGAGTTGATGGAGTTGTGTTCAGTTTGACTTGGTTAAACTAGTTGTATTTAGTCTAACTACAGAATACACTAGTGATGAGTGATGTGAATTAATTGTTAATTAATTCACTAATTATTAATTCATAAAGCAACTAAAGAATACATCAGTTAACTCAGTGCATGGACAGTTCAATGGAGACAGGTGTTAGAGGTTGAGATTGCTATCAATTGTGACTATAGTTGTGCATGAGATTTGCACAATCAATGGATTGAGTATTTCCAATGAGGATTGTGTCATTCAGCCAAGTGAAATACGAGTTTGGATCAGCCATACTCATCTATTCTCATGCAGGATTGTGCAGTAGAGGCAGGCAAGTAGTGGAGGAGATTTGAACCTGTGATTGATTCAGATCTGAGATAGTTTTGTGTGTAACAGGTGGAGATAGTACTGAGTACTTGTGAGGAGTATTGTACTATGTATTGTTACATGTTCTCAATCATTATAATATACAGATAGTGTGGGGTGTTCAGCTGTATGCTTTCCCCGGATTACACACTGTGTTAATGTGTGCATGCGATTGATGTTTCATTGTTTTTAATTCTGCAAAATTGATGATCATCGTAGAGGAGATTATGTATTATGCATGCATTCCGCAATAGTGTATAATCAGGATAATATATGTGAATAAGTGTCATATTATTCAGATTTTCTACATGGTATCAAAGCAGAGTTGATCATCAGATCTATTATTCAGAAAGTGTTTACATTTTATTTCTTCAGGTAGAGTCTGTAATTGGGCCAGGTAGCCTCTGGATTCATCCTTCCTTTGGAAGGTGAGATATCCGGTAAAAGCCCATACAGTCAATCTCTGTACGAGAAATAATTTTCTCTCATGAATTTTAGATCAGAAGCCGTTGAGTTTTGAGCTGGTGGAATTCGAATTTGCAGCAGTGTTTTCTTGGTGTCAAAGTTGAAATATCTTTCAACAGATTGCGATTGGAGTATGCTCTTGAGGGCAGCTCGAATTATATTGCATGGAAAGACAGGATGGAGGTAGTTTTAGATGACAATGGGCTGAAGGAGTTCATAGAGGCTGAGGTCCCAAAGCCTACTAATACTGCTCAAGTTGAGGCTTGGCAAAAGAAGATAGCAAAGTGTCGAAGGATTCTGTTGGAGGGCGTGAAGGATCTCATTGTGTCTAGCCTGCATGGAAAGGCTTCTCCATACTTGATGTGGAAAGTGTTGATAGATCTATTCCAAAGCAAGAGCGACCAGAGGAAGTTGGCACTCAAGGATAAACTCAGAAACATTAAGTGTGAGAAAGGAGACAGTATGCCCAAGTATCTCACATAGTTCACTCATTGCAGGGATGAGCTGGGAAGTGTGGGGGTGATTGCCGATGATGAGGACTTGGTGAGCTTGGCTCTCCTTGGTCTTCTGAAGAGTTGGCATTCCTATCAGAACTCTGTCAATGGTCGGGAGAAATTGCCAGGATGGGAGAGACTTTGGTCAGATCTTGTGCAGGAGGAGATCGGGTGGAATACCAAAGCAAAGAAGAAGAAAATTGCGCTTTGGCTGCCAAAGCAAAGAAGGGGAAGAGAAAGAAAGCTTCTCATTCCGGTGCGAAAGGCAAGAATCAGGACATGTCCAAGGTGAAGTGTTTTCACTGTCACCAGCACAGACACTATGCCACAAATTGTCTGCAGAAGAAGAAAAATAAGCAAGCTACTGGATCTGCAGCAGGAGAGGCCTTAGCCTCGCAGTTTGAGCTTCATTTTTCATTGATCGAATGCTTGGTATCAAGTGTGATGGGATCGGTATGGTTCTTGGACAGTGGTGCATCTTTTCACATGATAGGAGATCGAGATTTGTTTTCTGATCTGGAGGAGAAAGATCTTGGAGTGCACATCGAGATGGGCAATGATGGTAGATACAGTGCGACTGGTATCGGTACCATTTCCTTTCAGAGGGAGTCTGGTAAACCTTTCGTATTGAAGGAAGTGATGCATTTTCTAGGATTGAAGAATAATCTTATCTTTGTGGCGATGTTAGAAGACAAGGGATATGATGTTGTTTTCAGCGAGGGAAAGGCTTTCCTACGCAATAAGACAACTGGAGAAACTCAAAAGATAGGGGTTCGAGTCAGGAACCTTTATCAGTTGCATGTAGATGGCTGCACAGCAATGGCATGCAAGGTAGAAGGATTGGTGAGCCGGGATGATGGGGAGTTGTGGCACAGGAGATTGGGCCACCTTCACCATGGAGCCTTGAAGATACTGCAGCAGATTACTACTGGGCTTCCTAAAGGCACTCTTGCACAGTCAGATCAGTGCAAGGGGTGTACTTTGGGAAAATTTGTGAAAGCCACCTTTCACGAGAAGGATAGTTGTGCCACGACGATCCTTGAGAGAATTCACACAGATGTGTGTGGACCTTTCTCAGTAGCTTCGACAGCAAAGCACAGGTACTATGTGATCTTTGTTGATGATTTCTCTCGGAAGTGTTGGATCTTCTTCATGCAGAAGAAGAGAGAGACATACTCAAAGTTCTGTGAGTTCAAAGCACTGGTCAAGAAGAAACCGGGGAAGAAGGTGAAGGCTCTTAGGAGTGACAATGGTGGTGAATTCATCTCTGGTGAGTTCAAGGATTTCTGTAGCACAGAGGGGATTTGAAGAGACCTCATAGCTCCCCATAACCCACAACAGAACGGGGATTTTGAGCGGAAGAACATAACGATCGTGGGTGTTGCACAGGCGATGTTGCATGATCAGGGCCTACCCCTTCACTTGTGGGTGGAAGCATGCAATACTGCAGTATATGTGCAGAACCGTTGTCCTCATAGGATACTTGGCATGAGTACACTCGAGGAGGCTTATTCTGGTAAGAGGCTTGATATTTCTCATTTGAGGATTTTTGGTTCTAACGTTTACATGCATGTGAAGAAGGATGCCAGGAAGAAGCTAGAGCCAACTGCAGACGTTGGCATATCTGTGGGGTACATTGATACGCCCCACAACTATCGTGTGTATTTTCCAGACAGTCGCAAGACTGTTGTGCGTCGGGATATCAAATTTTAGGAGGAGAAAGCGATGAAGTGTTCGCTTGAGAGGGAGCCACACTTGTATGTAGATGAGGAGCTATTAGTTCCTAAGGATGAGCATCAGGACGTGGATCAGTCACAGGTCGAAGTTCATGGAGTGGAAGAGACCACTCATGCAGCGCCAACCATCAGAGGGCGAAAGCACATGACAGAAGCTGAGCGACTGGCTCAAGATGCAGAGAAGGTTGTAGGACCACCTACAGCTCAATGCAGACAGAGACAGTCACCTGATCGGTACACTGGATACATGGCTCTTGTGAGAAAATGTGTTGTGACTGAGCCATCCTCTTTCGAGGAAGCTATGGAGGATCCCGCATGGGTAGATGCCATGGTGGAAGAGTATGATTCGATTGTTAGAAACAGTGCATGGGAGATTGTCCCAAGACCGGAGGGGAAATCAGTGGTGGGTTCGAGATGGATGTACAAAGTGAAGCAGGCAGCTGACGGGAGTGTGGAGAAGCACAAGGCAAGATTTGTTGCCCGAGGCTTCTCACAGATAAAGGGGATCGATTATGAGGAGACCTTTTCACTTGTCGCAAGGTATTCCTCCATACAGATGATTCTTGCTCTCTCAGCGTAGATGGGGTGGCACATTCATCATATGGATGTGAAGACTGTGTTCCTCAATGGAGTCATTGAAAAGGAGGTGTACATAGAGCAGCTCGAAGGTTTCGAGATCTTCAGTAGCGAGTCACATGAGTGCAGGCTCAAGAAAGCGATGTATGGATTGAAACAAGCACCACATGCTTGGCACACACGAATAGACAGTTATTTCCCCGAACTTGGATTCTCCAAGAGTGAGGCGGATCCTAACCTATACCAAATTGTGGTGGAGGGTAAGTTGCTTATCATTGTACTTTATGTATATGATTTTCTTCTAACAGTGATGAGCTGTTGATACTTTTATGCAAGGATGATCTTGCTAAGGAGTTTGAGATGAAGGACTTGGGCCTCCTTCATTATTTCCTGGGATTGGAAATTTGGCAGCGCAGTGATGGACTATTTGTTTCTCAGGGTAAGTATGCTTGGGAGATACTGGAGAAGTTCAACATGCATGCCTGCAAGCCTGTTGATACTCCTCTTCCTGGAGGTTGGAGGAAGGAGGATGCTACTTCAGCAGAAGTAGTGGATGCCACTGTTTATCGATAGTTGGTGGGGTCGCTTATGTATCTGGTCAATACACGACCCGATATATGTTATGTTGTTAACCAGCTTTCACAAGCTATGGTTAAGCCAACCAAGCTCTTCTGGAAGGCAGGAAAGCATGTATTGCGTTATCTCAGAGGCACATCGGGATATGGATTGTGGTACAGACAGGAGGATGAGGCGAAGCTATGTGGCTTCACGGATGCAGATTGGGTAGGGATCCCAACGGACAGAAAGAGCACATTTGGAGGGATTTTCAGTATCAGGTCAACAACAGTTTCTTGGTACAGTAGGAAGCAGAGATCTGTGGCACTCAGTTCAGCAGAGGCCGAGTATATGGCAGCACGTTTGGCTGCATGGGACGCTATATGGATGAGGAAGATCCTGGTCGGGTTGTTCGGTTCATACTTGGAGCCTACTGTGATTTATTGTGATAAACAGAGTTGCATTAAACTCTCGGCTAATCAGTATTTCATGATAGATCCAACCACATTGACATCAGGTACCATCATATCAGAGATTGTGTGCAGCCGAGAATCATGTTACCTTCATGCATTCCAATGGAGAATCAGGATGCCGGTATCTTGACGAAGGCGCTCACCAGGAGCAAATTCGAATACCACCGAGGTAGTATAGGGGTTGCTGATAATCCATATCTTGTTGAGAGGGAGTGTTGAGAATGCAACAAGATGATGGAGCTTAGTAGAAGGGAGTTGCCTTCACTAAGTGGGCCCGCGGGCTATTTTTGGTGTAGTCTATTTTTAGACTATGTCTACTTTTAGACATATGGATCATGGTCTATGAGTTCTAGGATGCTATTTGTGGATGATTAGTCATGTTGGTAAAAGTAGATGGACTTCTATTTTTAGACATATGGGCGGAGTCTATTTTTAGACTACTAGGCTAAAAATAGAACAGTCGAATATTATTAGCTCATAATAATATTTGGATTATAAACATTATCTTATCCTCTTGGAGCACTTTAGCTCGAGCTACATATGTGGCACATGCAGCTGTCAGAAGGAAATATGCTTTTCTTATGGGTCAGCTGAGCTATTACATGATGGACTTCAGTTAGAACTCATGTGGTTGAGTTTGGTGGAGTTGATTGAGGAGTTGATGGAGTTGTGTTCAGTTTGACTTGGTTAAACTAGTTGTATTTAGTTTAACTGCAGAATACACTAGTGATGAGTGATGTGAATTAATTTTTAATTAATTCACTAATTATTAACTCATAAAGCAACTAATGAATGCATCAATTAACTCAGTGCATGGACAGTTCAATGGAGACAGGTGTTAGATGTTGAGATTGCTATCAGTTGTGACTATAGTTGTGCATCAGATTTGCACAATTAATGGATTGAGTATTTCCAATGAGGATTGTGTCATTCAGCCAAGTGAAATACGAGTTTGGATCAGCCATACTCATCTATTCTCATGCAAGATTGTGCAGTAGAGGCAGGCAAGTAGTGGAGGAGATTTGAACCTGTGATTGATTCAGATCTGAGATAGTTTTGTGTGTAACAGGTGGAGATAATACTGAGTACTTGTGAGGAGTATTGTACTATGTATTGTTACATGTTCTCAATCATTATAATATACAGATAGTGTGGGGTTTTCAACTGTATGCTTTCACCGGATTACATACTGTGTTAATGTGCACATGCGATTGATGTTTCATTGTTTTTAATTCCACAAAATTGATGTTCAATGTAGAGGAGATTATGTATTATGCATGCATCCCACAATAGTGTATAATCAGGATAATCTCTGTGAATAAGTGTCATATTATTCAAAATTTCTACAGGTAGTTCGACTTCCTTATGAATGGAAGGTGATTACATGGTTCTTAACTAGTGCTTCAAATGTATTCCTTAGGTGACAATGGTACTTTTTCCTAAGAGGCAGGGAGGGTGTTAGTTGGATGTTCTTGAGTCCTCTTCTAGAGTATGGGCATGTATTATAGAGAGGCATGTCTTATGCTTAAGTCTTACTAACTCATCAATGTGGAAATGAACTACCTAACTATGATGGAAAACAAATTCTTAAAGATGTCATGTGACCTTTTACAATACAGACAATCTAAACTTTATCTTCATAGATAAATTAAATGTTAAGCTACATCATAAAAAACGTTTTCATCAACACTTACCAATAATGGCACCCAAATCATTGATAAGATAACTCCTAACTGAAAATTTTTTAACATGGAGTTTTTCAAATAAATCAGAAAGAGTTGAGATAATAAACAACATAAGCAGAATTTTGTTTGATAATTACTTGTTGGATTTCTTTGATTTTGTGATTGATTAGGACTTGAGCGTTTCAAATAGTTTGTATCTTGACTTTTCGTCCTCGACCTTTCGTAAATCTTGAAGAAAACATTTGGAAATCATAAACCCTTATTTAAGCAGAGTAACTCCTCAATTCAAAATCTCTTCACCTCATAAACATATATTTCTAATGAAAGATTTATTTATTCTCAAGCAACAACGCTACTAATGAGGCTTGTTGCATATCCATAACCAAGGTCCATCCTTGGTGGCCTTTGAATTGTTGTACAAATCATCATTGTAGGAATTATTGATAATGGGGAGCTTGTGGATTTTTTCGGGAAAATTGTTCGCAGAGTAACTCCTCAATTCAAAATATCTTCACCTTAGAAACATATATTTCTACTAGATATTGCTTTATTCTCAAACACCATTGTTATCAATTCAAAATATCTTCACCTTAGAAACATATATTTCTACTAGATATTGCTTTATTCTCAAACAACATTGTTATTAATGAGGCTTGTTGCATACCCAAGTTCCAACCTTGGTGGGTTTTTAATTTTTGTACATATCATCATTGTAGGACTCACTGATAATGGGGAGTTTGTGGATTTTTTTAGGAAAATCGTGACGTAGTTTTCTTTCTCTTATACAAGTATTCTTGGAGTTCTATTTTCCCTTTTTCACTTGTTTTTATTTTTATTTCTACATTTAGTTATTCCACTTCAAAATATGTACACACACCACTTTGAACCTGCAACTCGAATTGAATTAAATCTCCTTTCTATTTATGCAACTTCACTGATTTGGGATATTTTTAGCTTTTGCGGTCAAAATCTTAAAACATTGATGAGATAACTCCTTAACATGGAGTTTGTCAAATAAGTCAAAAATAGTTGAGATAATAAACAACATAAGCCCAATTTTGATTGACAATTACTTGTTGGAGTTCTTTGATTTTGTTATTGTGTGGGACTTGAGTGTTTTAAATAGTTTGTATCATGACTTTTCTTTGTCGACCATGCCTATGTATTCAAGAAAACCTTTCAAAACCATAAACCCTTATTTAAGCAGAGTAACTCTTCAAAATCTCTTCTCCTTATAAACATATATTTCTAATGAGAGATTACTTTATTCTGAAGCAACAATGTTATTAAGGAGGTTTGTTGCATACCCATACCCAAGGTCCATCCTTGGCGAGTTTTGAATTGCTATATATATATCATCATTGTAGGACTTACTAATAAGGAGGAGTTTGTGTATTTTTTCATGAAAATCACTGGCATAGTAATTCCAAAGTTCAAAATATCCTTGCATTAGAAACATATATTTGTAATAAGAGATTACTTTATTCTCAAACAATAGTGTTATTATAGAGGCTTGTTTCATACCCAAGTTCCATCCTTGGTGGGTTTTGAATTGCTGTACTGATCATTGTTGTAGGACTTGCTGATAATTGGGAGTATGTAGATTTTTTCGGGAAAATCGCTGACAAAGTTTTCTTTCTCTTATACAAGTATTCTTCGAGCTTTGTTTGCCCATTTTGACTTGTTTTTATTTTTATTTCTACATTCATTTATGCCACTTCAAAAGATGTGCACACAATTGGTGACAAGTCAATTGTAATTGTTTCAAATCTCATGCATATTCCTAATATATTTATACCACAATATCATGTTGTTGTACGAAATCCACGAAGTTAGTGTTGGGTCCTTGAACGAACGTCCTCCATTAGGTTTTCCAACCACTCGCAATTGCTTCGAGCTTTTCCAATATCTGGCACATTCTCTCCACCGACATATGGGCACTGACACCTGAGGTTGTGATCAACTGACATCTGGGGCCGTTATGAATGGACTCTTGGAGGAAAATTACACTCTAGCATGATCAATCAGCCTTGTGATTTTTCCCGAAATAATTACTGTTTATCTAAAGTTGATCTTTCGTAAGGACGTGGCAAAAGAAGATTATATCATTATATCTTGAGCTTCTGTTAATCACTCCAATTTCTTCTGTTTGGTAGGAGGTGACTTGGAGTACTTGCGCACACAGAAGTTTGAGAACAAAAATAACAACAACGAGATCATGTAGTAGAAACGTGTATGCAAATGAAAAAACAGTTAACTCGTTAGTCCATCTAGGTCTAGTCTGCAGATGCAGAGTTCCACAACAGAGAAGAAGATACCTTGCAGAGAAATCTTGGATATGGAGCATGTGTTTTAATACAATAGTAAGCTTGAACCACATTCAGACCAAATTGTAGCATTTGTATTTGCGTAAGATACCTTAGACAAAACAGGAAAAATAAAAAAATTATATTAATTTTAGTGTACGAAATGGTGCAAACCCGAGATACTCTGTTGACCGAAAGCTGATTGCGGTAACTCTTATAAGACTATGGTCGATTATTGAGAAAAGTAATAGAAAAATGTTTAGATTTCAGACCTTACCTTCCCCAAAAGAGGTATTTTCGTCGTAGTTTCTCTCTGCCCCTTAGAATTGAGGAAAGAAAATAATATGAGTACAAAATTACATGAATTTTTGAGTTCATTGTTCCATCGAAGTATGTTACACAGGCCAAAAAGAAAACTAGGAGTTAAAGGAAGCTAAAATAACATTGTTTTTGTATCTATTTAAAAGAAAATCGCTGCTAAATGTTTGACTGTTTGGTAAAGAGTTTGTAATGACATTCGTCCCACTGGATTCAATTGCCCCAAGAGCGTGGCATGTTTCATGCCATAAAATAGCAGTGTCACGGTTGTTAAATAAATTAACAATAGTTGGAGCCTTTAAATTAAGAGAAAAATATTAAGTGGTGATCCACCAAATAATATCTCTAGAAACATGGTGATACACATGAATAATAGTTATTTGATTAACATTTCGCTTTAAGACCATTATTATTTGGAAACAAAAAACTCAGTCCATAACGAGTCCATTTAAATATTTGAGATGCTCATAATGTTTTAGATATTTTATTTTATTGAATCTATCTAGAAAGTACTAAACAAAAAAAATGGAGAGTAGGAATAGCCAAGTTGATTCAAGGACAAAGGACTGCAATCCAAATTAGCAGGATCCAGGACATACAATAATCTCACCATGTCCATGAGCTTAAAAAGTTTGGAGATGTAGAAAAGGTAGATGAAGTAGGCAATTTAAAAATTCAAAATCAGAGATTTGTAGCAAAGAACATCTACATCTGATGAATAAAACAAATTAGTGAACAACACATAAACTTCATGAAAAAATTTGTAAGAGATAAAAATAATGACTAATGGAATTCTGGAAAAATGGTTAGCATCACAATACAAGCAATATCCGAAAATATGAGGCTAGTGAGCAGAGGATTTGGGGGAGGCAAACAACAAACCAACTAGGACCAAAAGCTATAGGGTTGGAACATGAGCTCATGGTTATGAAGGTAGTGAGCAATTTCATTTGCACCTAGAATCTAAATGCCACCAAAGACTTGAAAGATGAATTGAAGCATGAACATGCCAAGTGAACCTGCTTTCTCTAATCTGCACCTTTACTGTCTCTATCCCAGCTTGCTTTAATAGGATTAATAAGATTTTAGGATGGTGAAAGAGAGATGGCTTATATTTGTACCTACATTGCAGGTCTAAATATCAGAATGTTTTCAGTAAGGAACCCAATGCATATGCTATCTTCTGCAAAGACAATCTCAACTTAATGATGACATAACCAATTTTGTATCATACTGCACTCATGAATATCTGTATTCCTTTTCTCCAAGTCAACTAGGGCTTGTGTGATTGGTAAAGGGAGAGATGACATTATTGGCCCCACCAAGGTGGCCATTGCCATATGAACAATTTTGTACAATATTGCACTCAACAATATTTTTGAGGGGCTTGTCTTGTTGGGATTAGAGAAAGGGGGGTTGATGTTATTTGCTCCGCCATGGTTTGATTCACCAAGGGGTATGCTCAACTCCCATGGGCCATCTAGCTAGCACAAGGGTACGAGGGGGTCATTTAGGACATTAAAAACTGTGAGAAAACTAAGAAAAAACAGATGCCTCCAATCACATTTTCTCACAGCATCCACCTCAAGTAAAGATTTAAAAAATTACATGCAACACTATGATCTTTTATAATACTGGAATGATCCTTTACCAATTTGATATTATTTTCTAATCATCCACCAAAATAAAGATTTAAAAAATTGCATACAACACTATAAGATTTTATAATATTGGCAAGGTCCTTTGCCAATTTAATATTATGTGTCCCTCAAAAGCATTGCTACAAGAAAATGGGAAAACATAAGATCACTATTAATTTGATTAGAACAACCCTACAAAAGAATGAGGAACCATAAGATCGCTTTCAGTGCTACCGGACAAAACTAACACTAAAATATGCAATAAGGTTTTTAAGAAATGTGTCTATACTAAAAGTTAATTTCAAGTAATATCACACAAAGCTAACACCGGACAAAACTAACACTAAAATATGCAATAAGGTTTTTAAGAAATGTGTCTATACTAAAAGTTAATTTCAAGTAATATCACACAAAGCTAACACTAAAATATGCAATAAGGATTCTAAGAAATGTGTGTATATTAAAAGTTAAAATAGCTTTAAAAATCGTTAAATATCCAAGATACGCGTCAATAAAAGGAATATGGGTTTATTGATATTTTATATATACAAGATAATCAATTTTGTGTATTTAAAAAATTGAAATGATTGAAATTTTTACTTATTTTGTTTTTTTAATAAAAAATGCATTATTTACCACTCAGATATCTACTTTGGAGTATAACCATCATTATTTGATTGTGATGATGACAAGGGATTTAGCTCCATCAATTTTCAATATTTTTGTTGTGATTTTTTAAAAACAATATTGAAAACTATTTTTTTTTAGGTTTTAAATTTATTATTAATATATAAATTAGTAAATATCTCAAAAATGATAAAAATTAAAGAGAAACACTATAAAGTTATTAAAAATTCAAGTATTTTTATTGTGAGTATGATCAAACATTTTATATTAGCATAATTAAAACTAATAAGATTCTTCCCAAAAATAAATTACATTTAACAATTTTTCATTACAAAGAACTAATAATATTAAATAAAATTTGATACTAAACAGTATTTGTAAACTTTAAAATGAATTTTTATACAATTTTCAAAAAGATTCCAACCACTAACCTAAATATAAATACAAAGATTAACACCAATATTATAAATTTACAGATCTATTAACTCATTTTTGTAGCACGTTTCCTCAGTAGATCCCTTGAGATAATTACTTCTTCTATTACCTACACCAGAGGCCAATTCATTATATCAGCAAACCCGTAATTATGAAGGCCACATGCTGGCTTCAAATTTACAAACCCTAAGCTTACTGGAGCAGCTGGTCAACAAGGATTTGGTATCGGTGCCTCTCAATTAAACGCGGGATTAATGGGGATTCCGGTATCTCTGCTGAGAGAGGACTGATTTTCAGGTTTTAGATGATCGTTCAGGTGGCTACTTATGCGACAATCAATTTCGCTACCTTTCCCTTAGGACAGTTATAGAGAGAGGAGAGGGTCAACGGCGTCTTGTATTCCCTTTCTACTGCCGATAGATCCAGGTTATGAACGGGGGCTCCCATTTCGCTATGCTACTTAGACCCATGGCAATTATAGAGAAAACCATCCCTCATCCAGGTTATGAAAGGGCGCTCCCCCTTCGCTACCGGAAACGCGAGCTACTTAGACCCATAGCAATTATAGAGAAAACAATCCGTGACGGATCTACCTTGAACCAATTCTTTCACAGAAGAATCTTCCACCCTTAATTATGAAGGACACGTGTTAGGCTAAAATGTAACCGTGTGTAAAATGGCCGCGTAAGTTTTTCAGAAAATTAGGAAGTTTTAGTCATAGAGGTTAAGTTTTATGATTTTGTTAAATTTTATGTTTTTTTGGTGTTTTCGTAGAGTGCTGAATCAATTTTTATCCCAATTTTTTTTAAAAGAATTTCTATTGTGACTTTGGTAGACAACCCCATATCTATACACACTTTTACTTATAATTAGACTTAAATTAACCATTATTAACGCACCTCTTCAAAACCGGTATATTAAGACTTATATAGCATGAACATGTCCTATATAGGATCGATAGTGGCCAGACTGATACATCTTGCAATCTGGCCGAAACATCTGTGCGATCCATCGTTTCGAGGCTAGCCTGTAACTGACAGTGGAGCTTTGACAGGCGCAGAGATGAAATAACCTTCCATATCGAGCTTGAGGTTGAGGATGTATCGTTGGGAAGCGAATGACGTTGACAGGAGCAGAAGAGCATCACAATCACCAAATATGACAATATATTAAACTTTCTACTGTGGTTATTGGTCGCCATGCAAAATTAGCTTCTCATATAATTACTGATCTAATCAACCGTAAGATTTGTATTTAGAAATCTACATCAACCATACATAGCTTATGTTACAAGTACTGATTAATAAGTCTAAGATTTCTATTTAAAAATCTATTCCAAACATGGATAGCTTATGAGAAGCCATGAATGAATGAAGTGCAAGATTTGTATTTGATGTTTACTCCAAACATACATAGATTATCAGAAGTCCTGAATCAATGAACTGAAATTTATATTTTAAAATGAGAGCATCATTATTAGAAGGTTTTGTTTTTCAAAAGAAATTTGTAATTTTTCAATAATATTTTAAAATTTTTCAATAATATTTTAAATTTTGATTATTGAAAATAATGTTTTGAATATATATATAAATTCATTGTATTCTCATTGTTTTTACATATATATTCTTTTGAATATGTATATGAATTCATTGTATTCCCACTACTTATATATATATATATATTCAACACTCTCAAACTTTAAAATATTTAAATTCTATACCTATCAAATTAAAATTTCGATGAACGAAAAACTACCAAACATGATGCTGCGAAAACATCAGACAACAATACAACTTAATAATCTCTTCTTAACAATGCATTTATAGATAAACACACGTCGCAGTGACAACTTCTACATATATAAAATTAAAATTTAGTTGTCCGAAAAACTACCAAACTTGATGCTGCAAAAACATGAGACTGTACAACTTAATGATCTAGTCTTAACACTGCATATATAGATAAACACACGTCGCAGTGACAATTCCTCGCGTTTTTCACCAGCGATATAATTTTATTCCATCTTAATTTACAGTGACTTGTGACATTAATTAAATAAAACTCAAGGATTTCTTTTTTATGACAATGATGTGTTTAATTTTGGTAACCACCAGTTGATATGCTTTCAAACTGTCAGGAACAATGCGGCCCTTTCCATTAATAGTATGCTCGAACACAGGCTGTCAGGTGCCCTTCCGCTATAATCTGGTCGAATAACATATCATTTAAACCCCAAACTCTAAGTCGATGATTTCCCTGGACTCCTCACAAGCTCTCGCTGGATGAATCTGTACTCCCCAGGCGTCCGATTGGCTGGGCATAATGTGACTCGCCACCATTTTACAGCCAGGGTCAAGAACATAATGCCTACAAGTAGGGCACAAAGAATGAGATCGAAGCCATTTATCTACACATTCCATGTGAAAGCCATGGTTGCAGATAGGCAAGACTCTCAGAGCTTCTCCTTCCACGAATTCTCCCAAGCAAATAGCGCAATCGGTTGCAAGCCTTGACATCGATTTGCCATAGATGATACAGGGGAGTGCTTCTATGGATTTCGCCTTCATACCGGTATTAGCTCGTCTAGTGGCCATGTAATCGTGGCATGGCCTCCAAATGTAGTTCCATGGAACGATTATAGCAAGTCCCGCGAGCAATATCACTTTGCACAGCAATGCAAGAAGAACAACTATCATATGTTCAGTCATATGGGGCCTAATCACCGCTTGCGGACTTTCGTATGACAGCGCCGCTGGCGCTAGCATATCGGTGGCCACGTCTAAAACCATTCTTCCCTCGGTAATCGAAAGAGCACCAAAATCCTTCAAAGCCTCTTACTTAATGGACCATAAAAGACTTGTCAGATAACGATTTCATAGAGTGCTCATTTTCTCACTCCATTTGGAAACGAAATTCAGAAATACAATACAGTGATCGGGACAGGGACAGAATCAGAGTCAGTGCTTGCCTCTTACAATACAGTGATCGGCACAGGGACAGAATCAGAGTCAGTGCTTGCCTCTTTCTTTGGGATGAAAGATCTTTAAGTAGGCTGGGATATAGGAACGCTGGATTGAAATCTGTAAAAGCGAGTTTGATAATCCTTGAAGATCGCCATCCTATTAAATTTCATGCTAAAGAGCATCCACGCACCTCATCTAATCGAAGCGAATGCATCAGCCATACTTGTCCATTTCATTCTTAGACAAAAGAATATAGCCTACAGGTAATCTAGTCTGAACCCCTCCCGTCCATACAACCACAATCTTCTCAATCTTCTACGGTGCATTGCGGTTCTCAAAAGTGACTGCATGTGGCAAAACTTTATAAGGGAAAAATAGTTAGTGGGCGTGGGTTGATCCAGCAGTACAATGATATATGAAAAGTGCAGCCTCACGGGAGCGTACCTTCGTTTTTAATATGAAAAATAGAAAAACTCAAATATGCACATGGGTTAGTGAATGGCAGAGTCTTAGAGGCATCCCACGGACATAAACCTTCAGATGTTAATGATTGCCTGGGTGCTTTTTAGTGGAGTTGTTTATAATGCGATTTTTTGGAGATTTCGGTGACGGAATCCGGCGGAAGAAATTGAGGTTAAATCTTGATTTGTTGCAGTTAAAATGGTTTTTTAACTGCATATTTGGATTCAGCACCCTGAAAAATCCCTGTGACGCTTTCATTGTGCAGAAACTAGCTATCAAACTTGTGATTCCAATAAATTCCTGCCGGATTTCGACCAGAAAAAACCGCCAGAAAAACATTCAAAAAGTCACATTATACACAACTGCCTTTTTAGTCTTAACTATTGAATGTTATTTTTATTTTCATGCAAAAAGAACCAATATAAAAAAATACTAAACCAATGATATTTCTCCGAATATTATTTTTATTCTCATCCAAAGCCCAATATAAAAATGACATTAAACCAATGATTAGTTCAATATAAATTTCCGTGGAGTGACTGACATTATGGATTCCGCTACCTGTAAGATGGCAAAATGCGAAGCCACCTTCTCAATCTTATCAACATGCCTTGTATAAGCCGATAAATCGGCCAATAAAGTTAAATCTATATCGAAATCCATTTAAAATAGGAAACAGATGGCACACTTTAGTACTTATTGATGACAGAGAATGCAGAAATGATCCGTTGAAATCTGCACAACTCAAGTGATGTCAATTTAAACGGTCCGTGCAACGACAGGGAAGAGATCAGTTAAGCAGTCAGCTAGGTAGGGTACATTTTAGTCAGCTTTGGAATTTCTCCAAAACCTAAATAGAATGCAGGAAGTAGAGTTAGCTTTTCAGTGGGTTTTGTTTAATTATTGAATTTCAAAACGCATGAATTAATTATGAAATTTGAATAAGAGTAAAATAGTAAAAATAGTTAAATTATAATTTTAACTTACGAAAATTAATAATAAAATATATATATATATTTCCCTCCATAAATTCAAACATGAACCAAAGCTAAATGCCAACGAAAATGAACACTAAACTATGGGATTGAAGAAGAATTTTGGGAGTTGGGAGAGGCTGCCAGGTGTAAAAGTTGATAGTGCTGTGATTAGCCAAATCTGCCAAGCAAAGCCCGTAGAGAAACACCATGTAATTATATTTTTAAAATGTGGTTTGTATATGGTAATTGCGTTGAAATCAAATTTTCATTAATTTATTATTTTTATGTAATTTTTAATATGATTTTGTAATAAATATACATTAAATTACTTTAAATTGAGTTAAAAAAATTTCAAAATTTTATATTTTAATTTTATAATTAATTAAAAAATTAATATAATTAATATAATTAAAATATTATAATTTTATATTTAATTAAAAAAACTAGGAGAGAAAAAAAAATATCATATTTAAAAAAAAATTAATATGATTAAATTTCAAGTAGTTTGAATATCTTCTTTCAAAAATTAAAAATATAATTATTTCTCAGATTTCTCCGCAAACTTCATAAATGCAATGATAAACAAGTTGCATCTAATCCTATCTGCACAGATCAAAAGCGCAAAACAGAAATTTATATCAAGATAACGTGAATATAGGCGCGGTGCGAGATATCAATAGCATGCACACTAACGTGAATATAGGCGCGGCGCGACACATCAATAGCCTACACGCTAACGTGAATATAGGCGCTGCGCGGGACATCAATAGCCAGCGCGTTGATGGGCGTGAATATAGGCGCTGCGCGGGACATCAATAGCCAGCGCGCTGATGGACTTGGGGCGACACATCAATAGCCTTGATGCTAATGTGAATATAGGCCCACCGCGAAACATCAATACTATGGACTTATGGCTTACTCTCAGAGTTAATTTTGTAATTTTGTGAGAGTTAATTTGGTAATTTTGTGAGTGTTAGATAATATTGTTTTAAATTGATAGTTTAGTCTTAATTGACATTGTTTTAAGTGGCCAATTGTACTATTGTCTTAAAATAAAATTGTCTTAAAATATTTTTGTCTTAATCTGTTTTTGTTTTAAATATAAAGTCTTGTTTTAAAATATGTGTCTCAAACTATTTTTTGTATTAAATATAAGGTTTATTCTTTAGATATTTTTGTCTTAAATTGTTTTCGTCTTTAAAAAAAGTTCTCTCATATTTTTTGTGTCAAACTCTTTCAGAAGGAAGGAGGTTTGTTGTCTTTTCTTATTGAGGGCCTAGATTGATTTTAAGGAAATATGCTCAACATATTCTTAGTCTATGCTCATCCTATGCTTAGTCTTAATGCTAATGCTTTTCACCTGTTGTAGTGTATTATAGAGTTTGTTAGATTACATTGACTTTTAATAAATTTGAAAAATTAGATTTGTGTCATATGGTTCTCTTCTCACCAAATTCTCTAATAAGTTCCTCCATGATAAGTTCCTCATTATTAAGTATTGAGGTTTTCCAGTGCATTATATTAGATATTTTTTTGGGATTCAACTGCTTTAAGTAAGTCATTCATCTACGATAATTTCCATGAGAGGTAGTTGTAATTGACTAATTCTACATGATTTTTGAATAGTCTACTTAGCACTCATTGCATCTACTACGATTTCCATGAGAGGTAGTCGTAAGTGAGTAATTTCTCATGATTTTTTAATAGTTCCCTAGAAACAGCGCCAAAATTTTTGGTCTAAAATGCGGATGCAAATTAGAGTTTCATTTACTATCAATCTGGGTAAGTAAACTTCGAGGATCATCCAATATATATGGACATAGAGACAAACTAAACTAAGCTAGGTGAAGAAATGCCAAAGCTCCCTTACAGGAGGTCTTTCATTAGGATCTCCAACACCTATTTAGTCATTTAACAAAATGAAATCTAAAGACATTGTGACAAGTGTAAAAAATATTAAAGCTCCCTTATAGGAGACCGTTCATTAATATTTCTAATCATCTTAATCAACAAACTATTTAAACTAATGAAATTAAAGCACTTAAACCTAATTCTGATTGATTGCATGAAATATTAAAACTCTCTTACAAGAGACTATTCATTTATATCTCAAGCATATCAGTTAGAAACTTAAAATAATGAAATCAAACATTAAGTAACATATCAGATTCATTGAAAGAAACATTAATACTTTCTTACGAAAGGTCATTCATTAATATTTCAAAAATATGAACCTAACAAAATTTACAATCAGACATAAAATGAAAGCTTACCAAAACAAAAGTGTAATTGCTAGACAATGGGGGCCTTCCAAGGATTCACAAGCACATCAAAAGAGAGGTCAAATGTAGAAGATCAAAGAAGCTCCATTTTATTTATCTTCAATTGCAATTTGCAATTACAAGTTCTGTAGGTTTTAACCCTGTACAGAAATAACCTGCATACAAATTCTAAGAGATAGAAAATAAACAATATGGGAGCATAACACAAAAAACATATATAGACAAAGATTTTCCCCCTGGATCCCAAAACTGGGACTACCAGCTTGATTTTTCATTATGTTCCTTTCAATGTTATAATACATATTTATACATGCTGAAGCATCCAATACCATGGACCGAAAACCATCGCGTCCAATACCATGGACCAAAAACCATCGCGTCCAAAAACATGTGCAAAAATCATGCACAAAATCATAGGTGGGTCCGCCCAACTTAACATAGGGTCCAAAACCAAAATTTTCTGGGGCATTGCCCCGAACCCCATAAAGTGGGGTTACCCCGTACACCTCAAACCCCCTGTGACCTCCCCCCCTCTAACCCCCGGTTAAATATGTGGGCTAGTCATGGAAAGAATATAACACAACCCAACATTCTCCCACTTGTTGTTTTCTTTCCACAGGGGGCCACAACAGAGTTTAATCATTTATCCAGCCCTGCAATGCCCATTGTTTCTCTACACCAAGAGAACTTCTTAGAGCTCACAGATTTTTTCAATGCATTTCCAGTATTCTTCAAAGTGTCCACCTTTACCAGCAACACCTTTTTGTCTTCTATCATATCCCTCACAATGTGATATTGAACATCAATGTGCTTTGTCTTTGAATGATATGCAGGGTTCTTTGCCAAGAAAATTGCACGTTGGCTGTCACAGTCTATCCTTATAGCTTCCTGTACTAACCCCATACTTGAACACAATCTTTGCAACCAAACTGCTTCCTTGCTTGCATGAGTGGCTGCCATGTATTCTGCCTTTATAGTTGATAGTGCCACTACAAATTGTTTCTTACTCATCCAACTGACTGCAGCTCCAAATAGGTTAAACACATACCCACTTGTAGATCTTCTCTGATCTAGATCTCCAGCCCAGTGTACATCAACAAAGCCACGAATATCCAACACTCTATCCAATCTTGGTCTTCCTTGGTAGTACAAACCATAATCACTAGTGCCACGCAAATACCTGAAAACCTGCTTCACTGTTGTCCAATGCGACTTTCCTGGTTTTGACATAAACCTGCTCAATACTCCCACTGCATGTGCAATGTTTAGTCTAATACAGACCATTGCACACATCATGCTACTGACTACACTTGCATATGGAACATGGGACATGTCGTCTTCCTCTTCTTGTTTCTTGGGATACTGTTTAGCAGACAACCTCACACCTACAGGAATAAGAACCTTAACTGGTTTACTATCCTGCATATTAAACCTCTACAGTATTGTCTCAACATACTTCATCTCATTTAACTAGAGCTTCCTCTTTGCCCGATCTCTTTTAATTTCCATGCCCAAAATATAGTTTGCAACACCATGATCTTTCATGTCGAATTGAGAGGACAATTGGGTTTTCAAATCCTGGATAATTTCTTTGTCATTTCCAACCAGCAACATATCATCCACATACAAAACCAGATAAATAACACGGTCACCAATTAATTTAAAATACACACAGTGATCTTCTTTGCTTCTCGTGAAGCCAAGTCCCCGTATAAATGTATCAAATTTCTGATACCACATCCTTGGTGATTGTTTTAACCCATACAGAGACTTCTTTAACTTGCATACCAGTTCTTTCTTACCCTTCACCACAAAGCCTTCAAGTTGCTTCATGTAGATTTCCTTTTTGAGATCCCCGTGAAGAAATGTTGTCTTCACTTCCATCTGTTCTACCTCAAAATCAAAAGTAGCAGCAAAAGATAAAAGTAATCTAATAGAAGTTACCTTGGCAACAAGAGAAAAAAATATCACCAAAATCAATTCCCGGCACTTGGGAATAACCTTTTACTACCAAACGAGCTTTGTATTTCTCCACTTTTCCTTCTGCATTTTTCTTCTTTTTGAACACCCATTTGCTGCCAATGGGTTTCCTTCTAGCCGGCAACTCCTCCAGACCCCAATCCTCAATTTTCTGCAAAGATGCCATTTCATCAACCATGGCCTCTTTCCAGAGTTTTCCATCCTCTGAATCCACTGCTTCCTTCATAGTTCTGGGATCATCATCAGTAATAGACAAAGCAAAATTTGAATAGAAAGCAAATGGACTATACCTTTCTGGCTACCTTCTTTCTCGAACTGATCTTCTCACAGCTGGAGTTTGTGGCTCTTCATCTTCTGATTCCTCCTCTGTTGTAGAGTTTGATTCTTCCTCCTTTAGCTCAAACTCTATCTTCTCAGGTTCCTTTGGTTGAACTTCACGTTTAATAACATCTTTCACCTATCTGAACACCACATCTCGACTGTACACAACATTCCTTGTTATTGGGTTCCAAAACTTATAACCCTTTAATCCATCCTTATACCCAATAAAGATTCACTTTTCAGATTTACCATCAAACTTGGTTCTTTTCTCCTTTAGAACATGTACATGTGCATCACATCCAAATACCCTTAGATGTGAAAGAGAGGGTTTCTTACCAGTCCATACCTCTTGTGGAGTCTTACCCTCCAACGTTGATGAAGGTGACCTATTCACCAGGTAACATGCAGTATCCACCACCTCTGCCAAAAATTCCTATCCTAACCTGGCACCACTGAGCATGCCTCTTGCCCTTTCCATCAACATCTCATTCATTCTTTCTGCAACTCCATTTTGCTGAGGTGTATATGGAGTAGTCTTCTACCATGCTATACCACACTTCTTACAATATTCTTCAAATTCCTTACTGCAAAACTCTCCACCGTTATGTGTCCTCAGTACCTTTATCTTCTTTTCTATCTGGTTTTCCACCAGAGCCTTAAATTCTTTAAACCTATCAAAGACTTTAGATTTCTTCTTAAGGAAATATATCCATGTATTCCTTGAGAAGTCATCTATAAATGATACATAGTACATAGACTTACCCAGTGATGGAACCTTCACAGGTTCAAACACATCACTATGCACAAGCTCTAATATATGTTTCTCCCTCTTACCACCAGAGGGAAAACTCACCCGATTATACTTCTCATTTACACAATTTTCACAGAAATCAGAATCCAGAGAGCTATTACTCATACCTTCTACCATACCTTTACCATGAAGTATTCGAAGGCCTTTCTCTCCAATATGTCCAAGCCTTTGATGCCATAGCATGGTCTTCTCTCCAGAGACCACTAGATTTTCTGCTCCACTTTCAGGAACCACAGAACTGTTGCACCCATCAACAATAGTTCTACCGTGTTGCTTGAACAGAGTTCCAATCCGAACTCCCCACATCAATACTAGTGCTCCCCGAACCATCTTGCAGGTTTCCTTCTTGAACACTATTTTTCCACCTGCATCATCCAACTTGCTTATATAAATCAGATTTCTAGCCAATGCAGGAATATGCAGAACAATTGGAAGTGTTCTAACCCTTCCACCTTGCAACTTTAATTTTGCTTTTCCGCGACCAACAATTCTAGCCTTCCTGTCATCCCCTAATAATACATCACCACCATTGTATTTCTCATACTCACAGAACCACTCTCTATGGGGAGTGAAGTGAAAGGATGCACCTGAGTCAAGCAACCATGCCTCATGATCTACATGTGTACTTGAAGAAGCCAAGTACACATCCCCACCTTCATCTGAGGTGGTTTTCGCCTCTACAGAAGGAGCCTCATCAGATCCCTTTCCTTTGTCAGAAGCTTTAGATTTACAGTCCCTTTTGTAGTGGCCTTCATTTCCACATTTCGAGCACACCACCTTTACAGGCTTTCCTGGAGATTTAGATCTCCCTCTAGATTTAGATCTCCCTCTCAATGACTCATTTTGTTTCTGTTCTGGGACCGTCCTTGTATAGACAAGGCATCACCATTCTGGCTCTCCATATTTTTCTGTCTCATCTCCTCCGTCAACAAGGCTGAGAGTATTTCATCAAACTAAAAGGCAGTTGCATTGCTACCTATTGCAATAACCAGACTATCCCATGAACCTGGTAGAGAACACAACAAACTAATGCACTTACCTTCATTTGAAATTCTAATATCAACAAATGCTAACTGACTTACCACACTATTAAATGCGTTATGATGCTCTGTCATCGAGTCTCCATCTTTCATCCTCAGGTTATACAACTTTTTCCACAGGAACAGTTTATTCACCAGAGACTTAGATTGGTACAAAGTCCCTAACTTGTCCCACAAAGCCTTGGCCGTAGCTTCCCCTGATACATTCAGCAATACTGAATCTAAGACACACAATCGTATTGTGCTCTTTGCCTTCCAATCCAACTTCTTCCATTCTTCATCGGACACTCCCGTTGGTTTAGTACCCGAATCTACCACAATCCACTGATATTTATCCACTAGCAGATCCTCCATCTTGAATTTCCACAACTCAAAACTCTGACCATTAAATTTCTCGATCTTTGTCTTTCCACTGCTCGCCATCTTCTTTCAACACCAAAATTGATCTCACAAATCTCCCACTGAACAGTGTCTACCACAGGCCCGCGCGAAACCCCTCAACGACAAAGGCCTCCCCTTGAAGCCAAAATAGATCTGATACCAAATGTAGGTTTTAACCCTGTACAGAAATTACCAGCATATGACTTCTAAAACACAGAAAATAAACAATGTGAGAGAATAACACATAAAACACATATACACAGAGATTTTCCCCCAAATCCCAAAACCAAGACTACCAACTTGATTTTTCATTATGTTCCTTTCAATGTTATAATACATATTTATACATGCCGAATCATCCAATACCATGGACCGAAAACCTTCGTGTCCAAAAACATGTGCGAAAATCATGCACAAAACCATAGGTGGGTTCGCCCAACCTAACATAGGGTCCAAAACCAAATTTTCCGCTATAAAGTGGAGTTATGGGTACACCTCAAACCCCCTGTGACCTCCCCCCTTCTAACCCCCAGTTAACTATGTGGGTTAGTCGTGGAAAGAATATAACACAACCCAACAAGTTCTACATCCCAAGAGGTTCTAAAATCTTCATTACAATGATTCCAAATTCTAACTTCTCATTACAAACTTATAAGATCCTAAGGTACTAAATTCTAACTTCTCAATTCTAAATTCTAAATTCTAAATTACAAATGAAGGAGATAACACTCCTATTTATACAAAAGTTATGATAACAAACTCATAAATGTGGATCCACTATTCCCTCTTCAAATCCACATATCTCTCAACCATTTGTTACACATAACCCTATCTTCCATGATCTTCTCCATGAGGTCCATGATCTTATCCATGAGGTTCATGATCTTCTCAAATTCGAATTTTAACATAGGGTGCCACATAAGGA
This sequence comes from Pinus tabuliformis, assembly GCA_031772625.1. Taxonomy (NCBI): domain Eukaryota; kingdom Viridiplantae; phylum Streptophyta; class Pinopsida; order Pinales; family Pinaceae; genus Pinus; species Pinus tabuliformis. The sequence continues at coordinate 280,001,467 of CM062818.1, forward strand.
TGCCTTGGAAGCTTCCTTTGTACCTACACAAGTCAACACAATCATTCCAATTGTTAGGTATATGTATAAGCATATTATTTTCTAAACTTTTACCACAAATTCACTTAAAAATACTAAGAATTAATAATGTTTTGGAAAACACAAAGGTAACCCATATAAAGATGAAAGTGAAGCAGATGTGATGACATGGTGGTGGAATAGAGGTGAGAAGATGTGTGAATGGAGTGAAAGTGGATGTATTTTAATGATAATTCTTCGGCCCAACAATGATATGATTAGAAAAAATTCATTTAGCCAGGAATGTAGTTTGAGCAACATCCGTCAGATAGGTATGGGCACAAGTGTGAGATTGTTGAAAGCCTGAACATATTTCCTCCCCTTCGTCCTCCACTCTTTCGGTTGTCATCTTTCCTTTGCTGCAATATTTTTTAGTAACATCATAGCCATCTTCTATTCCTCCGGTGTATCTTTGCACCTTTAGGGGCAATTTTTGGTATAATTTTCCAATATTTATCAACAATTTGATGAAATGGTAGTATGCTAAAAATTTGGATAATCTCTAAAAATATAGGAAGCAATGTTTAATGATTCATTTTTTGAATTTAGGAAAGTTATTTGAAATGCCACTTTGTTGAAAATTAGGACAATGTGCTAAAATTTCAGCACACTAAAATTCAGGACAATTCGCTGAAATTTCAATAGCAAAGACCTTTTTAGTTAAGTGATTAGGGATTATGGAATAAATTAAGGTTCATGATCCAGGTGGATATTGGTGGCCACCTGCCAAGTCCACCTGGACCCCCACCATTGTCTTTCTCAGCATTTTCAGTTTCCTTAATTGTAGCACAACTTACTATTTTTAGCAGTTTTTCGGGTCCTAAACTTCCGGAGCCATTTTGAGGTCCTAAACGACGTTTTCTGGGGAATCCAAGGGTAACATGGGTCCATTCCATGGACCCATGTTGACCGTTCCAACAATGGTAGTACTCGGATAGATCTTTCTAACGAGCTATTGTATGCGTCAAACGGAGATCATATGCCAAAGTTACGACCCCGGGAAGTTGATGTACCAATTTACCCCAAACGGGGCCCACAGTTTGGCATTTCATCTCCTAGGGTTAGGTTTTGGAATGTTAAGGGTTTTTCCATTGTTTCTCAACGATAAATAGGCCTTCGAGCCTCATTGGAACACAGTTCAGAGGCATGTAGCCATCACATCTCTTCTCAGAGATAAGCTACCATCGCCCTAGCTGGTTTATTTCCATTTCTGGTTGTAAGCATATTTCAGTATTTTCCATTAATGAAATGAAGTATTATTTCCGTTGCATCTTTGTGTATATGGTTATCTCTGTAATTTGTTGCGTTCCTATTTAAATCCGGATCATTGGTATCAGAGCGGTCTGCTTTTTCTCTGTTTTTCTTTGCATGTCCCCAACAAGGTCGGGATATAAGGAGTTAGGGCTTGAACTGGTTGAACCTTTGCAAGACCAGCCTCGCAAATCCCGACAGCCTCCCATGGCGGACGAAAAGAAAGACGAGGGGGTAGGAGATCCCATCAAAATCTTGCTCGAAGAAGCCCTCGAGCGACAACGGAACGCGATGATGGACAACTTTGCCCAAATCCTTCAGCGGCTACCCAGAAGCGACGCATCGGCTTCCAGCAGCTACTCTGGAAATGCCACACCCTTTAAGGTACAAGTTAATTTTGAAATCCCCATATTCAAGGGTCAGATAGACGCAGATGCCATAGATAAATGGTTAAATCTGCTAGAGGGTTATTTTTCTGTTCATGAATTTTCGAGTCGGGAAAAGATTGTTTTTGCTCTCCTCAAAGCAGCCACCCACGTCAAGGACTGGTGGGAAACCTACTGCGAGCAGAAAGATGAAAGTACTGGCTCACTATTTTCAGCCGCACCCACCTGGGATTCGTTCCGGGATGCCGTCAAAGAGCAGTACTACCCTGTTGGAAGCTATGAGGATGAATACATAAAGTGGACCACGCTGCGGCAGGGAAGGGAACAAGACGTGTCGAAGTTCACCAATCTTTTCCATACCCTTCGCACAAAGTTGGGTATCAAGGATTCAGAGCAACATTTGATACTCAAATACCATGGCTGCCTGCACAAGTACATCCAGGAAGAAATACAATTCCTAAACATCCCCTCGCTCGGCGCAGCATACCGATATGCCGTCAAGGTCGAGCAGAAGTTTAAACAAAAGAAGCGAGACTTTGGATCTGCGAATCCAAAGCAGGGGAAAGGTGCCCCGAAACCACAGAACAAAGGACAAAGCCAAGGCGGGACAGCCCAAGACAACCAGGCGAAGTTGCAAGCAAAGAACAGCGCCGCGAAGCCGAGAAAGGACACTGGAAAATGGTGCGAGTTCCATAAGAGCTCCACTCACAACACAAGTAAGTGTCGGGCCAAGCAGTCACTGGTGGCTGAGCTAAAGGTTTCAAAATCAGATGCATGTTCCAACTCTGAGTCAAAACCCGATAAGGGGTATGAAAAAGAGAAGCAGATCATTGATGCGGATCCTAGCGCCACTGTTGCTACCGCAAAGATCCAGAAAAATGAACCCGAAGATCCAGAGGAGGAGGAGCGTCTCTTCCACTCTCAGATGTGGGTAAAGGGAGTCAAAAGAACCTCATTTCGGCAGAGGTCGTGAAGCGGTTGGGCTTACCGACCACAGCACATCCACAACCATACACCATTGGGTGGCTTCACCAAGGACGAGATCTTCGCGTGAGCCAGCAGTGTCGCCTTCCATACAACATCAAGCCCTTCACGGATGAGGTATTGTGTGACATTGCTCCCCTTGAAGTTTGTGATGTATTACTAGGACAACCATACTTGTGGAAGCGACATGCTGTGTATGAATCAAGGCCCCGTGCTATTATTATTACATTGGGAAATAAGTTGTTCAGGATACCAGAGGTAGCACCTCCTGCCGCCATCTCTTTGATTACTGCAAAACAATGCAGTAAGATCATTTCCAAAACCAGGAAATTTGTTTTCCTGATGATACGCCCTCAAGGAAAGAAGAAGATAGTGGCCGCGGCCTCCAGACGGGGTCCCTCTGCACGACAACTACAGATGGACAAGATTGTGGAGGAGTACAAGGACATCTTCACCTCCCCGGCAGGGGTTCCTCTGCACTGTCAAGTCAAGCACTCCATCGATCTGACCCCAGGTGCGCCGCTACCCAATGGACCAATTTATCGGCGCTCCGTTCTGGAGAACAATGAAATCAAGAGGTAGATTCAGGAGCTCCTGCAGAAAGGTCACATCCGTCCGAGTTCATCGCCCTGTGGGAGCTCGATCGTGTTGGTACAGAAGAAGGATGGGACGTGGAGACTCTGTATTGACTATCGGGCGCTGAACAAGATCACTGTCCGTAATAGGTACCCGATCCCGCGAATTGATGACCTCCTAGACCAACTAAAGGGGGCGAAATATTTCAGCAAGATCGATCTGAAGTCAGGATATCACCAGGTACCAATCGAACCCTCTGATGTGTGGAAGACGGCCTTCAAATCCAAGGAGGGCCTCTTCGAATGGTTGGTCATGCCCTTTAGATTGACGAATGCTCCTGCAACCTTTATGAGGCTAATGGATGACATCTTGCGGCCATTCACCAACTCCTTTGTAGTAGTATACTTGGATGACATTCTGATCTTCAGCCAGAGTTGGGAAGAGCACCTCCACCACATCCGACAGGTTATCCAAACACTGCGGCAACACAGGGTATGTGCCAATTTGGAGAAATGCACTTTTGGCATGACCCAGGTTCAGTATCTGGGATACATCATTGATGAACAGGGGGTGCATGTCGATCCAGCCAAGATCCAAGTCATTCGGGATTGGCCCTCTCCAACCACTCTAACAGAGCTCCGCAGCTTTCTAGGTCTTGCCAACTTCTACCGCAGGTTTGTGTTGGGGTTTTCTCATATTTCTTGGCCCTTGAGTCAGGTCACCAAGGGAGGGGCGAAAGCAAAATTCTTTTGGTCTAAATCTCAACAGAAGGCATTCATGGAGTTGAAGGATCGCCTCTGCACGGCACCAGTGCTCGCGTTACCAGATTTACAACAACCATTTGAGGTCGAGACAGATGCCTCTGACTATGCTATTGGGGCAGTCCTTACTCAACATGGACATCCAGTGGCATATCACAGTGAAACACTTTCATACACAATCCGGAAGTACCCCACTTATGATAAAGAGATGTATTCCATTGTACAGGCCTGCCGACAATGGAAGCATTACATTTTGGGGAAGGAAACGGTCATCCACACAGACCACCGACCCCTGCAGTTCATACAGACCCAAGGGAAATTGCAGAATGATCGCCATCAGAAGTGGTCTACATACCTGCAACAGTTCCACTTGAATATCAAGTATAAGAAGGGCAGCACCAATAATGTTTCAGATTGCCTCAGTCGACCACCGATCATGGCGTTAACCACCGTGCTCAACTCTTGTGGGCACGAGACTTCTGATTGGCCACTTCTCTACAAAAGCGACCCAGAATTCGGCCACACATACCAGACACTCTTGGAGGGTCGGCGTGTTGCAGATTTTCACCTCCAGGATGCCCTATTATGCCACCTCGGTCACCTTTGTGTTCCTTCAAGCGAGCGTGCCAAGATGATTTGGGAAGCACACTACAGTCAGGCTGCTGGGCATTTCAGGGTCGAGAAAACAGTGGCAGTACTGCAAAATTATTTCTATTGGCCGAATCTTCGACAGGATGTTGGGAAGTACATCAAATCATGTACTGCCTGTGCCATTGCCAAACCGACCATTAAGAAGCACGACCTCTATACCCCGTTGCCTACCCCTAGTCGACCCTGGGAATCCATCTCCATGGATTACATGTTAGGCCTCCCTTCCACTAAGCATGGAAATGACTGTGTTTTTGTGGTCGTCGACAGGTTCTCGAAGATGGCCATTATGGTGGCCTGCAAGAAGAATATCACAGCAGAAGCCACTGCTAAACTCTTCTTTGAACGAGTGTGGGTGCACTTTGGGATCCCACAGTCTATCATCTCAGATCGGGACAGTTGGTTTCTCAGCACATTTTGGTCCAGTCTCTGGTCAATGCTGGACACCAAACTCACGAAGTCCACAGCCTTCCATCCTCAAACTGATGGCCAGACAGAGGTTGTCAATAGGATGATTGTGCACATTTTGTGCATGTATAACTCAAAGCATCCACACACATGGGAAGAGAGACTCCCCTATGTTCAGCACAGCTACAACCGAGCTCTTCACAGCTCCACTGGCCATAGCCCTTTTCAGGTGGGTTTGGGATTCCAGCCACTATGCCCCATTGATGTGGCCATGCCACTTGCAGCTACTCACATGAATTCAGCTCATGTCCAGTCCGAAACAGATAAGGCCACCAGCTTCATTGAGCGCATCCAACATATTCGCCAGCAGGTCCATGACATTCTTGAGAAATCAAATGCCAAGTACAAGCAGCGACATGATCAACATCGGGTGCCACACAAGTTTCAGGGGGGCGACAAAGTCTGGTTGCATTTGCAAAAGGAACGCCTTACTGGAGCCTATCGGAAATTGAGACCACTCTGATATGGTCCTTACACCATTACTAAGGCTATGGGAGACAATGCATTTGAGCTCAGCATTCCCCCATTCCTTGGCCTGCACCTAGTGTTCAATGTGGACCGCCTTCGGCCATACTTTCCACCATTGCTAGACACATCCGACATTGCAGAACAACTCAAACCCACAGAATTAAATCCAGATTGCATGGAACAAGCTGCAACTGATCGGATCATGGACACATAGATCAAGAACACTCGCCAACAGAATATCCAACTGTATCAAGTTGTCAAAGCAGGCCAACTCCTTCAGCAGGGCAAGTGGCTCACCAGGGAACAGGTTCAGCAAAAGTTTCCTCATCTCATGGAGGAGCTCAACGCAATGGGGACCATTGCTTCCTAAGGGGGGAGGAATGATCCAGGTGGATATTGGTGGCCACCTGCCAAGTCCACCTGGACCCCCACCATTGTCTTTCTCATCATTTTCAGTTTCCTTAATTGTAGCACAACTTACTATTTTTGGCAGTTTTTCGGGTCCTGAACTTCTGGAGCCGTTTTGAGGCCCTAAACGACATTTTCTGGGGATGGACTGATGTTACCCGTTCCAACAATGGTAGTAATCGGATAGATCTTTCTAACGAGCTATTGTATGTGTCAAACGGAGATCATATGCCAAAGTTACGACCCCGGGAAGTTGATGTACCAATTTACCCCAAACGGGGCCCACAGTTTGGCGTTTCATCTCCTAGGGTTAGGTTTTGGAATGTTAAGGGTTTTTCCATTGTTTCTCAACGATAAATAGGCCTTCGAGCCTCATTGTAACACAGTTCAGAGGCATGTAGCCATCACATCTCTTCTCAGAGATAAGCTACCATCGCCCTAGCTGGTTTATTTCCATTTCTGGTTGTAAGCATATTTCAGTATTTTCCATTAATGAAATGAAGTATTATTTCCGCTGCATCTTTGTGTATATGGTTATCTCTGTAATTTGTTGCATTCCTGTTTAAATCCGGATCAGTTCATGATTTGTGGGCCATTAGTGATTAGTCCAAATTAGTCCCCTCGTTACATAATTAACATGTTCTTGATTCTTAATTAGTAATTCAAGGATATGTTAAGTACCAACTTCATTAGTCAATGAAAGACACTCTCATTTGTCAATCATATATTAGTGTTGCCCAAAGGCATGAACCAAATTTTTTTTTTAACATTCATTTATCATAAAACGTTTTAGTCGATGGAACACCCACCATTGTTCTATCTAAGTGCAATGTAATTTATGTTTTTCAATTGCTACTTTTTGTGATATGTTTTCTAGTGCAAAGTTAAGATAGAACTCGACTTAATTTCTTAAGGCTGAGATTACATCTATTTAGTTGTATGTATGTCCTATTGTCAAAGGTGCATGCATTATATGTCGGCAAGGTTCCTGCCTCTTACTCGTTTGGACTCACATTTTGAGTTCACATTTTGAAAATCTTGGTTGATGGTGTACTTGAGGGGCAATATTTTCTGGTAAGGATGGCATATTTGAAACCAATATTTAAAAATAAAACCAAGAAACCTGGGTGATAAAAAATAACCTACAATATAGGGAAAAAAGTGATGTGGGATCATAACATCAATTTACTCTCTGACATGTCTGGTTTCAGCAACAGGAAAGGCTTTGAATCTTTCAAGTTTTGGCAGACCATCCTTTGGGTGAAACTCTGCGCATTTCAACCCTAATAGTGTTAATTCCAGAGCCTCATAAAGAGGCCAATCTCTAGCATTTTTATCCAGGATCTCCTGAAATGAACCATCCTCAATGGCTGCTTCAACTGCATCTGTTACATCCATGGGTGGTCTTCCTATCAGCAATTGCAGAATGATTATTCCCATAGCATACAAATCAGACATTGGGCCAAGGACACCAGTCCTTTAATACTCAGGATCAATATAAAAAAATGTGCTTGTAGGGACTTTGCTATTGTATTGGTTTAGCATGGTTGTGTTCATTGTAGGCACATTCCTGGCAAGACCTGCATCACCGATTTTATTAACGAAGTTGTGATCCACTATTATATTTGTAGGCTTCAAGTCACGGTGAACAACTGGATCTAGATTTTCATTGTGAATAAAAAGAAACACATATGCCACTTCCTATATTATTATGATCATTATTTTCCTTGTAGAGGAGATGGTCTTCTAAATGACCTGCCATTTTCCATATAAAAAATCTATATACCAAACACCCATTCTCAAGTCACACTCCAAGAAAACATACCATGTGAGGGTGATGAACTTGGCTCAAAATCGCAAGTTGAACAATTTAGGAAAAGAAAAACACCCAACCAAAGATTTAAAAACAAAATAAGCAACCCAAGTATTAAAAATCTTCTGCAGATTCATTATTGAGTTTTATATTTTAAGGGCATTAACCATAGGTAGTTTTTTCAAGAGTTAGTACCTTGTTGAGGCTCTTGTATTCCTTGAGTTGCTTCATTTTTAAGAATCTTGACTCCCACTATGGTATGTTGCAAAATGCACATGTAGACAACACCATAACCTCCCTCTCCTATCTTGAGTGAATCAGAGAAGAAATTTGTGGTAGTTTGAATTTCTTCTATTGAGTATCTTTTGTATCCTTGATGGGTAGATGCAAGCTCTTCCTGTGCTTTCTTTCTCTCTTCTGCTTCTATTGTGGCTCTTAGTTCTGCATCTCTTCTTTCTTGGGCCTCCTTTTTAGTAAGTTGTCTAGTTGTTTCAACCATCCTAATGACCATTTCACTCTTTTCTTTCTCTTCCAAAATGATTGTTTTCGCTATCTCTTCTCTTTTCTTTGCTTCCTTGACTTTTCTCACATCTTTCATCACTTGAAGAGATAGTTCATTAGCCTGTCACCGGCATTGATCTCCTAAACATCAACCCTCCAATGTACTACCTATTACCCACAACTACATATCTAATATTCAACCTACATTCAACTCGACTAGAAATTTTAAAGCATGATAGCCAGATAAAACTCACCGTGATTTTCTCTTTCACTATGTCTTCCCTCTCTACAACAAACGTGCTTAGAATATGCTCTAGCTCATGCTTCAACCTTTCTATCTCGATCATTATGTCGTGTTGAACAAATAAAGAAATAAATAGTATTAGCTCAGCGCAAAACCATTAAATGGCTCACCCTTCCAACCACATTACATTCAACGTATTGTTGGATGACATTATGATAAATAAGGTAGTAGACTTTTGACTTTTGAAATTCATTATTGATGGGGGTACCGATAAAGTTGGAAAAGCCCATGTATCCCCCCAAGGAGAGGAAACATTTTTTTTCATGGTTGTTGTGAAAACTCATTTGAGACATGTTCCTTAAGATAGTTTTCTCTTAAGTTACTTACTGACATTCTCAATTTTTTCTTGGTTCTAAAAGTTGTGGACCTTTTTGCAACACTAATAACAAATAGACATAAATGTGCTAAAGAAAGTTTCTTTGGATATTCCATAAAATATCTTCTGGACTACCATTTGTGTCTTTATACTAGACACTGTTGATTGCGGATGAGCATAGGCAAATTTTTAGAATTTTTCTTCAAATCAAAACACATTGGGCCTACAACATGAGAAAAGCATTGTGATAAACCTCAAAAATAACAATCATTTTCTTCTATAAATTTGCTAAACATTACTATTATGTTCTCTTTTCTCCTAAGAAATGATCGCATCAAATAATCCTCTCACCTTGCCCAGCCTTGCATGTATGGCAGGTGCATAAGAGCTAGATCCAACAATTAGCTTTTCACAATCTTATCTTTAAGGTAATCAGATGAGGTGAACAATAAATAGGTAAAGGTTCAAGAGACTAAAATCTGTAATTTATCAATTTTGGTTATTCTTTGGGTTATGATGATATGTTAGCATTGTATAAGCCTAATTATAATAGCAGTTGACTTGGTTTTAGGTGTCATTCCAACAACATGGGAAAATGAGCTTACGTTTCATGATTTGAACAAGTTGTTCAGATTCCCATTTCCCATATTACTCAATTTCAAAACTAAATGTATATAGTATCAAAATACATTCATGTAATATCAATTTTGAGCATTGAAAACATCAATAAGAGCACTATTTCCCATAGCTAACCAATCTCATAGGAAAATCCACACAAACAGGAATTTGACTTGGTTTCAGGTACCAATTACAATAACGTGGCCAAAAATGAACTTACACATGGCTATTTCAACAAGCCGTTCACATGCCCATTTCCGAGATTACTCAATTTCAAAACTAAATATATAAAATGTCAAAATTCGTTCAGTAAATAGCGATTTTGAGCATTGAAACAAACAATAAAAGAAATAATTGTCATAGCTAACCAATATCATAGATAAATCTGGAGAAATCGATGCAACTAGGACCTCTTGTATGCTAAAGAAGAGGTGGGCGATTTGTTGGATCGCTTTTTAAATTCACAAAATAGTAAAAACATTCTCTTCTAGTAACTTCACTAATTTTCACGTACTTACATGAATATGAAGCAAGCACAATGAATTTAATAAGGTACACAATTATTCATCCAATAGAATATAAGAATTGAAGAATCACATCTTTAACCACTCCATATAAAAAATTTAGCTCTTACTTCTTTAATTTATACAACAATTTTGACTCCAATAGTCATTTTTTGTAGCTTCAATTGTTACAGAATTTTATTAAATGCCCATCGATATTAAAATTTGTTCAAACATATGTCAAACTTCACAGTGTGTTAATATCAATGTAAATCATTTCTTTCTGGATGTAAATAGAGATCAGTGCATCTTATATTTTTCTCTCTTTCTTTTTTTCATATTAACATGCATTCTGCTATTAAAAGGGTAGATTCATCAACTCTTTGGTTCTCTTCTTAATCTTCACATAAATACAAACTCTTTTTCTCCCTCTTTTTTTTTTTCATATTAACATGCATTATTATTTTAAAAGAGGAGATTCATCAACTCTTTGGTTCTCTTATTAATCTTCACATAAGTACACAAATGACTGTTTATTTATCATATGCTTATCAACCCAGAATCTGCTATGTTGGGATGCTAATTTCAATATATGAACATGGATTGTATATACAATTATTTAGGCTTTACTTTGAATAGATATTTTACGCAACATATATCTAAAAACTAATATTTCGATGGTAGTCTAGAAATGACTCTACACTTGCATTTGCAGGTGCTAAAGGGGAATGAATCAAGGAAAGGTAAGTGATAATGAATAAATAGTAAGGGTGCACACATTTGTATTTCAGGTACTCACTACATTATTTATTTTATTTTATTTCAGTAAGTAGCTCTTTTGGAAATGGTTTAGCAATGGTATAAAACTTGCCTAATAGGAATTTATTATTTTATTCTTAATAAGAAGAAAGATTGGTGGTTTGATGTTCCTCCAAGAGATGATTAATTGCCCAGAAAAAAGATAGTGATAGGGACTTCCCTACAACTTCAACTTTCTATGAAGTCGATCAAAATAGTTCATTACCTGAATTAAATTCATTGGATATGAAGCTTCCTCAGGAACTAGATCACCACAAATTTGGATACCAATTACAACAATTCTCGGCCTGCAAACATGAGATGGAACCAACTCGAATTGTGAAAGCCAGTAATGGTGGAGATAACTTCGTAGGTCACCAATATGTTGAGATTTGACCTATATCATGTTGCCAGGAACTGTGCCAATTTTCCATCTTTTGCAATACCTTCATCAAGATAGGATTGTTAATCGATTGTAGATTCAAATGCATATACATTCTTACAATTTTTTGTTATCGAGGAAGCTAATTCCTATTATACAATGGTATTGAAATTGTGGAGCTAACCATTGGATATGAATTTAATCTTCCACCATTTAATGTGATTCAATCTTTGGATTTATATGTTAGAGAGAAAAGTCTCTTGTAGGATGGAGAAATATTAAACATTTTTATTTTTCCTAATAATATGTCGTAGAATGAAGTTCCAAGTGAGGATCTTGAATGTTTAAATTCAATGACATGAATGTCTTTTCAGCAAATCTATGTGTGTTGCCTTATTATTTTCAATATTTCTATCCAGAATTGTTAAGTTTTGGAATTTTTTTTCTCATTTAGATTTAAAATGACTTTGTTGTTAGCTTTAAAAATAATGGAATTTGTTTTTCTTTTTATTTTTCCATAAAGAGCAAAGGTTTAAGGTAGTCAAAATCACTATTTGGGAAATTTGAATGTTGAAACCACTGTAAAAGAACATTTAAAATGATTTTGTTTATTTTTTAAAAATAATTTCTCATATTATCTCTACAGAGACAATAGTTGGTATCATGGACATATAATCTCTATAGAGACAATATGGTTTTAATCTCAGCTACTGTCCCTAAAGAGACAAAAATGTAATTGTCTCTAAAGAGGAAAAAATAAAAGTGTCTCTACAAAGACAAATGAAATTTTCTCTAGAGAGGAAAATGAAATTGTCTCTTAACAGACAATAATTCTCGTGTCTTTAAAGAGACAATAATAATATGTTTTCTATATTTTCTTTATAGAGACAAATTTTTAAGACAATAATACAGAGAGACCAGCTTAAATACAATATTTAAGACAATACACAAGTTTCTTTTTGTGTCAAGTTAAGACAATTGAATTGAAAATTGTCTTAAAACCCCCCTACATGTAGTACTGCTAAAATTCTCTGATTTCCTTGACTCATCTATCTTGTAGCATACTCACCTATGTTATGATTAATGGGGTTGTTGGTGTAAATGTATGTTAACATAGCATAAAACACAATTAGCTTTTGTTAGCTTTAGTGGTTGCATGCAACTAATTTTAACTTAGTTGTCTTATTTATTGATTCTTTTATCAGTAGTAAATATACAAAATTCAATCTCTCTTTCAATTTTTCTGAATTCTTGCAAGTTTATGCACTTATTATCCATATAGGTACTTAGTTGTTGATGGTCTAATAATTTAACAAAAGGAACCATAAATACTAGTCAAATAATGATTTGAAGAGAATTCATTCTTTCACTCAAGTGGGAAACTAAATCAGAAATACAATGCAATGGTTGGGACAAGGTCAGAGTCATCACTTGCACATTTATTTGTGAAGAAATATATTGATGAAGAATTCTAACTAAAGGAATGTTGGATTCAAAGGTGTAAAAGGGAGTATGAGAATTCTTGGAGATTTCCCTTTTATTAAGTTTCATGCTAAAGAACATGCATGCGCCTTATTGATTTGAAGACAAGATGTCGGTCATACTTATCCATATCATTCCCAAACAAATAATTTAGGTAATCTACCCTGAATTCATCAGGTTCATACTATGACAATTTTCTATAATGCATTGTGTTAGGTTTTCTATTACACCAAAATTATGAGGCTCCTAGGCGTAGTAGATTTCAAAATCATTATCATTATTTTTTTTGAGTGGTTCTGAGGTGGATCCCAGAGTGTTTACTTCATGTTATCAATTCTCAATGAAGTGAGTGTGAAAATCCAACAACCCGCTCAAAATGAAATCGAGAAATCGACTTGGGCCAAACCTTTGATATTATGTTATGTTTTTTATTACACCAAAACCCGCAGGTTTAGTAAACTTCCAAAACAATTATCATTACCATTTTTTGTGGTCCCATGGTGGGTCCCAGAGTAGCGGTTAATCCACATGATCCATTCCCAATAAGGTAAATATTAAAAGCCAACACATCGCAGTTTTAAAAATTGTGTGAACAAATTTCTAATAGGAGAACTTATCATCTCTGTTTGTGATTAGATGATTTGTTGATCCAGCCATACAATGAAAAATCAAAAGTGAAACTTCATGGGAGCACACCTTCTTTTTTAACATAAAAAATAGAAACATACAAATGTGCACATAGGTAAGTGAATTGTATAAGCACATAAAAACACCGAACCTCGATTTTGAAGTTAAGGATGGTTTCAATATGAAAATCAACGATAGCCAATCATGTTTATTTCAGTGTTTATAATATTTGTCTTAAGTTTTATATACACCAGGTTTATAATACTAGTCCCTTTCCCTTAATATTATTCCCTTGGGGTTTTAGTATTAATCCCTTATGTTTATTACTCCTTTGGGTTTATAATATCAATCCATTGGGTTTATTATTCCATTAGGTTTACAATCTCATTCATGGTCAACCATGGTTTAATGTCGCATTGTGACAAGGATTGTCTTACCATGAAAATAAATTATGTTTGTTTTAGTATTTGTAATATTTATATTAGGGTTTACCAATGTTGGTTTTATAATATTAAATGGTTGGGTTTATTAGGGCCTTGGGTTTATAATATTCATAATCCCTTTGGTTTATTAATCCCTTGAGTTTAAAATGTTAATTCTTATGGTTTATTAATTCAACCATGTTTATTTTAGTATTTTTAATATTTATCTTAGGGTTTGTATACCTTGGGTACATAGTATTAGCCACTTTTGTTTAGTATTATTCCCTTAGGTTCATAATCCCTTGTGGTTCTAGTATTAATCCCTTGGGTTTATTGTTCCTTTATGTTTATAATATGAATCTGTTGGGCTTATTATTTCTCAGTCAACCATGGTCCAGCATGGAATTGTGATAAGTATTGTCTCAATATGAAAATCAACGATGGTCATTCATGTCTATTTTAGTGTTTATAATATTTATCTTAGGGTTTATATATGTTGGGTTTATAATATTAGTCCCTTGGGTTTAATATTATTCCCTTGGGTTCATAATCCCTTGGGTATTAGTATTAATCCCTTGGGTTTATTATTCCTTTGGGTTTATAATATGAATCCCCTAGGCTTATTATTCCTTTAGGTTTATAATATCAATCATGATCAACCATTGTCAATCATATCCAACCATGTTCAGCCATGGTTGAATGTCGCATTATGACAAGGATTCTCTCACCATGAAAATACACCATGTTTATTTTAGTGTTTCTAATATTTATATTATGGTTTAACAATGTTGGGTTTATAATATTAGTCTCTTGGGTTTAGTATTATTGCCTTGGGTGATAATCCCTTAAGGTTTTAGTATTAATCCCTCAGATTTATAATATGAATCATGGTCAGCTTTATTAATTGCTTGTGTTTGTAATATGGATCCCTTGCGCTTCTTGATCCCTTATTTTTTTACTATTTATCCCTTGGGTTCACTAATTCTTTGGGTTTATAATATTAAACGGTTGGGTTTATAATATTAATAATCCCTTTGGTTTATTAATCCCTTGAGTTTAAAATATTAATTATTAGGGTTTGTTAGTTAAACCATGTTTATTTTAGTATTTTTAATATTTATCTTAGGGTTTGTATACCTTGGCTTTATAATATTAGTCCCTTTTGTTTAATATTATTCCCTTGGGGTTTTAGTATTAATCCCTTGGGTTTATCTTTCCCTTGGGTTCATAACATCAATCCCTTAGGTTTATTTTATAATATCAATCATGGTCAACCATGGTCAACAGTGGGCAATGATGGTCTGATCTCGCATTATGGAAAAAATTGTCTCCACTTAGGGTTTATATACCTTGGGTTTATAATATTAGTTTCTAGGGTTTAATATTATTCCCTCACGTTCATAATCCCTTGGGGTTTTAGTATTAATCCCTTGGGTTCATTGTTCCTTTGGGTTTAAATATCAATCGCTTGTGTTTATTATTCCTCAGTCAACCATGGTTTATTATGATGTCAACCACGGGCCAACATGGAATTGTGATAAGGATTTTCTCAATATGAAAATCAACGATGGTCAATCATGTTTATTTTAGTGTTTATAATATTTATATCTTAGGGTTTATATAAGTTGGGTTTATAATATTAGTCCATTGGGTTTAATATTTTTCCCTTGTGTTTATTATTCCCTTATCACAATTCTAATTATTATTGGAACATGGTTGTTATTATGAGTTATTATTATTATCCTAATAATAATATAATAATAATAAATATATTATATTATTATAATAATAATACAATATAATTGTTATTATTATTATTATTTTATATTATTATAACAATTTAATAATAATTATAATATATTATTATAATATTAATGTAATAACATATATAAATATATAGAAATATAGTTGTTATTATTTATATAGTTATTATTAATCATACACTGTGTTTAAAAAATAAATATAATAATTATTTGATGTGGTTGATATAAGTTTATTCTTTTATGTTAACCATATTGAAAAATGTGGTTATATATATGCTTCATATATACTTATAGGATTATATGAAATACGTTGGTAAATCTGGTTGTGCTGATCAAGGTTGGAATTTGGATTTCTTTTTATCCGTCATACAATTTTTTTTTGACGTTCTGAGTCCTTATGCTTCCCGTCAAGAAACGTTATATTAAAAAATTTTCCCTTCAAGAGTGATGTTCTCATAATAAATTAACCCTTCACTAATAAAGTTTTGATTAAAAAATTACCATTCAATAAATAATTATGTTGAAAATTTCATATATTTATCGTAAGGAAAAAAAACCAAAATTTGAAAAAACTCAATTGTGGAGGTTTCAATAAAAAGTGTTGAACATTTGAAATTTTCTCATTTAAAGTTTATAATCAATCCAAGGTAAAACGCTTGATGGTTATCAATTTCATATATTTAAATTATCATTTAAAGTCAACAATTTACGTTATGCCACATGAATATTTAGATACCTAATAAGACTAAGTTCCATGCAAATTCAGAGATAATTTATGACATTATCTAATATAATGTTTGATACAAAATATAAATATATGACACCTTAAAAAGGCATAAGAATGTACCACCAACTTCCAACCATCCAATAAGAAAAATACGTTTGGAAACAAATTATTAATTCATACATATACATAAATGATGGTTTACTAAAAAATCCAGTTACACCAAACTAATGTCACAACTTACAAATTTTTAAATTCCATTGCTCCAATGACAATGAAAGCAATGAAATGCTTCATGTTGCATGAAAGTTACGCATTAAAGCCAAATAAAGAAGGGAATCACATATATGTGCAAAAAAATCTCCTTGTATTTAAATGCATCTTGAGAAGCATAAAGCGAGAAAAGATATGCCATAGTACCAAAATGATAAAATCCAAAGGCATCACATCTTTTATCACATTTTCTACAAGAATGGTAAGATGTGGCCATTTTTCAACCTTGATGGCATTTTTCATGTGCCATCAACCTATAGCAACAACACATGAAAAAAATTTCAAATGAAATCTTCAATTTCTTTTTACATCAGTGATCATCAATGTAACTATTCATGCCTATATTCCACATTCCATCAATAAACAAAGAACGTTAAAATTTCATATAAAAAATATAAATATAGTAGAGGACAACTATATATATATATATATATATATATATATAAACTTTGTGCAAACTAAAAAAACATGTAACTTAATAATTCACACATGTCAAAGAGTCTTCTTTCCTTTGCAGTTTGCCAAATCTCATAAACTCGTTCCCATTCCACATCTGTTGAGTTAGGACCTATTAATGATATACACATCAATGCATCAAGTGTGTTAATTTATATTCTTGTTCTCCTTATATCTTTGATCATATTTTGCTTAGAGAACCCTCGTTCACATGCGACAGTGCTTGCTGGTATGACAAGCATTCCTTGCCATACTTGTAGCATATTTGGATACCTATAGTGCCAATCTTTTGTTTGAGAAAACACTTTCCATGCATGTTTCATTGGAAATCTTTCTCCATTCAAATAAACCATGTCAATAAATTGGTATAGTTCTCTTTTACACGCTGTAACATCAAATGTTGGTACATTTTCACCTTCATTACAAGTTTTATGCTGCAAATGTGAAAAAGGTATTTCAAGCCAATGCTTTGCATTATTTTATCTGACATAAAGATCTGATGGATAATGACAAGGACTAAACAACCTTGCTGCATTAAAAAGACGAAGATCTGGAAATCTTGAATTGAAACTCTCAATCAATGCTTGGACATAATTTCTTGTAAGTTGTATGCAACTCTCAAGGGAGCCATCGATGCAAGTTGTCATTGGTTGTGGCAATTGTTCATCATGGATTGGAATATACAACAAATCATGTCTATGGGTATTTCCCTCTTTGTCAACATTTTCAAGGAACCCATCTTTAGAGTCTTTTAAAAATTTAGTAAGATGTACAACACCTTCAACAAAAGAATTTGATTTGCAGAAATATCTTTTAAGAGAATTTAATGTATGGCCAATAGCTATTCCAAGTGATGTGACATCCACATTATCTTCTTGAATTTTTTTGTTTAGATTATTCAGCTCATTCAAAACATCAGAAAGCATATTCAAACAAAATTGAACTGAAAAAATTCTTGCCTTATCCTACCATGAATTCTTTCTTTCTCTCTTCCACAAACTCAAAATAGCAGGCATTAATGTAACTAGTCTTTCAACCACTTGACCCCTAGAAAGCCATCGAATCCCATGGATTTGAAGAACCTGCAAGGATTCTATTTCCATTATCTCCAATAAAGAAATGAGTTCATTATTTCTCTTTGCCGAATTTCCAACCCATGAGTATACCTTGTTTGCTATTTTCTCAACAAACAAAAACTCTGGTATCTTTTTTGAAGCATCTGATGTTGCAAGTGCTTCACGATGTGCAATGCAATGAGTACCAATAAGATTTGGTAAATCATTCTTTAGCAATGTGACAAATCCATTTTCACATCCAACCATAGATGAAGCACCATCAGTCGAAACTGCTATTAGTTTCTCATTTTTCAACTGCCTTGTTTCCCTTAAATTAATGATGGTATCATATATAGTCTTTCCTTTTCCATCAGGAACAATAATCATTTTCATAAATTGTGACATTGGAGGGTCCAATCCTTTCAAGTCTAGAAATGTAGAATACACAACAAGGTGTTGTTCCAAACCATTGTCTATACTTTCATCTAACATTATAGAGAAAAATGGGCTTTCTAACATTTTTCTAGTTTGCACCTCTTCAAGGTAATTTGATATAGAGTGAATAAATTTAGTAGCTGCTTTTCTATTTATGTAGGAAGAATACTCCACTCGAGAAGGCATATTAGGTGTTCGATGATGCATTCGAAGATGACAAAAATCTTCATAAGTAGCAATTGAAATATCCTTTTGCGCAATCAAATATGCTAACTTCATAGTGGTTATGACCCTTTCCTTATTAGCCTCATTTATTGTCACTATGTGTTCTGTAATGGGCTTTGCCAACCTTTCCATTTCATAGAAATTTTTCTGAGTTGATGTTTGATGAATAATAGATTTTGCATGAGTTGTTATAGCATCATATTGAATGGTATTACATCCATCTCCAAAACCCCATGGACCTTGAGCTTTGTATTTCTCACAAATTTTTCACTTCATACGAATCTTTCCATATTCAACATTGATACTATAAACCCAAGGATGTTTTATCATCCACTCTTCTCGAAATTCATGTTTTGAGAAAGCCTTCCTCCTCGAACTACTAGATCCACCATCTTGTCCTTCCTTTTCATGGCCAAGAATTTCTAGATCAACAACAAACTCTTCATTTACATCTTCATTAGCATCATCATTCAAATCGGGTATAGATGGAATATCTTTAACATTAGAAGTCTTTGATGTCTTAGAATATCCATAAAAATTGTTAATAGTTGATTGACCCTTTCTTTTGGAGGCATTTCTATTTAAATAATGTACCTAAATGAAAAACAATAACAATAAATTAATAATTTAAAAAACTTACAAAAAAAAATAACTTTATATCTACAAATAGAACTCTTAGAAACTTAAAATCCTACCACAAAAAAAATGCCTTAACAATGCACCATGTCACCATCTAATCTAAATCACTTGACATCAATTTAGGCTTCCATTTTAAAGGAACTCTAATTATGGTAAAGCTTTGATTTATGTTCGCTTTTAGTATCACCAAGTGTGTCGGTTATCCCACTGTGCGTGAGAAGGCCTTGTTTTTACCAGTCAAAATGGAGCACAATTTTGGTTAATTATTTTAAATCTAGTGTTCTCCCTAAAAGGTTATAAGTTAAAACTTATGAATAGAGTATTCCATTTTTCTTGAGATAGTGTGGCTATTAGTAGATAAACTATAGTAGGATTTTGATAAGAAGATGGTAGAAGACGGATTATATGAGAGTCATGAGTCACGAATGAAGATGCAATTGCCTAGGAAAGTGTTTTTGGACAAGTGGAATCTTGTGACAGTGAAAGATGTTGATTGTCACATGTGTCTCATTGGGGGGATTTTCAGATTAATGAAAACAATAAAGCCCTTTACTTTCTAGTAAAGTTGATGGATTATCTAACGGAAGCCCACTTCCTCACACAATAGACTTCGTAAGGAAAAAAAAACAATTCACAGTAGCATACATGTAGTTATCCAAATTTTGCGAAAAATCATATTTTGAGTCATCCTAAGAGGGCTAATATATTTCTTGTTGGATAATACATTCCTTCTTAACTTTTGGTTGAAATAGGATTAAATTATAAATTTGAGTGGTATAATTTATACAACCGTTTTAATTAAAAGTTTTTAAAAATTTAAAATCAATTTATATAATAAAAATATATTTTAAATAGTTTTAAAATTTTGAATCAATTTATATAATAAAATTATATTTTAAATAATAAATGTCATCACTTCACTCACAATTTTAGGGTTAAGATAAAGCTAAAACTCCTTTTACTCCATGTAAGTTCTAAATAATAGTTTCCATACTTCATATAAATAATAACATAATTGTGATTATTGCTTGATGACTCATCAAAATATTTGATCTTAAAAAATTCCAAATGTAAAATGCTATAACAAAACTTGAGAATAAAGTATAAAAACAAATTAAATATACTTCTATATTTAAGATCCACTAATGAAAAGTTTAGATTGATAAAGAAAAAAACTGTCATTAATATTAATATTTCAGAAATTTGCAAGGAATTTTTGATAGTGACTGACCAAACCCTGAAAATAGAAATTAATAAACCATCTCAAGGCAACACTACTCGTCATCAAAAGAAATAATGCTTTGTTCGGCTAAAGAGAGATTTCCATAATATAGAGATTATTTCATTCCCAATCAATTTGATTAAATATACATATTTACAATTGGTCATTAAAATTAAAATTTTGTTTTTTACACCGTAAGTTAAAGTTTTAACAGAAATATTCGCTGTAAATAAGTTTAAAAACAAAGAATCTTTTTAAAAACAAAAAATAATTTTTGTTTTATCACTATCTGTTGAAGTTTTGACAGATTTATTCGCTGTAAAATAAGTTTAAAAACCCAGAAGCTTTTTGAAAACCAAAAGAAACTTTGAGTGGAATGTATATTTCTAGGCCATTGACAGATTTATTCGCTATAAAATAAGTTTAAAAACCCAGAAGCTTTTTGAAAACCAAAAGAAACTTTCAGTGGAATGTCAATTTCTAGGCCAAGAAACCATATTCTGCATAATGATAAACCCTTGTTTTAAAGAGCTGTCAGCAGGTACACATACAAATCTCTTGTGAAATAAAAAATTAAATTACTTATTAAATCAAAAATTAAAGCGTAGCAGCAATCAGACCCACAATGTTTGAAGAAACAAAAAATCAATCACTAACCTGAAGCGCAAATTTCCAATTTCCTCGCAATTTCCTTGGAGTCAATCTTGAACTTTTCTTGGAGTCAATCTTGAATTGAGCGTGCAAGGTAAGTCTGAATGGGCATATGCCTTGAGAGAGAGTGTCAGGGAAGTAGACAGCGCTCTTCTGGGCATGTGCAATTTAAGGATGAAGCCAGCCACCAACAATATTAACAAGGCTTTCACATTAGCTTTCATTTGCAAATTTTCTATAAAAGCAAGGCTGTGTACATTCTGTAAAAGTAGCAGAAAGCAAGGTGGATTGTGATTCTATATACTATCTGGAAAGTTAACGTTCCACTCCACTCTTCTCTGATTCTAGATAATGCGGATCCGTAATTTAATATGTTTATTGCTTACCGAGTCACCGAAGCTGATTAGAATTTAACATATTTTCAATTAAAAAAACTTGCCCAAAAAATACCCTGTTATATGAAAAATAAAGGGGCATAAATTGTAAGTTGTAACTATACCAACGCTAATTAGAATTTAGCATATTTTCAATTAAAAAAACTTTCCCAAAAAATACCCTGTTATATTAAAAAACTTGCCGAGTACGTTTGGTGCGTAAGAACGTTTTGGAAAAAGTCCCAAACGTCAAAAATCCATCTTTTACTCTTCCACGCACGTCACTCAAAACGGGCAATCACAAATTCCAGCGATCAAATACGTGCAAAATGCCCGTCAAATTCCATCCCTGTTAACAACATTATCATCTCTCTTGTTGTGATTACATGATTGGTGGATCCAGCCGTACAATGTAACATCAAAAGTGCAGCGTCATGGGAGCGCACCTTTTTTATTAACATCAAAAATAGAAACACGCAATTGCGGACATAGTTAAGTGAATCGTAGAGGCACAGACAGACACCGAACCTCAGTTTTGAAGTCACCGGGAGTGGCGAATCTTCCATGTGTAATAAGGAAATATACAAAACAAAGCCATCTATCAGATTATGGTTTTACCTGCTTGAAATTTTCTTAGATAATTTGTTTCTGCATATTATATGAACCAATCAAATATTCCAAAAACAGATCTATACAAAATTTATCAAAATTGACATAAACATTAACAATTACAGAACGTTGGAGATAGTTTCGAGGTAATCTGACTGTTTCCATACTCTGAATGCTCCTGCCAACCTACCGATCTTCTCAATCTTGTCAACATTCGTATTGTAAGCCAACCAATCAGCCAATAAAGTCATATCTATATTGAAACCCGTAGAAGATATTCTTTGCAATTTCAGGATGGACGGCATGATTATTCGAGCACCCTATTCGTACATGGATTGGATCTCAATTATATGTTTCGTGACTTAGGTACCACATCTGAAAAAGGATCAGTGTTGATCGAACAGAGGCCAGATATTATTATCGAGAAGCCGCATTTCTTATCTTTATTCTGGGCCCATTGCGGTTATTGGAAAGGAACTCCCCGCTTTTGTGTAGTCATTGAGCAGAGACAATGTAGAAATGATCCGTTAACTCCGCCCACTCGACAATGTCAATTCAAAGCAACGGAAAGGAAGAGATGCGATGAATAGTAGTCTAAGCGGTTTTGGATTTTCTCCGGAATATAGTCAGATAGAAGGAAAATCATAATTTTGATATACTTTATTTGAAAGTTAAAAATATAATTTAAGTATTGTGATATGATAAAATATGATGATTAAGTGACATAACCTCTGGAATTATAATCAGGTGCCGGATGATTTGAAATGCTTATGGTTATTTGAAGCTGCTAAAAAGTGGTAGAGGTGATGATAAGACAAAATTTAACAATATAATAGATATTTTGAAATTATATTTTATCGCTATTTTAATCCAAATTTAACAATATTATAGAAATTTTGAAATTATATATAATATAATTTTGAAAGTATATTTTATAGATATTTTGAAATTATATTTTATCGATATTTTAATCCAAATTTAACAATATAATAGAAATTTTTGAAATTATATATAATATATATTTTGAAAGTATATTTTATAGTTATTTTGAAGTCGTTGAAGTGTTAATAGCGAATATTAACAATATAACAAATATTTTAAAATTATATTTAATAACTATATAAGATGTAAAAGTGTTTTTGTATATATAATGATTTATAATTAAAATTAAGAAAATTTTAAGAAATAAAATTATTTTTATTAAGTTTTAAAATATTTAATTAATTTAATTTTTTAAAATACTTTAATATTTTATTGTTAATTTTTTGATAGTTAAAATTTTAATGATTAATGAAGATTTTAAATGTTTTTAATGTTAGAAATTTTATTGTTAATATAAATTTTAAATATATTTATAAATCATATATATATTGTAAGGTATTTCTCTTTGAAAAGAACTTTCTCTGCTAATTTTTTTTTTTTGTCCTAATCTGTGTTATTGGATCTTTCGTTAAACGATTAGATCATTCTTACTCATTGCATAGATAGGTGACAGTTGCAACTAGCTCCTAGGATTCCAAATTTCATGTCCATCCAGTTACCAACTCCACAAACGACTTTACAAAGTACTCTTGCAAATGGCTCTTGCAAATACATGCCATTGCTTGCCTGCGTCTTAAAACACTCACCTCTATTAGGGCGACATTTTCGAGGATCTAACTGTTTCCATTTCAGGGCACCTCTGCAAATCAGGATACTCTTTCCTTACAACTAAAAGCGGGGAACCACCACTCACACTGATTCACCAAATCGGAACGAAGCTCTAGAGGGTTTCAAAGATGTCAGGTAGTTTCGATTTGAGGGCACCTCTACATATTAGTATACCCTCTTCCACGAACTACATGGTTTCAAAGATGTCGCGCAGTTTCGATTTGAGGGCACCTCCGCAGATCAGATAACCTCTTCCACGAACTCCGCTCCCACTATAGCTTCGACCCATCAATCTTAGACGATTGGATTGTTATAAACTATCGACCTGAAACCCATCACCGCAGACAAAACTACTGAAACAATAATAACCGTTAGCGCAACACAACCCTCCATCACCACTGTTACGGAGCTACCAAGCATTGATGTTAAAAACTAGACGGATAAGCCTAGGCCCTAGTCCTGAGTATGATAAACCCTCGTTTAGTTCCACGTGGTGTTTTTTCACTCGTTCTAAGCATGATAAGCCCCTCCATGATGGTGAGCTGAGCTGTATTTACTACGTCTGGTTTTATTCAGTTACAAAGAAAAAGGTTGCTAGCCTTATCTGCGTCTCTTATTATTCAGTCGGGTGCTTCAAACTCTTGGATAAGGTCAAGAAATAAATACCGCTGAGGATTTTGATCTTTCGGTTTAGGTTTTCATTTCAGATAAGAATCGAACCTGCAACTCGAATTGAAATCATTTTCCTTTTCTGTGAAAAAAATGTTGGCTTTAATAAGAAAAACCCTTTGTTTTGTGCGTATTTTAGCTAGCTAGGGTGTGTAATACAGAAAAGTCGACATAGAAGACCAAGTCTCTCAACGTCTTATGGTTAACAAACCCACGGAGAAACCATAGTTGTAAAATAGAATGTCACCTAGCACCAATATTACTCTAGAAGATCAATAAATAGGAACTCTTGGAGAAGATCAAGAAATAGACGCGGCTAAGGATTTTGATCTTTTGGTTTAGGTTTTCATTTTAGGTAACAATCAAACCTGCAACAGGAATTGAAATAATTTTCTTTTCTATTTATACAACTTAACTGATTTGGGATATTTTTAGGTATTGGGGTGAAAACGTCAAACTGATGATTAAACAAACTTTCAAAATTTGAGTTAGGCATCTTACTGTGGGCTAAACTACCTGCAAAACCCTCTTCTCTTCATTCTTGTTGTTGTCATTTCTCATCCAAACCCTTTTCGAGTGAATTAATGATAGTGCGAGAATTATATAAATTGTTCTCAAGAAAAGTTCTTTATATGTTCTCCTCACTCCTTATTCTTGCGTATCACCTAATATTCAACAATGTACAAAATACAACCTAAGCTAGTTCAAGTTGAAGAGCTTAATTTACACATTGTAGAGCTTGGATCATGTACTAATTCTCATCCCAAGCAAACTACTATCTTCAAGTATTTTCCTTTTTACCACTAAAAAGCCCAGGTGCTTTACGGATACAGTCATAGAGGGAAGATGTTTATCGCAAGTGTGGATCTCTCTCGAATGGTATTTCGATACCTATATTTTTCAAGTGCGATAGATTCATAACAATGTGCTTGGGGTTTAACTTGTATTTATAATATTTGTATATATGTTTTTAGTTAGATACCTGAACTAATGAACCCAATTTTTAAAATTGAGTGAAAACAATATAACATAATGGGTTTTTTAATTTTTTTCCATTATGAAGAACAAAACTAAACCACTTTTGTTGTCAAATTGATGGATTTCTAGAGATATGCTTATTTATGGCGTCATGAGATGATAGCGTTGGAAGAGGCATGGTTTCATGCAATTGCTCGATTTTTGAGGCTATGGACTCTCTAATCAGCTAGGTAGTTCTACTTCCTTATGAATGGAAGGTGATTACATGGTTCTTAACTATGCTTCAAATGTATCCCTTAGGTCACAATGGTACCTTTTCCTGAGAGGCAGGGAAGGTGTCAGTTGCATGTCCTTGAGTCCTATTCTAGAGTATGGGCATGTATTGTAGACATGCATGTCTTATGCTTGAGTCTTAGTCAAAGTGGAAATGAACTACCTAACTAACTGTGACAGAAAACAAATTCTTAAAGATGTCACATGACCTTTTACAATAGAGACAATGTAAACTTTATCTTCATAGATAAATTACATGTTAAGCTACATCATAAAAAAATGTTTTCATTGACACTCACCAATTATGACACCCAAATCATTGATAAGATAACTCCTTACTTAAAATTTTTTAACATGGAGCTTTTCAAATAAATCAGAAATAGTTGAGATAATAAACAATGTAAGCAGAATTTTGTTTGACGATTACTTGTTGGATTTCTTTGATTTTGTGATTGGTTAAGACTTGAGTGTTTTAAATAGTTTGTATCCTAACTTCTCGTCCTCGACCTTTCATAAATCTGGAAGAAAACATTTGGAAATCATAAACCCTTATTTAAGCAGAGTAACTCCTCAATTGAAAATCTCTTCGCCTCATAAACATATATTTCTAATGAGAGATTTATTTATTCTCAAGCAACAACGTTACTAACGAGGCTTGTTGCATACCCATACCCAATGTCCATTCTTGGTGGCCTTTGAATTGTTGTACAAATCATCATTGTAGGAATTATTGATAATGGGGAGTTTGTAGATTTTTTCGGAAAAATTGTTGGCAGAGTAACTCCTCAATTCAAAATATCTTCACCTTAGAAACATATATTTCTACTAGATATTGCTTTACTCTTAAACAACATTGTTATTAATGAGGCTTGTTGCATACCTAAGTTCCAACCTTGGTGGGTTTTTAATTGTTGTACAGATCATCATTGTAGGACATGCCGATAATGGGGAGTTTGTGGATTTTTTTTAGGAAAATCACTGACATAGTTTTCTTTCTCTTATACAAGTATTCTTGGAGTTCTGTTTGCCCATTTTCACTTGTTTTTATTTTTATTCGCACATTTAGTTATTCCACTTCAAAAGATGTACACACACCACTTCGAACCTGCAACTCCAATTGAAATAATTTTCCTTTCTATTTATGCAACTTCACTGATTTGGGATATTTTTAGGTTTTGCGGTCAAAATCTTAAAACATTGATGAGATAACTCCTTAACAAGGAATTTGTCAAATAAGTCAGAAATAGATGAGATAATAAACAACATAAGCCCAATTTTGATTGACAATTACTCGTTGGAGTTATCTGATTTTGTTATTGTTTGGGACTTGAATGTTTTAAATAGATTGTATCCTGACTTTTCTTCATCGACCATGCCTATGTATTCAAGAAAACCTTTGAAAATCATAAACCCTTATTTAAGTAGAGTAACTCCTCAATTCAAAATCTCTTCTCCTTATAAACATATATTTCTAATGAGATATTACTTTATTCTCAAGCAACAATGTTATTAAGGAGGTTTGTTGCATACCCATACCGAAGGTCCATCCTTGGCAAGTTTTGAATTGCTATATATATCATCATTGTAGGACTTACTCATAAGGAGGAGTTTGTGTATTTTTTAGGAAAATCGCAGGCATAGTAACTCCTAAGTTCAAAACATATTTGAACTAGAAACCTATATTTGTAATAAGAGATTACTTTATTCTCAAACAATAGCGTTATTATAGTGTTATTATAGAGGCTTGTTTCATACCCAAGTTCCATCCTTGGTGGGTTTTGAATTGCTGTACTGATCATTGTTGTAGGACTTGCTGATAATGAGGAGTATGTAGAATTTTTTTTGGGAAAATCGCTGACAAAGTTTTCTTTTTCTTATACAAGTATTCTTGGAGCTTCGTTTGCCCATTTTGACTTGTTTCTATTTTTATTTCTACTTTCATTTATGCCACTTCAAAAGATGTGCACACATTTGGTGACAAGTCAATTGTAATTGTTTCAAATCTCATGCATATTCCTAATATATTTACACCACAATATCATGTTGTTGTAAGAAATCCAGGAAGTTAGTGTTGGGTCGTTGAACGAACGTCCTGCATTAGGTTTTCCGACAACTCGCAATTGCTTCGAGCTTTTCCAATATCTGGCACATTCTCTCCACCGACATATGGGGACTGACATCTGAGGTTGTGATCAACTGACATCTGGGGCCGTTATGAATGAGCTCTGGGAGGAAAATTACACTCTAGCATGATCAATCAGCCTAGTGATTTTTCCTGAAATATTTACTCTTTATCTAAAGTTGATCTTTCGTAAGGACGTGGCAGAAGAAGATTATATCATTATATCTTGAGCTTCTGTTAATCACTCCAATTTCTTCTGTTTGGTAGGAGGTGACTTGGAGTACTTGTGCACACAGAAGTTTGAGAACAAAAATAACAACAATGAGATCATCTAGCAGAAACGTGTATGCAAATGAAAAAACAGTTAACTCGTTAGTCCATCTAGGTCTAGTCTGCAGATGCAGAGTTCCACAGCAGAAAAGAAGATACCTTGCGGAGAAATCTTGGATATGGAGCATGCGTTTTATAATAAGCTTGAACCACATTCAGACCAAATTGTAGCATTTGTATTTGCGTAAGATACCTTAGACAAAACAGGAAAAATAAAAAAATTATATTAATTTTAGTGTACGAAATGGTGCAAACCCGAGATACTCTGTTGACCGAAAGCTGATTGCGGTAACTCTTATAAGACTATTGTCGATTATTGAGAAAAGCAATAGAAAAATGTTTAGCTTTCAGAACTTACCTTCCCCAAAAGAGGTATTTTCGTCGTAGTTTCTCTCTGCCCCTTAGAATTGAGGAAAGAAAATAATATAAGTACAAAATTACATGAATTGTTGAGTTCATTGTTCCATCGAAGTATGTTACACAGGCCAAAATGAAAACTAGGAGTTAAAGGAAGCTAAAACAATATTGGTTTTGTATCTATTAAAAGAAAATCGCTGCTAAAGGTTTGACTGGTTAGTAAAGAGTTTGTAATGACATTCGTCCCACTGGATTCAATTGCCCCAAGAGCGTGGCATGTTTCATGCCATAAAAGAGCAGTGTCATGGTTGTCAAATAAATTAACAATAGTTGGAGCCTTTAAATGAAACATAATCATCCGAACAAAAATTAAGAGAAAAGTATTAAATGGTGATATGGCAAGTCCCAAGAAATTAGCACCCCCTACCGGTGCATGATGGGCAATGATCCACCAAATAATATCTCTAGAAACATGGTGATACACATAAATAATAGTTATTTGATTAACATTTCGCTTTAAGACTATTATTATTTGGAAACAAAAAACTCAATCCATAACGAGTACATTTAAATATTTGAGATGCTCAGAATGTTTTAGATATTCTATTGAAATTAAATTTATCTAAAAAGTACTAAACAAAAAAATGGAGAACAAGAATAGCCAAGTTGATTCAATGACAAAGGACTGCAATCCAAATTAGCAAGATCCGGGACTTACAATAATCTCACCATGTCCATGAGCTTAAAAAGTTTGGAGATGTAGAAAAGGTAAATGAAGTAGGCAATTTGAAAATTCAAAATCAGATATTTGCAGCAAAGAACATTTACAAATTAGTGAACAAGGCATAGACTTCATGAAAAAATTTGTAAGAGATACAAATAATGACTAATGGAATTCTAGAAAAATGATTAGCATTACAATACAAGCAATATCAGAAAACATGAGACTAATGAGTAGAGGATTCGGTGGAAGGGAAACAACAAACCAACTAGGACCAAAAACTATAGGGTTAGAACATGAGCTCATGGTTATGAAGGTAGTGAGCAATTTCATTTGCACCTAGAATCTAAATGCCACCAAAGACTTGAAAGGCGAATTGAAGCATGAGATGCTAAGCTAACCTGCTTTCTCTGATCTGCACCTTTACTGTCTCTATCCCGGCTTGCTTTAATAGGATTAATAAGATTTAAGGATGGTGAAAGAGAGATGGTTTATATTTGTACTTGCATTGCAGGGCTAAATATCAGAATGTTTTCAATAAGGAACCTAGTGCATATGCTATCTTATGCAAAGACAATCTCAACTTAATGACCACATAACCAATTTTGTATCATACTGCACTCATGAATATCTGTATGCCTTTTCTCCAAGTCAACTAGGGCTTGTGTGATTGGTAAAGGGAGAGATGACATTATTGGCCCCACCAAGGTGGCCATTGCCATATGAACAATTTTGTACAATATTGCACTCAATAATATTTTTGAGGGGCTTGTCTTGTTGGGATTAAAGAAAGGGGGGTTGATGTTATTAGCTCCACCATGGTTTGATTCACCAAGGGGTATGCTAAACTCCCATGGGCCATCTAGGTAGCACAAGGGTGCGAGGGGGTCACTTAGGACATTGGAAACTGTGGGAAAACTAAGAAAAAACAGATGCCTCCAATCACATTTTCTCACAGCATCCACGTCCAGTAAATATTTAAAAAATTACATGAAACACTATGATCTTTTATAACACTGGGATGGTCCTTTACCAATTTGATATTATTTTCTCACAGCATCCACCCAAGTAAAAATTTAAAAAATTGCATGAAACACTATGAGATTTTATAATACTAGCAATGTCCTTTGCCAATTTAATATTATGTGTCCCTCAAAAACATCCTACAATTAGTTGCTACAGGAAAATGCGAAACCATAAGATCGCTATCAATTTGATTACAAGAACCCACAAAAGAATGAGGAACCATAAGATCGCTTTGAGTGCTACTGGACAAAAGTAACACTAAAATCTGCACTAAGGTTTTTAGGAAATGTGTCAATACTAAATTTCAAGTAATATCACTCAAAGCTAACACTAAAATATGCAATAAGGTTTTTAAGAAATGTGTGTATATTAAAAGTCAATTTCAAGTAATATGTGTTATTGAAAATTTTGAGAGATAAAATAGCTTTAAAAATTGTTATATATCGAAGATGCTGGTTAATAAAAGGAATATGGGTTTATTGATGTTTTATAAGAATATATACAAGATGATCAAGTTTGTGTATTTAAAAAATCGAAATGATTGAAATTTTTACTTATTTTGTTTTTTAATAAAAAATGTATTATTTACCACTCAGACATCTACTTTGGAGTATAACCATCATTATTTGATTGTGATGATGACAAGGGATTTGGCTCCTATCAATTTTCAGTATTTTTGTTATTTAAATAGTGATTTTTTAAAAACAATATTGAAAACTATTTTTTTGGTTTTAAATGTGTTATTAATATATAAATAATAAGTAATTTTTTTATCTCAAAAATTATTAAAATTAAAAAAAAACCCTATAAAGTTATTAAAAATTCAAGTATTTTTATCGTGAATATGATTAAATATTTTATATTAGCATAATTAAAACTGATAAGATTCTTTCAAAAATAAATTACATTTAACAATTTTTCATTACACAGAACTAATAATATTAAACAAAATTTTTGATATTAAACGATATTTGTAAACTTTAAAATAAATTTCTATACAATTTTCAAAAAGATTCCAACCCCTCACCTAATATAAATACAAAGATTAACACCAACATTATCAATTTACAGATCTATTAACTCATTTTTGTAACACGTTTCCTCAGTAGATCCCTTGAGATAAATACTTCTTCTATTACCTACACCAGAGGCCAATTCATTATATCAACAAACCCGTAATTATGAAGGCCACATGTTAGCTTTAAATTTACAAACCCTAAGCTTACTGGAGCAGCTGGACAACAAGGATTTGGTATCTGTGCCTCTCAATTAAACGCGGGATTAATGGGGACTACGGTATCTCTGCTGAGAGAGGACTGATTTTCAGGTTTTAGATGATCGCTCAGGTCGGTAGTTATGCGACAATCAATTTCGCTACCTTTCCCTTAGGACAGTTATAGAGAGAGGAGAGGGTCGACGGCGTCTTGTATTCCCTTTCTACTGCCAATAGATCCAGGTTATGAACGGGGGCTCCGATTTCGCCATGGGAAAAGCGAGCTACTTAGACCTATGGCAATTATAGAGAAAACCATCCCTCATCCAGGTTATGAAAGGGCGTTCCCCCTTCGCCACCGGAAACGCGAGCTACTTAAACCCTTAGCAATTATAGAGAAAACAATCCGTGACGCATCTACCTTGAACCAATTCTTTCACAGAAGAATCTTCAACCCTTAATTATGAAGGGCACGTGTTAGGCTAAAATGTAAGCGTGTGTAAAATGGCCGCGTAAGTTTTTCAGAAAATTAGGAAGTTTAGGTTATAGAGGTTAAGTTTTAGGATTTTGTTAAATTTTATGTTTTGGGTGTTTTTCTAGAATGCCGAAACTATTTTTATAAAAATATATATATATATATATATATATATTTTAAAAGAAATTCTATTGTGACTTTGTAGACAACCCCATATCTATACACACTTCTACTTATAATTAGACTTAAATTAACCATTATTAACGCACCTCTTCAAAACCGGTATATTAAGACTTATATAGCATGAACATGTCCTATATAGGATCGATAGTGGCCAGACTGATACATCTTCCAATATGGCCGAAACATCTGTGCGATCCATCGTTTCGAGGCTAGCCTGTAACTGACAGTGGAGCTTTGACAGGCGTAGAGATGAAATAACCTTCCATTTCGAGCTTGAGGTTGGGGATGTATCGTTGGGAAGCGAATGATGTTGACAGGAGCAGAAGAGCATCACAATCACCAAATATGACAATATATTAAACTTTCTACCGTGGTTATTGATCGCCATGCAAAATTATCTTATCATACAATTACTGATTTAATCAACCGTAAGATTTGTATTTAGAAATCTACATCAACCATACATAGCTTATGCTACAAGTACTGATTAATAAGTCTAAGATTTCAATTTAAAAATCTATTCCAAACATGGATAGCTTATGAGAAGCCATGAATGAATGAAGTGCAAGATTTGTATTTAAAGTTTACTCCAAACATACATAGGTTATCAGAAGTCCTGAATCAATGAACTGAAATTTATATTTTAAAATGAGAGCATCATTATTAGAAGGTTTTGGTTTTTTTAAAAGAAATTTGTCATATTTTTTCAATAATATTTTAAGTTTTGATTATTGAAAATGATGTTTTGAATATGTATATGAATTCATTGTATTCCCACTGCTTTTATATATATATATATATATTCAAGACTCTCCAACTTTAAAATATTTAAATTCTACACATATCAAATTAAAATTTCGTTGAACGAAAAAACTACCAAACATGATGCTGCGAAAACATCAGACAACAATACAACTTAATAATCTCTTCTTAACAATGCATTTATAGATAAACACACGTCGCAGTGACAACTTCTACATATATAAAATTAAAATTTAGTTGTCCGAAAAACTACCAAACTTGATGCTGCAAAAACATGAGACTGTAAAACTTAATAATCTAGTCTTAACACTGCATATATAGATAAACACACGTCGCAGTGACAATTCCTCGCGTTTTTCACCAGCGATATTTTATTCCATCTTAATTTACA
This sequence comes from Pinus tabuliformis, assembly GCA_031772625.1. Lineage (NCBI taxonomy): Eukaryota > Viridiplantae > Streptophyta > Pinopsida > Pinales > Pinaceae > Pinus > Pinus tabuliformis. Next base: position 280,034,816 of record CM062818.1, read on the forward strand.
GTGACCGGTGACATTAATTAAATAAAACACAAGGATTTCTTTTTTATGACAATGATGTGTTTAATTTTGGTAACCACAAGTTGATGTGCTTTCAAACTGTCAGGAACAATGCGGCCCTTTCCATTAATAGTATGCTCGAACACAGGCTGTCAGGTGGCCTTCCGCTATAATCTGGTCGAATAACATATCATTTAACCCCAAACTCTAAGTCAATGATTTCCCTGGACTCCTCACAAGCTCTCGCTGAATGAATCTGTACTCCCCAGGCGTCCGATTGGCTGGGCATAATGTGACTCGCCACCATTTTACAGCCAGGGTCAAGAACATAATGCCTACAAGTAGGGCACAAAGAATGAGATCGAAGCCATTTATCTACACATTCCATGTGAAAGCCATGGTTGCAGATAGGCAAGACTCTCAGAACTTCTCCTTCCACGAATTCTGCCAAGCAAATAGCGCAATCGGTTGCAAGCCTTGACATCGATTTGCCATAGATGATACAGGGGATTGCTTCTATGGATTTCGCCTTCATACCGGTATTAGCTCGTCTAGTGGCTATGTAATCGTGGCATGGCCTCCAAATGTAGTTCCATGGAACAATTATAGCAAGTCGGGCGAGCAATATCACTGTGCACAGCAATGCAAGAAGAACAACTAGCATATGTTCAGTCATATGGGGCCTAATCACCGCTTGCGGACTTTCGTATGACAGCGCCGCTGGCGCTAGCATATCGGTGGCCGCGTCTAAAACCATTCTTCCCTCGGTAATCGAAAGAGCACCAAAATCCTTCAAAGCCTTTTGCTTAATGGACCATAAAAGACTTGTCAGATAACGATTTCATAGAGTGCCCATTTTCTCACTGCAATTGGAAACGAAATTCAGAAATACAATACAGTGATCGGGACAGGGACAGGGACAGAATCAGAGTCAGTGCTTGCCTCTTTCTTTGGGATGAAAGATCTTTAAGTAGGCTGGGATATAGGAACGCTGGATTGAAATCTGTAAAAGCGAGTTTGATAATCCTTGAAGATCGCCATCTTATTAAATTTCATGCTAAAGAACATCCACGCACCTCATCTAATCGAAGCGAATGTATCAGCCATACTTGTCCATTTCATTCTTAGACAAAGAATATAGCCTACAGGTAATCTAGTCTGAACCCGTCCCGTCCATACAACCACAATCTTCTACGGTGCATTGCGGTTGTCAAAAGTGACTGCACGTGTCAAAACTTTATAAGGGAAAAATACTTAGTGGGCGTGGGTTGATCCAGGAGTACAATGATATATGAAAAGTGCAGCTTCACGGGAGCGTACCTTCGTTTTTAATATGAAAGATAGAAGCACTCAAATATGCACATGGGTGAGTGAATGGCAGAGGCTTAGAGGCATCCACGGACATAAACCTTCATATGTTAATGATTGCCTGGGTGCTTTTTAGTCTTATCTATTGAAGGTTATTTTTATTTTCATCCAAAAAGAACCAGTATAAAAAAGATACTAAACCAATAATAAACAAATGATATTTCTCCGAATATTATTTTTATTCTCATCCAAAGACCAATATAAAAATGCCATTAAACCAATGATTAATTCAATGTATATTTCCGTGACGTGACTGACATTAAGGGATCAAAATTGAACACATCAAAGGGTCTCTGGCACGTTAAAGAAGTAGGGGAAAATTTTACTAGTCAAAAAAAATTTCAAAATTGATTTTTGTCATTTAAAAAAAAAAATTGGAATAATATCTTAAATTTTTTTTCGAAGTGCTGTCAAATTGTCAACCTTTTATTTAAATTTCAATTTTTCTGAAATTAGAATTTTAGGAATGTTGAATTTGTAAATTTCTTTTCATGTTAAAACTTAAATCCCATTTCAAAAACAACAGTTTCCTTTTGAGTTGTTTTTTCTAATTGTGCATATGGTGCAAGTTCTTATTAATTATTATGTCACAATTACCTTTTGATACCATTACATTTGGCAGTTTCTGAGTTGCTCCCATTTCAAAAACAACAGTTTCTTTTTGAGTTGTTTTTCTAATTGTGCATATGATGGAAGTTCTTATTAATTATTATGTCTTTTTTTTTTTTGTGTGAGTAGATTATATTATATAACAAGTATAATACAAAAAACTGCCGAAGCAGTGTGAGCAGGGATGTACAATATTCCTGGGCTGATCGTCTGCTCAGAGGAAGTGATACAAGTAAACCAAAACGTAGCACACCACTCAGGGTGGCGAGGAACAAAACAAAACATTACTAAACCTCAGGAACTACCATAAGTAGACAGGAGAAGTAACAACAGAACAACAGACAAACACTAAAGCCGAGATAACAGAGTGAAAAGATAACAAAGAAGCAAGAACCCAAGTCGGTAAGAGAGCCAACATAATGACCTTAGAAGTGGTAATTCCCCATCTGGGCGATGGTGTCCAAGCCGATGTCCCTGACGTGGCTGTCGACCTTCGCCTGCATTTCTTCCAGGGAAGCAGGCTGAAACGCTGCAGAAGTGGCTGGCTGAGCAGCATGGTTCGCACTAGAAGTGGCTGGCTGAGCCGCAGGAGCAGTATTGATGGAGTTTTTGAGAAGCTGGATGAGCAGCCTAAGCATACGGTTGTGGGTTTTGATCGCTTCATTCACCGAGGTGATTTTGCTGTCCAGGGAGCTATTGTAGTCTATAATCTTGGCCATCTGTTCTGCAGTGAGATTAACCTCTGTGACGGTATGCTGCTTTTCCTTTTCGATGGATTCCAGCGCCTTTGCAATTAAGGTTTTCGTGCGCCAGCTCTCCGCCTGGGTTCGCACAAATTGCGTGGCCCTCTTCGAGGGAGTACCGGGGTCTGTTAACCAGTTGACCTCAGCAGCAATTTCCATATCCGAACGACCACCCTCCTCAAGCTTCGCCTGAGCCTCTAATTCTGCAATTTTGCGTTTGATTCTGGTCGCGGTCCTGGTTTCGTAGCCACCTCTGGCTGCCTGAAGTTCCCTATTAGCTGCCTCGCAGCGACTACCTCCCGCTTCCATGGTAAACGTCTTGTGACTTGCCCAAATTAAACCAGACTTGTAAGCAGACCCGCTCTCAACACGAACTCTAAGAACAATGAGGAGAACAGGGCAATTGCCCATGTTTTTATAATGAAAGCAATGATGTTTCCTCAGGAGATTGGAGTAAATGCCTCTGATAGTGGTGGTACCTTGCTTATGGGTAAGCTGAAGAATCGCACAAGCGAGCCTGTCACTGGAAGAATTGGAGCTCATGCTGTAACTTCCAGGCTGACGAGCCGGGCGCCAAGTGTATGGTGAAAGCCTTCTTAAGGGATGATGGCGCGTGAAGGGAGATATGCCCCGTATGCTGGCATGCTTGGTGCTGTTCCTTCGGGCCTTGTTCCGCCTCCTTCCACTCAGAATTGCCATTAATGGTAATGAAACCTCTCCATACGGGTCCTCTCCATGCGTGCTGAAAGGACGGTGTCTGATGTAATGGATCTCGTCGCTTAATTCATTATGATCGCCCATCTGCAAGAGCTGCTGCCTCCAGGAGCTCCACCTCCCCCTATGTCCAATCAACCCATTGAGGGCTTTGGGTTGATAATCCTTGCCGATCTCCTCATGATTCCGAGACCGTGGCCAGGTGCCGTCCTCGATTAAGGTTGGGTGACCTGGATTAGATCCTTCGCTGCCAGTTGTATGCATGCTTCCTTTATGATTGGGTCGTCAAACTCCCGCCAGCACCTGTCCATGGCAATGTTGGGGTTGTCTGCTCCACAGTTTGCCAGATGGTCAGCAAGACCATTCGCCTTTCTCCTGATTGTTTGAAAGATTAGACCTTTCATCCCCATAACGAGCTCAGCTATGTTTTCCGTAGCTTTGGCAAGCCTCCAATGCTTGGTTGCTTTGCTTATGGTCGTGCCTGTCTGTAGGCGTTTAGCCGCCATTATTAATTATTATGTCACAATTACCCTTTGATACCATTACATTTGGTAGTTTCAATTGAGAGCGACTAGATGTCAATATGGGCCATGTATTAGGTCTGTAATTTCACTGGGTTGTGCTTGAAGGCTGCCCAGAGCAAGGTTTGACGATGATTTAAGCTGGAGAGGAGCATAGATTCATCATTCAGCGAACGCCTGTCAAGGAAGGCTTAAGCACGATTTATGCTTGGAGAGGAACACATTCAATAGGCTTCCTAACATACTGGATTTGATTTGTTTGCGGATTCCCATTTCCTGGTATGTTTTCATATTAAAAAAGGGGATACCAAAAACATATACACCTTTGTACACTCTTTTGTTGAATCCTAAACCAGTTTAGAATTTTACTGAATTTTTCATTCATGCAATAAACTTAAATTTGATTGAGCTACTTGTATATTGGCTTGAATGTTCTGGTCACAAAAATTTCCTACAAAATTAATCCTTATCTGAATTGGAGCAGGAATATAGGTCTCATGTTTATCCATTAATGGTAAATGCATCCGATATATTAGTTTCGGCTCATATCATACCTGCCTTATACACAACATCCATGGGGTTGTTGTTCCACCATTCTCCTGTGAAAAAATAAAAAGAAATTTGAAAATAATTTACTGTTGTCAATTGAATTGCTCTTCTTTTTTTATGCTTTTCATTATAGAAGTGCGACCTGAATATGTGCCCTTCTAAATGAAATTAAGACCTACCCTTCAAATTTGATCACTGCTGACATTATGGATTCCGCTACCTGTAAGATGGCAAAATGTGAAGCCACCTTCTCAATCTTACCAACATGCCTAGTATAAGCCGATAAATCGGCCAATAAAGTTAAATCTATATCGAAATCCATTTAAAATAGGAAACAGATGGCACACTTTAGTAGTTATTGATGACAGAGAATGCAGAAATGATCCGTTGAAATCTGTCAATTCCGTGATGTGAATTTAAACGGTCCGTGCAACGACAGGGAAGAGATCTGTAAGGACCTGCAGTCCTTATTCGCGCACTCCAACTTGAGGTGCGACGACAAAGGAGCGAGCTTGACTTAGCACGCGAAGGCATTATGTTATAATGAAGTGCATGAGGTTGGGCGAGCTGTTTATATGCGTGGCAACTTGAATGATCACCTACGGGGCCGACCTACGAAGTAGCAAGGCTGACTCATGTTTTAGTAAAGATTGCAATGGAGATGAGAGCGTGGGCAAGTCGGCTGGGCAGCCAAGACTTCGCCCTGCCACTCATATAAACTAGCACGCGGTGGAGGTCATTTGAACCATCGCTCATTGCTCAACACATAAAGACTTCACTCATGAAGAAGACGAAGGTGCAGAACTAGGGGTGGACGAAGCAAGAGGTAAAGGCGCAGTTTGGTGATGTGCCCGTTCTTGGACAAGGCTGCACGAAGTTAAGTGACGTTTCTTAGATTTGGGTGAAGGGCACAGGTAGAGGTCGCCGCCGGTTGAGAAAGGCGTGCACGAGTGTGGTACCCGATTTGTGCGACGACTTGGCACGGGTTCTTGGGTGACTCGGGTGAGCGCCCGCCCGTCGTGCAAGTGTGCACGGTGTGACTTTTGGTGAAGTGTTGAGATTGTGAACGGAGGTGTGACTCGTGCAGAGGCACCCGTATGTGACAACTTGGAGGCACGCCCAAGTTGGGCAAACAACACGATCATGCGACGAGCGAGGCAACCGAGTTTGCCGAACATTGTAAATTTGGCTAAGTATGAAATTTGGAGTTTCCAGGTATACTTGTAAAGCTTTGTAATATTGAAAGACTGTATAATATATTATTCGGGCGGACTCATTGTTTAGGTAGTTGCCCCTCCCTTTATACTGTGCAATTGTGGTCTCTTGTATAATTGATATTGATAATGAATGTGTATGGGTGTTCACTGGTATAAAGGAAAACATAATAATACTTGGTTGCGAAACACAAACTAAGTAGGATAAGTGGTTAGGCATAGTCCACGAACATAAGTATTGGTGAAAAGAAAGTATTCGGTGGTGCCCCACCTCGCCAAGCACAGTTGAAAGACTACCGTTGACCTGAGGGCGTGACAGGTGGTATCAGAGCAGCTGATTCGGGCATTGAAGGTTGAAGCTGCTACACACCTCCACTAAAGTGAAGGTGGTATCAGAGCTAGTCTGAAGACTTGGAGAAGTCTTGCAGGAAGTCCAAAGCTGATTCAGGGTTGAAGAAGCTTGACAATTGATGATAGTGAAGCATGTACTTGCAGGTGAAGGAAGTTGTTTCGCATACAAGTGGAAACAAGGGCTGGTTCAGGTTGCAAGCAACTTGGTGAAGCTGTTGGATGGTCGAAACTAGATCGCAAAGAAGAAGGAAGTTGTTAGAAATGACAGCTGAATCTGAGGCTGGGTCTAGTCACGGTGCGAAGGATGCTACTATGGCATTCATTGAAAAGGTGTTGGAGAAGATGGAGGACTTGGAAGCTTTCTGGACTAAGAAGATGGACTTGATCGAGAGAGATCAAGAGGCCAATTCAAAGATGAAGGAAGAGCTCGATGAACTCCGGATTCAACACGAGTACACTGATCTTATGTGTACACAACTTGAAGTAAGGGTCAAGGAGGTTGAAGAGGCAAGAGACCAAGGTCTTGCAGAGATCGTGGGCTTGCGAAAATCTCTTGACGAAGCCAGAGATGAGATCGCGGTGTTGAAGAAGGCTGTGAGCAATAACTCAGTTGGAGGAGTGCCTCATGTGAAAGTCAAGGAACTGGAATCTTACGATGGTACAAGGAGTGCAAAGACTCTTGGCAACTTTCTATGTGACATGGAGAAATACTTGGAATGCTTGGGTCTATCTGATGATGAGACAAAGGTCAAGGTAGTAGCTCAGTTCTTAACAAAGGATGCTAAGATGTGGTGGCGAAGAAGGATGGATCAAATTGCCATTGGCAGTGCTGGTGACATTACTTCGTGGGATGAGATGAAGAAAGATTTGCAGACCGATTTCAGTACTCAGGATGAAACGTGGGAAGCAAGGATGAAGATTAAGTTCATAAAGCAGACGAGGAACCTTCAGAGATATCAACGAGAGTTTGAAAGTGCGGTTCTGGAACTTCCTGACATGGTGGAGAGAGAAAAGGTGTTCAATTTCATTATTGGGTTGAAGCCTTGGGCACGCAATGAAGTAAAGAGGTAGAGGATTAGAACACTTGAAGAAGCTTTTGCTACTGTGGATAGGTTGGTGGAGCATTATGATGAGACTTCTGATGATAGGAAGAAGAAGTCCGATAAGCCGAAAGAAAAGAAGAAGGATGATGCTTCGAAATCGGATGATAATTTGAAGATGAAGAAAGCCTTGAAGTGTTGGATATGTGCTGGACCACATACGGTGAAGAACTGTCCTTCTAGACCGAAAGTGGCTGTGATTGCACAATCTAATACGAAGAATGAAGAAGCTTCTATGGGGATGATGCAGATACTTGGTGCTGCTGCTGCTACAGAGGTGATCTCTCGGAGGGATCCTGAGAGGAACAGGTTGGAGTATGTTCGGATGAAGGTTGGAGGTGCTGATATACTCACTATGGTGGATAGTGGGGCCTCTCACAACTTCATGGGTTAAGATACTGCAAGAAGAATTGGGGTGAAATTTGTACCGGTGAAGGCACAGATGAAGACAGTCAATTCTCCTCCGGATAGTATTCTTGGTGTAGCTGAAAAGGTGGACACAACACTAAGTGAGTGGACAGGGAAGGTCGATTTCACTATAGTGCGAATTGATCACTATGAAGCTATGCTGGGAATGGAATTCTTGAAACAATTCGATGCTATGATTGTTCCACATTTGAAGAGGCTGTACATTTACGATGGAAGGGAAGATGTACGCATTAGTGTAACAACCATTGTAGTGATAAAGCCTGATTATAAGTTGGCAGTAATGCAAATGGAGGATGAGAAGCGAATGGAAGATATGAGTAAGCGGTTGTCTACGGTTGAGACAAAGCTTACCGAACAGTCATTGGCCATCAGGACACTTTCAGATAGTATCTTGGATTTGTCAAGAAGGCTAGAAGTGGTCAAGGATGATCATGATGGTGATGAAGCTTATGTGAGGCTGAATGTTCGAGAGGAGGATTCGGTCACTTATCTACAGAGGATGGAGATAGAAAATCCTGACAGATGGATTGAGATGATTAGCGAGGGTGAGCCTTCAAGCTCTACTCCCTCCACATCTTCTTAGATGACATAGAAGATGGGGCTCATTGTTAGCTGCTCATGGCAGTGAGTCCTTATAACAGGTTGAGTAGGTATGGCAAATGGTGCAGGGATGGCTTGGCATCAAGCATCATGACATGTTGCAGATGGGATGGAGTTTCCATGGACCTGAGTATGGGTGAGATTCTTGGTGAGTCCGGGATGTGGTAGAATCCGAGATAGATTGGTGAAGGCATAAGGATGTTCACTCTCATGGCTTGAGCGTGATAGTTGGATTAGCTACCCAACTAGTTCAAACATGGGGTCCACAAGTACATGGAGAAATGTTGACATCAGGCAGACAAGGAGGACAGTTCACAGGATGAGGACGACACATGATGGAGATGGAAGTTCTACATATGTTGCAGGGATGTTTGCAGTATGTGGAGGAGTTGACGTTATGGACTGAGGATGAGATAGATATTGATGATGATCTTGGTGGATGGCTACCAGGATGGTATGTTGTCGAGGATGACAACGACTTCAGGTGGAGGAGGATGTAAGGACTTGTAGTCCTTATGCGCGCGCTCCGGTTTGAGGTGCGACGACAAAGGAACGAGCTTGACTTAGCATGCGAAGGCATTATGTTATAATGAAGTGCAGGAGGTTGGGCGAGCTATTTATATGCGTGGGAACTTGAACAATCACCCACGGGGCCGACCTACGAAGTAACAAGGCCGACTCATGTTTTAGCAAAGATTGTAATGGAGATGAGGGTATGGGCAAGTCAGCTGGGCAGCCAAGACTTCGCCCTGCCACTCATATAAACTAGCACGCGGTGGAGGTCATTTGAACCATCGATCATCGCTCAAAACATAAAGACTTCGCTCATGAAGAAGAGGAAGGCGCAGAACTAGGGGTGGACGCAGCAAGAGGTAATGGCGCAGTTTGGTGATGTACCGGTTCTAGGGCAAGGCCGCACAAAGTTAAGTGTCGTTTCTTGGATTTGGGTGAAGGGCGCGGGTAGAGGTCACCGCTGGTTGAGAAAGGCGTGCGCGGGTGTGGTGCCGGTTTGTGTGACAACTTGGCATGGGTTCTTGGGTGACTCGGGTGAGCGCCCGCTCGTCGTGCAAGTGTGCACGGTGTGACTTTTGGTGAAGTGTTGAGATTGTGAACGGAGGTGCGACTCATGCAGAGGCACCCGTGTGTGGCGACTTGGAGGCGCGCCCAAGTTGGGAAAACAACATGATCGTGCGATGAGCGAGGCAACCGAGTTTGCCGAAGATTGTAAATTTGGCTAAGTATGAAACTTGGAGTTTCCAAGTACACTTGTAAAGCTTTGTAATATTGAAACACTGTATAATATATTATTCAGGTGGACTCATTGTTCAGAGAGGTGCCCCTCCCTTTATACTATGCAATTATGGTCTCTTGTATAATTGTTATTGATAATGAATGTGTATGGGTGTTCATTGGTATAAAGGAAAACATAATAATACTTGGTTGCGAAACACAAACTAAGTAGGATAAGTGGTTAGGTGTAGTCCACGAACATAAGTATTGGTGAAAAGAAAGTGTTCGGTGGTGCCGCACCTCGCCAAGCGCGGTTGAAAGACTACCGCCAACCTGGGGCGTGACAATATCGGTTAAGCAGTCGGCTAGATAGGGTACATTTTAGTCAGCTTTGTAATTTCTCCAAAACCTAATTAGAATCTAGGAAGTAGAGTTAGCTTTTCAGTAGGTTTTGTTTAATTATTGAATTTCAAAAGACATAAATTAATTATGAAATTTGAATAAGAATAAAATGGTAAACATTGTAGTTTAGTTTAAATATAATTAAATTATAATTTTAACTTATGAAAATTAATAATAAAAACAATATATATATATATATATATATATATATATATATATATATATATATATATATATATATATATATATATACTATGAGATCGAAGAAGAATTTTGGAAGTTGGGAGAGGCTACCAGGGGGTAAAAGTTGATAATGCTGTGATTATCCAAATCTTCCCATGCAAAGCCCGTAGAGAAACACCATGTAATTGTATTTTTAAAATGTGGTTTGTATATGGTAATTGCGTTGAAATCAAATTCTCATTAATTTATTATTTTTATGTAATTTTTAATATGATTTTGTAATAAATATACAAGTACTTAAAACTGAGTTAAAAACATATTTTAAATTTTCTAAGTTTTATATTTTAATTTTATAATTAATTATTTTAAACATATTTTAAATTTTCTAAGTTTTATATTTTAATTTTATAATTAATTAATAAATTAATATAATTAGAATATTAGATTTTTTTTTTTTTTTCTAAGCAACACTACCTGCTTTTGTATTAATATTTACAGCTGAAACTTTACATTCGAGATTTCTTGCTGCCCATGTCCGTGTGTGGCTCCATGGGCAGCTGTGACATAGTCCCAAAACCCATTACATCTCTGTAAAACCCACCAACAAAAGGTGCCTAAACATCTCTGTAAAAACCACCAACAAAAAGTCTCTAAACATCTCTGTGAAACCCACGCAGGGGCAGAGTTTGCCAATTGGATACAGGGCATGTGGTTATGGCCCAAACCAAAAAAACTACTATCCGTAACGGAAGAGAAAACAAGTGACAGCGGTAGACACATAAAACCCGGAAACATCATTGAACAGAAAATACTAGAAAGACACAAGACAACAGGAGAGATAACAGAACCGACCACGATCCCACACGCGTCCAGGCAGAATGCGGGAGAGCCACCTGGGCCTAGTCCTCGGTCGCGTCTTCCTCCGGCTCGTCCTCTGGCTCAGCCTCACGAATCCAAGCCCAACCATGTCCTTCTGGTAAGCCGTCCATGAAGGCCGGCAATTCAGGTTCGCGCAAATGGCTGGATGGGTGGTCGTGCTCCCGCGGTGCAGCATCCCTTGAGCTTGAAGCCTCACCCATTGGCCTCTTACCTTTGTCAACAACCCGACAATCTTCCGCCAGAGCCTGAGGCAATCTTCCTTCTTGCTCCAGGGGAATTCCCCCTTCGTTATCCAAGGGATTTTCCATTGCAGGTGGCCGAGGCAAGCCATCCTCATTCTCCTCCGGGATCCTGGTGAATAAGACAGATATGTGGGCATTGATACCCAAATTTTCTCTGGAATTGCCCAGTGTGAAGATGACAGAGCCAAACGCAGGTAGCCTTGGCTCGCCATTGTTGGATCCTCCAGCTTCCACAAATTGGCTAGCCTGCACCTGAGGAGCTCCCACACGTCGATGGTAGTAAACACAGCAGCAATGGTGATGTAAGTCAGCTGCAGGCCCGCGAGAGGATCTGGCTCGCCCTAAGCCTCGGCCTCTACGACATGGCATTCTCTCCCGCACCATTCTTCCAGTAACCTCTTCCTCAGACGGAGTTCCCTTCCAATTCGGCTCAGGGTAGCAAACAAATGAATGCAGGCATGAACCAGGGAGGACCAGCAGTCGGCCAGCCTCCCCCAATTCCACAATAACCCCGGAATTCGCAGAATGCAGAGCATGAACACCATAGCTTTGGGTATCAACTGCCCCCAAATCGCATTTCTTATCGACCCCTTCATTCCTTCGAATTTCTCCCGCATTGAATGCGGCCATCAACCTCAGCTATGGTCCCTGCGCCTTCATAAAGGCTGGTGTGCTGCATTGCTTGGCGATGGGAGGTGGCGGCGAGGAGCCTTAAAGAACTCCGTCCGTCGCGTGTCCTATCGGCCGTGGCAAGTGGCCCTTCCTGGCTATGCGAGGTGGCACCCGCATCCGGGGCAGCAGCCTCCTCTTGGATTAAGCTTTCACATTCCTGGAGCTGCTGCCTATTAGATATGGTGTTTGTGTTGCCCGAGATTAGGGGAGTGCTGGTCTCAACCCCAATATTGGCCAGAAGATCTGCAACTTTGTTTCCTTCCCGTCGAGTGTGTTTGAAGGAGATGGCCCTTGCATTATCAATCCTGTGCGCGATTTCATTTAATCTTGCCTCAAGTCTCCAGCTGGGAGCTATCTTCCTTGCTTGTGAACCATTATGTATACGAGTTACCATGTTAATGAGAATTTGAGAGTCCCCTTCTACAATTAAGGGTTGGAGGTTAAGGTTCCAGGCAATTTGAAGGCCCTGCCAGAGCCCCTCCATCTCTGCTGAGTTGTTGGTGTCCCATCCAATACTTCCAAAGTAGATTTGTAGAGGAATGCCTTCATGATTCCTGATAATGCCTCCAAACCCTGCAGCCCCTGGGTTGCCTTTGGAGGCCCCATCAAAGTTTAGCTTGTAAGAGTTTTCAGGGGGAGCAATCCAGTGACAATCTTTTCTAATGCTGCTATTGGGAAGGTTGCTTCGTTGGGGATCTTGAGGTATCTGCAGCTGCCAATTTCTTAGAATGTTCTGCTCACTGTCCTCAGACGGCCAATCTTCTTTGGTCCAACTTTGGAGCGCCATTGTTTCTTGAATGTTTCCTTGAATCTTGTTCCATATTACCTCTAGCGGCGATCTTTTGTTCTTGAAGATACGCTGATTTCTTTCCTTCCAAATATTCCAGAGGACAATCCCTGGGATAATGCACCATAGATAATTGAGAAGTGAACTTTTGTAAGGTTGCCTGGGCCATAGCCTTATGGAATTTATTATGTCGTCCTCCTCTATGCCTTGTCTTTGACATCTGAATCTGACCCTGTTCCAGAGAAGCTTGGCTAAGGGGCAGGAATTCAGTAGATGCTGGAGGGTTTCCTCCTCCTGAAGACAATTGTGACAGATCGAGGGGCCATGGAAGTTTCTCTTTCTGAGCTTATCCCAGGTGAGAATCTTTTTGTGCCCGGTCAGCCAGAGAAAGTAGGAGATCTTTGGCCAAGGACCAAGCTCCCAAATTTTCTTCCATAGAGGGTCGGGGTTAGCTGCGAAGTTACATAGAATTTTATAGGCTTCTGCTGTGGTATAGGTTCCTTTGGGCAGGTGTCCCCATCGGAGAATGTCCTCGCCATTGTCCTGTCTTATTCTTCTTTTCCGTAACTCGATATCCAGCTCCATGTTCATCCTGTCATCTTCTCTGCTAAGGATTTGGCCGCTTGATTTCCATTTTCTGAAGCCCACTTCTAGTTCTGGTTGCCAGTAATGTTGGACCTTTTCCTGTTGCTGTTCCTGCCTCTCCGGAATCATTGAAGGGTGGAGAATGTTCGTAAGTCTGGGCATTTGATTCCAGGCATCCATCCAAAATCTTGCGCTGCAACCATTTCTGATTTCCCAGAAGCTGTGCTGTTGGATAATGTGATGGTGTTGCTTTGCAGCGTTCCATATCAAAGAGCCTTTTTCAGTGGGAGTGAATCTGATGAGTTCCTCGTGGGGTCTGTTGTCTGCATACTTCGCTGTCCATATCGTTCCCCATGGTTTGTCTGGGTTGGTGAGCCACTGCCACCAGATCTTGGCATTCATGATGGCGTTACTGTGTTCAGGGTCTCTTAGCCCAATTCCTCCTTTGTCCTTGGGCATGCAGACTTTTGTCCATTTAACCAAGGCCCATTTTCTATTGGTGGCCGAGCTGCTCCATAAGAAATTTCGCTGCATGTTCCTGAGGCTTTTTAAAACCCATTTTGGTGCAGCTAAAGAAGAAAACAAGTAAAGAGGCATTGCTTGCAGAATCGATTTGATGAGTACAATTCGGCTGGCCAGATTTAGCGACCTGTGAGTCCAGAGGTTGAGGCGACTTTCGATTTTGTCCAGTAGGGTGCGCCAGGCAGAGTGCTTGATTGCTGAAGCAGTGAGGGGGGCACCTAAGTACTTGGAGGGAAGAGATGCAGAGGAAAAGCCTAAAATGCGAGAGACAGCAGACTTGACAGACGGGGGAGTGTGAAAAAAGAAAATTTGCGATTTGGAGCAGTTGATAGTCATGCCAGACGCCAGAGAGAAGTCCTGGAGGAGGCCTTTGAGTCTACGGGCTTCTTGAGCCGAGGGATAACCAAACAGCATTGTATCATCAACGAATTGCTGATGGGAGAGGGCAGGGGAGTTGTGCACAGAGATACCCTTGATTTGCTGCAAGCGAAGAGCTTGCTTGATGTGCCTCCCCAGCCCTTCGGCCATCAAAACGAAAAGAAAGGGGGAGAGGGGGTCTCCTTGCCGGATGCCCCTGGAGGGATTGAAAGAACGGGAGGGAATGCCATTGACCAGGATGGAGAAATGAGTAGAGTTAATCATGTTCAGGATCCATCGAATCCAAGGAGGACAAAAACCAAAGGCTTTAAGCATATGATGGATATAGTTCCAGTTTAGTTTGTCAAATGCTTTTGAAAGATCTAGCTTGAGTAGCATACCTGCTTGCTTAGAGTTCTTGAGAGAGTGGATGATTTCGTGAGAGAGGAGGATACCATCCATTATGTGTCGCCCCTCCACATAGCCTGACTGCTCCTTGGATATAAGTGCTGGCAGAAGCGGTTTGAGCCGATTAGCTATGACCTTTGAAATTACTTTGTAAATGACATTGCATAATGCAATGGGACGGAATTTATCTGGAGTGATGGATTCTTCCTCCTTGGGAATGAGAGCGATGAAGGTAGCGTTGAGAGAGGGAAGAAGCCAACGTGTTGCTCTGGATTCTTCAACTATCTGCCAGACTTCCTCTTTTAACATATCCCAGAAGGCATGGAAGAAAGTAGTTGTGAACCCATCGGGACCAGGAGCTTTGCCCTCTTTGAGTTGTTTCATGGCATCATCCACTTCCTCTATGCTGATGGGGCGCATTAAGAGTTCATTTTGTTCCTCTGTAATAATTTTTGGAATATTGCTGGTAATTTTGTTTATGGCTTGTTGCCTGTCTTCTCCCTGCTCTTGATGGACTTGTTGGAAATGATTGAGGAGCTCAGCTTCAATCCCTTCATGTGTTTCTACCTTGTCGCCTGCTTGGTTTTGGATGAAGGGGATATTATTGTACATTCTCCTTTGTACTGTTGTTCTATGAAAGAATTTAGTGTTGCGCTCCCCCTCCTTCAACCATCGAACTCTTGACTTTTGCTTCCAATAGATTTCTTCCTGCTTCCCTCTTTCGTCCAATAAGTTGTGAATGTGGCGTTCCTTCTCCAGCGTTGCTTCCGTGTGCCCCTCCGTGATGATCTGCTGATGAAGGTTTTCCAGGTCCTGCATGAGCTTTTTCTTCTCCTCGAAAATGTTGCCAAAGGTTTCTTTATTCCATTGTTTCAGATGGCTTTTGAGAAATATTAGTTTCTTCTGAAATTGGTACATTTTCGCTCCTTCTGGAGGGATGTATGAGGCCCAGATGGTCTTAACAAACTCCTTGAAGTTAGGATGAGTGAGCCAGAAACCTTCGAACCTGAAAGGTCTTTTGGTTATGTTGCCGGGTCTTTGCCATTGAAGAGCTATTGGCCAATGGTCTGATCCTGAATGAGCCAGTATGGTTGCTGAGAAATCCCCTCCTAAGTGGACCGCATTGTCCGAGAGGAGGAAGCGATCCAACTTGGAGGCGATTTGATGCTTGCCTGCCCTGCGATTGCTCCAAGTATAGGTTCCATTGCAGAACGGCATATCAATAAGGGAAGCCGAGTTTATGAACTCTTTGAATCGATCAACCTCAGGCTCCAATCTGCTTCTTCCTCCAAGCTTTTCTTCCGATTTGGTAATCATGTTGAAATCCCCAGCAGCGATCCAGAGCGGGAATTTCCTGCTATTACTGAGGACTTCGATAGTGTCCAAAAGCTCTACCTTGTTGCTAGTTTCTTGCGGGAAGTAGACATTTGACAGATTGCCATGAATGTTAGTTCCCAGAATATGGAAGGTGGCCTGTATCAGATGATGCGCCGCATGAAAATCGGTTAGGAAGACCGCTTGAGTGTTCCAAGCTATAGCCAAACCTCCCGAGGCGCCACAAGCATCGACCGCCACTGTACGACATCCTGGCCAGGCTTTTGAAAGGAAGCTGTCTAACATAGAGCTATTGCATTTAGTCTCCTGGAGAAAGCAAATTTGGGGCTTTTCCTTTTTTATCATGTTTCTCAACATCCTGAGTTTTCCGGGGCTGTTAAGCCCTCTTATATTCCAGGATACAAGCTTCATGTTTAACTACTGACAGAGGGCTTGAAATACTTAGTCAATTTGGCGTATCTGCCTGAGTCGACTAAGATTTTCCCAATCTCTATCGTTCTTTGCAAATCTGTCTTTCGGCCTCTTTTCTTCGAGTCCTTATGGCGCTGGGTGCCGTCCCATTGGCTGCCTGGCTGAATTCCTAGTTGGTTTTGGTAGTAGGCGCGTGAAATGACCAGTTCGAGTTTGTCAAGTTGAAACTCTGGGATGGCATCATATGCTTTCCTTCTACATGCAGCCTCCATTTCTAGGAGATCTAGGCCATGCAGGTCTATGCTTTCCGGTTCCTCGTCCATTATATGCACTTGATTGCTGTCTTCGTTGCCAGAATCAAGATTCTGGGGAATGTCATTTTTGTCATCCACCTCCATATCTTTGAGTTTATCGGCTGAGTTGGTCTGATCCTTTTGCAGAATGATGGGGCTAGAGATGGGGGCAGAGGATTTGGGAGGGGAGAAGGAGGAAAGGGGAGGGGAGGAGGAGGAGGGATGATCAGGAGCGGCTTCCTTGTTTAAGGGGGGATCTTCCGAGGATTGACCAAGAATGTCGAAGCTGTTCTTGGTTACTGGGCCATGCGGCTTGCGGGGCTGGGGTTTGTGACCATTGGAGGGCTTTTTATGCGCACGCTTCCTGCTTGAGACTTTAGTAAATCCATCCTGAGCAGGGGAACCTGAGGAATCTGGAGGACTAGATTGAATATTCAGAGGGCAATCCCTGAAAAGATGACCTAGGGCATGACATTTTCTGCATCGGAAGGGAACATGCTCGTAGTCGAGAGGCTGAATCCACTCTTCATCACGATGGGCAAGCTCAACTGACTCGGGGAGAGCCTCATTAAGGCGAATGAAGACACAAATCCGGGCATAGGAGGTGTACTTACGAGATAGGGTTTCTTCTGCTACTTTGATGAAATCGCCGACTCCATTGCCAATCTTTTTGAGGAGCTCCTCCCCCCAGTATTCGTCCGGGAGCGAATACAGCCTGATCCAGACAGGAGCCCATGATAGGTCTTCTTTGTCCGGGTTAAATTTGGGGATCCAGTCGCGTAAATATAGCCCAGCCGAGTTGAAAAAATAGGGCCCTCCTACTAGGATCCTGTGTTTATCCTCCGGACAGTAGAATATAGCAGTGAAGAATCCTTTCGGCCCTAGCTGTAGCGTGACATCCCCTTTAGGTTTCCATTTTGCAGCTATCCATCCATATAGGGCCCTTTCAGTTGGCCAGAAACCGATGAACTTGCCAATGAGGGCATGGTCCTTCATGAACTGTATTCTCTCATCGATCTTGTCTCCAGGCAGCTCGATCCTTGGTCTGACCTTGGCTGCTGGTCGGCATGTGCTAGAGGTGATTTGCGGCCTTTCTCCAGGCATTCCGGTTTCTTCTTGCGATGCGCCATCGCCTTCTTTGCGGTTACCATCATTGTTGAAGTCTTTTTGAGGTATTTTTCCCCTGTTCAAGATTTCTTCGTTCACGGATCCAAAGATCACTTGATGCTCAGAATCTGACTGCGGTGGGGAGGGCTCCGACGCCCCCCCCTGGGGATGAGCCATCCCTGGCCCGAATGCGCTGCAGGACGGGGTGCTACAGCAGCTTACGCAGTATCTGAGAAGGTATTTTCTTCACTGTTTGTCGGCGCCGTGTGCAGGGATTCGCAGAACCCTAGCAGAGCTCTTTCTTCTTAGTCCATGTCTTTCTTTCTTTTGCAAAGTTGAATAGAATATTAGAATTTTATATTTAATTAAAAAAATTAATGGAGAAGAAAAATATCATATTAAAAAAAAATTAATATAATTAAATTTCATGTGATTTGAATATCTCCTTTCAAAAATTAAAAATATAATTATTTCCTATATTTCTTTGCAGATTTCATAAATGCAATGATAAAAAAGTTGCATTTAATGCTATCTGCACAGATGAAAAGCGCAAAACAGAAATTTATATCCAAGATAACGTGAATATAGGCGCAGTGCGAGATATCAATAGCATGCACACTAACGTGAATATAGGTGCGGCGCTAGACATCAATAGCCTTCACGCTAACGTGAATATAGGCGCTACGCAGGACATCAATAGACAGCGCGTTGATGGGCATGAATATAGGTGCTGCGCAGGACATCAATAGCCAGCGCGCTGATGGACATCAATACCTTCTGTCTTGATGCTAATGTGAATATAGGCCCACCGTGAAACATCAATACTATGGACTTATGGCTTACTCTCAGAGTTAATTTTGCGAGTGTTAGATAATATTGTTTTAAATTGATAGTTTAGTCTTAATTGACATTGTTTTAAGTGGCCATGTGTAAATTGTCTTAAAATACTTTTGTCTCAACCTGTTTTGGTTTTAAATATAAAGTCTTGTCTTAAAATATATGTCTTAAACTATTTTTGTATTAAATATAAGGTTTATTCTTTAGATATTTTTGTCTTAATTTTTTTCGTCTTAAAAAAAAGTTCTCTCATATTTTTTTGTGTCAAACTCTTTTAGAGGGAAGGAGGTTTGTTGACTTTTCTTATTGAGGGCGTAGATTGATTTTAAAGGAATATGCTCAACATATTCTTAGTCTATGCTCATCATATGGTTAGTCTTAATGCAAACGCTTATCACTTGTTGTAGTGTATTATAGAGTTTTTTTAGATTACATTGACTTTTAATAAATTTGAAAAATTAGATTTGTGTCATATGGTTCTCTTCTCACCAAATTCTCTAATAAGTTCCACCATGATATGTTCCTCATTATTAAGTATTGGGGTTTTCCCAGTGCATTATATTAGATATCTTTTTGGGATTCAACTGCGTTAAGTAAGTCATTCATCTATGACGATTTCCATGAGAGGTAGTCGTAAGTGACCAATTTCTCATGATTTTTGAATAGTCCACTTAGCACTCATTACATCTACGACGATTTCCATGAGAGGTAGTCGTAACTGACTATTTTCTCATGATTTTTCAATAGTCCACTTAGCATTTCCATGAGAGGTACTAATTTCTCATGATTTTTGAATAGTCCACTTAGCACTCATTGCATCAGGTGATGCTCACAAGGGTGAAGAAATGGGATTGAAGCTAGTGAAATAAATCACATAGCATCAATCATCACTTCCAGGGCTTGCACTTGGTAACCAGGACTTCCCGGGAGGTCACCCAACCCAGGTCGCCTCTGGCTCAAGCGTGCTTAACTGTGGAATTTTCCCCACAATCAAGCACACTTAGCTTGCTGCCCCATTTGCAAAACCTTAGCAAGTATTGCACCTCATGAACCATTCAAGAAAAGTAGTCCGAAATTATATTCATGTCAAGTGGCTCCCCACCCACAGTTTTCCTAAGGATTTGAGATTATTCTAATTCTAATAAATTACTCATTATTTTTTATAGCATTCATTTATATATAAGAAAATATATAACAATGCATTTTCCTAAGTTTTCACTATAGTGTAAATAAATTCCATTTATTATGGTGTTAAGATCTCCCTCAATAACTATAAGAATGTGGGCTATAAGTTGTGAATGCTATGTATTATTCCATTAATAACAAATTTTTCCATACTATATATAACAAATGATTTTCCTATAATCATGGCAACAACTTACTTCTCTCTGCTTGCTTTACCAGTATATGAAAATACATATATTTGTGGCAGTGGAAAATATAATGTGGACAACCTCTATGAGAAGTTTGAGAGTTTCATATTGGACCACAAAGCCTACCTATGGGCCCTGGACTCTCGAAAGGAAAATGTGTTGTAGATCAATTATGTGTCTATGGTTTAAATGTTAATGATTTGAAGGAGTGCTTTATGGAAGATTGCATTACTTTTCAAATACAAATACATAAAAGTAGTTGACATATGAATTTGTTCTCTAAAATTAATAGTAATAATATAATAATTACTATGATAATAGTACTAATATACTAATAATAATGATTTAATATAATAACAACAATATAATTGTTATTATTATTTAATATAATATTAATTATTATTATTATTATATTATTAATTATTATTAATAATATAATATTAATTATTATTAATAATATAATATTAATTATTATTAATATGGTTCTTATATTTATATTAATATTATTGATAATTATATATGTGTTTCATATGGGCTTACTTGTGTTTATCAACCATATTTATTAATGTGGTTGTGCTAGTATTTAAAACAATAACGGAAGAGATGGGTTGAACAGTTCTAAATAGAATATATTTTAGTCTTTTTATGTTTTCTTATAAATCTAATTAGAAACAAGGAAGTATAGCTAGTGTTCTCTGGCGTTTTGTTTAATTATTAAACTATTAAACTTCATAGGTATGAATTAACCACCACATTTGATCAAAAACTTGATTGTAGATATTACAACTTAGTTTAAATATAACTAAGTTAGAGTAAAACACAATAAAAACACAAAAATAAATATGTCTACAAATATAAAACAGAAAGAAATTCCAATATTGTGAAGAATACTTACCATTTTTTCCGTAGATTCAAATATGAGATTAAAATAAATGCCAAACCATGTCCAGCCATTCATAAATACATGATTTATTTCTTTAAATTTACAAAATATAAGATCAATTTTCATCTTTGGTACTGCAAATAAAACTTGGCAACATATCTTGTTGAATGAAAATACAAATTTCTTATTAATGCTTCACGTTGGAAGTCTCTAAACTTTGACTGAAAATTTTGAATGGTTATATGTCTATTTAATATATTAATTATTATAATAATTAACTTCTCAAATTTGAAAAATAAAAATAAAATTAAAGCAGAGCAGTAAACAAAACCTTTGCTATGAATGGCTACGATAATTGACTCTTAAGATTAAAAATAAATAAATTGAAATGAAAACATAACAAAGGAAAAAAAAAAAAATTCAGCAAAAATTAATTTTTTCATAATGGAATATGTTTATTCTTTTATTACAATCTAATAGTAAGAATAGAATTTAATAGGTAACCCGTGAAATTTTCTAAAAAATATGTAGAATTACATAGAATAGTTTGTAATTGCTCATAATTATGTTTTACATTAGTTTTTAAGGTTAATCAAACCTTTTTTCTTCAACTCAATAATGTCAATATAATTGAAAAGTTGGTCTATTATGTTTTAGTTTAGGATTTGATGGTTAGACGACATTTTTTGAATTTAATTTAAATTATATATATATATATATATATATATATATATATATAATTTTAAATATATATCTATATATAATTTTAATAAATAAATGAAATAAATTTACAATAAAAATATATTTAAATAAGAAATTTAAATATTAAGTAATAAATTTTTTGTATTTAGTTTATAGATAATGAAATTGTATAATTGTATTCGTGTTTTAAGGATCTCTGATGAAAAGAGCTTTGAGAAAGAGAAATCTTATCTCTTTAATGTCTTTGTTGAGAATGGTTATAGTAAGGTTCTAGGTCAGAAGTTTTTCTTTAAAGCTTCCAAAATTTGGTATTTAAAAAAGAACCTAAAGAGTGAGTCCCGGGGGTCCATCTACCTTTTGTTCAAGGGACCACTGATAAGATTGCAACGATTCTTAAGAAGCGTAATGTTCCTTCGACCTTCAGACCTCTTAACACCATTCGTAGATCCCTTCATTTTGTAAAGGATCCTATCGACCCTAAGGACATGAAGGGCATCTATAGTATTCTTTGTTCCTGTGGGACCCCCTATATTGGTGAGATTGGATGCTCTATTAATCAAAGGATTAATGAACACGCAGTTGACCTAAAGCATAGGAGAACCAAGTCTTCCGCACTAGCAGAGCATGCGGAGAAGACCAAACATCATGTTTGTATTGAGGAGGGCAGTGTTATTGCTAAAGTTTCGTAGTTCCATCACCGAAAATTTAGCAAAGCCATTGAGATTGAAAGAAGGCCAAGCAATCTCAACAAAGATGAGAGTAAGAAGATCAGTAGTTGCTGGATCCCTGCCATGTCTTCCTAGTAGTTTCTTCCCCTTCCTCCCCTCCCTCTATTAGTAACTTTTTCTAGATTTCTAATAATAAGTTTTCCCTTTTTATCCTTTAACCTGCTTTCTTTAGCCATATTTATTTGGTCCTCTCCCTTGGTTTCTTATTTTTAAGAGATAGTCCTATTCATAACTGGATTAAATTATCGAGATATTTAAATAACAATTTTATGTTCCATTAGACAACCTCACTAATAAATTTATATTAATCAGATACCCATCCTCTAATAGTAATATTATTATTATAAAACTATTATATTATAATAAAATAAATCATTTCATTTACTAATTCTCCCTAGAACTATTAATATATGTTCCTAGTAGATAACTTTACAAATAAATTGATATTATTTAATTACTCTAACCATTAATAATAAGAATAATAATACTGTTACTATAACAAGAATATAATAATAACTAGTAGTATATTATCATTAATATATATTATATAATATATAGATATTAGTTTAGTTAATATTATTCTTACCATTGTTAATATAGATAATCTATTAAATTTGTAATTAGTTACACAAGCCAGTAATATGATGACTAATATTATAACCTTGTTATAATAATATTATTATTAATGTAGTTTATATTAAATCCTTTCAATAACTTTCCTCGGATCTATTATTATATGTTAACGTTTCTATCCTTTTATTATAAACTCATATCTAGTAAAATTTTCACTTAAAATAATACATAATAGGTATTAAAATAATATTTGTTTTATCATATTAATATTCTTATATTTAAACAATTTGATTTGACAAATCTAGCCTTTTCTTAGTCAATTTTAACCATTTATCATGTCTCACCTAATATAGTCGTTTTTCAGCCAAACCTAGTCGTTGGAATGTTAGCTCTTCCTATTTAATTTGCAGCCATGATCAGATTCTTCAACTTCTCTTGACAATGAACCATCAGATTCTTCAACTTCTCTTGACAATGAACCACACTCCTTTGTTCGAATGCGTCCACAAATGTATTATCATGTGATTTACGTAGAAAAACTTTTCATAAACTTGATATGGATTACAAAAGCCTCAATTCAACAATAATATCATTATAAAATTTTAAAGTAATTACATTAAGTTATTTATAAAAAAAATGTTGTTATGTCACAAACAATTTATGGTAATCATTCCTTATATACTGTAATATTTTTTTAAAATTATAATATGTGAACTTTTCTCAATTTATAGTATGTGATATTAAACATATTTATATTATTACACTTTTTTATATATATATATATATATATATATATATATATATATATATATATATAAACCATATTATTTGGTTTTTATTTTCAAATAATTATATTGAAAATTTTGTATATTTTATAAAGGAAAATTATTGTTATAATATATGAACAATTTACTACAACATATATATTTTCGAATATATATAAATTTTTCATGAGATTTATTAATAAGTATTAAATTATGTGACTCTATTGTTTATTTTAAAAAATTATATATATATATATTTCAATTGAAGTAAAAATATAAAATTATTTACAAATATTAATTTATAAAAATAATATTACAGAAGCATATAAATTTTTGGAAAAGTTAAAAAGAATTGAAACTCACCATACTAATTTAAATATAAAAAAAATTTAAATTAAATTTTAGATAATTTTCTAACCTACAATAATTTAGTAATTAAACTTTTTATATTAATTTTAAGTTTAATATTCATAATATAATAAACTTTAATATAAGGATTTTTCATAATTATATATATATATATATATATATATATATATATTGATTTGATTAAATTTATTATACAAATAACAATAAATATGAGAATACGATCATTGGTTCATTGCGAGTGAGGGAAAAGCTAATTCAGAGTGGAGTGAAGCAAAACTATCAATATATCTATTATACAAATAAAAATAAATTTGAGAATACGATCGTTGGTTCATTGCGAGTCAGGGAAAAGCTAATTCAGAGTGGAGTGATGCGAAACTTTCAATATATTTATTATACAAATCCAAATAGATATCAGAATGGGATCATTGGTTCATTGCGAGTCAGGGAAGAGCTAATTCAGAGTGGAGTGAAAAGTTATGTCAGAATGGACAGAATGTTGACTCCATTCTAACCTCCGACCTCATAGTCCAACCCACCTCCAAATTCGGATAGTTAGGTAGCAAGGTTAGCCAGCATAGCCGGGTGCCATACGAGTCGGGGTGCATAGCTGAGGGTACAGGAAAGAGACAAGGCCGACATCCGACGTCATAGCTGGGTTTGACCTCAAAATTGCCACAGCAAGGCCACAAAAACTTAGGGATAATAGACACTTGTAATATTTTAATGGTTATTGTGTCATGTTTTTTTTTTTTTTTTTTTTCAATCATGGAAATTCAGGTTATATTTTGTTAAAATCTACTAAGATTTTTTCTAAATATTAATTATAGTTGTTAATTTTAATGGTGTTGAACCTATTTCAACATCAAAACATAATTCAAACATCATCTTTTTATATTTTTTTCCTAAATTCCAATCACTTTCGATCATCCAAACAATTCCTCCACTCACATTAACCCTCAGTTTTTTTAAGTTTTTTTTTTCTGTTGAAGGGCTCCCTTCACATTTCAGCTAATTTATTCCACTGCCCTTACGGAAGTAACTACGACCGTGGTTTTATTTTGTTAATATTTTGTTTTCCACGAGTGTGAGTTACATAGTTTTTATATTACTTCTAGTTTATACTCTATAGAGTTTGTTGTTACTTTCACCTTACCTTTTAAGATTCGTTGCTTAATCTGCAAAGCTTTTTTGAAATTTTGATCACTTACAAGTCGTAAATCATTTTCCTGGTAAGTCGCATGTGCCTCTCCTCATTTAAACCAACTGCCTACAACACAGGATTATCCTTGCAGGTGTTACTAATTGTTTGCTTGATATTCCTTTCATTTTATTATTTAGCATCGGTAATTTGTTTTAATGTTTTGTTTACCACACGCCTAAAAATACATAGTTTTCTTGCTCTTCGGCTCCATCCATGTAAATGACAATACATTGTCGAGTGCAAATTGTCTACATGATAATAAAGTCATAATTTATTACTCTTGGTTATCATCACCCTACGAGTGAACAAAACTAAACACTGGTGTTGCATAGTAAAATACGAATTCAACGTTTGTACCAAAGCTTCAATTTGGTTGATTGTTAATAAGTTTGTTTAGATAGTAAATGATTTGAGAATAAAATCTGCGAGTAATGTTGGAAATAATAATCCCAACCATGGCACGGCAATAAAGAGTATGAAGGCAGCCATTTTTGTGACAGGTATCTTTGCAAGTTGCATCTCTATTTGAAGATGGAAAGACTCCAACCATTTGGAAACTCAACAAAGGCATTTAAAACATCTAAATAGATATGGGCGAGCATTCATTCAACGGCTATTGACCACACTCCACACTCTCATGAATTAAATGTAGAATCGTATGTTGAGTTAAATGTAAATGTAAAATTCATTTTGATAGGTTAGAGAGTAAGAGAGTTAACAAAAAGAGAGCCCAAGTCTCTAAGGAGAAAATGGTGGAGCAAATTTTGGTGGGCGGTGAAAACAACGGTTACAATATTTTAATGTGTGTTGTTGCATGTGAAATTTTAGTTTGTAAATATTCTCTATTCCATATCTCCAGCGCACTCTACATCAACAAAGCCACGAATATCCAACATTCTGCCCAATCTCGATCTTTCTTGGTAGCACAAACCATAATCACTAGTGCCACGCAAATACCTGAAAATCCGCTTCACTGCTATCCAGTGCTCCTTCCCTAGTTTTGACATAAAGCTGCTCAATACTCCCACTGCATGTTCAATTTCTGGTCCAGTACAGACCATTGCATACATCACGCTACCGACTGCACTTGCATATGGAATAGGAGACATGTCCTCTTCCTCTTCTTGTGTCCCGGGACACTGTTTAGCAGATAACCTCACACCTACAAGAATAGGAACCTTCACTGGTTTATTATCCTGCATATTAAACCTCTGTAGTATAGTCTCGACATACTTCCTTTGGTTTAACCAAAGATTCCTCTTTTCCCCATCTCTTTTAATTTCCATGCCCAAAATATAGTTTGCAACACCAAGATCTTTCATGTTGAATTTGGAGGACAATCGGGTCTTCAAATCTTGGGTAATTTCTTTGTCATTTCCAAATAGCAACATATCATTCACATACAAGACCACATAAATAACACGGTCACCAATTAATTCAAAATACACATAGTGATCTGCTTTGCTTCTTGTGAAGCCAAGTCCCCATATAAATGTATCAAATTTCTGATACCACATCCTTGGTGACTGTTTTAACCCACACATCGACTTCTTTAACTTGCATACTAGTTCTTTGTTACCCTTCACCCTAAAGCCTTCAGGTTGCTTCATGTATATTTCCTCTTCCAGATCCCCATGAAGAACTGTTGTCTTCAGATCCATCTGTTCTACCTCAAAATCAAAAGTAGCAGCAACAAATAAAAGTAATCTAATAGAAGTTACCTTGGAAACATGAGAAAAAATATCACTAAAATCAATTCTCAGCACATCGGAATAACCTTTTGCTACCAAGCGAGATTTGTATTTCTTCACCTTTCCTTCTACATTTGTCTTCTTCTTGAACACCCATTTGTTGCCAATGGGTTTCCTTCCAACTAGCAACTCCACCAGATTCCAAGCCTTGTTTTTTTTCAAAGATTCCATTTCAGCAACCATGGCCTCTTTCCAAAGTTTTCCATCCTCTGAATCTACTGCTTCCTTCATAGTTCTAGGCTTCAAGGTGACTTGTTGACCAGGTAAGATGCAGTATCCACTGCCTCTGACTAGAATTCTTGTCCTAACCCAACACCACTGAGCATGCTTCTTGCCATTTCCATCAATGCCTTATTCATTTTTTCTGCAAATCCATTTTGTTGAGGTGTATATGGAGTAGTCTTCTATCGTGCTATACCACACTTCTTACAAGATTCTTAAAATTCATTGCTGCAAAAATCTTCACCATTATCTGTCCTTAGCATCTTTATCTTCTTATCTGTCTCATTTTCAACGAGAGCCTTAAATTCTTTAAACCTGTCAAAGGCTTTTGATTTCTTTTTAAGGAAATATATCCATGTATTCCTTGAGAAGTCATCTATAAATGATACATAGTACACAGACTTACCCAGTGATGGAACCTTCATAGGTCCAAACACATCACTGTGCACAAGTTCTAATATGTGTTTTGCTCTCTTACTACGAGAGGGGAAACTCACCTGATTCTGCTTCCGATATACACAATTTTCACAGAAATCAGAATCCAGAGAACTATTACCCATACCTTCTACCATACCTTTACCATGAAGTATTCGAAGGCCCTTCTCTCCAATATGTCCAAGCCTTTGATGTCACAACATGGTCTTCTCTCCAAAGACCAATAGATTTTCTGCTCCACTTTCAGGAACCACAAAACTGTTGCACCCATCAATAACAATGCTACCTTGCATCTTGTACAGAGTTCCAATTCAAACTACCTACATCTATACTAGTTTTCCGCGAACTATTTTGCAGGTATCCTTCTTGAACACTGTTTTTACACATGTATCATCCGACTTGTTTATAGAACTCAAATTTCTAGCCAATGTAGGAATATGCAGAACACCCATAAGGGTTCTAACCCTTCCACCTTGCAACTTCAACTTTACTTTTCTGTGAACAATGATTCTAACCTCCCTATCATCCCCTAAGAAGACATCACCACCATTGTATTTCTCATACTCGTAGAACCACTCTCTATGGGGAGTGAAGTGAAAGGATGCACCTGAGTTAATCAACCATGCTTCATGATCTACATCTGTACTTGAAGAAGCCAAGTACACATCGCCACCTTCATCTGAGATGGTTTTTGCCTCTGCAGAAGGAGCATCATCAGATCCATTTCCTCTATTAGGAGCTTTAGATTTACAGTCCCTTTTGTGGTGCCCTTCCTTTCCACATTTCCAGCGCACCACCTTTACAGGTTTTCCTGGAGATTTACATCTCCCTCTAGATTTAGATCTCCCACTCGATGACTTATTTTTGTTTCTATTTTGGGACTGTCGTCGTATAGACAAAGCATCACCATTCTGTCTCTCCATAATTTTCTGTCTCATCTCCTCTGTTAGCAAGGATGAGACTATTTCATCAAACTACAAGGCAGTTGCATTGCTACCTATTGAAATAACCAGACTATCCCATGAATCTGGTAGAGAACACAAAAATCTCATGCAATTATCTCCATCTAAAATTTTAATATCAATAGACGCTAACTGACTTACCACAGTATCAAATGCATTCATATGCTCTGTCACCGAGTCTCCATCTTTCATCCTTAGGTTATACGTTTTTTTTTCGCAAAAAAATTTTATTCACCAGATACTTAGATTGGTACAAAGTCCCTTACTTGTCCTACAAAACCTTCGCCATAGCTTCCCCTGATACATTCAGCAATACTGAATCTAAGACATATAATTGTATTGTGCTCTTTGCCTTCTGATCCAGCTTCTTCCATTCTTCATCAGACACTCCCGTTGGTTTAGTACCTGGATCTACCGTGATCCATTGATCTTTATCCACCAATACATCCTCCATCTTGAGTTTCCACAACTCAAAACTCTGACCATTAAATTTCTCGATCTCTATCTTTCCATTGCTCGCCATCTTCTTTCACCACCAAAATCGATCTCGTAGATCTCCCACTGAACAGGGTCTACCACGGGTCCGTGCAAAACCCCTCACCAACAAAGGCATCCCCTTGAAGCCAAAACTGCTCTGATACCAAATATAGGTTTTAACCCCATAAAGAAATTACCTACATACAAATTCTAAAACACATAAAATAAATAATGTGAGAGCATAACACATAAAACACATATACACAGAGATTTTCCCTAGATCCCAAAACCAAGACTACCTGCTTGATTTTTCATTATGTTCCTTTCAATGTTACAATACATATTTATACATGCCGAAGCATCTGATAGCATGGACCGAAAACCATCACGTCAAATACCATGGACCAAAAACCATTGCATCCAAAAACATGTGCAAAAATCATGCACAAAACCATAGGTGGGTCTGCCCATCCTAACATAGGGTCCAAAACCAAAATTTTTTGGGGCGCTACCGCGGACCCTATAAAGTGGGGTTACGGGTACACCTCAAAGCCCCTATGACGCCCCCCCCTTTGCTACACAATAGGCACAACGAAGGGTGGCTCCGCCCACCCTCTAACCCCTTGGTTAACTATGTTGGCTAGTCGTGGAAAAAATATAACAAAACCCAACAAATTAAAGTAGATTCATGCCCTGATGAGTGGTTGTTTTTAGAAGACCTCCACTTTGATGAGTCATTTGACCTTTCCCTATTTAGAACTAGGTTTGAAAGTGCACTTGATAACATAGTTCAAGATCCAGAGTTTATTGCAGAACTTGAAGTCCAAAAGGAAAACTTGTCAATTGATTAGTATATTCTAAATTCCCCTCAGTCATCCCTTACTACTGTTAAGATCCTTGAGCTTTCTAAAATAGTTTCAACTCCCTTTAGTTCACCATTATTCCCTTGGATATCTGAAGTTCATTCCTCACCTCCATTTACACCTTCATTTCCCCACCAACCTACCATTAAACATCGGTCACCCATTACTCCCAGTTACCCAAACTCCACTGTATCATATTCTGGTGCCCAAACTCCACTTCTTAGTCCCGCCCAACTTAGAGCCATGGAAAATACAGATGCTCCTCTTATGCTGCCTACTCCACGAGGTGCCATGCCACAAGATTACCAGAACAAAATTGTCCAATTTGATGGCATAGGAACTTACACAACACAACAACACACAAACAAAATGACAGATTTCTTTGAATTACATGAAATTTTTATTGGAGATGTCCAAACGAGACTGTTTTCTCAGAGTCTAACTAGTTATGTAAGAACATGGTTTAGATCTTTACCTGCTAATAGCATAGACACTTTAGAAGTATTTTATCAACAATTTTTAAATAAATGGGAAAAGAAAAAGAACCCTATGTAGATCCTTTTAGCATATGAAAACATCAAGAGAGGATAAAATGAAATATTCCAGGATTACTGTACAAGATTCAACAATATATATAATGCAATACGAGTCAATCTAAAACCCCCACCTGGCTTAGCTTTGATAAAGTTTCTTGATGGGTTTGATCCTGATATGGCCTTCTAACTTAGAGAGAGAAATCCTCCTACCTTAGAAGACATGCAGAGTGTAGTAGTTAGTGTACAAGCTAATTTGCTAGAAAAAAGAGCTAGGGTTAGGAATGAAAGGAGAGGACCTTTGAAAGATGAAGCCTCATCCTCTGACCTTAAAATCGATGCCCTAGCCAAAGGAATGGAAAAATTGATGGATAGGATAGAGAATATTGAAAGGAAGCCTCACTGGGATAGTCAATAGACACCTCCAATGAGAAATCCAAACTTTAGAAAAAATCAAAATCAAAACACTAGAAAAAATGGACCTGATCAGAGTATTAGGCCTCCTTTCCAAGAAAACTATGTTGAAACTTCCCATTCAAAAGACCCTGAACAAGACACACCAATTAACTTAAATGGATTAGATGATAAGGATATTGTTTTTCTGACCCAAGATGATCAGGAACTACACATGCTTCAATAGTTGCAGACCCAATCAGGAGAATCATTCGATTACAATCAAGGGTATGATTTTGCTATCTTCGAAGTGCACAAAAAGTAAAACTTGAGGAGTAAAAAGAATACTGATACTCCTGACCAAAACAAGAAAGTAGTACCAAATAAACCTAAGAAGATCAAACCAGTTCCAGTTACAAAAACTCTCCAAATCCTCTCTAGACCAAATCACAATCCTTCCGGTCCCACCATTGTAGATATAACCAATGACCAACCCCCTGATAATCAACTATCCACTTTAACCCCCTCCAAGGAGACAATTGAGGAAACTCCAAACATCATATTAGAAAATCCACAGAAAAAGAATTCAAATGTAGAAAAAGAAGAGCAACTTAGTGCAAATCCTGCCATGAAAATTCCAAATCCTCAAACAGAGAAAGCCCCTTTTCCTTTCAATTAGGGAGTGGAGGTGGCTAAGTTATTTCAGTCCCCTTAATAGAATTGGTTAAAAATGAAACTTACAAGTCTCAAATAAGAAAATCTTTAAAATTTGTTGAAAATGAAGCCTCTGTTAACTTATTTGATGATAAGCCTGAGCTTATATTTGGTCCTGATGTTAATGGCAAACCATTAGAAGGAGGGATACCACACTTTTACATTAGCCTTAACATTCATGATAAGATCTTACATAATGCAATGTTAGATTCTAGGGCTTCACACAATTTAATGTCTAAATCTATTATCGAAAAATTGAAGTTGGATATCATTAGGCATTACAAGGACCTATTTTCATTTTACTCAAGTCAAGTAAAGTGCCTAGGGCTAATTAAAGACCTGTGTGTTTCCTTAGTACTGTATCATGCTAAGACAATTCTCATGGACATAGTTTTTGCTGATATACCACCTAAAAATGGCATGCTATTGTCTAGATCATGGGGGACTAAACTCCAAGGATCCTTATGACTTGAAATGTCATATGCCATAATTTTAGTCTTTGGAAATCCTAATAAATTGTATAGAGAGACCTTAATGAAATATGTAGTGAGTAGCCAGGCTAGGCCTCAAAACTTTCCTATCTATTCCATCCATTCTGACATCAAATTTTTTATTTTGTACAATTCTGAACGAACACAAGAAACTGCTTCAAACAACTTTATTTCAGAACCAAAAGGAATTGCAGTTACAGTTCAAAATGAAATTGTCCAAACTTAAGAGCTTTCAGATAAAAAGGATGATCAAGATACCTTAATCAAAGAATATTTTGTCCCCCGAGACAATAACAATTATGAACATGAAATATTATGGCATCTTGAATTTTATGGATCAATGAACAAGTTACGAGCAGGAGTAGGAGTGTGGATTTATAATTTAGAGAATGATTATTCAGAGGGCCATGCTTACAGATTGAATTTCAAATGCACCAACAACATGGTTGAGTATGAAGCACTTATTTTAGGTCTCAAATTGGTTAAAAAGTTAGGAGCTGTAAGAGTTTCTATTATAGGAGATTCTGAGTTCGTTATAAAAGAAATTAATGTTGTATATATGACCGAAGACCCTAGATTAAGTTTTTATAGAGGAACAATTGTAGAAATATTGAACACTTTTCTAGAAACTAAGCTTGCAGTCATTCCAAGGAAACATAATATGCAGGCTCATAGTTTAGCAATGTTTGCCAGCACTTGTAAGTTACCATTTCAACCTAACCATCAATACACTGCTGAGGTTAGGCACAGACCTGCTATCCCAGACAACTTGAAAAACTGGCAAGTATTTGCTAATGACCAACAAATCAATAATTTTTTAACTTTAGAGGAAGAATTTGTAAATAGTAATATAGATACTGACATAACATTAGATCTTGATTTTACAGATAAAATAGAAAATAACAAATTATAATATGAAAAGATGGATAGGTTCCATCCCACAAAGTTTACAAAATCATATATTCAAAACCTAAAGCAATTTGAAATTGAAGAGGTAGTTAAGAAAGATTCTGAAATGATTAATCTGAAAGAAAACTTTTTGCCCAAATGATTAACTCCTTTGGAAGACTAGTTTGATTCAAATGATGTCTGTAGAAAACCAAAGATGGAACCCTTAAAATATGATATAGAGGAGTGCAACATAGGGACTGAGGAAATTTCAAAATTGATAAAACTCTCAAACTCTTTACCTCCTATTGAAAAAGTAAAGTACATAGAACTGCTAAGGGAATTCCAAGATGTCTTTGCTTGGGGTTATGAGGACCTCAAGTCCTACGACACCAACATAATACAACACACCATCCCCATAAAAGAGAATCAAAAACCTTTTAGACATAAGCTTAGAAGGATTAATCCTATTCTATTACCTTCTATTGAAAAGGAAATCAGAAGAATGTATCAACCCAAGATAATAACACCAATTAGGTTCTCTGATTGGGTTTTAAATTTGGTGTCCACAAGGAAAAAGACTGGTGAGATTAGACTGTGTGTTCATCTTAGGAATCTCAATAAAGTTTCACTCAAAGACAATTACCCTCTTCCTAAAATGGATCACATATTAAAAAGGGTAGTAGGGTCAACCAGGATCTCATTATTGGATGGGTTTTCTAGTTACAATCATATTTTAGTTCACCCAGATGACCAAGCCAAAACAACGTTCACTACTCCTTGCGGCACATTCATGTATGTGAAGATGCCTTTTGGATTAATGAATGCAGGGGCCACCTTTCAAAGAGCTATGTACATAGCTTTTGCTAAGGAAATCCATGACTTCCTAGTAATATACTTAAATTATATCATTGTATTCTCAAAGTTTCATAAACAACACTTAGATCATCTAAGGCATGTTTTCATCAAATGTAGGAAGTACGGAATTTCTTTGAATCCTAAAAAGTCTTTATTTGGTTTAGAAGAGAGTAGATTTTTAGGCCACATAATCTCTAAAGACGTTATCTGAATAGACCCTGCAAGAATTGAAGCCATCTTACTGATACAACATCCTAGGAGCATTAGGGAATTACAAGCCCTTTTAGGAAAAATAAGCTTTCTTAGGAGATTTATTTCTAACTTAGCAGAATTTATTAGCTTATTGAATAACATGTTGAAGAAATATTTGACCATAAAATGGATAGTTGAGGGCAAGAAGTCCTTTGAAGATATTAAACTAGCCTTAACAAAAACACCACTTTTGATCAGTCCAAAGTTTGATAGGGATTTCATTATTTTATCTTTTGCCTCAAAACACACAATTGATGCAATCCTACTGTAGGAAAATGATGAGGGTTATGAAAAAACTATTGCCTCTTTTAGCGAAGCCCTGAGAGATGCCTCTTTAAAATACAATATAATGGAAAAGCAAGCCTTTGCTTTGGTCAAAGCTATTAAAGATTTTAGAGTTTACATTTTATATTCTCATATAATAGCTTATGTCCCCAATGTAGTAGTCAAGGATATCCTAACACAGGATGGTCTAGATGGAAAGAGAGGGAAATGGATTGCTACTATATTAGAATATGACCTGGAAATCAAGCCAACAAAGTTAATCAAAGGCCAAGGTTTAGCCAAGCTCATGGCTGAATCGAACTGTCAAATCTTAGACATAAATTTTATTGCAGAAATGGATAATGGAGAGGAGATGGCGACTCCACCAATCAGCAAGACCTTTATTGAATCACCATGGTATGCTGACATCATATACGTTTTATAAAATTTACAAGCTCCTCCTGAATTATCCAGGACCAAAAGCAGGTATTTAAAATTAAATCTTTAAAATTTTGCATACTTGAAAATGCTTTATTTTGGAGGAGTCACGAAGGTATCCTTCTTAACTTTTTATTAAAAGAAGAATTTGACAAGGTGTTACAAGAGTTTCATGCAGGTGAATGTGGAGGACATATTTACTGGAAAACCATTGCTGACAACATTCTTAGAGTTGGTTTCTATTGGCCCACTTTTTTTTTTTGATGTAAAGAAATTTGGAACCTCATGTCATAAATGCCAAATTTTTTAAGGAAAGAAAAAGCTTTTACCCCTTCCCCTAAAACCAATATCTGTTGAAGCACCTTTTCAACAATGGGGCCTTGATTTCATTGGTGAAATCCACCCACCTTCTTCTGTCCAACGCAAATGGATTCTCACTGCTACAGATTACTTTACTTAAT
This sequence comes from Pinus tabuliformis, assembly GCA_031772625.1. Classification (NCBI taxonomy): domain Eukaryota; kingdom Viridiplantae; phylum Streptophyta; class Pinopsida; order Pinales; family Pinaceae; genus Pinus; species Pinus tabuliformis. The sequence continues at coordinate 280,069,859 of CM062818.1, forward strand.
GGATAGAAGCCATACCATCAAGGCAAGCTACTGACGCTATTATAATAACCTTCCTTGAATCCAACATCCCATCTAGATTTGGGTGCCCAACCAAGATCATCACTAATAATGCAACAACCATAAAATCTAAGAGAATGATTGATTTATGTAATATGTACCATATAAGTTTGGGCCATTCCATGGTTTATTACCCCCAAGGAAATGGACTAGCAGAGTCTTCAAATAAAAGTCTAGTAAATCTCATCAAAAAACTGTTAGAAGACAACAAGAAAACATGGAACAAGAAGTTAGTAAATGCCTTATGGGCAGACAGGATAACCACAAATAAATCCATTGGTACTAGTCCTTATCAATTATTCTATGGAATGGAAGCTATTTTCCCATCTTCATTGGAACACCAATGATGAAGTTGCTCCAAGAGTTGTAGGTTGAACCAAATTACATCCAAAGGAGAATCAACCAAAATATTCACTTGCAGCAGACCAGGGAAGAAGTGTACATCAAATCTCAAGCTGTACAAAAAAGAATCAAGAAGGCTTTTGACAAAAGGACTAAGGTAGAAGATTTTTACCTAGGAGACAAAGTTTTGAAATGGGACTCAAGAAGAGAGCATAAAGGTAAACATGGGAAATTTGATTTCCTATGGGAAGGCCCATATATCACTTATGCATTCATAGGTAACAATGCTTTCATCCATAGAGAAACGGATGGCACAGAGGCAAAAGGAGGACTAGTTAATGGTCGAATGCTTAAACACTACATTGAACCTAGTTACTGATTCCACTAATCATTTGTAAATATTCTATTTTTCAAACTCTAAGAGTTGATTGGATAGAGAATCTTTGGAGTTGAAGCATGAAGAGAAGTCCCTAAGCTTCAAAGGTTTTATTCTCATAAATAGCAATAAGGAAGAAAAGTGAAAGGAAAAAAGTTTTAGGAGAAAATCTCAACAATTCAGAAGGCCATTTATCTACAAGATTCTTGACATTTCACCAGAAAATGACATCCCCAAGTGGAGCCACTGTTAGGTTCCTATAACAATAGGAGTCATAATTTTTCAATGACTAAGATTAAAACCTGTAATATGTACATACCTTTTCTTTTTTCAAATGCTTTCCATATTCAAAAAATTAAAAAATGTAAAGACGGTATGTCCTAAAAAATAAATCAAAGGACAAGAAGAATAAAAAGGTCAAAAAAAAAGATGAAAAATATGAACCCCAAGAAAAGAAAATACCATAAAAGTGTGCTAGTTAAAATGTCACTACTATTTACTTTTTATGCAAAATAAATTATTGTGTGAATTTTGTAACCTATGCCACAATACATGATAGTCAAAATGTTTAAACTTGGCTATTTCATGCTTCAATTTCATGTTTATAAATAGAGAATAAAAATATGACTAAACAATGTAATCTTGGCAGATAAATAGATTAGGTAGAGTAAATAAAAATGAGCTCAATTGTTTAATCTGAGACCTAGGATGTAATAAGTTTAGATATAGTTAGATTACCATTGTAAGAAAAATAAAAATGTTTATAAGGGTTTTCTAGCTCAAATGCACGCTAATAAAGAGAAGTAAAAATGGTAGGATGAGTAGATGGGTAAGTAGAAGAAAGGTGGAAAAATTGTGATTATTGTTAGACAAAAGCATATTTATCACCCTCATCATGAAAGTTCTAAGTATGAATGAGAAATTGGACTGGCATAAAATTCACAAAGTCAAATTGATTAATTTCACCTCACTCATTTCACCCTTTACATAACTAATTTCCCAAAGTAAGTTTCAAGTATGCAAAATCTTAAAGTCAAAGGGGCTCAGAGCATTTCTCTGTCTTCTGGAGGGATCAGACACTTGACCCAATGACTTATAGATCTTAAGTACTAAAATCCCCTCCTAAACATTTACTCCCCTTCAATTCATTCATTTTCCCTAATAAAACCCTTTTCCTAAGGTTAAAACTCTATTTCTCCTCAGGAAAAGTAATTACCCCCATGGATACCCCTCTTTATGAAAAACCCACAAAAACACACTTAGGTTAAGTTATAATTTTTCTATGTAAAAAGAAATTGAATTAAAAAAACACATTATTCTTAGTGCAATCCATTTTCTGCCTTTTTCATATTAACTTCTAATTTTATTTATATTTACTAATTCCCGAAAAAAAACCCTCTTCCCGTATATTTTATTAAATCCCTTTAAATAGTAATATCCCTATACCGACGTTTGAAATATAAACTTTATATTATCCAATCCCGACTAATTGACATAATTAATCAATCTGTGGTTAATTAAATTCAAACCATCCACCAATCATATCCCACCTGATACTTTAATCCTAGACTTAACCCCTTGTTAAGCTAAAACCACTGCGTTTAATTTCCTGCAGGGCCCCTCCTTTACCTTCTGTGCTCTTGTGCTCTACCACCACACAATCTCCCCCTTACCCATCCGACGACCCATGTTGATTCCGGAAGGGCCCAAAATCTGAATGATACCTGCCCGAAATGGGTTGCTTTCCACCAGGCCCCCAAAGTGACGTGGTGCTCGACAAGTGGAATCGGGCGGCCTCCCATAAATACTGCTAAGCGCCCAAATGCAATGCGAAGTAAACCACTTACCGCTAGCCTGCTACTGGCCAAAATAGCCATTGTTCACCTGCTAGGCGACAAACGGTCACTGTTCACCCGTACCAGCCAAATTGACTTTTCGCGCATAAATCCAGTAAAGCCCCAGATCATTGTTTTATCATTTTTAACTGTAATTTTCCATGCACATGCCTATGAATGTTGAAAGCCATCAACCCACATACACTTTCACTCTGAAGACACCAAAAGCTCCCAGATTCCCTTCCAACCTAGTTGAAGCTTTTTCAACCATTCAGAATTGCTAGTTACGTGGTTCACACACTTTTATCTTCAATTCCAAGTATTTAAGCCAAAATCCATTGAAAGCCTTGTAAATTTCCAAACCAGTCCTTATGTTTTCTTAATTGAAATTGAAGGGAACTTTAGTAATATAAAACCCACCTTTAATTGAACCCCCATTACCTAAAAAAACTAAAAATTTACTGTCCCCATTCATAAATCCACAAGAACTAAGAATGTTTGCCCCTATTGCCATGGATGTCAGGCCAATTACTACTCCTCACCTGGACCTGGACCACATTTCCCTTGTTGATAAAGATTTCCAAATCAAGGACACCTCTTTCCATGAATCCCCTCTAAAATTATACTGCTGATACGGAGATCAATACCTAAACCAAGCTAACAAAAAAGGTCTTTGGGAGTCTTGTTTACCCAGGTACCAATTCCCTAAGGTGCACATCTTTCCAAAGATTGTCCATTACTACCATGCAAAATACATCCCCAGTCAAAGAGCAGTGATGTGCCCTGACCAAACCATACTTTTCACCATCACTTCCGAGTCAATCAATGAAATGTTGCAACTACAACCAGAGTAGAACTTAAACCCTATTTCAATTGGAGACCTACTAGACCAATTTCCCAAGCTTACCACTGCCAAGCTTATTGAAATTTTCCAAACTTTTATTCTAGAAGAAAAACATATCCCACAAGATCCTCCCCCATATATATATACCATATTTTCTCAGTTTGGCAAAGACATTGTGTCAATGATATCTAGTATATTAGGCTATACAACGAGTGAATACATAGATGAAGTCATCTTAGCCTCCATTTCCATTTTTACTCCACGACAGCCCCCTGCTTTCATGTATGATTATGCCAAGTACATAGCCGATAGGATGCATGAAAAATTTCTGAGAATGAGTAATGAAAGATTATTTAAGTATTCTTCAGTTTTGTACCACCTTTTCTTATATTATGAAGCTGACAAGTTCCCCTTAACTCTCCAAAATATTGACACTAAAGGTCATCCTAGGTCAGTTGTTTTCTGGAATCCTTTGATACATAAGTATGATTCCAAATATCCATACACAAACTTCAGAGATCTTTTTGTATGTCCAATAATGACCATGTTGCAAGGAAGTCCTCCTCCAAGAATCAGTTCATAGATCAGAAGGATTCTGTAGCTGTCAAAACAACACAAAGTGGTAGATTGGTACTTGTACCAAAATCACATAGAAATTAGGATCTATGGCTGTGAGTTGGCCCCATATAAACTGCCCAGATACCTCCCAATGAGGTTATTTTCTCTGGAGTACTACAGGAAAATAATCAACTAAGATGAGGTGCATTTTCTTAAGGCCAAAAGAAGGTCCAACTAAGAATCAAATATGAACTATGCCCCTTTGTATGTAATAGTTGAGGAGCTAGAAGAGAAGTAGAGGAAATCCTTCAAATATTTAAACTAAAACAAAGATTAATTTATAGATATGATCCCTATGACTTCATATACAATACAAGACAGAAAAACAAGATGGCTCCCTATATTCACCACCGAATCCCTGAGATAGAGAAATATGCAAACCAATTGGTGTTATCGGGAAAACTAGTGTCTATGCAGAGCTGCTAGTCCCACTAAGGCTGGTAGCTACCTTAGAAACAAACATACTAAAAACTACTTTCGTTTTCCTTTATGAGCAACAGATAAGAGAAGAATAAGGATACCAACCTTTGTCTTGCGCTTGGTTCCTTGCATTCCTCTCTCTTCTGGTAGGTCTTTGCCACTCGCTTCCTTGTCTACCCAGCTTCAAGGAGTACCTGTAGAATCAAAGCAGCATAACACTATCCAAGAACATAGATCTATTATCATAAACAATATAGGATCAGATGTACATTGACCACACAAATGCATAAATCATCAATCATACAAAAATGTGGAGGAAAACTTGAATAGCTTTATTGATAATCAATAAAGAGAAAAGAGGATTACAACCAATTGTTCTGACCCAACATCATCCTCTCAGCAAGAAAGCCCTTCTTCACCTCATGAAAAGCTTAGATCACTCAACACTATGATATTGCACCAAGAAACCAACAACACTTCCTTACAAGATACAAAATTCCAGCCTCTTGATCTCTAGGATGAGGGATCCATATATAGATGTCTGCAAGGGAGGTGAGTCAGCGTTTGAGATTTGATTAGTGTCTTCTCTCTGATAGTTCTTGATACCACTTGGAGATTGATAATCTCTTACTCATCCCTGGTCCAATTCAAAGAGGCAAGTGTCACAGGAGAGGTTTCTGGAAGATTCCATGCTCCTCCACCTTGCGGATTGACCCTGCCATTTGTCCCTTCTCACCCATTACACCCCATAGAAGGGATTTTTGACATGCATCGAACCTACTATGTGTATTCAAGTGGGATGCAATGCACTTTGCTTATGGAGCAGGTGAAATGGTCCAATTTTGACCAGTTCTGAGTAGTTTTTCATGGAGAACTTCTGGGAGATGCTGTAATCAGTTGACCTTGTTCTTTTAGGGGTTGGAACAACACCTTTAGGTACTTAGGAGCCCTTGGTTTATGGAAATTTATGCTTGGGGTTGCAGTGCCCAAAAATGTCTATAACAGTTGCCCCCTAAAGCATGAGGTCGTTAATCTTTTTATGTCGGGTGAAATGCTTTATCATGAGGATCTAAAGTTTTTTCAAGCTGGAAGGTGACCTGTAATAAGATACAATACAATACATTATCTTCATATTATTTTCATGATCTAGCTGAGGCAGGCATTCCCATGCATAACTTTATAAATTCATTTTCATGTACATAGGACAAACAATCGTTTGAGTGTAGACTGATGATTCTGGTAGAGCCACCATCCCTTAGATTGGATGATTATCTATGCAGAAATGATGTACATTTGATGTCTTTATTTTCATGAATATATATGGCAGCCCGGATGGATGAAACTAGATCTGGGGTCTTCAATCTCATTCGATCTTCACTCAAGGTACAAGTCGATCCATGTGAGAGATGTTCTGGAGTCGAACATGGAAAGACATCGCCTGATTACCAGCCAATGATGTAGGCCATTAACAAGCGCGAGAGGAATCACCGATAATAATAATGATCCTCAAGGTACTGCAGTAAAATTCACGTGGTGTGAATAAGGGACTTGGCGTCGAACACCACGCAAAATCTTTCGATCGAAGGCCATTGATGTAAACCTATCGCCGGAAGTGAGAAACTTGCCATTGAGGCATGCAAGCTTCAAAGTACTAAAAGGGTTGTTCCTAGATCGACTTCTTGGATAATGAGCTGATGTCGACAAGAAGCGATCTTTCATAGGAGGGCCTTAGTGAATCCCACATCAATGACACGGAACGAAGCAAATGATTTTAATGGAGGTGAAAACAATCTGGTGATATACAGTTCAGGGTGGCGGTCATGAAAGAATGGAGTGAAAATGTATTATAGTGGGTCAACGACTTCTCTTGAACATATCGGCGACATTGACATGATGGATTGGTAGCACTAACCCCAAATGTGGATGGTGTGATGGAACCATGGTGATGTGACCAGTGAATGGAACAACCCAACCCGATTCGGATGCGGAGTGAAAGTGTCATGTTCAAGAGCGACTTGCTACCAACAAAGTTTCTTCAAGTTTTCTTCCCAATTTTTCCTTAGTCATTGCTGACTAGTACCTCTTTATTTTTGTCAAGCTTGAGGAGGATAACATATGCTTGTTCTATAATTTACCCTTCGGGCAAACCCATCAGTATGTTTTAACGAGCCTAACGATAGTGAAACTCGTTCTTGTCTGTCATGGACAAGTTTGTTGCTATTAGGTTTTAACGAGTTTAACGATAAAGATAACTTGGTCCTTTTCAATTTTAGACAGTCTAAAAAGGGACGTAAAAGAAACTCCAAAAATCCTTTTTCGTCATCTAATCCCTTAAGTCCGAAAAAGTATAAAATAATACAAAAGGGATGAATTTTCAGTACTTTTAACGAGCCAAAAAAAACAAGCGCTCGATCTTTTTGTGTAATAATCCCTCAGGTCCAAAAAGATTAAAATCTAAAGGAGGGATAGCACTTTCAGTCACTTTAACGAGCTGGAGAGGCCAATGGCTCGGCAATCTTTTCATATTTTACGAGTCAGTTGAAAAGAGCTTAAAGGAGACCTCTTTTTTGAGGAACGAGTGATAGATTCGAGTAGCAGCTGATTCCAGGTAAGGTTTGGAATTTTCCAATCACGGCAGTGTCACAAGGATGGCTAACAAGATCACTCTTCGTAGTTGTTCCTTAAAAGGGGTAAAGAATCAAGTGGAGGTGAATGATCGGCCAATACAGAGTGGAGGTCATGATGAGAACACGACCAAGGCTTCAAAGGTTGAAGTAATACATTCACAATGGTTATTTACCGGAAATTGGTTCATTTTTTAATGAGCTTAAACGCTGGGGGAAACACTTGCTCATTGCTTATGTTTATTTTTTAACGAGCTCGAATTCTGCGTTAAAACTGCTCGATATAACGGTCATTTCTTGACTTTACCCTTAATGACATTGTTCCTTCAAAGGTTGCACTGCATGCTCAATTGCTTCATCAAACTAGTTAGAAATGAACAATACATGTTTGGAAAATGAGTTAAGACACTAATATTTTACTTGAATTGTGTAAAAAGTAATTTAAAAGTGCTTTTACCCCTCATTTTACCATTTCATTTGAACTTTGGTTTGTTGGAGCTTTGGAGGTGCTTTCCCCCTTGATTTTCACCAGCTGATTCTGGGAGATTTTTTGGACAATTTTGGGCATCGTCTGGACCAGGTAGGAGCTAAACCTGAGCTCTTCCATTCCATCCTTTCCATTTTTCATTCTGAGCCTGATTTCTAGTTTTTCTAAGCCTCTGGGGTTTGAAAAACTCGCTCTGGCTCCATCACACCCTTTCTATATCGAAAGGTGTGTTGCATGTTGGCCTACCCACTGGACAGTTGGCATGCAACACACCCAGAACACTGCTGGGGGTGCGATGGGTGCAAGGAGGGAAATTTGTGCACAGTTTTCAATGGAAATTTTTGCCTGTTTCTCACCAAATCAGGATCTAACTCTTCTCTTGTTTGTTTTCAGAGATTTATTGGAGCAAAATGCCTATTACATGGTGAGAATGTGAGCATGAAGAAGAGGACATGCCTGCTTTACATGATCCGGTTATGGTAAATGCACTGCGAAACTGTGGCCTGCTGAAGCTTTTCCGCATCTTTAGCATGAGGCAACAAATCAACTTGTTGTAGTATTTGCTCGATGCATGGAACCCTACTAGCCAGGTGTTCCATATTAAGGGCAAATCCATCCCCTTGACTATCGTGGACATCTATTTTTTGACCGACTTATCGAGGCGGGGTGCCCTTATCTCCTTATCGGGTTCGGCCCGTGGTGGTGAATTTGTGAGAGATTACATTCGCAGGTATTGCAGAGAGGGATCTTAGCCGAGTAAAGACGGCAAGATCATCATCTGAGATGTCACTGACAGGTCCTTGAGGACCATTCTATTCACCTTTGGTAGGACGGCTGGTGGTGCGGCTCTTCACGTGGCCAACCGGTCTTATATGCAGTATGCCTTAGAATGTCTCGAACCGAAGGTGTTCAACTGGTGTGATGCAGTACTCTTTGTGATGAAAGAACAGTTGACCAAGGTGAAAAGTGGAAGATTGAAGAAATGTCAGGCCAGGGTAACTCCAGAATGAGCGGGAGAGAAAACTGATATATTATTCATTAGCTAACACACATTTATATACATAAACATGATGGATCAGTTCATCTTCTTGATGACTGTCCAGTTCACCCATCCGTTTCGGATTAGGTGTCAACATTCCCCCCCTTAATCTGAAGGGATGTTGGTGAGTCCAAGCATCGTTCTGAATCTTTCAAGCTTTTCTCTTCCAAGCGCTTTGGTGAAGATGTTTGCAATTTGCTCATTTGTGGAACAATGACGGAGATGGATTGTTTTGGCCTCAACATGATGTCGGATCAGATGATATTTAGTATTGATGTGCTTAGTATGATCATGGAACTTTGGGTTCTTGGCCAACTTTATTGCAGAGGTGTTATCAATCATGAGTGGAGTTGATTGTGTTTGTTTTACCTGCAAGTCTTCAAGAATTTTCCTGAGCCACACAATTTCTTTCGTTGCTTCAGCTGCTGCCATGTATTCTGCTTCTGTTGTGGAATCTGCTGGTACTGATTGTTTGCGTGATCTCGAGGAGACAGCTCCTGATCCAAGACTCATAGCATATCCTGAAGTAGATACCCCAGTTTCTTTGTCTCCATCGAAGTTTGAATCAGAGTATCCAATCAAGTTGAAGTCGTCCACCTGTGTATACTTGATTCCAAGGTCTTGAGTTCCCTTCAAGTACCTTAGAACTCTTTTTGCAGCAGACCAATGTCCCTCACAAGGCTTTTGCATAAACCTGGAGAGGATTCCAACAACAAATGAAATGTCTGGTCTGGTAGTAGTGAGGTAGATGAGACTTCCTACAAGCTGTCTATACTTTGTTGCATCCTCAAACTCCTTTCCTTCAATAGATGTGAGCTTCAAGTTTTGTTCCATTGGAGTAGAAAGGGGATTGCACTCTGTCATGCCAAATCTGTTTAACAAATCTCCAATGTATTTCTTTTGAGAAAGAAATATGGACTTTGGATGTTGTGTTACTTCAATGCCAAGATAGTAATGAACATAGCCCAAATCAGTCATTTCAAATTTTTTTTCCTAATTCTTTCTTTATGGATGCAATATAGCTTTCATTGTTCCCTGCCATTAAAAGATCATCTACATATACCACAAGATATACAACTGTTTTGCCAACTTTCCTGACAAATAAAGTTGCATCATCAAGATCAAAATGATTGAAGTTGAGTTTCAGAAGATGCTCAGTTAGTTTTTCATACCAGGCTCGTGGTGCTTGTTTGAGGCCATACAAGGACTTCACAAGTTTGCATACTTTATGTTCATGTCCTTTCATAGCAAATCCTTCAGGCTGGGACATAAAAACATTCTCTTTTAGATCTCCATTCAAAAATGCAGTTTTTGCATCCATTTGATGGACTTTCCAACCGTTTTGAGCAGCTAGTGCAAAGAGTGTCCGGATGGTGGCCCATTTTGTTGTGGGGGAAAAAGTTTCCTCATAATCGACCCCTTCCTTCTGTGCAAAACCTTTTGCCACAAGCCTAGCTTTGTGCTTGTCAAGTGAGCCATCAGCTTTGTACTTGTTCTTGTAGACCCACTTGCAGCCAATTGGTTTGGTTCCAAATGGAGGATCAACCAGCTTCCAAGTGCCATTCTTTATGAGGGCATCATACTCCTTCTGCATCGCTTCTTTCCATTCATCATGAGAAGTAGCTTCTTTGAAGGAAGTTGGTTCAAAATCTGTAGACAAGTTCAATTCACAATCATAAGTAACATCCATATCAACAGGTGAATTAGAGTTATCTACATCACCTCCATCTTGTCGGTTTGTATTTCTGGTTCCTGTTTTTCTAATTTCATCAGGATGAACACTTTCAAGTGTCTTTGTCAGCCACTTTGGGGGACCTTTCTGAGATGCTCCAGGCTGCTCTGTTGATTGAGTTGGGTCTGAATCAAGATTAAGTCTCCCAATTCTATCAATTACATCACTTAAAGCATCATCCGTTGTTGGAGTGTCATGCAGGGGAGATTGTTCTTCAGAAGAAGAAGATTCCACATGTTGATCTAGTATAGGAATCCCCCCTTCAAGATGTGGAATCTGATTATCAAACTCTTGAAATGATTTCGGTTTTGTGAATCTATCCAAGCGATCAAGTTGCCACTCAACAACACTTTCAGATTTGGATGATTCAAGAAAAATGACATCTCTAGATAAAACAAACTTTTTATTTGCTTCATCATAGAGGCGGTATGCTTTAGATGTGTTTGAATACCCCAGGAAGATACACTTACGACTTCTAGCACCAAGTTTGTTTCTATGTACCTTTGGTATTAAAGCATAACAGGTGGAACCAAAGATCCTGAGATGTTTTACCGAAGGAACATGTCCATACCACAATTCATAAGGAGTCTTGTTTCTTATAGCACTAGATGGACATCTATTCTTTATATATGCAGCACATAGAACAGCATCAGCCCAAAACATTGTCTTTACATTTTTGAAGAAAAGCATGGATCGTACCATATTCAAAATTGTTCTGTTCATTCTTTCAGCTACACCATTCTGTTGAGGATTATAAGGTACAATTGTTTAATGTTTAATCCCATGTTGGCGAAGATAGTGTTCAAATTCATTTGATGTATATTCTTTTCCATTATCAGTGCGAATAGACCCAATATGAGATTGTGCATCATTTTCAACCCACTTATGAAAATTCTTGAATGTTTGAAAAGAAACAGATTTGTTCTTCAATAAATAAACCCAACACATTCTGGTGTAATCATCAATAAATGTCATGATATATTTATTTCCATTTGCAGAAGGAACAGGCATTGGACCACATAAATCTGAATGAATGAGTTCAAGCTTCCTATGTGTTCTTGAATGTGAATCATGAAAAGATTGTTTGCTATGCTTTCCTAGAATGCAAGCATCACATTGCTTATGTTTTCTAGGAATTGTAGGCAAACCAGCAACACCATTTTTCTTTAATAAGCGAAGACTGTCATAGTTTAAATGTCCAAATCTAGCATGCCATAATAAACTTGATGGAAGTGTACCTTCTTCATGATGAGAAATATATGAGAAATGTTGTGCATGAGCAGAAGTTCCTTGCAGTTTAAGAAGTCTTTCTTCTTCTATACCCCTCATGACAAGTGAGTGGTCAGATGCCTTTCTTACCTCAAGCTTGCCATCAAACATGTGAATGGAGTGACCTTGCTGGCGGATGTGGACCAGGGACAACAAGTTTCTCTTGAGCTGTGGGAGATATAGAACATGATCCAGAAGAAAGTCTGGAAGATTAGGCAGTTTAAGCCTGATTGTGCCAAGCCCTGATGGCCTGATTTTTGACTGATCTGCAAAGTATACTGCTCCATCAACATTGTCAGTGAAATCTTCAAAAAAATCTTTCCTATGAGTCATATGACAGGTTGCTCCTGAATCAAGCAACCAGTCATTTTTCGAAGAAGCAAGTGAAGCATTAAACAAATCTTCATTTACTCCAATGTTACATTGTGCCTCAATATAGTGAGCGGATTCAGGTGCTTTACCTTTGTCTGTGTCATCAGTTTTACCTTTCTGCTGATTTCTTCTTTGCTCAATCTTTTCCCATGGTAGCTTGCATGTAGAAGCATCATGTGATCCATTTCGTTTGCAGCGAATGCAATGTAAGTCTGCCTTTTCTTCTTGAGAATGTCTGCCCCCCCTGCCTCTGAAGTATCTTCTTCTTTCTCTTGAATGCATACTGTAACAAAAAATATTTCTGCTGATAGAAAAAATACTTCTGCTGACAAGAATTTTTTTTTTTGCTGATAAAAAAACTTCTACTGATGTACAGTGAAATTGTACTCAAAAGGGCAACAGATTCTTTATGCACTAAGTTTTCTTCAAATGTCTCCACAATTTTATAAAATATCCTCCACAAAATATTCAAACAGTGTCAAAAAACCATTCAAAACTTATTTAAATGGCGTCCATAACTCAAACCCTGGTCAATGTAACCACAACGTTAGTGCACATATACATATTCAGCACCGCCCAGCGTATATGAAATCAATTCTCCATAATACTTTTCATACCAGGACCTACTACGATGTACTCACAGCTACCCCATCGTATTTAAATGAATGGTATGGGATTTAAATGAATATATGCTGCTACATAAACACAACACTTCATCGTTTCGAGTCAAAACCGGGGCTCCTCTGAATGTAAATTTAAGCAGAGATTGTTGACGTTTCTTAAGCGTTTTCAAACCGCATGCAACACAATACACATGCCACTGCTCTAGAGCACGACTTTCTTCAAACCGCATGCAACACAATACACATGCCACTGCTCTAGAGCACGACTTTCTTCAAACCGCATGCAACACAATACCATGACAATGCAACAGCAAATTTATCTGTTCATCAATTCAGTTTCAATAAAACGAAGTATGTGATTCAATTTCGTTTGGTAGCTCGACAGAAAGACGCCTGCGATCTGGTAGTTGAACAACTTTAGGTGCTACTGCTTCTGCTGCAGCGGGGAAATATCCTATTGTTGGTAATGGCTATGCAACCCAATATAGCAACGATGACTTGTTTTAACTTCAACGTTCAACACACTTGTCATTCCAACACATACAAAGAATTAATGCCAAACAAACACATATAAACCTTGAATTTTGACGCCACACAAGGTATCCCACATTATAATTGATGTAGAAAACAGCCAAGACCAAGGCACATTTAAACTCCGATCAATGGTCATTAAAGCAGAGGAACGAGGTCTTCAAAGCAGATAATTAACGATTGCAAGAGCTCGGCTTCGAACGAACGTATGAGCAACGTCCAACGACCAAATCTCAAATTCATCTCTTTGAAATAGGAATTTGGACTGAGAGGATTCCAAATTCCTCTTCCAGTAAGGTCACTGAGGTCACTGCTCTTCTGGATACACAGAGCATGACTCTCTTGGAGACACAGACTTTCGACTCAACATATCACAATATGCAATTAGTGTTTCGAAAAAGAGACCAGCGGAAAGGGAGTTGTCACGGAATGCTGATTCAGATGCTGAGAATGAAGATGTTTGTGGGCAAGAGGCGGCAGACGGAGAGGGAGGAGAGCCAGAACAGGCCGCAGAACAATCAATGATATTTTTTAACCGATGTGCAGAGACCCAATGACACGCAGGACAGAGGTAGAAATGCTCAGCTATTCAGCGAAGAGAATGAAACGCATGACAGAGGCAGCACTCAGGTATGAGCAGCTCTCAGGACAGCAGGAGTTACAACTATTTCTGGGACCTGTGCTCTGATACCACTTGTTGGGATCACGATTTCCGTTACACCAAAACCCACAGGTGTTAGTAAACGGACGCATCGCCAGAGTTAACGGATCCTCGAGAGGCGGTTAGTCCATGTCACGAAACACACGGGGAGTGCTGGATTATCCAATGCCCAACAATCTCCCCCCCCAAGCGCGAGCCGGGTGTGATTCGAACTCGAGACCTTTGGCTCTGATACCATGTCAGGCCAGGGTAACTCCAGAATGAGCGGGAGAGAAAACTGATATATTATTCATTAGCTAACACACATTTATATACATAAACATGACAGATTAGTTCATCTTCTTGATGACTGTCCAGTTCACCCATCCGTTTCGGATTAGGTGTCAACAAGAACTTTGGCTATGGTTCTATTTTGACCGCCTTTGCCTTGGAAAAGATCCCGCTGATGCAGCCGCAGTATATTTCACTTGGTTTACCTCCACCGACTGAACCACGTATGCAGAGATGGGTCAACCATATGTCCAGACATGCTGGTCAGTCTCAGATTTCCTTTCCTGATACCTTCTTCGGGTGGTTCGATCATCAGGAGATGGTTTTTTCCGTGTATCCATATGCTGGTATGGACTTACGGGGTGACCCGGATTTGGTACTGCCGGCTGGCGAGTAGTGGGGTGCCATTGGTAAATTCTTTGACCATTTTTATGTTTATCGTTTCACTTTATAATGTCCTTGTGCTTTATTCTGTCAAGACTAATTAGAACTCATGTGCTCATGCAGATGTTGGTCCCGTTCGGCCAGTAGTACGCCTAAGAGTGCCAGCTGCCGCTTCAGCAGGAGAGGCTGTGGGAAGGGCTATCCTTCACGACCTTGATGTGGCCGAGACTCTTTCAGCATTACAGGATCAGGTCGAGGGCCTCACTCTCGGTATTCCAGATGTGAGGACTGACGAGCTACCTCTGAGGTTGGAACGACATACTATTGGCGTGCCAAGTCGATGGACTAGGCTTTTACGCATGATTGCACATGCGGTGACTTGTTATCACCAGCATCATTAGACTAGGGTGCCCCCTAGCGTTTTGAGTTTTGGGTCATTTGACCAATTTTGTCTTGGTTACAGAACATTATGTGTAAACCATAAACAGTTATATATATTTTTGATTTTTGGAGTTTTATTTTGGTTAAGTTACATGATTCGAATGCAAATATTGATGAAATGCTTCTTTTTATAAATGTTGCAAATGTCTATCTAACACATAATTTTCCAATGAGTTAGTTAATGTGTTTAAGTTTCTAGAAATATGTTGATATTGAATAAAATCAATTTTCCTTTCCAAAATCTTGACCCTTAGGAACATGCGATAGATAGCTGGATTTCGAACGGAGTAGATACCAGTGAGTTGTAGTATGACGAGCTGTGAGTCTAGCCTGACGACAAGTCGGCGTATGCCATGTGTGATGGAATCAGAGAGAAGTTATATCAACACGCTATATTCAGTGATGTTATTCGTTGATCGACCAATACATACCCCTCTGAAACTTACTAACTCGCCGCTTGGATAAAAAATGGCCCAGGCCACAGAATATAGGTTCCGCGAACTACGACTTGCTCCGTCGGCATATCCAACAAAAGATTCCAATAGGTTTGACATCTGCGACAAATGTAAAATGTGGATTTACTTGACCAAAACAATTATCCTTAGCGAAAACAAAAATGTAACAAAAGCATACAGGTTACCACACTGAATCATGCATAGTAACGGTTAAGGTATAACCCGTTACGGGGTTGCGCTAGTGGAATTCCGTCGTAATCCATTAACTCGTAGGCTCCTTTTGCTAATACACATTTAACAATATAGGGGCCCATCCATAAAGACTTGAATTTACATGCTCCCAATTTATCGGATTCCTGGTCGTAAAGTAAGACCAGGTCACCTTCTGAGAAGACACGGAGTTTGACATTCTTGTTGAACTGCGCCTTGACTCATTTCTTATGGGCTTCGTTAGCCAAAGCGGCATCACGACGGGTTTCATCCAATTGGATTAGTTCCAAGAAACGAGCCTCCTCTTCTGATGTTCTGGGGAGAAGGTCGATTGCGAGTTTGAGGGACGAGATTTCACACTGAACTCGTAAGATTACTTCTAGGCCATACACCAGTTGGAAGGGTGTAAACCCGGTTGCATTCCTTACCGATGTTTGGTATGCCCACAAGGCTGAGTACAGGATCAGGTGCCAACTCCTTTTGTGGACTCCAATCATCCTTTGCAGCATGCGCTTCAGGACTTTGTTTATTGCTTCAACTTGTCTGTTGGCCTGCGGGTAGTATGGAGTAGAGCTGTTGTGAGACAACCCTAATTTGGCAGCTAATTCGGCCATCATGTGATTGCGAAAATGCGATCCATGATCTGTGACTATAGCCTATGGAACACCGAATCTGGAAACTACATGATTGAAAAAGAAAAGGGCAACTATTTCACCAATGTTATCTAATGTAGGCATCGCCTCGGCCCATTTGGTAAAATAGTCCACTACGACTATGATATACCCATGCCCCCCGGTTGAGGTGGGGTTACATGTCATGAAATCAATGCCCCATTTGGAGAATGGTCCAACAGAAACTATTGGCTGGAGAGGTGCGGGTGGTCTTCTGGTTTTGCTATCAAAAATTTGACAGGCATGGAAACTTCTGACTGCGGTTATGCAATCTTTGAACATTTTTGGCCAGAAGCATCCTGCTCGTAATTTTTTTTTGCACTGTAGCGTAACCAGATTGATGCCCGCCACATGCGCTTGAATGGAAATCATTCAGGACTTTTTCGGCTTCCTCATGGGTGAGGCACCTCCTCAGAACTGTATCGACACCACGACAGTAAAGTGTATCATCGACGATCATGTAGTCTTTTGATTGGTATTGAATACGTTTTTGTTCGGAGTGGGAGGTATTAGGCCTATATTTTTGGGTTTGGAGATAGATGATTATATCTCCATACCATGTATTGCTTGAAGATATCAGAAACAAATATTCATCCACGATTGTTTCATATGATGTTTCATCGTTGGATGACGATGGGAGATCACATAGTAATTTCGTGAAAACCAGGGCTTTCTTTGACTTGGATTTTATAAATTCCAGATCAAACTCTTGTAGAATTGCTATCCATTTTGAATATTTTCCCCCCAGCAACTGTCGCAACAATATATAAGTCATGGGGTTTCAATCTGACCGAATGGTAGTTTTTCGAAAGAGGACATAGTGTCGAAATCTCTGTATTGCTTGAACAGCTGCAATCACCAGCTTTTCAACATAGGAATATTTACTTTATGTATCATTTAAGTTCCTACTTAAATAATATATAGGATGTTCAATTCTGTTGTCTTCTTGAACTAAAACCATTGCGATAGTTGTATCCACTGCAGCCAGATACAGGTTAAAGTCTTTTTGATAATCAGGAGCATAGATTAATGATGCCTTCGTTAGGGATTCTTTTAAGGCATCAAAGAAGGCTTGTGCAAACTGATCCCAGATGAAGGGCACTTCCTTTTTCAATAGACGTGTATAACCTTTAGCAATTTCGACGTAATTTGGAATTAACCTCCTCAGAAAGTTTGCTTTCCCTTGGAGTTTCAGAATCTGAAGCAAATTTATGATTGCCTGAACCTTACATGGGTCGAGACGAATCCTGTCCTTTGAGACTACAAAGCCAAGTAAATGACCAGAACTGACACAGAACACACATTTGTGTGGATTGAGTTGTATCTTGTAGTGTCGGCAACGTAGAAATATCGCTCTCAAATGTTGCGGATGATCGGCCCGCTTTCACGAATGAGCCAGAAGGTCGTCAAGATATGGTCGAATGATGTTTTTGATGTCATGGAAGGCATAATTCATTGCCCTCTGAAATTTTGCCCCTGCGTTCTTTAAACCAAAGTGTAATTTGCGATATGCGAATGTGCCCCACGGACAAATAAATGCAGTCTTTGACTGGTCCTGTGGGCGGATATTTATTTGACTATACCTGGAGAATACATCCATGAATGAAAAGATTTCGCATTCGGCACATTCATCAATTATCTGGTCAATAAAGGGTGTAGGGTAGTTGTCTTTTGGACAAGCTTGATTTACATCCCTATAATCGACGCACACTCTAATCGTTCCTTGTATTTTCATAACAAGAACAATGTTCGATACCCAATCAGTTAGAGGAACCGGGTAAATGAAACCAGCATGGAGAAGCTTTTCAACTTCTGCCTTGATGGCAGTGACTTTCTTGGGGTGCACCTGCCGTAGCCGTTGTCGTACGGGTTTGACATCTGGATACATCTTGATTTCGTGTTCAACTATACTCGAGTCAATGCCTGGCATTTCTTCATATGACCAAACAAAGACATCTCTGAATTCGCGAAAAAGAGCATTATATATTTCCAGTTCTAAAGGAGAACAACATTTTCCAACATAAATATTCGCTATAACATCTGTTTTGGTCGAGATATTTATGGCGATAGTCTCTTCAATGTTGGACAAGTTTCACTCGGAATCCACCGTGTTTACAGTATTTGATAGGAAATCAAAAACTGAAGGATGATGAAGGTCATCAGGAGTATCTTCTTTACAATCTGGAAGATGGGAACGATGGTGGTAATCTTCCCATGGCGCCCCTTCAATTACCATTGATTGAACAATTCCTTCATCGGTGTAATTCCCTTGCAACCAAGGATCTGAAGGGGTGCCATATTCCTTAGACCTATCTATCCAAACGCTTGATGAGTGTTGATTCGGGTCTACCTCCCATGCTAAAAACATTGATTGCTACAATATTTCTATTGGGCTTGGAGGCAATACCTGTGTATGATCCATGTTTATATCGTTTTCTGAGATCTTTTGAATCGAAGATATCATATTGTAGGTTCCTACCGACGCTACTTCCCACCAGATTGATTGGAGGTGGAAGGGAAAAAGTCCCCATTAATATAGGGTCTTTTGGTAGGCCTACTCCAATATTTTGAAGCGTATGGGGGCTTCAATGGATCATCGAAATACTTCCCATAACTTGGGAACTATTCGAAAGAAATGTTTGTTGGTCGACGATCATAATTCCTCCTTGAAAAGGAAATGTAATCTTCCTAAAGTAGGTCGACACAACTACAACCATAGCATATATCCATGGTCTTCCCAATAGGATGTTGTAATCAAGGTTTCCGTCGATTACTTCGACATCTATTTCTACTGTTTTCCCTCCTAGTTTAACTTGCAAGTTACTTAGAATACCGTATGGGGTATACGTTTGTCCGTCAAATGCTTTTAATGTTGTCGAAGATCGCGATAAGGTTGGAGATCCTAAAGTTTTCCAGCAACTCATCGACATAATACATGTAGATGCCCCCTCATCAATAATTGTTCAATGAACAGTTTTGTTGAGGGCTTTCACTTGAATGAGGAAAGCTAGTTGAGCTGGTAACTGAGGATCGTATCCTTTATGATTAAAGGACACAAGATTAGAATCCTTTGGGTTTATCCCACCGATAGTTGATAATAAAGCCTGCTTTTGGGATGGGAAATTTTGCAGTACCTCAAGTGTTGACATAGCAGATGGCGATTGGGCCAGATCTTCCACTATATTATAATGCTGTGCTGCTCTGGCATGAGGATTAAATGTTGACTTGTGTACTGCTCCCTTAGGCGGTTTTATTGTTAGCTCAGGAATGATGGGCGGCGCAACTTCTGTGGAAGTTGTTGTCGAACTACTAGGTTGATCTTTATCCTTGTTGTTTGACAGTTGTGGATTCCCGTAATATTTGTTCCTTGTCGATATCAAAGCATCATTTTTCTGTTTTGAAATTGACAACATTAGTACTTGGGACGGGGAAGCATTTTCACTAGCAACCAGATTTGTTCCTGGATTTGGAAACGGATCAGTCAATACTACTGAGGTTTTTGAATTCTTGATGAATCTTTTAAGCTCAGCCTTATGTGGAAAATCTCTTGTCCAATGATCCTCATCAAATATTATGCATGGATTTTTTGGTTTCCTATCTCCAGGAGGGTTTGCAGAAGATTTTTCAGGTGATGATTCCTCCTGTTTCTTCTTCTTCCCTTTGTTTTTCTTCTTGCGTCCCGGTTGCTTGGTTTCTTTGCCTTTATCTGTTGAGATGGCATTTACTTCCGAGGCTAGAAGTCCTTCTTTTGCATTTTGACTGGAAATCTTACGGGCCTTTTTAGATGTAGCCTTTGTCGATTTCGTTTCTGTTGTACCAATCACGCCATCGCTGGCATGAGAATCATTGTTCGATTTAGGAGGAAGGGGCACGGAAAATTCTGGTGTGGGAGCGTCAGGGATTTTATCGTAGAGCGTGCCAGATTGAGTATAAATCAAGCCTAAATATTGCGCACGAGCAATAACTTGCTCTTTAGTGATGACTCCTTTTGCCACATCTTCTGTAATGGAAGGTAATAAAGACTTAATAAACCATTCAGCTAAAAGCTGATCAGGAACATACGTTTTTACCATTCTAAGACGACGTCGCCACTCATGAATATGATCGGATATGTGAGTGGCCGTTGTTTGCTTGAAATTGGTTAGAAGTTCTGTTCCCATTTTGTACCTTATCGGTAATTGAAAATGGGATAAAAAGGTTGTGGCTAGGGTACTGAAGTTGTCAAACGAAGCCCTGGGTAACTCGATATACCATTTTGCTGCCGGACTAGTTAACGTCCTTTGGAAAAGGCGAAGTCTAATCAAATCATCGTTTAGGGTGTTTGATGAACACCACAGATGCAATGTCATCACATGATTTGATGGGCCTTCACCTAGATTTCCATTAAATTTAGGAATATCTGACGGAAGTTTATGCAGAATCACTGGCCATGAAGGGGCATAAGCAATTGGATCATTTGTTAACCTATTTAGATACGGTAACTCCAAAGTTTCCACAAAGGGTAACTGTTGATTCAGGTTTGGCGAAGCATACCCAGGATACGACGGAATTGCCTGAGCAGTTGGTCTTTGCATACTAGCATAATGCATTTGATGCTGGTAACTTTGGTAAGGTTGATGGGCATAACCATTGTAGAACGGTTGATTTTGACCGTTTTGAATATACGGCTGCCCACTATTTGCAAAGATTTGTTGTTAAGATCCGGGGTATACTTGTTGGAATTGCGGTTGTTGGTATTGCACCAGCCATGGTTGCGAAGCCATGTGCTGTTGTCTAATACTGACTGTTTGACAAAGATGAGGGGTAATTTACCTGTTTGTGCCTGTGTCATTCCACTAGTTGGAGATTGTGGTTGAGTCGTAGGGACGAGAGGTTGTTGCATTACCACCTGAGAAACTTGAGGTTGGCATACAACAGGCAACACTTGTACTTGCGACACTATCAAAATAGCTGGCGTAGTCGGTATATTTGACATAGGTAAGCATTGTTGCATCGAATATAAAACTCTTGGTTGTTGAGGTAGTATTGGTACCCAACCGCTAGATGTAATTCCAGCATAATCTGAATTTTGTTGTGAACTCTCATATGGTTGTCCTCCCAGAGGAGACAATGAAAGGGTATACTGCCCCCCATACGGCGGTAATCTGGTGCTTAAACGAATTGTTTTCCCTTGAGGACTGAACTGCCCAAATTGACACCCTGAAGAATCAATTTGCTGAAACTCAACATAAGAGTTCCCAGATACTATTCCGGATGAACAAATAGGAACGGACCAAACTATTTAAATAGCCCCTGAGTGGGCCCTGTCTAGTGATTGAGAGCTAGCTGGGACAGATGGTATACCGGCGAACATTGTTGGAGTGACAGCAGGGAGTTCTGCCGTCGCTGTGTCAGATGACACAGTCTTAGATGTCGACAGTTGTACAGACATTTCTAGTCTATCCAAAAGATTTCCTAGCGATTCTATAGGAGCTTCCGATGGCGGTAGACTAATTTCTGACGAAGAAGGATATAGAGTGATCCCGACTCCAAATCGCGATGGAGTACTAGATGGAGGATCTTCCACAATCTCTCCTATAGCAATCAACCAAGGTGGAAGAGGAAGACGTCAGGTCCGTAAAATATTTCTCGTGCCGAGGAAGGTATAGAATCTGCAGCGACAGATGTTTGGCGAATAACACCCTCCGAATCAGCTGTAGATGGAGCTGGCTCAGTAACACAAGTGTTTACCTTCACACTAGGATCAGTTCTATTGTCCTTTGGTGGCTGCTGAACTTCTTCTCTAAAGGCAGGGATACCATAAATGTTTTGAGTAACCGGAGTCTCCGATGGTGTCGGAACACTTGTTCTAAATTTACCAGGGGATTTGGAACCAGTTAAACGAGTTTGCTTTGTCTGTAACAGTTTCGACTTTGGAGAAAAATATGGTTGACTCGTAAGCCTCCACGAACGACGGGGTTTCAATTGACTTTCCTCCATGATTGCGGATTACTCGATCAACTAAAAATAAAGGGGAAGTATGTTTCCGAATTAGATGAATTTTAGATGCTTTGACACAACTTGTTTTTTCAGTTTTTAAGAGTCGAGAAAAAACAAAAGATGACTCTAGTCGCCTTCGATTTTTAATGAGCCTGAAGTGACAAGTGCTCAGATGGACCTTTTCCATTAAGGAGTCTGAAAAGGAACGAAAGGGACTGCTCTGGAAATCTAGACAGAGGGATTACCAAACCAATCACAAAATTGCAGAATACATTTTACGGTATGGCAGTCAATCTTCCCGAATGATGTGTTCAGTGCATTGCGATCGATAGGGCGACAAACACAGCTTCCTATGGATAAAGGATAAAGCCTATTGTGGTCTCCCAAAATATACTTGACGGTACGTGGGAGCACAAGTCCGTACTGGCACTTATCGTCTCAAAGTGGAGGAATCACCCAACCAACAGTGAAAACAACAGTTACCAGGTTTTACGACGCCAGAATACGTCTCTAGCCTAGACTTCTAGATGTTGTGTGTTAGGTTCCAAAGCGTTTTTAGATTCATTAAATTTATTTTATGGTTGATCTTGCTTAAGAAATTTTCCTTTCAGGTTCACTGCGTGATCTAGATGTACAATTCCTAAAATGCAATCTAAGATGATAAACAGTCATTTAATCTTCTTTCTAAAATGAAAATCCTAGCTACTAAGGAAAGAGAGATGGTGTTCTTTCAACAAAGAGCATAGAGCACACACTATATGCACTGTCCTAAATCAAGCCAACAAATAGTCTAAATGCAATTGCACATGCATGTATTTGTTTTAAGCCTCCTTAATGTGTGAATGAGAAAAAGAAAGCTAAGTGCAAATCTGAATTATTTTCCAAAGCGACAATTACTAACAAGTTTCTTTTCAAAACAAAATGAGGACAATGACGACACTTTGTTATTTGGAATTGAAAACTTTCTTTCGACACTTGGAAAACTACTAACTCAAATCAAATACAAGAGTAACAGTGTAACCGACTATCAAGAACAATCAGATTCTCTTCTATGACTGAAAATGGCACTTGCAACACTTTCAAATCAAGGAACAACAGTACAATTACGATATTGCTTTGTAAAGAAGAACTGAAAATGACTCAAAAATACATAGAAACATTTACAGTTCTTTGCACAATGGAGGCGGAGTAACAGCAAGGAAATGGATTTAAAACAGAGGTGTACTGACTACCGGCAGCAAAACTTTTGAATAGAGCTGAGAAGAGTGAGCACAAAAACCAAAATTTAGGAACAAGGCCTTGTCTGATCAGCGCACCTGTAACACAGTGAAACTGAAATGCAACGCACCTACTACACTAAGGAAGTGCGCTGCATTTGAAGTTCACAGAACATACAGTGCGCTGGACCAGGGACGAGACTTTGATTGGGTTCCGGGTCATAGTTTGCAGTTCAGTTCAGGGATTTAGGCCGAGCAAGTGGTAATCAGTAAATCAATCACAGGGGTAGATCTAAGGAGGTTACTAGAGCCACCACGAGGGCAATGAGAAATCTTGTAAATCAATCGTTTAATTCATAAACAAAACCATAATATTGAGTAAAGCAGCATTGATCTACTTTGCACTTGCATAGCAAATGCAGTTCGAAGGCTAGCTGGCTTGACTTCAGGCTCTGTCTATAAGTTTATAAAGTAAACAAATGTAGATGAATAAACAATCTACTCGATCCCCAACGGAGTCGCCATTTTGTTATCGGGAAAACTAGTGTCTATGCAGAGCTGCTAGTCCCACTAAGGCTGGTAGCTACCTTAGAAACAAACACACTAAAAACTACTTTCGTTTTCCTTTATGAGAAACAGATAAGAGAAGAATGAGGAGACCAACCTTTGTCTTGCGCTTGGTTCCTTGCTTGATTCCTCTCTCTTTTGGTAGGTCTTTGCCACTCGCTTCCTTGTCTACCCAGCTTCAAGGAGTACCTGTAGAATCAAAGCAGCATAACACTATCCAAGAACATAGATCTATTATCATAAACAATATAGGATCGGATGTACATTGACCAAACAAATGCATAAATCATCAATCATACAAAAATGTGGAGGAAAAATTTAATAGCTTTATTGATAATCAAGAAAGAGCAAAGAGGATTACAACCAATTGTTCTGACCCAACATCATCCTCTCAGCAAGAAATCCCTTCTTCACCTCATGAAAAGCTTAGATCACCCAACACTATGATATTGCACCAAGAAACCAATAGCACTTGCTTACAAGATACAAAATTCCAGCCTCTGGATCTCTGGGATGAGGGATCCACATATAGATGTCTGCAAGGGAGGTGAATCAGCTTTTGAGATTTGATTTGTGTCTTCTCTCTGATAGTTCTTGATTCCACTTGGAGATTGATGATCTCTTACTCATCCCTGCTCGAATTCAGAGAGGCAAGTGCCACAGGAGAGGTTTCTGGAAGATTCCATGCTCCTCCACCTTGGGAATTGACCCTGCCATTTGTCCCTTCTCGCCCATCGCACCCCATAGAAGGGATTTTTGACATGCACCGCACCTACTGTGTGTATTCAGGTGGGATGCAACGCACTTTTCCTATGGAGCAGGCGAATTGTTCCAGTTTAACTAGTTCTGAGTAGTTTTTCATGGAGAACTTCTGGGAGATGCTGTAATCAATTGACCTTGTTCTTTTATGGGTTGGAACAACACCTTTAGGGACTTAGGAGCCCTTGGTTTATGGACATTTATGCTTGGGGTTGCAGTGCCCAAAAATGTCTATAACAAATGGAATGGGTGGAAAATACTTTAGTGGGAAAGGATAGCACTGAATTAGCAGTTGAAAATGCTCTAATTGATTTAGAGAAAAGGCTTGATGAAGGTTCTTTCCTGCAGGTACTAGGAGAATCTCAAGTCCAAGGAGAATCACAAATCCAAGAAGAATCACAGGCACACGGAGAATCGTAGGCACAAAGTGAATCACATATAAAAGAATAATCCCAGGTGCAATAAGAATCAGAGTAGCCAAACCTATTAGAGGAATTAAATCAAACAGGAATACAACATCCCATAATGAGTACTACCACTAACTTTCAAACACCTCTAAATGAGGAGAAAAGCCTCAAAAGGAATAGGGAAGAGGCCACTACATCAGGCAGAGAAACCACACAAACATATGAAAGCACCAGCCTAGACAAAAGGCAGAGGTTAAATCATGTTTTAGAAAAGGAATTCACAGAGGAAATTGTTGGGGCGACCAGCACAGAAAGAGAAAGAAGCAAGCCTTCCACTCCCTCTAGGGGCACACTATAACCTTCCACATCAAATACTCATATGTTGGAAAGGCAACAGAGTGTTGAAGTCTCCTCCTTTAGGATGCTAGCTGATAGGGATCAAGACGTCATAGAAAGGTACAAGGATATAAAGGCCAGAAATGAGAGGCTGAAAACCCAGACATATGCATAATACCTAAAGATGGCACCTACAAACCAAACAAGGCTTATGTCAGCCTATGATGCTAAAGAAGGCAAGATGCAAATGACATTTGTGAAACCTACCACTCAGCAACCAACGACAGTAGCTAACTTCAAAAAGATAGATTTCAAAGTGTTGGAAAAGGACATACATCCTATCGACCAGATTGAGCTACATAAACAGAGAGGGGAGATGATTTACTCCACCTTAACAGGGAAAGCCATCATAGCTCACCAATTGCAAAATTCCCTAAATAATATATCAGCTCAATTCCAATTGGAAAGGGCCTCTTCACAGGCAAGAGACACCAGAATCATGTCCTTAGAGGACTTAATCATTGAGTTGGGACATGATCCCAAAGATGTGAAGGTCACTTAAATACTGATCAAGAAGAAAAATGATGACATATCTGCTTTGAAGAAGCAACTTAAGATTCCACCACTATATCACCCATAGACAGTAGAAGTCCTAAATACCCAAAAAGGACAAGAAGAGCTTATCGACTTGGTCCTAAAGTTAAATGACCAGTTGAAAGAAATAGAGAAAGAATTGGACACGTTTATTCAGTTCAAACAAAGTAAATACTTAATCGTTGAGTTGAGACATGATCCCAAAGATGTGGAGGCCACTGAAAGATTGATAAAGAAGAAAAATTATGAAAAAGATGCTTTGAAGAAGCAAATTAAGATTCCACCACTACATCACCCACAGATAGCAAAAGTCCTAGAGACCCAAAAAGGAAAAGAAGAGCTTATGGACTTGGTCCTAAAGTTAAATGACCAGTTGAAAGAAACAAAGAAAGAATTGGATACATTGATTCAGTCTAAACAAAGTGAATTTGCCACCACTTCTACAACTACCATTCCCACAGTAACAACTATAGTTCCCTCATCACTAGCAACATCCTTGGCACCAACAACTCCACCTTCCATAGCACTGCTAGTCACAATTGATTGTACAACAATAAGTACTTCAACAGAAAAGACAACAGAGCTAGTGAAAGCCATGGAGGAAATGTCCATCCAGGAAAAAGAACTTAAAAGGCTTAAGAAGAAAGTGGCAAGCTTAGAAACTGACAGCAAGCTTGCCTAGATTCAATAAAGAGAAGAAACATAGAAGGCCCTAAGGATGGGTGAGAAGATTAGGGTCTTAGAAAAAGATTTAACTTTGCAAAAGCCACTAGGACAGATCAAATAGATGCTCTGGGACAATATCATTGACTCTGCCAATGATATTTGGCCATCAATTCAAGTAATATTTGAGCAAACAGAACTGGTGAAAGTGGCCACTGAAGCCATTCAAAAGGTAAAGGAAGACTTAGGAGACCAGCTTAAGGATGATAATTTACTCATCCACTTCTTAAACAAAAAGAACATACATGAACTTAACGAGATGGGTGTAGAGGATAGAACTGAAGCTATCATAGAAGTAAAAAAGGTCCTTTCTAAAATAAACGTTATGCTTAACCTGGAAGAAAAATGTCATAACATGCAGGTGGGAATTGACAGATTCATGGCCAAGTTTCAAAATTTGAGGGATAAATGTCTTCCAAGTCCTATGGTCATCCATGACAAACTAATAACCCAATTGGATTACGTTGATAGATTAAGAAGGTTGTCTAAGGAATAGGCAAACACTTCAGGTATCAAAGCCTTGCCAATAGGGAAAGTATTGTATGATACTTTAGAAAATCTATTTTTTCTAGTGCATGAAGTGAAACATCTATTTTTCACCAAGCCTAATTTCTCCAAATACACTGACACAGATGAGATCTATAGGATAATTCTCAAAGTAAAGTTACCTGAGGATGAATGGTGGGAAAAAATGATAGATGTACTATAAGTTACCATAGTAAATCTGAATGGTAGCCAGATGAAATAGGTAAATAGGGTCAAAGAGTAGCAGGTTAAAGAATATCAGTAAAAGACTAAAGACAAAGATGATTCTAGCGTACAAATATCAGCCAACTTAAAAGGGCTTAAATTCAACTACAATAGCTAGCACTACCACAATAAGAGGGACAACATGATGCAGTTTTCCATCTGTCTCTATCTTCATGCTTAAAGATATTTTTATTTCCTTAATCAAATCTCAAACTGTTATGAGATATTTTGTAATATTTTTTGTATAAATACTTCCCATTTAGAAGTATTTAGAGTGGATTCAAAGACATTTACGTAGACTTTTATCAAAATTCAAAGTGTTATTGTATCAAAACTAGATTGGCTTGCTAGATCTTGGAATAAAGTTGAGACATTTTACAAGATTCTTGTGTAAAGAGAAAATCAAATAAGTATTATCTCATGTGTATTATTGTTTTTCCTTATGTTTATTAGTAATCATATGTGTTTCTATGAAATCTAAATTGTAAACTAGGAATTATATTTTAGAAATTACTTTAATGTACTTTGTCTTGACTGTTTAACTTCTTAATGTTTTCTGCTAAACTATCTTAAATGCTCCCTTACTTCCATAGTCTCTCCCCATGGTCTATAACAAAGGATTCTTAATTGCCCTTTGTTCATGATCACCTATTTTCTTTCATTTTGATCCCAGTCTAAGGATTCTTTGTTGCCCGTTTACCTTGGTTAGAATCATTCCATCCATTAGCCCTTTGAAGATTTTCAATTTGATTTTCTAGACTTCCCTGCAAACAATATTTTTTAATGATATGGTCGAGTTAAGCTATCCTTTGATTGACTCCATAGCCCAATGGATTGAAGACCTAGCTTTATCCATCTGTTCCAAGAATTTCATCACCCAACTTTCAATCAAAATCAAAATCCTCATGAACACTAAGAACTAGCCGAAAATTTAACAGAAATAAAGTTAACTTATAAAGAGAGAGCCCTCTCTTGCCTTAGGTTGTATATAACTTGAGTGTAGAAGATTTGGTTTGTGGTTACCTCGGATTATTCCTTCTTGTGATAACTTCTAGGGAAAACTTCTGAGTGATAACACCTGTGACCTACGGAAAAGACCAGAAAACTTCCGGAAGTTAGGAATTTGATAGATATAGGGTTACAAATCTAGTAAACAACATGAAGAGACTAAAAAAAAAATCCCTAAGTTGAAAATTGAAGGTCACCAACGTTTCTGGATCAGAAGTCAAAAACAGAACGGAGTCATCAATTTTGTTATAATGTTTTATTCTCAAAGGGTGTAGAAAAAGAAATCACCTAAGGCTATGGATGACAAACAATCTTAACAATATAAATGGCTGCTAAACATTGTAGATCTACAGAAAATGATAGAAGCAAAACTTGTCAAAACCCTGATCTATGCCACACACATAGTTAAACATCGAAATGAAATAGTAATAAAAGCAGGTCCCTCCAATAATCTAATGGAAACCATATATACAAAGAATAGATTTTATTAAATAACACTTGTGAAGGGAACAAATAAATTTTAACAATCCCCCTATATGGGATGGGTTCTTGGCTATCCTCAAATGTCTTCAGGTTTTCTAGAGTCTCTCTACTGTATAATGTGTAAACCCAGGAAATAAAATGTTTGAGCTCAATGGGAACTCAAATGGAAAGAAAAATGGTGTGTGATAGTGATGATCATTATAGCTACAATAGTGAGTACCACAATGGAAATGGTCAAAAGTGAATAATGAATGGAAACCCTTCTATTTATAACAAAAGATTTAGTTATACGCGAATAACGAGCAATAATAAAATATTATTAACCCCATTCTAGGAATAACCACTTGTAACATTTTATTATATTTGATTAGGAGGGAAAAAGTATTTAAACTTTCATTTAGAAATGATAAATAAATAAATGATTCATTTATTATCTCAAGAAATACGGTTAGGAAATAATAAACAAATAATGATTCATTTAATTATTCCTAAGGTATTTAATCGAACTTGAAAAGGAATAATAATCAAATAGTGATTAATTAATTATTCATAGAGAAAAATAAGATAATTAATAATTTGTCTCTTTATTTTTTAGAAGTCAAATATGACAAGGAATATTAATTAATCAATGGTTTAATTAATTATTTCTATAATATAATTAAATAAATAGTGATTTATTTAATTATTCTTCATGGGTTCAATTATAAATTAGTTAACAAATGTAGTTTATTAAGTAATTTTTCACAGTGAAAGCAATTCTACTATGGTAAAATTGGTCGTGCATGTTGTACTTCGATCCATCTAGCAAATTAGGCTAGATGATCATTTTTTTTGTGATAACAGTTGACACTTGTAGAGTCTGAGATGCGAAGTTATCAAGATTCCTCGGGAATGGTGGATACCTTGACTAGATATTTTCCTATCAGTGGATGGGTATGGATGGAAGAGGTCATCGTTGAGACGATGATATCACTTAGGCAAGCACACCAAACAATTTTGCACTATATAGCCATGGCGATGGCTATGGGTGGCCCAATTTTGGCTCCAAATGCAGAGATTGGGCCATCAGGGCCCTATATTTTGTTGACCTATTTTTCCTTCTCACGGGCCAATGGGCAATGTGATATTTTTTGTACTTGTATAGTTTTTTTATGTATCTATGAGATTTTTTTTGGAGGTTATCATGATATGTCATATGTGTCTATACATTTTGTGTATTTATACATTTAGTTTGAGATGTATCTTATGTTTATGTTTTATGTATCTTGATCGGTATATATACGTGATGCATGTCGGTCTAGGATTCGATTGGTGATGCAATCAACTGTATGATTTTGATCCCTTGGTATACGTGTAACTATGATATCATAAAAATGTAGAGCCAACCTTTATCCATGTAGATACTTACGAAAAAGGCGTATATCTCGGACTTGAAAGGTCTTATTTAACTCTAATACAAATAATTGAGAATCATGAAAGACATGCAGGTGATGGATACCTAGGTAATGGGCATCGTCCAAGAGGACTATGGTGGCATCATACTCTAATTCATTGTTGGTGGCTGATCAGATACAAAGTCCATTAAAGAGAGGAGGTGTCCAGTCATGAGAGTATATGACCCAAGCTGCAATAGTGAGGTTTCGTGACCATTGAGATGCACCATTAGAAAACCATGATGATAAGTTGTTGGAGGATCCATCTCTTGACATATGATGAGATAATTATATTTAGAGTGAATCCATGATGAGGTAGTCATCATAAAAAATAATTCATGGTTCATACATGTCTACTCTAGCATTTTATGGGTGGAGGTTTTTGAGGTATAGACTACTGACAACATTTTTTAGGTAATTCCCGGGCTCTAAACATTTATATGCCATTTTGAGAAGGAAAGTTTTGATGATGTATGGGACCTTACAAAGGCTTTCAAACTTTCCAGGTTAAACTGCTTCTTAGGCAACATTGTAGAGGACAACTAACTCCCCTTTGTTATATGTCTGAGGGGTGATGTTGTGATCGAATGAGGGTTTGACCCTCTTCTTCTGTGCTTCATTATTCTGGAGGGACTTTCACGTTGAAAATTCATTTGATATAGGGGTTTCTTTAGTGTTATGAAAGGTTTTGGTAAAACTACCACATAATGGTCTGGAACTAACCAACTAGATTTTATGTGAGGAGGTGTTGCTCATAGTATGGGATGTTGATGCCTCATTCACATCACAAGATGGAATATCCTCTTGTAGTAGACATCTATGGTTCATGGTATTGGCATCTTGTGTCTTCCTTTTATGGGTGGGCCTTAGCGTTGATCTTGCTAGATGTAATCGTGAAAGATACTAGCAATTCATTGTGTGGTGAAATTGAGAGCAGATGCGAAAATAAAAACATGTGATTTTCTATTGGTTGTGTTATCCTTCACAATGTCCTAGGCTAAGAGGAATCTATAGAGGTAACCACTGACCAAGGTTTTAGTTTGGTAGCTAGCCCTTGCAAACCATAGAGTTCTCTCTCTATGAAATTACAGTTAAAAGATGGCTGAGATATAGAGGATTTTAGGCTAGACAACTAGGCTCAGGTGCATTTTGTGAAATTTAGTGTTTTTTATGTTGGATAAGGGAGACAAACTAGGTATCTAGGTGAAAGGGTCAAACGGTTACAATAGAAAAGATATGAAGGAGTAAGGTAGCAGTACTTTTGTGATGGATCTTACATTTTTTCGATGTAGTATGGTGTTCAAAAGAACCATAAAGGTCTTAATGAGTATGAAACATGAATTCATTAAGTAAGAGAGAAAGTAACATATAATATTTTTTTATCAAAACAGAGCTTAGTGAGAAGAATTATGTTTATAAAATGTAAGGAAAAGAATTGAAGATTTTATGAATGGAAACAAAAGATGAATATATTTCATATAAAATGATAAAAGAGGAAAAACAACACCACAAACCTATTGCACATGAATTCCTAGATAATAACTACAAAGAGTATCCTTTGATTTTTAGAAAATGTCCAAGTACAAGCTACAATAGTTCTCTCCTCTCAAGTCCAACCCCTGGAAAATGATTCTTCCCCATCTCATATAGGAAAATACAACATATGAAATCTCATCAGGTCAAAATTTTTATTCAAGGTTCATCATAAATGGCTCTAATGAGTCCTCATTTAAAAACTAGGATAGTTGACACAATTTCTAAAATTTACGCTAAAGTTTATGAGAGCATGTATTCTCATTAATAAAAATTTCCTCATAATGTGAGGGAAAAACCAAAAAAGAAAAATAAAGTAAAATTAATATATCACAATATCTCAAACCAGCCAGCAAAAAGTTTCACCAGCATGCACCAAAACAAGAATTTTCAGAAGGGTCACATCTGTTGAAAGTTAATTTTGGCAGACTTGTAAGAGTCCATTATGCATTCTAAAAGTTGAGTCAAGTAGCCCCACATGTCTAGTTTCTAATAACCCATAAATGTTCAAACAATACCCATGGGAAGGCCTACAAAAATTGATTTTTCTAACCTTACTCAGAAGTGTCACACGAGTCCAGATTTAATGGCAAAGGCATGAAAACAGTGAGGTTTCTTGAGTTTCTGATCAAAATAGGAAGCTTTTATCATAACCTAAACTGATATTTGGCATGTACTCATCATTATGAA
The DNA here is from genome assembly GCA_031772625.1 of Pinus tabuliformis. Lineage (NCBI taxonomy): Eukaryota > Viridiplantae > Streptophyta > Pinopsida > Pinales > Pinaceae > Pinus > Pinus tabuliformis. The sequence continues at coordinate 280,102,599 of CM062818.1, forward strand.
CTCATCCCTGTAGTAAATATATCATTTCGATGTCCAGGGAAAAGGGTCGCACCTCTGCACGGCGCTTCTCAGTGCCATTTCCTGCAAAATTTCAGAAAAATTTCAAATTGCTCCGAAATTTAAAACAATTTCTCCTTGGCTAGTATGGATGATAGGCTAAACATCCAAGGGTTTTTTAGCCACCAATTTCACTCTTTTACCCATTTTTATTGAATCCCTTTGCTTGTCTTCATTTATTTCCATAGCCAATATTCCATATCTTCATTTATTTCCTTAGCAATTTTGTCTTCAATAATCAAATCCTCGTCGAGTAGGTTTTGGTCTCCTTCCTTCTAATTTTCTTTGTTGACACCCATGGTTCTTGGTCTTTTCCTTGTGATATTTCCTTCATGATTCCTTGAGTCCTCAATGGCCGCCACTTTTTTACCTTTCACATCTTTCATGCTAGCTTTAAACAAGTCCTCTAAAAGCAACTTCTTTTCCTTCAGCTGCTCGTTTTCTTGTTCTAGAAAGGAAATGATGAAGTCATATCTTGAAAAATTATCCTTTAGGTTCTTGATTGTAGCATCCTTCTCTTTGATAACCTGTTTTAGACTTTTATGATGATCTTGGGACTCCAAGTCCACCAGGGGCCCACAACACGACCCTTCTAGGAAAAACTTGTTTAGAAGTCTCTCTGACATTAGGTTTTAGGAGCATCTTATAATCATCAAGGTGTAATTCCATGCCTTTGAATCAAGTTTCACCATGATTTGGAATACGTGTGGCTAAAGAAATAATATCCATTGAAATGCTGAACTCTATACCTATTATGACAACCTTTTCTATGTTGAAATTTTCGGCAAAAAGGCTTGCCAAAAGGGACATGAGAACCAACCTCTGCAATCTTCTCACTAAACTCCATACAACCAACATTTCTGAAACATATTTGGACAAATGGAGAAGCAATGATTTCTCTCCGGTTGGATGGCTCAAACCTTGAATGATGTCCTCCCTTGTGCACGTTCTTTTGACTCTCTTGTTCACTCTCCATTAAATTTGTTGAAGGATAATACCCTAGCTAGATGATGTTGACAAAAATGATGTGGGGGTTTTCTCAAAGGTGAAAACATAGTGGAAGGCTACGGTTTGATGAAATCGATGGTGAATGAGTACTGAAATGATAGGAGATCTTAATTTATGGTTTCATGGATGATAGACGATAGTGGTAAAGTAGTAGAAGCTAGGTTTCATTCACCAAAATCTTGGCTGGAGAAAACCTTGAGAAGAAATCAATTTATCTTAATGAAATTATTTGAAATGATGGTGTAGATGATCAATTAGTGCTTGTGGAGGCTTAGGAGTCCTTAAACAATATTTAGAAGCTGGAATAAATCAAATATTATCTTGAAACCAAGAAGAAATATAAACATTGTGAATTTCCTAGAAGAGTTGTGTTGTTGGCCACTCCTGGGGTCACACCTCTCCCAAAATGAAACAAAACCCTCAATTTTTCACAAATTTTTCTCCTTCTTGACTTTGCATGATGATGATGGAGATTTATTTTAAACTCGAATTTGGAACCTTGACACTTTATAACATTTGAAATTTCAACCTTTGTAGCTTTATTGCCTTTCTTGAAATATTGAATCTTTTTGGAACTCTAAAGTAAAACCTTTGTAACTTTCAAGTACTTATTACATATAAAAACATAAAATTAAATTTGAAATCAAAATTTATTGAAGAGACTTGCTTATTGCCACTACCCTTTTGCTGGATTTTCTCCATGAAAACAAAGTTTTAGTGACCTTGAAACACTAATGACCTAATGGAGACACTGGACTGAATGAAATCATGATGGTGATGAATAACATGATTATGATAGTATCTCAACAATGATACACTTAGCTAAGTGTTGAAAGTGACCGATAGGTGAAATTCTTGAGAGAGTAGAAATAACCCTAAACACACTAACCAGTGACCAAATTTTATTCTAAAAACCTTGTGACGTGATAAAATTTGGCTTGAGACTCCTAAAAAAACTTGGTAAAATAGTATTTGGTCACTAGTGACAGGCAGAACTGACTAACACTAATAGGTTGGAGAGATGATTTTGTGGAATTTGGATGTCTATGCAGAAGATTACATTGAACTTACTTAATTCACAACATTCATTTATGAAATGGTTAGGTTTATCACATAGGGTGCATGTGATGGGTGATTTTCTTTTCCAAGTGGTTTTATATCATTTTTGGCCTAATCTTAATTCCTGGTGGTGATGGGAGACATAATTATGGGGGTCCTTCTTTTTTGTTGGCTATAATTTCTCTTTAAACACGTAGAAGACATCTAGGGGTTCTATGGACTCAATATCTAAGTCCATTAGATAAAAGTTTTCATTCATGAATCGACGTACAAAAATCAATGATTCCCATAATCTAGGAAGTGGGAGCACATTATCTTATGATGATTTCTCGCACCAATAGTGTATGTATGGTGTCAACATCTAGATTTTCTTCTTTGAGCACCCTAGGTAACTAGGTGGTTTTGGTAAAATGTCCATAGTGTGGGAAGATGCTTACCCGATGCATAGGTTCATCACATAGAGCACATGGTAATGTGGAGGACAGTGTTGGTTGTTCACGCTACCTTTGTTTCTTATGGGAAGTTTTTTTAAAGCATGAAGCTGGTTCTTCTTGAATGTAGAAGATTTTCTTGCATCCATCGTCCACTTGAGGTTTGGCTGGTGCTATTTGCTCATTAATGTTGGCTTGAATGAGTGTGCTTAATGTCTGTCAGTATCGATGGATATCAGGATAATGATGAGTGTAGTGCCCATTTTTTTCACATATAATGCATGCATGATTGGTGCGTAATTATTTATTACATATAGGTACAACGTTTTCTCTTTTTGGTGTTGCTTAAGTTACCGATGTTTTGTAGGCATGCATGAGCGTTTTCAATTAATCTAACTCATGGCATATGTGGGTTGAAGACGCAAATTATTCACATAATGCACAGGGTTATCAAGCTTTGGAACAGGTTGAGGATTCTCCTCTTTTGCCATTTTGTTTGGCCTTCTCTCCCACCATGGTTGGTGTCTGCATAGCACAATTTTGAGTAGCGATGGTTCCCTACGATGGAGGCATAAGGATACTACATACTGAGATATGTCCTGGATCAGTCGACATGGTCATTCAGATCAGATACTAGATCAGTATCAAAATAGCCATATTTGGTAATGTAAGGGTTGCCATGACTTGGTTCGAGACAAATCTAGGTGGGGGGTATAAAAAGGGTGTATGCATAATGGTGTGAGGTAGAGACACGGAACCAATAGTTGCATGGTGTGTTGTGTCTAGAACTAGTTCCTAGGTTTGGGTGTTGTTTAATGAAGTCATCATGCACAATTTTTCTCTAGTGTTTGGGAAAAGTTATTGTAGCACTACAAGGTCTCCTTGGAATTTCCCTAGGAGTGTTGATGGCTTAAAATGGCCTGAGTTGAGGTCAGTCTAAGTAGTAATCAACTTATGTGAGGATGAGAGTAAGGGTAGCACACCGTCATGTCTGGGTATGGTTTCCTTCTTGTAGGATGTAAGTTAATCGATATTAATGATCTTTCCATCATGGGAGAACATCATTATTTTGAACATCGATGAGGTGACTGTGAGAATCTCGTACGTGTAGCCTCGGCCTAGTAGGATGTTGTAATCCAATTGGGAATCTAGTACTTTGATTCCTATTAACATAGTTTTTCTAGCCAACTTAACTAGAACACTAAGGTATATAACAATGAGAGTAGAAGTGTGCCCGTCATATGCTCTCAGCATAATATCAGAAGGGTTGATTTTGGGGGATCCTAGTTTCTGCCAAATAGTTTTGGACATGATACATGTGAAGGCCCTTTCATCGAAAATGCAACAATGAATGTTAATGTTTTCGACTGAGACTAGAATTTGGAAAGCAACAGCTAATGGTACTTGTGGAGTATTTTTATCCAAGTCAAAGACCATTAAGTGAGAAGCATGGGAGGATTGCACCTAGAGCAGAAAGTAAGGAATTCCTTTGGGTTGTCCATGTTTGTAGGACTTCTACTGCTAACATGGATGGTGGTGATTATGCTAAGTCATCAACTATGATGTAGATATGAGCAAATTTTGAGCTGTGTCTTGCGCATCATAAAGGTCCTTTTACCATCTAGGCATAGATTCTACAGTAGGTCGAGGAATGGTCATTTCCGTGTAGGAATTTCCATAGTCAAGGTGGAAAAATTGGGCTTTGGGGGAGCTTCATAACTTCGATTCCAGGTTTGTAAGAGGATATCCTCTCCTATCATGAAAATATCGTGATTAGGATTGTTATGGGGGTTCCCTCAAGATGGATGAGAATGGTGAGTTTGTTGTTCTGTGTTAGCCAATCCCCCATGGGGGAAGGGGTCATGCATTAATCGATTTTGTTGACCTCCTTTCCTCCTACTGCCTTATATCCTTTTCAAGTCAGGAAGTTGAGGATAGTGGTCTGTATAATGACCGTATTCCCCACATATAGAACATGAATTATTTGTTCATAGACTAGTGTTCTTACCTTGTTTATGTGGGTTAATGTTGCTCTATCCTCGGTTTTTATTCTAGTTAGGGTTACCCCTGGGGTTTTCTACTAATTGTTTCCTCTTGGTCGAGTTCTTCCTTTAAATTATTTTTATGTTTTCTCTTAATAATATTCAAGGGGTTAGATGGATTCAACTATTCCTTTGATTATTGTTGTGAAGTGAGAGAAGGTTGTACTAAATTAACCCCTGCATTATTTTGTGTCGGTGGGTTATTCTTTGATTTTGCGGGGAAATAAGAATATTGGGTCCCTTGACCCTGGTTAATAAATTGATTCTAGGAAGAGGAAATTAACTATGTATTCCTAAAGGAGTATTAGTTTACCTGTGGGGGAGGATATGAGCCTCCATAAGGGGGCTGAAATTGGTTAACCTTGTTGATCATATTCTGCATAGGTTGGGGTTAATGGAGGTAGTATTTTTTACATTGCAATGGTAGTTCATTCTGCGTAGCATCAAATTCTTGGCCATTGAACGAATATCCAGGGTAATGGTAGCTATTATTGAATGGGTTTTGGGTAATGGACCCAATTAATCAATCAGTAGCATTGGATGCGTTTGGAATCTCTTTATAAGTTTGCAGGTGTGGGGCATCTAGAAGCACGTGATAATTTTACTTAGACTACATGTAAATAAGCTCTGATTGTTGGGCTTTAATAATGGCCTCTTCCTCGGTGTTCGGGAATGAATTTTCCACATCCTTAGAGATTTCATATGTGAGGGATTTGATGAATAAGTTCAAGATGAATTTATCTTCAAATTGTGATTTACGCAAGCTACGATGTTTCTGAAGTGGTTGAGGAGCTCTAGACTCGAATCATGGCAGACTTGGAGCTAGAAGAAGGTGAGGAAAGTTGTATCTAATGAGCTAAAGTTTTTGTGTGACGCAAAATGCTGGCTAGTATACCATTTCACTGCAACCCAAGTTAGGGTGCGCTGAAATAATCGTAATCTGATAGTATCATCGGTGATACTATTAGAAAAACTCCACAAGTGAAAAGTCATGACATGATTTCATGGTTCTCTTCAAACTTTGGAATATTCGAAGGGAGCTTAGTGGACATAGCCAACCAATTTTGGCCATGGGAAAGCCGGCCATTACTTAGGTTTCTTGAATACAGTAGGTTTAGTGAAGTTTAAAACGAGATCTATGTGTTACCTGCCATCGTAAAATAATTTTGGAAAGTGATATGCAAAGGAGTCCTCTGTGGGGAAGTCTCAAGAGAACTACCTCGATGGGTGTCTTCGGGACAATTCAAAGGAGCGATATGTGGGCTCCCAAAGGGGATATCACTTGGTACCCTTCTAGAGTGGTGAATGGTGTACTTTTTCCAATAGAGGTTCCGAGAAAATATGCACTAGCAAAGGAAGATCCAATAATCATGGTTCTATGACATCATCTATGTCTAAATGGAAATAGTCTTGGGATATGTCCCAATAATGGGTGGAGGTTCAAAGATTGTCTGGATCGATGGGGAGTCATGGGGTCCCCTATGGTCTCAATTAGAGTGCATGCTACTTTGTGTATGGTGAGAGAAGAAGATAACTATCAATGTAATATGATAACATACATAAAAAGGAAAATATAAATGGTTTCCATTCCTATTATATCTAAGCTATGTGATCAAGAAAACAAGAAAAATGTTTTTTTTCCTTGTGAATATATCTTCCAATGGGTCTTGGGGAAATATCCTGGAATAACTAGCAACGCCTTCCAGCTATCGAGCAATCAACCATGGTAGTGGTAATTACACTGAAGTGTTTCCTGCACCATAACCTATAGGGAAATAATGCCCTATATTTTGGCCACTAAAGTAAATTCGCCCCATGTGAGCATTCGACTCTTTAGCTTCTTGTTAGTTAGTTACCAGTATTGAGCACTAGATGGGTCAGGTATCTCCAAAGAGTACCACACGTACTAAAGCTAAGTCAAACCCCAATAAATCAAATCTCTTCCATTCTCGGGTATTCTTTTCCAATGGATGATTGAAGGATTTTAAGCATCCTAAAAAGTAAACACCCATTTTTCAGAGGTGTAACATGACCATGGCAGCTTATGGGATGCCTAACCCCAATGATCCTAATCAGAACTATGAATTTTTTGGTTGCCCATATAGGGAAACTTAGTTCGTTAGGTCCCTATACTACTAGTGTAACCCCTTATTATTATTAGTACAACCCCCTTATTATAGTTTTGTGCCCATGTAGTCCCCATATTGTTATTATTGTGCCCCATAGAAGCCCACTATTGTTATTATTGTTCCCTTACATTATTTTTGTTATGTCGACTCTAATTATATTATGACCCCTTAGACTCCTATATATAGAAACGAGGTCTTTTTATTAGTATCATCGAAGAATTTATTATTTGTGTAATTTAAAGGAGGTTTCCCCTCAAAGAGGCTGAGTTCTAAGGCATTTATCTCTCTTTTCTATCATTTTGTGAGCTAGTTTCATAACATTTGGTTCCATAGCTTTGGATTCTAGGGTTTCACTGCTCCAAACAGGTCATCGTGGAATTTTCACTATAACTTTGTTTCTGCAATGTTTCAAAAGCTAAAAGAAAAACCCATTTCAGATGAAATCATTCACCACTTTGGATCCAAATTTCAAAGCTTCTCTCGGTATAGTTTCAGAGATATGATATGAAGAAGTTAGGGTTTTGGAAGACTCCCAAAATACATTCTAAACAGGTGACCTTGGGAAAATCGTCATAACTTTCTCTCTGAGCAACAAATTGAAATTTTGTAAGAAGTTATAGAAAGAGGACGGATTGTAATTTTTTGTGTATATGTTTTTGATCCAAAGGTCCAAACAGGGATACGTGTCACATCATACAAGTTTTCTCTACTAAAATATTATATAATCAGGTCATCTTAGGAGATTGGACATAACTCTTCCTTGGATAGTCAAATAATGATCAGACTTGTAGGGTTAGAAAGAGACCTCAGAGCGCTACTACAAGATGAATTTCAGAAGTTGGAAATTTAAAATTACCGAGTTACAATCGTTTCAAGATTAAGCTTCTAAAATCAAGAAAAGTCGATATGAGGAAGTTTGATGGTAAGGATCTGATAAATTGGATACTATAGATGGAGCAATATTTTGATCAACATGAGGTTAAACTATTACAAAAGGTACATATTGCATCTTTATATTTACAACCAAATCAATTTTTATGTTATAAAGGGCTTTGTTCTAATAAAGCACTTGTCACTTGGTCAATTTTCACGGAAGAAATGATAGCACATTATGAGGATACAAAGAGTAACATGTTCTTTAGCCAATTGATAAATCTCGAACAAGAGGGTTAAATCACAGAGCACATTGAGGAGTTTCAAAAACTAAATATAAGGGTAAATGATATTCCAATGAAGCAAAGGGTTCATGTCTTCATAGGGACTTTAAAGGATAACATTCAACATGAGGTTCATCTTTCGGAACCTGATTCATTGGAGAAGGCATTTAGGTTGGCAAGAAAAATTGAAAGAGAAATTATGGGAAAAAAGAATCCCACCACTTATCACTATAATTATGGAAGTGTTTTTTCTCCTAGCCTTCCACAACCTACAAGGTTTACATGACAACAATTGGATGAAAAAGGAGAAAAATGGCTTTATTACAATTGTGATAGCAAATACACTAAAGGCCATAAGTGTGCTGAGAAGAAATTATTTTACATAGATTATGAAGAGGAGGAAGGAAAGGATCAAGAAACATTAAAAGAAGAGGATATACACCGGGAACCAACCCTAGAGAAATAAGAAATGAATCCGACCATATCTTGTAAAGCATTGGCAAGAATTACCACTCCTCAAACTCACAAGATAGAAGGACATATCAAGAAGAAAAAGGTTCAAGAAGTGAAACATCACATCGAGAAAGAAGAAATGAATCTAACCGTATCTTGTAACGCATTGATCAGAATTACCACTCCTCAAACTATCAAGATAGGAGGACATATCATGAAGAAAAATGCTCAAGAAGCGAAAGAGGACATATAGCATCAAGAAATGAATCCAACCATATCTTGTAATCCATTGGAAGAAATTACGACTCCTAAAACTCTCAAGATAAAAGGACATATCAACAAGAAAAAGATTCAAGCAGTGAAAGATAACATAGAGCATCAACAACAAGTTCTCCAACATTTAAAGGATAATTCCACTTTGCTACAAAATCAAATGGAACAATAGGCAAATAAACATCGCACTAAAAGAAGTTTTGATGTAGGCAATTAGGTATTTTTATGGCTACATCTCAAGTACTCTATTTATGAGAAGGAAATGTTGGAAATACTACATGAACTAAAGAAATGGCAACCTTACCTAATGGGAAGACACTTCAAGGTGAGAATGGATCATGATAGTCTTAAATACTTTTTAGAAGAAATATTATATTTACAACAACAAGAAAAATGGGTCACAAATATGTTGGGTTATGACTTTGAAATCATATACAAGAAAGGGAAGAAACATGTTGTTGCAGATGCACTCTTAGGAAAGGATGAGGATTTGGAAGCTTTGTTTTGTGTTATTTGTATTATCCAACCAAATTGGATAAATGAAGTAGGGCGTGAATGTGTTGGGTGTGGAGCCTGATTATCTTCTGTATTCACAGGTATTGTTGCATTAGACCCCAGTTTCAAATTGGGCAACAACGCCGCGCGTAAATATATGCTACATGGGGGGTCCAGGGGTGGCAGTTGTGACCTTTGGGGAGCCCCCTCCTAGCGTGGAGGTTTCAGGGGCAGTGCCCCCGAAGCTAAAAATAGATGTAAAATTTCCTTGTAAAAGTATAGTAATTTCTAGTCAATCTGGGTCGTTCATTAGGCAGATGATCTGATGGTAGAACTTATGTCTAGTTTATGGTTTTTTGCCCTAGAAGGAAACCCCTCTCTTTGTATGAGGGCATTGTATTGAGGTTTTGTAATAGATGTGTATTCTCCAAGAGAGAAATAGAGAGGTGAGACTGTGAAAGAAAATAGAGGATATTATAGCGAATCTGCTGTAGGTTGTGTCTCTTCATTTTGTTGGATAATAGAAAGGAAGGATTGGTTGTTCGAGGTGGACGTAGACCAAACTAGGTGAACCACATATATCTGTGTTTATCTGGTTTTATGTTTTTTCTATGTTTATATTTATGCAATATTCTATGTGTTCCATTGCTCTGTAATATATAGTTTTCTAACAATTGGTATCAGAGCCGAAGGTCTATTTGGCTGATAAACTCGTAGGAAAGAAGGGTTCCTCATTCGAGTGGGAGAAATGGAAGAAGATGATAAGTTTAGGGTCGAGAAATTTAACGTTCAAAACTTCTCACTATGGAATATGCAGATGGAATATTATCTGTATCAGAAATATCTATACCTACCATTGGGCGGAAAAGCAAAGATGCCGACAGGTCTGACAGATGAAGAATGGAACCTTCTCCATAGGAAGGCACTTAGAATAGTACAGTTGTGCCTCAAAACATCGGTCGCCTTCAACATTTCAAAGGAAACAATGATAGAGGGCTTGATTAAGGTGTTGGCGAAACTATATTAAAAACCCTCGTCCTCAAACAGGGTATTTCTTATGAAACAGTTATTTAATATGAAGATGTATGAAGGTGGATCTGTTGCAAACCATTTAAATGATTTTAATATTGTTACAAGTTAGTTAAGTTCTGTAGGGGTAAACTTTGATGATGAAGTTAGAGCTCTTTTATTCTTGTGCTCGTTGCCAGAAAGTTGGAATGGCTTAGTAATGGCCATTAGTAACTCTGTTTCTGGATCTAGTACTTTAAATTTTGATGATGTTGTCGATGCTATCTTTAGCAAGGAAATGTGATGGAAAAGCTCCAGTGAGACAATCAGGTAAGGCTTCGAGTGCAGAGTCTAGGGGAAGAAAAATCGAAAGAGGAAATAGCTCAGGATATCACAATAAATGAAGGAAAGGCAGATCCAAGTCCAAATCAAGGATAGTGTGCGCGGAAAGAAAGGACACTTAAAGAAAGACTGTAGATCTCAGAAAGGAAAAGAAGGAGATGCACAACAAGAAAGCAATCATGAAGAAAATGTGAGAGGTGAGGTGTTACAAGATGCTTTGATTCTTTTTTTCGAAAATATTACTGATTCCTAGGTGGTAGATTCAGCGGCCTCATTCCATGCCACACTTGATAAGAAATATTTTCATGACTATGTTCAGGGAGATTTTGGACAAGTCTATTTGGGTGATAATAAGCCCTGTAAAGTTGTTGGAATGGGTAAGGTTCTTGTAAAACAGTAGAATGGAAACCAATGGCTACTAAAGGAGGTAAGGCATCTTCTAGATCTGAAGAAAAATCTTATTTCAACAACACAGTTTGGCGGTGAAGGTTGTGTGACAACTTTCATAGATAAAGCTTGGAAGGTCACCAAAGGAGCCCTGGTAATAGAAAAAGGTGAAAAGTTTGGTACATTGTATTTATGCAATGGTATTTCTAACTTTGTTAATGCTTTAACTTCCAAAGGAGTAGATGCAGCATTATGGCATCATAGGCTCTGACACATGAGTGAGAAGGGGATGAAGGTTCTTCACTCAAGCAATTTTTTGCCAGGTTTGAAGAATGTTGATTTAGACTTCTATGAGAATTGCATTTATGGAAAATAGAAGAGTGTGAGATTTCTTAGAGTTGGAAGATAAAAGAAGAGAAAAAAATTAGAGCTTGTACATACAGATGTATGGGGACTTGCTCAGGTATTATCTCTCAGAGGCTCTCGTTATTATGTTACTTTTATTAATGATGCAACTAGAAAAACTTGGATTTATTGTATTAAGAATAAATATGATGTATTTGATACTTTCAAGAAATGGAAAGCTTTGGTTGAGATTGAGTCAGGAAATAAATTGAAGTATCTCAGATCAAACAATGGAGGTGAATATTGCAACAAAGTGTTTGATAGGTATTGTTCAGAGCATGGAATTCACAAAGAGAAGACAGTTCCAAGAACACCATAAGAAAATGGTGTGTCAGAAATGATGAACAAAATAATCATGGAGTGTGCAAGGTGCATGAGATTGCATGCAGGATTTCCTTTACAGTTTTGGGCAGATGCTATAAATACTGCTATTTATCTAGTAAATAGAGGGCCTTCAAGTTCCTTGGATGGTGGTGTTCCAGAGGAAGAATGGACAGGTAAAAATGTAAACTACTCTTTTTTAAAGCCTTTTGGTTGTGAGGCCTTTGTCCATATTAATAAAGAAAATAGAACAAAGCTTGAGGCAAAATCGAAGAAATGTACCTTTATTTGATATGGTGTTAATTATTTTGGTTATCGCTTATATGATTATGAAAATCACAAAATCGTTAGGAGCAGAGATGTAATATTCAATGAAAAGGTCTTGTATAAGAATCAGTTGCAGAAAAAGAAACAAGAAAAAGAAAACAAGGAATACACAGTTCTTGATGAGATCACTGAAAAAGTAAAGGTGCCTGAAAATAATAATAATCAACAACCACAACAATACTAACCACCACAATAGCAACATGCACCCCAAACACCTAAAAGTGGTGTTAGAAGATCTACCAAGATAAGTATACCCCCTGAACGATACTCTCCTTCATTATATTATTTCTTGTTGACTGATTCTGGTGAACCCGAATGTTATGAAGAAGCAATGCAAGTTGAAAGTAGGAAGAAGTGGGAGCTAGCCATGGAAGAAGAGATGGACTCCTTAATGCATAACTAGACTTGGGACTTAGTCAGGTTTCCTGCAGGTAAAACTACATTGCACAATAAATGGGTTTACAGGCTGAAGGAAGAAGATGGAGGAAAACAGAGGTACAAATCTAGACTTGTGGTGAAGGCGTTTGCACAAAAGAAAGGTATTGATTTTGATGAAATATTTTCTCCTATTGTTAAATGGCTTCAATCAGAACTATTTTAAGTCTAGTAGTAGTTGAAGATTTGCATCTGGAGTAGTTAGATGTAAAGACAACCTTTCTCCATGGGGATTTGGAGGAAGAGATATATATGCAACAACCACAAGGATATGAGGTGAAATGGGAGGAGAAACTAGTGTGTAGGTTGAAGAAGAGCTTGTATGGCTTAAAACAGGCTCCAAAGAAGTGGTATCTAAAATTTGACAAGTTTATGTCTAAACAAGGTTATACTAGATGTCACTTTGATAATTGTGTTTATCTGAAAACGAAAAATGATGGCAACTATATTATATTGTTATTGTATGTAGATGACATGCTTGTTGCAGGGTTTAACATGCAGGAAATAAATGTGCTCAAAGATAATTGGCAAATTCATTTGCAATGAGGATTTGGGAGCTGCAAAACAAATCCTTGGTATGAGAATAACTAGAGATAGGAAAAATCGCAAATTAACATTGTCTCAGAATGAGTACATACAAAAGGTGTTGAAAAAATTTAATATGCACAATGCAAAACCAGTTAGTACACCCTTTGCTAGCCATTTCAAACTTAGTAAGGAGCTGTGCCCAAAGACCCATGAAGACATGGATTATATGTCTAAAGTTACATATGCATCAACAGTTGGAAGCTTAATGTATGCAATGGTCTGCACAATGCTTGATATTGCACATGCAGTGGGAGTTGTAAGCAGGTACATGAACAATCTAGGAAAAGAACATTGGATGGCAGTGAAATGGATTCTTAGATATTTGAGAGGTACCACAAATCAAGCATTATTGTTTGGTGGTTCAAACATTTCTCTAGAGGGATATGTTGATGCAAATATGGCAGGTGACAGAGATAACAGGAGGAGCACTACAGGATATGTATTTACTGTAGGTGGAACAACTGTCAGTTGGGCTTCAAAAATCCAAAGTGTTGTTGCACTTTCAACAACAGAAGCAGAGTATGTTGTTGCTACAGAGGCTAGTAAAGAAATTATTTGGTTACAAAGGTTTATGGGTGAATTGGGTAAGGAGTGTGATATGGGCATGTTATACAGTGATAGCCAAAGTGCCATTCATATTGCAAAGAACTCAGCATTTCATTCCAGGACTAAACACATACAGCTCAAATACCATTTCATATGATTAGTGTTGGAAGATGGAGAGTTGAAGCTGGAAAAGATACACACTAGCCAGAATCATGCAGATATGCTAACAAAAGTTGTAACCAAGGAGAAACTAAGAATCTGCTCAGTTTCAATTGCTCTTCAAGGATGACGATGAAGATGACAAACAGCTAGGTCCAAAGAGGAGTCATTGTCCAGAAAATGAAGCAGCGGTGGAGTTGCTATATTTAGTCTCCAAGTGGGAGATTGTTGGGTGTGGAGCTTGATTATCTTCTGTATTCACAGGTATCGCTGCATTGGACCCCAGTTTGAAATGGGGGGCATCCGGTGGGGATGCTGCGACCTTTGGGGAGCCCCCCCTGGCGGGGGGTTTAAGAATAGTAATTTCTAGTCAATCTGGGTCGTTCATTAGGCGGATGATCTGACGGTAGAACTTATGTTTAGTTTAGGGTTTTTTTACCTAGAAGGAAACCCCTCTCTTTGTATGGGGGCATTGTATTGAGGCTGTGTAGTAGATGTGTATTCTCCGAGAGAGAAACAGAGAGGTGAGACTGTGAGAGAAAACAGAGGATATTACAGTGGATCTAATGTAGGTTTTGTCTCTTCATTTTGTTGGATAATAGAAAGGAATGACTCTCTATTTGGGGTGGACGTAGCTTAAACTCAGTGAACCACTTATATCTATGTCTCTCTAGTTTTATGCATTTTCTGTGTTTATATTTATGCAATATTCTATGTGTTCCATTGCTTTGTAATATATAATTTTCTAATAGAATGGAAGAAGGAAAAAGAAGTGTGGCCACTCATTCAAAAGTTGCAGAAAATCCCATTTCAAACAATATTGCCAGAACCTAATGAGGAAGGAAAATTCATATTGGAGCCTAGAGAAGTCACAGAAAAAAGAACCCGACAGCTACCAAATCAATCAATTTTAGAGTATCTCATAAATTGGAAGAACTTATCCACTGAATATTCCACTTGGGAGGATGAGAATTTTATACAGAAGAATCAAGAACTACTCAAGTGTTGAGGACAACAATTTCTGATGGAGAGGAGCATGTTAGGTCCCTATACTACTAGTGTAACCCCTTATTGTTATTAGTACAACCCCATAATTAGATTGTTGTGCCCATGTAGTCCCCATATTCTTATTATTGTGGCCCACAGAAGCCCAATGTTGTTATTATTGTGCCCTTACATTATTATCGTTATGTCAGCTCTAATTATATTATGAACCCTTAGACTCTTATATATAGAAATGAGGTCTTGTCATTTTTATCATCGAACAATTGTTCATTTGTGGAATGTAAATGAGGTTTCCCCCTCGAAGAGGCTGAATTCTAATATGTTTATCTCTCTTTTCTGTCTTTTCGTGAGCTGGTTTCATAACAATGTTAGTTCAAATTATGGTTTTTTTTAAGGAGTCTTAATTCAGTTATCGATTGATTTTGTAAGACAAAAATAGACTGAGTACCCAGAACTCCAAAACTGGATTCGCTTGAGGACAAAGTGTATGGAAGCTTAGTGTGCGATGCAAGGGAACATATAAAGTGTGATAAGATATAGATATGTGTTGGTACTTTACAATGTCATTCTAATTACATTATGTCTTTATTGTTCCTTGCATGGGAAAAAGAAATATATTCTAGGCTATGGGTGAGTTACTCTTTTCCTATTAGGCTATGTGGAGTTTAATAAGGGAGATGGAAATTCAAATTCGTAAGAGAAAGTTTTCATATGCAAGCCTAGGTTCATATAAGAGATGCAAGGGAAGAAAATATTACTAACATCCTCTAATAACATTTTCTCCTAGTCCCAAAAAATGATGAATTAAATTCTTCGATTAGTAGTAATATTTATGGAAGATGGGCCACTTTCTTTTTTACCAGTTTAGTAATATTTAGTAATATTTAAAGATAGTAGTAAAATAATTTTAAAAACATATGTGGAATTTGGCCACTTACTTTTATCCCTGATTAAGCTACGTGTGTATTGCAAATGAAAAATGAAAAATACTCTAATTGCTCCACTAATTGAGGTTAGTAAAGAAACCAGTGGTATTCAACAAAAACACAAAATCTAGAGGTGAAGGAAATTCATTAAAGGTTGATAGTCACCTGAAATAAAGAGGAAAATACAAGGCTCCTTTTTTGTTTTTTGTGGATGCGCAAGTTTAGCAGCACACGGATGCGCTCGCGTTTGTCAGAGAAAAATTTGCATGACACAAAGAACAAGAAAATTTTCTCTTATGCGGGCTCAAATCAAGTCCTTGAGGTTTGTAAAAATTCTAGAGAGGCATTGAATGCCTTGTAGGATGCTTTTGTAGAGAGAAGATGGTGTAAAAACAATCTTTAGATTAATGAAAGTACAATTGTATGGTCGTCATTCCTGTGTTAGTTTTTTTGTCTTCCCGGACCTCGCTCATCTTATACTAGCCTATTTGGACACCCTCATGATACAATCCAAAAGGTTCTCTGACCATTTGGAAGATATATGCTTACTGTTTTAGAGATGTTGGAAATGCAACCTATTCTTGAACCCTCTCAAGTGTGTCTTTTGCATCAATTTAGGAACACTACTGGCATTCATTGTTCGTTGGCAAGGTATTAGAATCCACCCTCTAAAAGTCCAGGCCATCTGGGAAATACCACCTTCAAAAATTTTAAATTATTTACAACACTTGCAAGGTAAGGCCAATTTATTACACCACTTTGTCCCTAATTACACCACTTGTGCACATGGCTTATTGTGTCGTGTTCGTTAGGAAATCCCATTTCACTGAGATGAACAAGCCAAAAAATAATTTGAGCCCTTAAAAGATACATTATCTCAATCTCTATTGATTAGCCCTTCTGACCATACATCTGACATTGATGATGATAATGTGGATGCACATTTATTCAGAGTTGAGGCAATCCATTTGAAGATCACTGAAATATAACAATTTATGCATACTAGTAAGGCACTTGAGTGACTATCTGAGAAGAAGAAAATTAATTTTGTAATTAAAGCAAAACCATTTACATTCTTAAATCGATTACTATCTAACCTTGGTATCGACGAGGTACTTTGGAGATTTGTATTAGAAAACAAAAGAAAAAAATCTTCGACGAGGCATAGTAAGGGGCATTCAAGGTCATTTTCTAAGTGAAACAATTGCATGAAAAATATTGCAAGGAGGATTATAATGGCTAATGCTATTTCAAGACTGCCAACAACATGTACAAATATGTGACATATGCCAAATATTTGGACGACCACTATCAAGAAATCATATGTAACTGCACTCAATTGTTCCATCACTACCATTTTGAGATTTTGGTGATCGACTTCATTCCTTCCTTTTGCAAAATGGCCAAATGAATACGAGAAAATATATAATAACAACAATTGAATATTTAAGAAAATGGGTAGAAGTGTGTTGGTTTATGTTATATTAGAGGGGGGTAGTAGTCGCGTTGTCGATGGGGTTTGAGGGGAAGGGTAGGCCCCGTCTACGGGGTTTGAGGCAGCACCCTGGGGAAAATTTTTTGGACCCTATATTAGGTGGGCAAACCTACCTATTTGGTCCATGGTATTGGATGCTTCAACATTTATAAATATGTATTGTTACATTGAAAGGAACATAATGAAAAATAAATTTGGTAGTCCCGATTTTGGGATCTAGGGGAAAATATCTATGTATATGTGTTTTATGTGTTATGCTATCGCTATTGGTTATTTTATGTGTTTTAGAATTTGTGTGCAGGTAATTTCTATAAGGGGTTAAAACCTACAAAGTGGAACCAGTCACTTTGTGTACCAAACAAGTAGCATCAAAGTTCTATACAAAATATAAAAACATGATTCAGATGTCCTATGATCAATATTAGTGATAAAGGGACACATTTTGTCAACAGTACAATTCAAATATTAATAAAGAACTTTATGATTAAACACAGGGATACTATGAAATATCACCAATTGTTGGTTTAAGGGTGAATGACCTAGGTTCAGACTGTACTACGCACCAAGAAAACCCTCAACCACTAGAATTTTGGGGAATGACCTGCAAGCATATCGCAGTCTCACCCAAAGTGGTTATGGGAGGTTACAAAACGAGGTTTTTGCAACGAGAGGGATATGCTCTTTGTTCCGTCTATGTGTTCACTTATGTCTTATATCGTCCTACAACTTCGCATACATGAATAACTTTGCGCTGATGATTAATCTTACAGATTGGTACTTAACACATAGACATAATAGAAAATAGTACAACATGTATTCTTTCACATAATTCAGTAAAATTAATGCATAAAAATATTAATAACAATAGAGAATCAACACATAAAGATACATAATGCTTCACCAAAACTACTTCTTTATTAATAAGGATCTTCAATACGTGATCTTCCCTAACCTGTACACTTAGCCGTAGGTGGTTTGCGCACTCAAATGCAGACTCTTCAAGGCCTCCCTACACTCAGCTATGGAGCCTTCCCTAGAAGTACAGAATCAAGATAGAGAACATCAAATATCTATTCTTAGTTCTTTTATATCTATTTGACAGAGTATTACATCTCCTTATATAATTTTCAATACTACAAAACAATGGTTGACATACCATGGATTTGACAAAACAATGACTAACCCTAATACCCATTACAAAATAAGGGTCTTTGACTCGTCCTAAATCCCCTAAAACATCACATGATGAATATAACTTCATCTGCTCCATGCACTTCACTCCATAAAATGTGAATTATTTGACCCAAAACATGGACCAAGTTGGGCTGCGCCGAACATGCCCCCAACACTCAGCCATGTCTCATCCCAAGTCACTCAACATCGGTTCCCTTGATTTTCACTGCAATTTCATTGTATACTGCATTATATTGTTATATTTTCTCTGATATTTGTTTCTCCTATTTTTGCACTTCCTCTAGTAGTGTCTTTGTGGTTGGACCGACAACCTTCTACAATATTTCTGCCTCCATTTTCTTCAACTCGTTGAGCCTTTCTTCCACTACCCAAGATAATTTAAGGGTGTCATCCTTCCACGATGGAGTCCTCGCTTTCAAAATTTTCTCCTTCCTCCGAAGATCATCTAACTTCTTTTGGAGGTTCTTCCCTTAAGTAATACTGGCGAGTTTATGTAAGACTGGTAGGGTCTTTACAACTGACAAGATTTCATCGCACTACTTTTGCTTCACATGTAATTCGTCTTTGATCTTTTGGATGTTTGGATCCTCCTGCAGTGAGGTCCAATTTTGCATCGTGTCATCCAATAATTTTCTGTAGTCCATTGCTATGTCAGAAACTCCTTTCAATGTTACCTTTAAGTCTCTCTTCCTCTTCTCCCGTACGTTTAGTGGCGTGGTTGGCTCTAGCATTATTTACAGATATATATGCATTTCATACTATAATTTTATCTTCGCCATTGTGTTCTTTGATTCCTTAATCATGAATGCGAACTTCACAACCATTTTTGATGGTGGTTCCTCCTCATCGACCTTCACATCCCGGACTATGCCGAAACTATCTTCGATGGCTTTTTCCAACTATCACATCCCAGACTATGCTGAAACTATCTTCGATGGCTTTTCCCAACTATTATTGTCACTGATATGCTTTATATTTGTGCTTAGCCACATCGTCTAGCTGCTTCTTCAACTTTGATTTCTCGTTTTCCACTTGTATTGTCATCATTGAGGTTCATTGTTCCTGCTCCTGCTACTCCCTCATTAAAGTTTGATGGAATTCGTGCAACATCTGCATGGGCAACACGACAATATTTATGTCGAAATTTTTCCATGATTTAGCTCATTCTTTGTTCTTCTATGAGTACGAGTGACGTGCACTAGCTGTCACTTGCAAAAATCTAATGTTGAATTATGTTTCTATTCTTTGCTCTACCTGCAGTGGTTGAGCTCTTTGTTTTGGTTGTTTTGCTACCTGCAATAATGCCTTCAGCTCTATGATGCCCTTATGTACCTCAGTAAAGATATTTCTATATCAATCATTAATTCTGTTGCAGCTCTCTGTTGTGATCTCTTGGACCACAAATAAAATCATATTTTTTGTTGCACACGTCCAATCCTTACAAAGCTAGCAGGAGGAATTCCTTGCTTCCTCACAAACATCCACCTTGATAGATGGAAATTGTGAGTCTTCTGGTTCTTTCCACACAACCAACACGATGAGTATTATCATCCAAGCATAGTGGAACATCATCCTCTCTTCTTATGCTTCCCTGTAGTCTGTCAAAAATTCCTTTCACAGATAGGGAGCCCACTTAAGCTAGACTCTTGTGCTACACTTCGTAGCCAAAGACACCACAGTTGTAGGCACCTCATTAGCCCTACACTTCCTCGTTATCTTACCTTCTAATATGTTCACAATGAAACACATTCCGTGGTCATCAAGGTTGTTGATGTCATATCCCTACAACTTATTGACTAATCCAAACTACTCCTTCATCATTTGTGCCATCTCCTTGTCGTTATTATTTCCCACAAATTCTTCTGTTGGGTCATTTCCCTAATTAGACAATGTTGTTATGTTTCTCATTAACATATCATCAGTTAGGATCCTTGTCCCTAGCCAAATGCATCCATCATGTATGAGTATGAAGAGTTGCTACACATAGATTGTACCAGATGTGCTTCAATCGAAGTGTGGTTCGTTCAACATATTCAAGAAGCTTTCTATTTGTAGTCATGCACCCCACTAGAATGGCTCTAGCCTCGTGACTCAAATTTTTTGGTAACAAACCTGCTTCAGGTATCAACTTGGTTCAAATTGAGCGTATTTGGTTCAATCATTAAAGTCCCAGTCTTCCATATTTAGCTATAGGATCATCCCCAGCGCTTGAACCTCAAACGATACCTCGTCCGACAACAAGGAGTGAACACATCCAACTTTCCATCCTTTGGCTCGTTAACTAGCTTGGTGTTTTATTTTCTTGGTGGCATGTAAGGAAGGAGCATAGTGGGAATATTTTTATTCTCTATCTCCATGCGTTGAAATTTGACCTCCTTGTCACTATCATTGATCTGCTGAGGTGGATTTTGTCGCATTGGATTCACCTTTTTGCACAACATTCTTCCCCTTATGTTCTTTGTTCTTCATGTGGACTTTCGTCTATGTCTTCTCCCTCTGGAATGTTTTGTGTTCTGCCCCAGAGAGCTCAAATGGTCTCTTCTCCTGCTTCTTTTGTAGCTACGGTTATGTGGGTACCTACTTTCTTGGTGACCTCTAGCGCCTTGGGGAGATGGGTACCTTCGCTCATTGTTCCCCCATAATACCTGCTAATCCTTTCTCTACAAATATTCTAATAAGTTCTTCAAAAATCCTCTAAAACATACAATATTTTAAGCAATTTCTCAACTTCTCTAGACAACAAAGTGTTGAATGTGGTGCGGGATATGGTTTTGACTAAAAAATTGAATTCTCATCTCATTATTTCTTAAATATTTTCTCATTTAAGGCAGGTATTGGGCTACATACAACCAACTATGCTTCATAAATTTTCTTTTCATACTTCTCTTAACAACAATTTCCTTTCAATGGTAGATTTTTCCTTCCAATGCTCATATTTCTAGCCAACTTTAACGAATCTTTCCTCGTGGCAAAGTTACATTTTATTTGGCAACCTTTCCTTAAGATTTCATCATACTCCTAAGTATTGCAAAATAGCCTTGCTTCAATGAAGTTCATTTCTACAGAATAGTTTATAGTCCCGTGCCCAATTTCAATTGCATTTGGCACTAACACTTCCTTTCCTTCAATCTTTTAGAGCAAAGCTCCAAGGATAGATTCATCCCTATATATATTCAATCTGCTCCCATTCACTCATCTCGGAATTAGTTGACAATTTAACTTTGCGAGTTGAACTGCGCCACCATCAGAGATGTGCTTGATAATATGGTCCTTACCAATGTCTTCTAAATTTTCCCAGGAACTTTACGAATTTCTTATTATATAATAATACAAGATCTCCTTCCTAGAATGTCTTCTTCTTGATATGTCTATCATGCCAGGCTTTCTCCCTTGCTTTATGTACTTGTTGATGGAACCATCCTATGAAGCTGTCTGCTTCTAGTGCTAGTATCTATGACATTCTTTCATTCATAATGTCAAGGTATACCATATATGTGACAGTTGCAGTTCTCAAACTTGGCACAATGTATTCCATAGGCATAATTGCCTCTTGTCCATATACTGACCTAAATGTTTTCTTCCCTATTAATTTCTTACATTTTGTCCTGTATGCCCACAACATCGCTGGAATTTTCAAATTCTAGTCATCTATGTTCACATTTCACACCTTGGTCAATTCATTATCTAGAATATTATTAAAAGCTTCCACTATTCCATTTGCCTAAGGATGATAAGGAGTGCTCTTCTGGTGGTAAACCTAAAATTCCTCAGTTAGTGTTTTAATGGTTTTGTTCAAGAAATGTGTGACTTAGTCACTCGTAAAGATCTTCTCACAGCCAAAGTTGGCTAGATATATTCAAATATGAATTTCGCAGTAGCTTTCACGTTGCAATCGTTCATTGGTTGTGCTTATCCCATATTGTCAAGTAATTAGTCACCTTGCACCAGTCTTCTTTCTTGGCTAACTGATGGGTCCAACAAAGTCAGTTGCCCATTTTCCAAAAGATTGTGAAGCTACTTGCGGTACCAGCAGAATCGCATCACTTCTAGATGGCTTCCCTCTTCATTGACATACATCGCATGCTTGACATAATTCTTTTGCATTCTTATGTATTGTGGGCCACCATAACCCAGCTCCCAAGATTTTCTATGCAATTGATTCTCATGCAAAGTTCCCACGTGTGATTCCTCCATGAGCTTCTCCTAGAATAATTTATCGTTCATGTTCAAGGATGTATCTATGCAGTGATTCATCTAGTCCCATTTTGTACAAGTGTCCAGCAATCAATGAGAAATCAACTGCTTGAACAACCAATTACTTCCTTTGGTTCATAGTGTACTCTGCTGGCAACATTCTTGTGGTTAGAAATAGAATGATATCTGCGAAGTGATCATCTGTGACTCTAACTATGAATAGTTGTGAATCAGGCATGTTATCTTTGATATTTGCGGGTTCTTATCCTGTCTCTATTCTTGATAGATGATCAGGTCTAGCATTCAATTCCCATGGATTTACTATAAATTTGAAGTTGTGCTCCTGGAATAATAACAACCATTAATACATCTTTCCTCCTAAAATGGGTGTATTCACCAAATATTTCAGCGTGGAGTGATGAGTGAACAATTTGGAATGTGACCCCAACAAATAGTGCCTGAAATTTTGTAATGCATACACCATAGATAATCCCTCTCTTTCCATCTTTCTATAGTTGTTTTCTGTGTTTGACAACTTCCTGCTTGCAAATTCTACAGGATGATCAATTTCCATTGCTCCTTGTTGTGCTAACACTACACCCAATTCTATACAATATGCATCAACATGTACATGGAACTCCTTCTTCCACTCTGGGAAAAATAGAATAGGCGCAGCTACCATCTTCTCTTTTAGTACATCCAAGCTCTTCTGGAAATCTTCAATAAAGTGAAATCTCACATCTTTCTTCAACAATTTTTCCATTGGTGTAGTTATCTGTTCATACCCATTTAGAAACTTTTTGTAGTAGCCAGTGTGTCCCAGTATCATGCGAAGTGGTCTCATTATTTTTTGTGTTGTCAGTTTCATAATAACTGTGATCTTCATGGGATCCACCATTAATCCCTCCTTACAAACTACATGTCCCAATAATATCCAAAATGGTGCACAAAATATGCACTTCTTAGCGTTCAATGAGATATGGTACTTCCTACACATATCTAGTTTTACAAATTCTGCAAATTCTCTACAAATATCACTCTGAAACTTTTGTAGAAAATCTGACTATAGGTTAACCCAATAATGCAATATAACCAAATAAAAATACTATAACCTACTTCTACTATCAATTTGTGGAAGCTTAAAAATCGAGCTTAACACATATAACTAGAAGAAGAAGAATCAATGCACAATACACATGAAATTACTTTGGGGAAAGCCTCAACTAAAAACCCCACTATTTTTATTATCATACAAGGTGGAAATACAGAGGAATTGTACAAAGCGTTAGCTCTCACAACTATCTATCTCTCAGTACAATCCTCGCAGATGATCACAGAGCCTTGTTTCTCGCCCTGTACACTTTGGCTATTATTTACATAATATAATATAGAAAATTGAGTTAGAAAAGTGGGAAAGTCCTTAATAAAATTATTAAGAAGCATTGCAATGGTGATGAGTTAGCTTTATTCTTGAAAGAGTTCTATTGAACCCTTAATAAAATCATACAAGAAAGCATTGGAAACCCTAGCCAGTTACAAGCCCTTTCTTCTTTACAAATACCCTAACTATAACGAAATCCTATATAGCTAGTGGAAAAATTGAATCCTAAAGACACCATCAAGGACATGTAAAAGATAATATAAATTGAGCATCTATATTGGTCACAATAGGCAGAATGAAATTGGAAGTATTTGAACCCCATAAATGTCGAATAGAAAAAGCCAAGAAAGAACATGGACTAACCTGAAAAACAATGAGAAGAACACTCTTATTCCAATCTTAAAACACTTACGAACTTATCCTAAGAATATGTAAAAGGGAATCTGAAGGTAATTGTTAATTTATCTTACCTTTGACAAGAGAGGGAAAAATTCTAACACCAAAGACTTGTTATAGTGAAAATAATTCACTTCAATCTCATATCTATATATATATATATATATATCATCCTGCAAAATAATGAAGATCGTGTTTTCATTTTGGACTTAAATTCCAATGGATTATTGTTGAGAAAGTCACATGAAATGAAAGGCATTGGGAAAAATCTCTATAGACAATGTTGTTGACAGTAACACCTCTAGAAAAAGCTAGGGTTTGACCTATACATGTATCACTAAGCAAAGAAAATAAACTAGTTGTAGTTAATTAAAAACATCTTTTCGAAAGTTTAATAGAGTTGTACATACATAAAAGAAAAGTAAATGGACAGACTATGAGGTTCAGGTTCAAATTCACGTTGAATTTATACCTGGTGATAAAACCCTATCTCAACCAAGAAGCAAACCTATTTTATACTAGTATTTGAAACAAGACAATCCAATTGATGGCGGAAAATTCTTTGAATATAGGGTAAAACCATATTATCTACCAACTTAAACTTAAGGTTGCAGAGATCAACACTCAACGTGTCAAAATGTAAATGATGCCAAACTGGCAGGGGGAATGGGGGTAGGCAGTTACCCTACAATGTTTAGAGTAATTCTCATCATTGATTAAACCCAGAAAAAATCATCACCGTTGAAATCGAGACATGTCTAATGGTTTATTAGGACACAAACCCCTCCTCGCATGTGTTATAGCAATCGATGAATATGAGGCCTCCATGGAGGCACAAGGTAGCGATGAAGGTTTGAAAGGGTCAAGAACCTTCGACAATATAGTAAAGTATACAATAACTATTAATTGTTGAATAGGTAAAGATAAATTTGAAAAACAACATTTTGTTACCTTCGTGAAGAAATGCTCAAGGGATATTCAATGAATGTAGCAAATCATGCATATATTATATTTTTAAAAGAAAAAGTATTGGTAATTTATAGTTAATTTCTAAGTGGTTTTAAGAGGGATGTTAGAGAATATGTTCTTTTAAATATTGCACTACCAGATGTACATGAAGGGATAAATATTTTTACAATAATTTGTTTAGTAAAAAATATATAACAATATGCATGGGTTTTCACCTAAAATATCAATGTCATTGTGCCTAAAGGCACTCTCCAACCCAGTATGAAGGATATTTCTAATGTCATTTCATGCAAACATTTTGACTTGGTCAAGAAATAAAAATAAAAATAAATAAAATAATTAATGTATTGTAAGCATTTTAACTCCAAGAAAAAAGAAAAAAGAAAAATAAAAATAATAAAATAAAATAAAAACAAAAACAATAATGGCCCATGGTATTGACAACCAATGATTTTGAACCATTCTATTCATGTGTAATATTGTCTATTTAAAGGGAGAAATTAAATTAGCCTAGATCCATCCTAACATTGGATCTACCAAGCGCCTTTACATTTGATCCCTCTAGGTGCTTGGCCTATGCCTATATATATATATATATATATATATATATATATATATATATATATATATATATATATATATATCTGTGTGTGTATATATGAAATTGTATAAAAATATTTGTAAATAGATTTTTAAAATAAATAATAATTTTTTTTTAATTAAATTTTTAAAAATATGTTTAATTTATTTACTTTTTTACTTAAACTAGCCTAGATTCATTTTAATGTTGGATATACCAAGTGCCTAGATGGATAAAATCAAATGTGCAGGCACTTGGTAGATCCATAGTTAATACAAATGTACGCTGGTTTAATTTCGCCCTTTATTTATGGTTATATTTCACATGGATAAGTTGGATGGGTCAACAACATGGGTTCGAAGCTCAAACACCAAGGTAATAATAATTCGTGAGAATTAATATATATATATCTATATATATATAGTTACTTCCACTGATTTAGAATCTTTACATGACACTACATTGCATTACATTGCTTTGGGAGGCTCTCTCAAACCCAATATGGAAGATATGATGAATTTACACTAGTTTAATTTAGCCCTTTAAATAGGGTTATATTCCATCAATAAATTATATTTATTTTATTTTCACCGACTTAGACTGTTTACACGACACTACATTACATTGCATTGCTTGGATAGGTGCTCTCAAACCCAATATGGAAGACATCTTGTAATGTGCTGTGAACATTTTAAGTTAGTCAAATTCATAAAAATAAAATTTCAAAAAAATAATAATAAAATCAATATGTTGTCATGTCATGTAAAAATTATCCTTTTTTAGATTTTGGGTTTTGACAATCAACGGTTTTCCAATGTTATTTTTCTCTAATGTACCATATATAAAGGCATTAAATTCCAGTTATTGCGTTCAAAGGTGCTCTCAAGCCTAGTATGGTACATATATAATGTAATTTCTGATTTAACATTTTAAATTAGTCAAATTACATAAAGATAAAATTAAAATTAAAATAAATAAACCAAACTAGATTCATCTTAAGTTCTAAAACATCAAGCACTAAGAGGGATCAAATCTCTCGAGGGGAAAGCCTTTTTTTTTAGTGAAAAATTTGAGGAAAGGTTTGAACCTCGAGAGATTTGATCCCTTTCAACTCTTGATAGATCCAAAGTTAAGATGGATCTAGGTTGGTTTCAGTCACAACCAACCAAAATCTATCTAAGATATGATTAATTTTATCAATAATATGTAAATACATTTAATATTAATATAATCATTTTAAATATGCTAGATATGTGTGAGACTAATATGGTCATTTTAGTTTTAAATTTTCTCAGTTACATCATTTTCTTGAGACTATAAATATTTTAACAACATCTTTCGGTAAAAATCGCAGAAGAAATTTTCTCGTCGATGCGTTTCAAACCAACCAGTGTGGTTCATCTTCAGGACAAGATGAGGAACCACATCCACATGTTTTGATAAATAGATGTAGAGAGCTCCTAACTAGCCATTAGGGAGTAACAACTAGTTTTTTTTTTCTATAATTATTTTATATATATATATATATATATATATATATATATATATATATATATATATATATATATATATATATATATATATATATATATATATATATATATATATACATAGTTAACTACTTGGTTTATAATATTATTTTATTACAATACCAATTATTAGTAATATTATTACCTATAAAATTTATAATATTAATAAGAATTTAATTCAATAATATGTTTATAAATATAAACGTTTTAGTTACCCTTCTTTATCATAACCTAATTTCTAATTCATGCCTTTATTCAAACTAGTTGTTACTCCCTAATGGCTAGTTAGTAGCTCTGTACATCTATTATCCCAACGCCTGGATCTGATTCCTCATCTTCTCCTGAAGATGAACCACACTAGCTAGTTCGAAACGCGTCGACGAGAATATCTCTTATGTGATTTTAACTGAAAGATGTTAAAATTATTATGGACTACGGAAGTCTAAATTCAAAAACTATAAATATTGTTAATAGCTTTAATGATGAAAATTTTGAATAAAAATTGACAATGTAATAGTGTTAAATTATAGAAAATGTGAATAATAATAATACAGTCAATTACAAATAGTCTTCACTATGATCGATCTCAAACTATTTTCTTCTACTATTCTTATTGTCACCTTTGTTATTTTTGTCATCTTTTCATATCGATTATATGAGAAGGATAGTTGAAATCATAAACCATTTAAATATTTAGCTCGAGTTTTTGTAGTAAACATCATACCTTGTCTCTCTTTCTCTCTAATATTAATAAGTTGAATTACTGTAACACAAAAATCAATGTACATTGCCAATAATGTTTTGTGCTTACACTGAAATCAATGAACATTGTTAATCCAATCACTTTAAAATTAATGTACCATCATACATCCAATTACATCAAATCAGAAATCAACATCTACACTGAAGTCAATGCATCTAATGCAAGAACTCAAATAATATAAGAAAAAAACTTCTACACTGAAATCAATGCTTCTAATGCAAACAATCAAATAGGATTATAAATCAACATTTACAGTCAAATCAATGCATCTAGTGAAAGTAAGCAAATAGGATTAGAAACCAAGATTTACACTCGAATCAATGCATTTAGCGCAAGAAATCAAATAGGATTAGAAATTACTATCTGTTATCACTCAGGTTGTTCCCCAAAAGCTGTGAGAAAAGGGAATATGGCTGAGGTAACCACTAACCAGTCTTTTAGAAGTAGATTCTAGCCAATCTGCAGCCACAGAGGGCTCTCTCTTTATGATTTAGCTTTGTTTTGCTATATGCTAGGCTAGTTATGAGGCACAAGTGTTTTTTTGATTTTTGGATGGTGACATTCCGTATAACAAGGGTGCGAAGTATGAGAAGTTTAGGCCATTGGGTTGATGGAGTCAATGAAAATAAATTTCTGGGTATGGTTTCTTTGATAAAAGGAGGGACTACGGAGCAATATAATTAATCATGGAACAATTTTCAAGCTAGAATCAGGTGAAATGGGGTCAGGGGATGAAATGCAATTAAGAATCTTTCATCATGCTAACGGAGCGAAAGTGGGTAAATATTACCTAGGAGAAGTTAAGAATTCCTTGATTATATTCAGGGTGTAAGAACCAGGGAAACAGGAGTAGTTAAGAATTCCTACCTATACTAGTCCTGAAGAAAACATAAAAATGACAGGAATTGAACACAGAGTACAGTCAAGTAAATTCTGAGCGATTCTTTTTTCCTGCAATTTAGAGTATGATATGTAAATGATATACCAAACATAGAAACAGTAAAACACGAGTTAGAAAATACTTATTTATCCATGAAATAATTCAAGAATTCTGCAACATGGGCTTTTGCCATCAATTCCATAACCAGAGAGTTCATCAGCAAAGCATTCCAGCAATCTTTATTCAGAAGAGTTCTCAAATTTACAGCGCAGTTCCAGAATGGTATTCACCAACCCCTTATACTTAGCTTGGGGACGTATTTGTACAAATGTTTACAAAATATCTCCAAGGAGATAATATCTTGCAATAATTTCTTTCACCTACTCTGCAGAAGGATTAAATGATCTTGGGAATAGAGAGAAATGAATGCAGAAGTAAGAAAATGTTGTGTTGGCCGTTTTTTTGGTGAGATGCATTGATTGTTTGCCCAGTAAGTCGGCCGATGGATATTTTAGTGAAATCTCGCGCTGATGGCATTGCTTTCCTGGGTGATTATTCCTGCGCTTCAATTAACTGTTGTCCAGCGCGATGTTTTATCTACTCTTTTCTTCACTTTATGGCATTTGTTATGTTCTGAAAAAATAAACAAAACTTTGAAATCCGCCTACAAAATTTCCAGCATACTCTACCACCATTAGTCATCCGGTAGTTGGTGTCTGCACATTTTGATTAGATTTTCATCTGCATCTGTGTACCTCAAAAAAGTGGGCTGGATTGTGAAAATATGCCTCACTTCATGTTCAATAAAAAACAAATTCTCCAAATTGTCATATAGGCTCTGTCCAGATGGGAGTGCCTTCTCTCCTGCAGAGCTTGATGATGTTGTGGCCTAGCTATCCACATATGAATCTAATCTATGTACATAGGCTGCATGTGACATTAGTCTGTAGTCATCAGTTAACAAAATGGGCGGAACCTTTTCCTCCAAAGCTGTAAACTTATGTGTGAAAGCGTTTATTTCCATTTGCATTTCCTGGCATGTCCTTCTTAGATTTTGTATGAAATTCCTCATGGTCAGAACCATTTTAATTATTAAAATAGTGCTTGTCTTGTCCCTGATATCCAGTTTTGCCAGATCTTATTTGGTGTGGGTGTTTAGGAAATGTATTAGCCTATTGGCCTGTTTTGGCATGTTTCCCAATGAATCCCTGGCCCTTTGAATTTCCTCTTGAGCTGCTGCTACCAAATCAATCTGCTCATGAATTATCTGTATTGATTTCCACATATCAGTGATGGATTGGCCAATATTGGCCGACAGAATGCTCCTAATTTCTGCCATAGGTTTGTCTAATAAGAGGTCCTTTTCCAATGCCTTTACTTTATTCTTCAATGCCTTCAGCTCCCTTGTTTTTTCTACCACTGTCATTTTAGATTTATCATAACTAATTTCCAACTTGGCCAATTTCTGTTTGGCATCCTTTAATTCCGATACTTGGAGTTTTAAATCCTCTATAGCCTTTATCAATTTCTCAGTAGTCATGGTAGTGCGCTGCCTACTGCTGTTGTTGTTGAAGTACTCGGTTCTGTTGGTGCCGGGACAGTAGGAGGGACTGCTGCTGTGACTATAGAAGGAGGAGTTGTAACTATTGGAGCTGTTTGTGATGGCTAAGAGGCCAACTCTCTCTGTTTTCCTTGTAGTGCTTCCTCCAATGCCTTCTCTATTTCTGCCAATCTCTCATTCATTTTCATCAGTAGGTCCATTGCAGCTTCCTGTGAATTTTGTTCAACAATCTCTGTAGTTTTGGGATGCATGGTAATGGGTAGCTTGAGCTGCTTCCTGAGAGCTAGAATGTCTTCCTCCTTCTTTCTTATTAATGCTTGGATACCTTTGGGATCCTTGGGATCATGTCACAGCTATATGATAATCTCTTCTAAGGACTTAATTCTATTATACTTAGCTAAAGAGGAATCCTTTTCCAACTCTAATTGGGCAGAGGTATTATTTAAAGAATTCTGCAATTTGTGGGCCAGAAATGCCTTATTTACCAATGTGGAATATACCATTTCTCCTGATTGCTTATGTAGTTCAATCTGGTCCATTGGCTGGATGTCTTTGGCTAATACTTCTAGATTGGTCCTGATGTAATCAGCAGCTGATTGTGGCTACAACATTTTGGTCTTGAAGTGACTCAAGATCATCTTTCCTTCTTGGATGTCATATGCTGACATTAACCTTTGTTGATTTGTGGGTGCCATCTTCAACAAGTGATTGTAAAGTTGAATCCTTATTTTCTCATTCTTTTCTTTTATTTCAGTGAATGTTATCTTAATATCTGACCCTTGCTTACTTTGCTGCTTGGCAGAAGAGAATTCCACACTATGTCGTCTTCCAATCTCCTGTCTGTGTGAACTGGCTGATGTTTCTGTGACTGGAGATGTATCCTGGCTGACTGCTCTTTCTTCCCTTGGACTGTCTATGATCTCCTGAATAAATTCCTCCTCTGATAGGGGGTTCAATCTCTGCCTTTTCTCCCCTGGTTGCTCTTTAGGACCACTGATTGGTGTGTCTTCTTGCCTGTCCCTTTTCTTGCCTCTCTCCTCATTTAGAGGAGTTTTTAGTATAGGGATTTCTGGGGCCTTTTTTTGTGCTGAGGGGACTTGCCCTTGGCCTTGTTCCTTTGATGTAGCTGGCTGGTCTATTATTATATCTTTCTCTGAACCTATTACCTCCTTGCCCTTTGTTGACCTTGTGCTGGATTTTTGTGTGGGCTGTTGAGAAGTCGCAACAAAAGATGTATCACCTCATGTGTGCTGAGGCAGCTTGAAGGATACCTGTCCAAAAGAGTCCAAGTCAAGTGTTTTTTTCAATCTCTTTCATGGCTTTTTGAAAATTTTCTTCTTCAGTAATCTCTTCAATTAATGTGCCTTATACCCATTCTTGTTGGTTAGCATATTGTTGAATTTCATGGATTTGGTGGTGAACATATGTTGTAAGCTTGTTTTTCACTTTTCTATAACTTATGAAGTGTTCAGGGTCATATGGTGCCCAATAAAAGCTTTGTTTAAGCATAACTTGGTCCCTTAAAATCTTATCAGCCTCCTCCGAGGCTTCCCTTTTATTGAAGATAAAAGGGCCCAATTGATTTCTTATCTTGAGCTATGCCTTTTTCTTAGCACCATAGAAATGAGTCAAATATGAACTAATAAATTGTCTGAAGTATTCTCGGGGAAACAGTCTCATAGGTACATACTTTGGCAGCATGTAGGGGCATAATTCACAGCCATATATCCGGATCTCTGTGTGATTCTGGTAAAAGTACCAGTCACCTATATTGTAGTCTTTTGAGAGATGTCAATTTTTCTGCATTTCAGCAGAGAGCCTGGCTGGAGGAGTTGTAATCAATAAAGAAGTGGCTGGATATATGAACAGGTCAATGAACTCATAACATGTATAAGGGGAGTTATGGACTTCATGGAGTACTGAGGTCCAAAATATCATAGACCTCCTTTGTCCTTTGAGGTCCAACTTTCTAAGAGGAATTTGAAAACTATCAGGTTGATTGTAGAGCAACAAATGATATATGTATGATGTGTATTTGAACACTCTTTCTCTGTCTAGGCTCATGAATTTCTCATGGATCTTATTAGCTATGAAGATGGCATAATCATATTGGACAACAAGGGGTTGTCCTAGAGTAAATATGGACATCAAAACTAGGATAGTCTCATCAATATGCTCACTGGTTTTAAATCCCAAGATATAGGAAATCATGTCAGTAATGAATGTTCCAGCTTCATTGAACCAGACCTAGTTAAAAGGAGGTGGCTGCCTGGGATGGCGATCTAGTTTCATGAATAATTGAGCTATTCTGGTTATCTCAGTACTGGGCAGTTTCGCACCTTGTTCAAGCAAGAATTCCATGGTGAGAGGAGCCAGAGGCTGAGTTGGCTTAAAGTGCAGCATCTCATTTATGGATTGAGGGGTAATATAGAAGAGGATAGTCCCAGATGGAGCCATAACTGCTCTTTGTGTGGGGCCATAATTGGCACAACATAAGTGGATGAGATCAGGAAGCACATTTACTGAGGGGAGGTAGTATATGGGCATGTTGGACTCCCAAATTCCATAGACATCATCATTGCTATGGTAGCTATTCCTAATTTCAAAAAAATCTTGAAGGTGAGGCTTGTCACCAATCATATCATTGATTTGGAAATCTATGTCAGCAAGGGGCAACCATTCCAATTCTTTATGTGGTGCATTAAGGAGGGCAACCTTCAGGGCCATTGGAGCTTCCATTTTCAAATTATCTTATGACTTTTCTACTTGGAGTTTGGGCTTTTACAGCAACAGTAGGTAGAATTATAGTTTCTGGAGGTTTCTTAGAGAGTTTTACAGGTCGAGACCGGTTTAATTTTAGCTTGGTGGGTGAATTTGGAGAGGGAGACAGAGTTCACAGGATTTCTTGGAAAAAATGGGTAAAATAGTGACTATGATGCAGAAGTTTGAAGGCAACACCATGATTTTCATTCGAATTTTGGTTATGCGGGCAATTTTTTAGAGAAAAACTTGGAAAAACAGGGTTTAGGAGTAGAACTCAAGTAAATACCTGTTTAATGGACACCCTGTGTAGAATGTAGGAGGCAGACCGAGCTGAGGGGCCGTGTTGTGGAGTCAATTTCTCTGGGTGGCGGACTGTGCAGTGGAAATGCCGCTTTGAACGTAAAAAAGCATGCAAAAGTCGCGCAGAAGAAACAAACAGAAATGAAATAAAAATGACATTTAATGCCTTTTTAACAAAAAATTGATTTTGGTGGGTTTTTGGCACGCTTTGGTTGGGTGACATCAGCATGACGTAATATTTGTCATGTAGCGGGGGTACGGAAGCTGACTTGGTAGTGACGTGGCGGACACGGTGGATGATACAGTGGTGAGGTGGCATCTGACATGGGTGCTAACGTGGGCGATGATGTCACCGGCGGGAAACGGTGGCGGTATATGGTATTATCACACCGCTTTTCGACAACGATGGTTTTGGGTGGAGGGGAAGCGATAAAACGAGGTGGCGACACATGGATTGTGTATGGTGGAAAAACCATTGTTTTCCCGGAGGCTATCGTTCGATTATCGGAGGGGTTCCGATATCGACGTGGATTGTCTAATGGGAAAGCCTGGATCGGACGGTTGATGAATGGGTGGAGTTGGTGGAGGCATATGGTGTATGGGACCCGTGTGATATTTCAACATTTTATAAGGTTTTGGTGAGGTTTTGTAATATATTCAAACTTTGGGTTTGGGCAGGTTGGTTATTTATTTAACCGGATGTTAAATAAAACCTAGTATAATATGTGTGCATTGGGAAGCGTTGTCCACAAGGTTTCGGATAAACCTTGGACCCCCGTTAAATATTAACATATGGCTTTAATAAGCCCGGGGTGGGATATTATAAACTTTGTAGTTTTTTATTTATTTTGCATAGTATGGGTGGGGAAAACTTTATATATGAGTTATATAGTAGTGTTAATAGGTTAAATTGAGAATTATTTACAGACCAAAAGCACAAAGTAAAAGGTAAAACTTAGGCTTAGGGGAGTGAAAGGTCTCCAACTTATGGATTTCGAAAGCTTATTAGAATGGATGAAGAATATTTTTACACAAGAAATGTGGCTTCCTGTGCCTAAGTAAACACAAAGTTTTACTTAGTCTTTCTCATAAAATGAAGTAAGCTAGGAACACTAAGCAGATCTAAATGTCCTTGAGGGGATGTTAGTAATTGTTATTAGAGGAATGAGGAAATTAGTCATGCTTCAATCATTTTGCAGCCACCTTGCAATAGCACTTGTGATATCCATGAGATGCAATATCTTTAAAAAAGACAAAATTGTTCACAAGCCTGCTTCTGCAACATCAAAATTGCCTACCTAGCCTAATACACCTAACATTTTTTCTTCTTTTTGATTGGGTGCATTTGAACTAGCAAACCATTTCTCTCTTGTTTTCTTTTAACTGTCCTCTTATATAAGTCTACCCTTATCTCTTCCAGGGGCTCAGATTTCACTGTTGAGCACCCTTGCTTCTCTACCTAACTACTGATCTGCCAAGCTTGAACTGTTTGGAGAGATCTTATTCTCTAATTCTAAAACAAGAAATTTAAACATGGACTGGCCAAGGTTAAACTGTTTGGCCATCCATCAATTGTGAGAGAAGTCACTGATTGCACAATTTGAACTTCTTTGCAAAAAATAGGATAGTAGTGGCATTTTGAACTAGCACACTTTCTTGGTCTTTTCTTTGGGGTTCATTTTCTTTCTCATTTGACCAATTCATTATTCTTGCCCTTTGATTTTTCTTTTAGGGCATACCCTCTTTACATTTTTAAAATTTTTGATTTTTTGAAAATATGGAACCTTTGCAGCATGGAAAGGATGAACATATTTGGCATTTTAACAGTCAACGATGAAATATGACACCTATTGGTATATGAACCTAACACTGGCTCGACTTGGGGATGGCTTTTTCAAATGAAAAGCAAAGAATAGCAGGTCAGATGGCCTTATGTTCAACTCTAGCTGCAATTTGAAATTTCCTTTTGCTGTAAATAATCAAACTGTATCTGTGTAACATATATACCTTTCCCTTGAGCTGGTTTGAACAATTACAGCTCTATCTCTGATAGTTTGTCTGAATGTTTATAGCTCCCAAGTCTCCTTGTTTAATTCTTCTGATAAACTCAAAATTTAATATCAAAAGGTGGCACAATTCCCTGATATTTTCCTCAAAATTTGTTGCATCTTATTCCCTATCTTATTGCCGAAATAAAGTGCAAAAAATAGACACTATTATGTACAAAATACAGTTCTAACACCTTAACAAAGTGGATCAAAATAATTCTTGAACATCTAACAATTGACTGGCCCAACCTCTGCTTCTGTACCATCCAGGCTTTTCCAAAAGTAGGTGTTGTTTCCTTCTACAGCCTAAATAGCATAAGGTGCTTTGCATTGGAAGTCAAACTTCCCATGTTTTCCTTTATCTTCTCTTCTGGAATCCCATTTCAGCACTTTGTCACCTACGAAAAAATCTTCTGCCTTTGTCCTTTTGTCAAATATCTTCTTAAGTTTCTCTTGTAGAATCTGAGTTCTTGGATACACTTCTTCTCTGGTCTGCTATAAATAAATTGTTTGATTGATTCTCCTCTGAATGTCATTGGGTTCTACTTGTATTTCTTGTAGCAATTTTATCACAGGGATTCCCAAAGATGAAGGGAATACTACCTCCATGCAATAAACCAACTCATAGGGGCTTGTTCCAATGGATCTTTTTGTAGTCAGCTTGTCTACCCAAAGTGCATTGATAAGCTTTTTGTGCAAGTTTTTCTTGTTTTCCTCCAATACTTTCTTTATGATATTGATCAAGCTTTTATTGGATGATTCAGTTAGACCATTACCCTGAGGGTAATAGGCTGTGGAATGGCCTAAGATAATGTGGTATCTGTGGAAAAAATTGATCATTCTTTTGGATTTAAAGGCAGCAACATTGTCACTTATTATCATTTCCGGACAGCCAAATCTAGATAAGATATTGGTTTCTAGAAATTGCATGATCACTGAGTCATTGGCTTGTCTACAAGGGATGGCCTCTAGCCACTTGGTGAAGTAGTCTGTGGCAGTCAAAATCCACTTATGCTAGCCAGAAGAGGGAGGGTGAATCTCTCCAATGAAATCTAAACCCCATTGTTGAAATGGTCTTTCAGTGGAAATGGGTTTTAGGGGTAGAGGTAACAGTTTTCTCTTGCCTTCAAATATTTGACACTTATGGCAAGAAACTACAAATTTCTTTACATCAGCAAACAGGGAGGGCCAATAAAACCCAGCTCTTAAGATTTTATCGCCTATTGATTTCCAGTACAAATGTCCACCACAGCCCCCTGCATGAAATTCTTTGAGCACTTTGTCAGTTTCATATTTTGTTAAGTAGCTTAGTAAAATTCCTTCATGATTTTTGCAAAATAAAACATTGTCTACAATACAAAACTTTGAAGCTTTCATTTTCAAGAATCTCTTTTTAGTTTTGGACAACCTTGGAGGAGCCTGCAGGTTTAGCAATACATAAATTATGTAAGCATACCAAGGTGATTGTAAAAAGGCTTGATCGATCTGTGGAGTCGCCATCTCCTGTTCGTTATCCAGTTCATTGATGTCAAGGGCTTGAAGGTTGGTTTCAGTCATCAATTTAGCTAATCCTTGTCCTTTTATCAGCTTTGTCAGTTTAATTTCAATGTCATATTCCAAGATGTTAGCTATCCATTTGCCTCTCTTACCTTCAAGTCCTTCTTGAGTTAGAATATCCTTGACCACAGTATTTGGCACATAAGCTATTACATGAGAGTATAAGATATAAACTCTAAAATCCTTGATAGCCTTTACAAGGGCATAAGCTTTTTTTTCGATGATTTGATATTTAAGTGGTGCATCTCTAAGAACTTTGCTAAAAAAAGCAATGGGCTTCTCACATCCTTGATCATCTTTTTGTAATAGGACAACAACAATAGTATGTTCTGATGCAAAGGAAAAGATTATGAAATCTCTATCAAATTTCGCGATTGTGAGGATTGGTGTTTCAGTTAAAGCTATTTTGATTTCTTCAAAGGCTTGTTTAGCTTCGATTGTCCACTTTACTTTGGAATCTTTCTTCAGCGTATTATTCAACAATCTTATCAGTTCAGCAAAGTTGGGTATGAATATTCTTAGAAAATTGATTTTCCCTAGAAAAGCTTGTAGTTCAATGATATTCCTAGGGTGAGGAACTTGGAGAATAACTTGTATTCTATCCGGGTCAATTCTGATGCCATCTTTTGAAATTATGTGACCTAACAGTTTGCCTTCTTCTAGGCCAAACAATGATTTCTTTGGGTTCAATGATATGCCATATTTTCTGCAAATTAAGAACACCTATCTTAAATGTTCTAAATGTTCTTGATCTGATTTGGAAAAAGTAGTGAGGTAATCAAGATATATGACTAAAAAATCATGGATCTCTTTTGCAAAGGCTATGTCCATGGCTCATTGAAACGTTTCTCCTGCATTTTAAGTCCAAAAGGCATTTTTACATACTTGAAAGTTCCCCAAGGTGTTGTAAAAGTAGTTTTATCTTGATCATTCGGGTGAGCTAAGATCTGATTAAATCTTGAGAATCCATCTAACAATGAAATTCTAAAAGCTGCTACTACCCTTTGTAAAATGTGATCCATCTTTGGTAAGGGGTAGTGATCTTTGAGAGAGACTTTATTCAGATTTCTTATGTCAACACACAGTCTTATCTCTCCTGTTTTCTTCCTAGTGGGCACTAGATTTGAGATCCATTCTGAGAACCTGATGGGTGCAATTATTCTAGCTTGGTACATTCTTTTGACTTCCTTTTCAATAAGGGGGAGGAGGACAGGATTCACCCTTCTAAGCTTTTGTTTAAAAGGTTTTTGATTTTCTTTTAAGGGTATTGTATGCTGGATCACAGAAGTATCATAGGACTTGAGGTCTTCATAGCTCCATGCAAAAACATCTTGAAATTCTTTAAACAACTCAATGTATTTCAGTTTTTGGTCAGGAGGCAAGGCTTTGGACAATTTTACCATCTTAGGATTTTCTGCAGTTCCTATATTACAGTCCTCAATTTCTGCGTTTAATGGCTGCATTTTTGGCTTTCTTGGGATATCATTAGAGTCAAAAATATCCTCCAAAGGAGTCAAGCCTGTGGGTAAAAAATTATCCTTTAACTCAATTACTTCAGACTCTCCCTCAGCAATTTCATCAAAGTCCATTTGCTTCAGCTCTTGTAAATTTTTGCTGGTAAAGATTGTTGGATGCAAAATCTGATTTGCTGTTTCAGCTGATATATTAGTTTCTATTTTGTCTATTTGTTGTTCTTCACAAATGGTGCTTGTATCTATGTTTGTGCTTGAAAATTCCTCTTTCAAAGTCAAGAAATTATTGATTTGAGTGTCATTTTCAAACACCTGCCAATTCTTAACATTGTCTGGTACAGCAGGTCTGTGTTTAATTTCAGCAGTGAAGTGGTGGTTAGGCTCAAATGGCAGCTTACAAGTGCTGGCAAATGTTGCCAAACTGTGAGCATGTAAATTGTGGTTTCTTGAAATTTTGGTGAGCTGTGATTCTAAAAAGGTATTGAGTATTTCAATTGCTGCCCCTCTATAAGCTCTTAGCCTGAAATTGTTTGTGACAAAGTTTCCTTTCATCTGTTGAATAATCAAATCAGAATCTCCCAAAATTGAAATCCTAACTGCCCCTAGACTTTTGATCAACTTGAGTCCTAGCAGGAGGGCTTCATATTCAACCATGTTGTTTGTACATCTAAAATTCAGCCTATATGTATGTCCTTCAGCATGATCCTTTTGCATGTTATGTATCCAAATACCTGCCTCTGCTCCTAGTTTATTCACCGACCCATCAAATTCTAAGCACCACAGGATTTGTTGATTACAACTAGCATCAGGGGTTTTGGAAACTATCTTACTGGGCAAATTTGGATTTTGTAACTCATATGGTTTTCCTTGTGCGTTTGTTGCATCAATCACTTCAACAATTTCTAGATCTTGAGCGGTGGATTCTTCATTAATACTTCTTCCTTGTGCTGATGCCAGAGGTTTGTCATTAGTTTTGGGACATATTTCAACATTGTATAAGATAAAAGAATCCATATCAGAATGCATGGAATAAATGGGGAAATTTTGGGGTTTCTCTTGACTGCTGACCACATATTTCATCAATGTTTCCCGGTACAATCTCTTTGGCTGGCCAAAGACTGAGATGGTAGCATAAGACATGTCTAACTGCAAAGATCCTTGGAGCTTTGCACCCCAAGATCTGGACAAAAGCATTCCATATTTAGGTGGGATATCAGCTACCACCACATCCATTAAAATTGTCTTGGCAGGGTATTGGACTAGAGATACACATAAATCTTTGATTAGGCCTAGACATTTGACTTGGCTAGAATCAAATGAAAACAAGTCTTTATATGGCCTTGTGCTATCCAGGTCCAATCTTTCCATCACAAACTTAGGCATTAGATTGTGGGAAGCTCTTGAATCAAACATTGCATTATGTAATACTTTTTCATGAATGTTTAGGCTTACATAGAATGGACGAACTCCTCCATCTATTGTTTTAGTATTCACTTCAGGGCCAAAAATTAGTTCTGGTTGGTCATCTAAAACATTCACTGCGTCTATATTCTCTAATATTTGAAGTGACCTACCGATTTATTGTCTATAAACCTCAATTTTAGCCAATTCAGACAATGGAATGGCTATTTTTAACTTGCCTATTTTGGTTTCCATGTTGAAGGGTTTTTTCACTTGAATTTTTTCATTCTGGGCAGTAAGATTTTCCATTTCTGTTGTGTTTTCAGTGATTTTTTCTCTATCAGGAGTGCTATTATGAACTGCATCTGCTTTAAAGTTACTTTCAAGAGAGCTGTTTGTGTTTTCTTTTGGAGGAAAGGAGGTGGATGGCTGATTATTTGATGGTTGTAAGTCTGATATGTCCTCAACCGTCGGCTCTTTTAGGTTAAGGTCTGTTTTAGCAGGGAGTTCTGTAAGGGACGTTTTATCCTTTGCTTTTTTAGGCTACTTGGTATCTTTCTGTTTGCTGGGGTTCAGGAACATCTATTGTTCTACTTCTTAAGTTGTATTGTTTATGAACCTCATAGACAGCTGCATCATATCCTTCTCTGAAATCAAATGATTCTCTGGATTTGGTTTGAAATTGATTGAAAGTATGAGCTTCTTGGTCATCCTGGGTTAAAAAGATTTGTTGTTCACTGTTTAGACCCATTAGGTTGATTTGAGTATCCTCTGTTGGCTCACTAAAGGTTGAAGCTTCAGCATAGTTCTCTTGAAATGGAGGTTTGATGTTCTGGTCACGACCAACCTTCCCAGTGTTAGGATTTTGATTTTTCCTAAAGTTTGGATTTCTTGTGGTGTTACTTGGTTGACCTTCCCAAGAAGATTTCCTTTCAATGTTTTCCACTCTATCACCCAGTCTATCCATTCCCTTGATGATTGCATCTAGTTTTTGCTCAAACGCAGAAGGCTCTTCTTTGAAGGGAGTGCTTCTTTCAGCTCTAGGTCGAGCTCTTTTAGAGATCAGATTGACATCTACACTAACATCTATGCTTTGCATGTCTTCTAGGCTTGGAGGAGCTCCTTCCCTTAGCTGATATGCCATGTCAAAATCAAATGCATCAGGGAATTTGATCAAGGCCAAGTTTGGTGGAGGTCTAAGGTTTTGAGGAATAGCATTGTACACATTACTGAATCTGGCATAGTAGTCTTGGACAGTTTCTTGTGGGCCTCTTTTCAGGCATTCTTATTCTAATAAGATATGCAATGGGTCCTTCTTCTTTTCCCATCTATTCGAAAAGGTTTGGTAAAGGGCATCTGGATCAACAATTGTTTTTACAACGAGTGCCCTAAACCAGGTCCTTACATCACCTGTTAGGCTTTGGACAAAAATTTTCATTCTGACATCATTGTCATCAATTTCATAGTTCTCAAAGTAATCCATCATTTTCTTAGCATGTTGTTGTGCTGTGTAGGTGCCAGTACCATCAAAATAGGTGATTTTTCTTTGATAATCTTGAGGCATAGCGCTTGGATTTGCAGGCAACTGCAGAGGAGCATATCGGTTTGCCATATTAACAGGTATAAATGGGACAGTTGAAAGCACATGGATAACAGCTGAGATAAGTATTGTGGATGGGGAAGTGGAAAAGATGCTTTGGATTGATGATGGTGAACTAGAAGAAGTTGCAGCAATAGTAGAAAGGACTGTTGCTTTTCCAGTAGGAAGCTCAGATTTGGTAACGTTTTGTTGAAGTATATCAAGGTTTAAATCAGTAGAATTTTCTAGACTTTCTTGTCTTCTAAGGTTCTTAGAGATCAAGTTAGGATTTTAAAAGATAGCTGGCGAATTTGGATCTGGATTTGATCTAGTGTAACAGGTTTTCTTCTTTGGAGCCAGCTTTTAAATCTGTTTTTTGTATTTCCTAGAAGGATTTGAAGGGCACTGCTTTTGACAATATCTTAATAGGAAAATATGAATTATGAGAACCTTGAAATTTCCTGAAGATCCTTTGAAAACAAAAGGAAACTGATCAAATTCTTGAGAAAACTGTTTAAAGCCTAAAACTAGACTAGAGATAGATTGAAGCTGCTTTTATTTACTCCTATGATTGCATAACAAAAGTAGTTTCAAAGGCTACCTGGCTAACTTCAAGCTCCATCTGTATCTTTAGAAACTAGACAACAGTAACAAACAGTCATTCATATCCCCAGTGGAGTCACCAATGATGTTATCGCTCAGGTTGTTCCCCAAAAGCTGTGAGAAAAGGGAATACGGCCGAGGTAACCACTAACCAGTCTTTTAAACGAAGATTCTAGCCAATTTTCAGCCAAAGAGGGCTCTATCTTTATGATTTAGCTTTTTTTGATATATGTTAGGCTAGTTATGAGGCACACGTGTTTGTTTGATTTTTGGATGGTGACATTCGATATAACAAGGGTGCGAAGTATGAGAAGTTCAGGCCATTGGGTTAATGGAGTCAATGAAAACAAATTTTTGGGTATGGTTTCTTTGACAAAAGGAGGGACTACAAAGCAAGATAATTAATCATGGAACAATTTTCAAGTTGGAATTAGGTGAAATGGGGTCAGGGGATGAAAGGAAATTAAGAATCTTTCATCATGCTAACAGAGGGAAAGTGGGTAAATATTACCAAGGAG
Organism: Pinus tabuliformis; assembly: GCA_031772625.1. Lineage (NCBI taxonomy): Eukaryota > Viridiplantae > Streptophyta > Pinopsida > Pinales > Pinaceae > Pinus > Pinus tabuliformis. The sequence goes on from CM062818.1 coordinate 280,145,335, forward strand.
CAGTTAAGAATTCCTTGATTATATTCAGGGTGTAAGAACCAAGGAAATAGGAGCAGTTAAGAATTCTTGCCTATACTAGTCCCGAAGAAAACATAAAAATGACAGGAATTGAACACAGAGTACAGTCAAGTAAATTTTGAGCTATTATTTTTTCCTGCAATTTAGAGTATGATATGTAAATGATATATAAAACATAGAAACAGTAAAACATGAGTTAGAAAAGACTTATTGATCCATGAAATAATTCAAGAATTCTGCAACATGGGCTTCTGCCATCAATTCCATAACCAGAGAGTTCATCAGCAAAGCATTCTAGCAATCTTTATTCAGAAGAGTTCTCAAATTTACAGCGCAGTTCCAGAATGATATTCACCAACCCCTTATACTTAGGTTGGGGACGTATTTGTACAAAATGTTTACAAAATATCACTAAGGAGATAATATCTTGCAATAACTTCTTTAACATACTCTACAGAAGGAGTAAATGCTCTTGGGAAAAGAGAGAAATGAATGCAGAAGTAAGAAAATGATGTGTTGGCCATTTTGTTGGTGAGATGCATTGATTGTTTCCCCAGTAAGTCGGCCGATGGATATTTTAGTGAAATCTCTCGCTGATGGCATTGCTTTCCTAGGTGCTTTTTCTTGTACTTCAATTAATTGATGTCCAGCGTGATGTTTTATCTACTCTTTTCTTCACTTTATGGCATCTGTTATGTTCTGAAAAAATAAAAAAAACTTTGAAACCCGCCTACAGAATTTCCAACATACTCTGCCACCATTAGACATATGTATCTAATCTGTGTACATAGGCTGCATGTGACATTAGTCTGTAGTTATCAGTTAACAAACTGGGCAGACCCTTTTCCTCCAAAGCTGTAAACTTCTGTGTGAAAGCCTTCATTTCCATTTGAATTTCTTGGAACTTCCTTTCTAGATTTTGTATGAAATTACTCATGGTCAGAACCCTTTTAATTATTAAAGTAGTGCTTGTCCTATCCCTGATATCCAGTTTTGCAAGATCTTCTTTGGTGTGGGTGTTTAAGAAATGTATTAGCCTATTGGCCTGTTTGGGCATGTTTCCTAATGAATCCCTGGCCCTTTGAATTTCTTCTTGAGCTGCTACTACCAAATCAATATGCTCATGAATTATCTGTATTGATTTCCACATATCAGTGATGGATTGGCCAATATTGGCCCACAGAATGCTCCTAATTTCTGCCAGAGGTTTGTCTAATAAGAGGTCCTTTTCCAATGCCTTTACTTTATTCTCCAATGCCTTCACCTCCCTTGTTTTTTCTGCCACTGTCATTTTAGATTTATCATAACTAATTTCCAACTTGGCCAATTTCTCTTTGGCATCCTTTAATTCCGATACTTGGAGTTTTAAATCCTCCATAGCCTTTATCAGTTGCTCAGTAGTCATGGTAGTGTTGCTGCCTACTGCTGTTGTTGTTGAAGTACTCGGTTCTGTTGATGCCGGGACAGTAGGAGGGACTGCTGCTGTGACTGTAGAAGGAGGAGTTGTAACTATTGGAGCTATTTGTGATGGCTGAGAGGCCAACTCTCCCTGTTTTCCTTGTAGTGCTTCCTCCAATGCCTTCTCTGTTTCTGCCAATCTCTCATTCATTTTCATCAGCAGGTCCATTGCATCTTCCTGTGATTTTTGTTCGACAATCTCTATAGTTTTGGGATGCATGGTATTGGGAAGCTTGAGGTGCTCCTTGAGAGCTGCAATGTCTTCCTCTTTCTTTCTTATTAATGCTTGGATGCCTTTGGGATCCTTGGGATCATGTCCTAGCTCTATGGTAATCTCTTCTAAGGAATTAATTATGTTATCCTTAGCTAAAGAGGAAGCCTTTTCCAAATCTAATTGGGAAGAGGTATTATTTAAAGAATTCTTCAATTTGTGGGCCAACAATGCCTTATTTGCCAATGTGGAATATACCATTTCTCTTGTTTGCTTATGTAGTTCAATCTGGTCCATTGGCTAGATGTCTTTGGCTAATACTTCTAGATTGGTCTTGATGTAATCAGCAGTTGAATGTGGCTACAACATTTTGGGCTTGAAGTGACTTAGGATCATCTTTCCTTCTTGGATGTCATATGCTGACATTAACCTTTGTTGATTTGTGGGTTCCATCTTCAGAAAATGATTGTAAATTTGAATCCTTATTGGCTCATTCTTTGCTTTTATTTCAGTGAATGTTCTATTAATGTCTGAGCCTTGCTTACTTGGCTGCCTGGCAGAAGAGAATTCCACACTATGTTTCCTTCCAATCTCCTGTATGTGTGAACTGGCTGATGTTTCTGTGACTGGAGATGTATCCTGGCTGACTGCTCTTTCTTCCCTTGGACTGTCTGTGATCTCCTGAATAAATTCCTCCTCTGATAGGGGGTTCAATCTCTGCCTTTTCTCCCCTGGTTGCTCTTCAGGACCGCTGATTGGTGTGTCTTCTTGCCTGTCCCTTTTCTTGCCTCTCTCCTCATTTAGAGGAGTTTGTAGTATAGGGATTTCTGGGGCCTTTGTTTGTGCTGGGGGGGCCTGCCCTTGGCCTTGTTCCTTTGATGTAGCTAGCTAGTCTGTCATTATATCTTGCTCTGAACCTATTACCTCCTTGCCCTTTGTTGATCGTGTGCTGGGTTTTTGTGTGGGCTGCTGAGAAGTCCCGGCAAAAGATGTATCACCACATGTGTGCTGAGGCAGCTTGAAGGATACCTATCCAAAAGAGTCTAGGTCAAGCATTTTTTCAAGCTCTTTCATGGCTTTTTACAATTTTTCTTCTGCAGTAATATTTCAATTAATGTGCCTTCTATCCATTCTTCTTGGTTAGCATATTGTTGAATTTCAGGGATTTGTTGGTGAACATGTTGGCATTATGATTTAGGTGTTGTCCTTGATGGCAACCCATTCAGGTGATAGATCACTATTCTTGATGATCAGCTCTCTTTTTTTAAGAAGGACGCAGGAAATCTGTTCAGCAAGTGCGTCCCCGCAGGTATACCATGCAGAACCCGCGTCCAGGGACGCAGGCCGGCCATTCAGGAGGTGCGTCCACCCAGTGCACACATTTCAAGGCAGAGAAAAGCACGTGGGGGTTTCTTGTGTGGTATCTAGCCGACGGTTTTTGTGTTTCTATGGTGTCGGCTCGTGGTATTGTTCCATGTTTTGGGGAGGGGCTTGCCTATATAAAGCAAAGGAGTTCATTTGGATTGGGCATCATCTTGGTTGAATATCTTTTGGTGAGATCTAGTCCAGATCTATGAGGGCGAATCTTCTAATGGACTGTGATCTCTTTGGCGCATGATCAGATCTGTAGATCTGAGTGGTTGGGTCAGTTCTGAAGTCCTCATATCTTTTATATCTGAAGGGACGCAGGTTCAGTGAAGGACAAGTGCGCCGAGACGCAGGGAAGACCGGGCTCAGGTGCGTCTCTGAAGCAAAAGACGCGGCGCGACTGTGTTATTGGGTGCGTCTCTGAAGCGAAAGATGCGGCGCGATAGTGTTACTGGGTGCGCCGGTACGCAGAGAAGCTTAAAGGAACAGTGCGTTTGCACGCAGAACAGCAGAAGGTAAACTGCGTCCAGTCGCAGGCCACAGAAAGAAAAATTGCGTCCCTGTCTTAAGATGATCTGTTAATTGTATATTTCTGTTCATAAGGTGTTCTGGGTTGTTCCTGTGATTACTGATCTGATATCTGTAGTGGACTGTATCTGTTGTATACTTGTTGATCATTTGATTCTTCATGAAAAGAAGTAGGGGGTTGTAGCTCCCTTCCAGGAGTGACTGGAAAACGAGAGAGAGTTGTAGCTCTCTGCAGGTTGCAGCCTGCGTACTGGTAAAGGATTGCACCAGTACAAAATCATTGTAAAAAGAATTTCTTGAAAGAAGATAGAGACATATTGCAGCAGGTGGTTTTCTCCCACATTGGGTTTCCACCTTACATCTTGTGTTCTTTGGTGTGACTGTCTATTTTCTTTGTTCATGCTCATTATTTTATGGTACTGATATGCAAGAATAATTCAAAAGATCAAATAAGGAAGATTTGTCAAATTGATAGATAATACTGATTCACGCCCCCTCTCAGTATTATTTCCAACAATTGGTATCAGAGCAGGTCCTTCAGAAAAGCTTGATCGCTTGAAGGTAGATCGTTCATCATGAGCAACTACGAGAGAGAAGCATCAATCAGGCCACCGGTTTTTGATGGGACAAACTTCAATTATTGGAAGGTAAGAGTTACTGCATATCTTCAATCTCTTGGTACTGAAGTTTGGGACATTGTAGAAACAGGCTATGCTTTTCCTTCAGCTACTCCTACAGATCCAGCTGAGAAAAAGAAGTATGAAACAAATGCAAAAGCAGTCAGTACTTTATTAGGAAGTATATCCCAAACAGAATTCATGAAGGTAATGCACTTCAAATCAGCAAAAGAAATATGGGACAAAATGATCACAAGCTATGAAGGAGATGAACAGGTAAAACAAGCCAAACTTCAAACTCTCAGGATTCAATATGAGACTCTCAAGATGTATAATGATGAAAGTGTGGCTAATTATTTTCTTCGGGTAGATGAGATTGTAAATTGTATGAAAAATTTGGGTGAAGAAATAAAGGAGTCTATAGTAGTTCAAAAGATTCTAAGATCATTATCCCCCAAGTTTGAATCTAAAGTATCTGCAATAGAAGAAAAAGAAAATCTCCGTGTTCTCACTATGTCTCAGCTACATGGAATTCTAACTGCTTATGAAATGAGAAAGGGAGGACCATCAGACAGAAGGGAGGCTGCTTTTAAAGCATCAAGCAAAGAAGATCACTATGAAGCAAGCCATGTTCCAGAAGAAGAGGAAGAAGAATCAAATTTTGTCAGAAATCTTCAAAGGGGTTCTGGAAGGTTCAGAGGTAAGCTACCTTTCAAATGCTTTGCTTGTGGAAGAGTAGGTCATTATGCTGCAAAATGCTCTTATAAGGATAAAGGAAAGGAACCAGTTAGATGGAACAAGAAACAAAGTGCAAATAAGAAAAGCTACTACACCCATGAAGATAGTGATGGCTTATCAAACAGTGATGAAGATGAACAAGGTAATAAATATAGGTTGTTAATGGCATTTGAAGATGATGATTATGAGGATGCTGTAGATGTGGATAACCTTTATGATGAAATTACTAGACTCAAGAGATGTATAGAAGAAAAGAACATGATTATTGATACTCTACAATTTCAAATTGATGAAAAGGAAAAACATCTTGAAAAATTAGAAGGTGAAATTGTTGGTCTTAGAAAAGAAATTGAGAAAACAAAAACTATTAATCTCAAGTTTGTCAAAGGATCTGAAACTTTGGATGAGATTATCAGTGTGCAGCGGTCTCCACTAAATAAGACAGGTCTGGGCTATAATGGAGAAACTTCTCAAGCATCCACTTCAAAAAGTTATCTTGATGCAGCAAGAAGAAATGAGCAAGAGCACAAGGAAGATCATCAGGTAAAGCAGGGACAAATGTCAAACAGAAACTATCAGGGGCAATCCAGCTTAAGGGTGAACAAAAGCCACAACCAGCCACAGGTAAAATCTTCTCATTTTGGTTCAAGAATAGATGAAAATAGAAATTACAATCAGTTGGCTGGTAGATTCAATAATCGCAGAAGCTTCTTCAATGGACAATGCTTTTCTTGCCATAACTTTGGTCACAAAGCAGCTCAATGTGTTGCGTATAAAACAATCATGACTAGGGAAGCTCAAAAACAAAGAAGTATGACAGGGATTACAAAAAGGACCTATAACAACTTTTCAGCTCTTGAAAATGAAGTTGAATGTTCTATTTGCAATAATTTTGGACATGAAGACTTTGAATGCAGAAGCAGGTTTCCGGAAAGAAAAGTACAAGAGCGGAAAAAGGAACAAGCCTCAGGCACCAAAACATGGAGAATAAAGGAACCTCAAACAGAAAGATGTGGGATAGCATTTTATGCAGAAGGGCAAGAAAATCTATGGTACATTGACAGTGGATGTTCGAAGCATATGACAGGTGATAAAGAAAAACTTGAGTCTTATTCTAGTTTAGAAAAGGGAAAGAAAGTCTCTTTTGGAAATGATACTCCTGCAACTATAAAAGGAAAAGGTATTGCTCCTTTAAAAGAAGATGTTAAGGCTGGAAATGTTTTGTTTGTTGATGGATTGAAGCATAATCTACTAAGTGTCAGCCAGATGTGTGATCAAAGAACCGAGGTTATATTCAGATCAAATGGATGTCTTGTTCGTGATCTTGATACAGGTAAAACAGTTCTCAAAGGAAAAAGAACTCCAAATAATCTATACATATTTGATGAAGGACAACAACAATGCTATCTAAGCAAGGATGAAGAGCACTGGTTATGGCATCGAAGGTTGGGACATCTAAGCTTCTCACAAATAAGGAAAGCTTGCAAATATCAGGCAGTTCGCGATCTTCCAGATATCAAAATTCCTGACAACACCATATGCAGATCATGTCAGTTTGGAAAACAAACCAGGACTAACTTTCCAGAGAAAGAAGGATCAGCTAGCATGCCTCTTGAGCTAGTACATACAGATGTATGTGGACCATTCAGGAAAAGAACACCTAGAGGAGAGGAATACTTGATATTATTTATTGACGATTTCTCCAGGTTTGTTTGGTTAGGACTTATGAAGCACAAAGATGAAGCATTCGAAAAATTCAAATCCTTCAAAGCCTTGGTTGAAAATGAATCAGGTCACAAAATTAAGTGCCTCAGATCCGACAGAGGTGGGGAATTTACTTCAAATGAATTTTTCGATTTCTGTGATGAACATGGGATAAGGAGAGAATTCTCTACAGCTAGAACTCCTCAGCAAAATGGAGTTGTTGAAAGAATGAACAGAACAATCCAACAAATGGCTCGTGCTATGCTTGATGAATCAGGAACTCCCGCAACTTTCTGGGGTGAAGCTGCACATACTGCGGTTATTATTCTCAACAAGACAAATGTCCGGGTGAACAGCACTCAAACTCCTCATGAGCTCTGGAGTGGTAAAACTCCTTCAGTCAAGCACTTCAAAATCTTTGGGAGCAAATGCTATATCAAGAATACTGAGGAGCAGCTTGGGAAACTTGATCCTAGAGCAGATGAAGGCATTCTTCTTGGCTATTCTCCACATAGCAAAGCATACAAATGCTATAATAAAAGACTTGGAAGAATTGTTGACAGCATCGATGTGGTGGTTGATGAGAAGGGATACATTCCTAGGCAAATACATCGTGAAGATATCGAAGAAGATGAAAGCTACCCTCAAAGACAGAATGATGAAGAAGAAGAACCTCAAGAAGAATCTCAAGAAGAACCTCACGAAGACGCAGAAGAACGAACAAGAATAGAAGAAAAGACTCCATCCAGATATGTTCAGAAGAACCATCCAGAATCTCAGATCATGGGACAGAAAGAAGCAGGTATACAAACTAGAAGAACAGTTGCAGAAGCTTCAAGCTATTTGGCATTACTCTCCTCTACTGAACCACAAAATGTGAAAGAGGCATGCAAAGATGAATGTTGGGTGAAAGCAATGGATGAAGAACTTGAGCAAATCGAAAAGAACAACACTTGGGAGCTGGTTCCTAGACCAAAGGATAAGAATGTTATCGGAACAAAATGGGTCTTCAAAAATAAATTGAATGAAAATGGAGAAGTAATTAGAAACAAAGCCAGACTTGTTTGTAAAGGGTATGCACAGCAAGAAGGAATAGACTTTGAAGAAACTTTTGCTCCTGTTGCAAGACTTGAGGCCATCCGAATGTTCCTTGCTCTCTCAAGTTTTCAGAACTTCAAAGTATTTCAAATGGACGTAAAATCAGCATTTCTGAATGGAGACTTGGAAGAAGAAGTGTACATTGAACAGCCAGATGGGTTCATTCTTGGAAATGATCCAAATCTTGTATGCCGATTGAAAAAGGCTCTCTATGGTCTCAAACAAGCCCCAAGGGCTTGGTACTACCGGTTGGACAAATATCTTCATCAACAAGGTTTTTCAAAAGGTTCAGCAGATAGCAATCTATATATAAAAGTTGAAAATGACAAATTGCTAATACTTGTTGTGTATGTAGATGACATTATTTTTGGCAGCAATGAAGAAGCTATGAGTCAAAGCTTTGCCTCAGTCATGCAGAAAGAATTTGAAATGTCCTTGCTAGGAGAACTGACATACTTCCTTGGTTTGCAAATCCAACAAAAGGAAGGAGGAATCCTTTTATCTCAAACCAAGTATCTCAAGCAGATTTTGAAAAAATATGGCATGGAAGATGCAAAACCAGTATGTACACCCATGGTCACAGAATGTAGTCTCAGTGCAAATGATGAATCTGCAGCAGTACATCAACCAACCTACAGATCTATGATTGGAAGTTTACTATATTTGACAGGTACCCGACCAGACATCATGCATGCAGTTGGAATAGTTGGAAGATTTCAGGCAAATCCAAAGGAGACTCATCCTCAAGCAGTGAAGAGAATTTTCAAATATCTTCAAGGGACTCAAAATTATGGCTTATGGTATCCTAGAGATACAGATCTCACTCTTCATGCGTACACAGATGCAGATTGGGCCGGAAGCGTGGATGACAGGAAAAGCACAAGTGGCGGTGCATTCTTTATGGGCTCCAGACTGGTATCTTGGTTCAGCAAGAAACAGAGTTCAATTGCCTTGTCTACAGCTGAAGCGGAATATGTTGCTGCTGCATCTTGTTGCACCCAACCTCTTTGGATGATGCAGACTTTGCAGGATTATCAAATCACTTGTACACCTCCTATTCCTATCTTATGTGACAACACAAGTGCAATCAGCATCTCAAAGAATCCGGTTATGCATTCAAAAACCAAGCACATACCAATCAAGTACCATTTTCTCCGGGAACAAGTACTTGAACAGAAGGTCAAATTGGAGTATGTTCCTTCTAAGGAACAAGTTGCTGATATTTTCACCAAACCGTTGCCCAGGGACACTTTTGAATACCTCAGGCAAAAGCTGGGGGTTGTTGATGCATCATCTTATTGTTGATCATCTTCCTATTGGTGGTATAGGCTCAGGGGGAGCACATAATGCATTGTTGGCATTATGGAGAAGGAGATCTTGGAAATAGCTGCAATATGTCTCTATCTCCTTCATGATGGATTTCTGGTTATTTGTTACAAATCTGGAAGAGCATGAGCATAGGGGGAGTATACTCTTTGCCCTTGATGTCAAAGGGGGAGAATGAAGCTGAAGATCATGAGGTTGCCATCAAGTCCAAAGGGGGAGATTGTTGGCATTATGATTCAGGTGTTGTCCTTGATGGCAACCCATTCAGGTGATAGATCACTATTCTTGATGATCAGCTCTCTTTTTTTAAGAAGGATGCAGGAAATCTGTTCAGCAAGTGCGTCCCCGCAGGTATACCATGCAAAACCCGCGTCCAGGGACGCAGGCCAGCCGTTCAGGAGGTGCGTCCACCCAGTGCACACATTTCAAGGCAGAGAAAAGCACGTGGGGGTTTCTTGTGTGGTATCTAGCCGACGGTTTTTGTGTTTCTATGGTGTCGGCTCGTGGTATTGTTCCATGTTTTGGGGAGGGGCTTGCCTATATAAAGCAAAGGAGTTCATTTGGATTGGGCATCATCTTGGTTGAATATCTTTTGGTGAGATCTAGTCCAGATCTATGAGGGCGAATCTTCTAATGGACTGTGATCTCTTTGGCGCATGATCAGATCTGTAGATCTGAGTGGTTGGGTCAGTTCTGAAGTCCTCATATCTTTTATATCTGAAGGGACGCAGGTTCAGTGAAGGACAAGTGCGCCGAGACGCAGGGAAGACCGGGCTCAGGTGCGTCTCTGAAGCAAAAGACGCGGCGCGACTGTGTTATTGGGTGCGTCTCTGAAGCGAAAGACGGGGCGCGATAGTGTTACTGGGTGCGCCGGTACGCAGAGAAGCTTAAAGGAACAGTGCGTTTGCACGCAGAACAGCAGAAGGTAAACTACGTCCAGTCGCAGGCCACAGAAAGAAAAATTGCGTCCCTGTCTTAAGATGATCTGTTAATTGTATATTTCTGTTCATAAGGTGTTCTGGGTTGTTCCTGTGATTACTGATCTGATATCTGTAGTGGACTGTATCTGTTGTATACTTGTTGATCATTTGATTCTTCATGAAAAGAAGTAGGGGGTTGTAGCTCCCTTCCAGGAGTGACTGGAAAACGAGAGAGAGTTGTAGCTCTCTGCAGGTTGCAGCCTGCGTACTGGTAAAGGACTGCACCAGTACAAAATCATTGTAAAAAGAATTTCTTGAAAGAAGATAGAGACATATTGCAGCAGGTGGTTTTCTCCCACATTGGGTTTCCACCTTACATCTTGTGTTCTTTGGTGTGACTGTCTATTTTCTTTGTTCATGCTCATTATTTTATGGTACTGATATGCAAGAATAATTCAAAAGATCAAATAAGGAAGATCTGTCAAATTGATATATAATACTGATTCACCCCCCCTCTCAGTATTATTTCCAACAGAACATATGTTGTAAGCTTGTTTTTCACTTTTCTATAACTTATGAAATGTTTAGGGTCATATGGTGCCCAATAAAAGCTTTCTTTTAGCATAAGTTGCTCCCTTAAAATCTTATCATCCTCCTCCCAAGCTTCCCTTTTATTGAAAATAAAAGGGCCCAATTGATTTCTTATCTTGAGCTATGCCTTTTTCCTAGCACCATAGAAATGAGTCAAATCTGAACTAATAAATTGCCTGAAGTATTCCAGGGCAGGGGAATAATTCACAACCATATATCTGGATCTCTGTGTGATTCTGGTAAAAGTACCAGTCACCTATACTGTAGTGTTTTGAGAGATGTAAATTTTTCTGCATTTCAACAGAGAGCATGGCAGGAGGAGTTGTAATCAATAAAGAAGTAGCTGGATATATGAACAAGTCAATGAACTCACAATATGTATAAGGGGAGTTATGGACTTCATGGAATAGAATATCACATACCTCCTTCCTCCTTTGAGGGACAACTTTCTAAGAGGAATTTGAAAACTACCAGGTTGATTGTAGAGCAACAAATGATATATGTATGATGTGTATTTGAACACTCTTTCTCTGTCCAGGCTCATGAATTTCTCATGGATCTTATTAGCTATGAAGGTGGCATAATCATATTGGACAACAAGGGGCTATCCTGAAGTAAATATGGACATCAGAACTAGGACAGTCTCATCAATATGCTCACTGGTTTTAAATCCCAAGATATAGGAAATCATGTCAGTAATGAATGTTCCAGCTTCATTGAACCAGACCTGATTAAAAGGAGGTGGCTGCATGGGCTGGTGATCTGGTTTCATGAATAATTAAGCTATTCTGGTTATCTCTGTACTGGGCACTTTGGCACCTTGGTCAAGCAAGAATTCCATGGTGAGAGGAGCCAGAGGCTGAGTTGGCTTAAAGTGCAACATCTCATTTATGGATTGAGGGGTAATATAGAAGAGGATAATCCCAGATGGAGCCATAACTGCTCTTTTTGTTGGGTCATAATTGGCACAGCATAAGTGGATGAGATCAGGAAGCACATTTATTGAGGGGAGGTAGTAGATGGGAATGTTGGACTCCCAAATTCCATAGACATCAGCATTTCTATGGTAGCTATTCCTAATTTCACAAAAATCTTGAAGGTGAGGCTTGTCACCAATCATATCATTCATTTGGAAATCTCTGTCAGCAAGGGGCAGCCATTCTAATTCTTTATGTGGTGCATTAAGGGGGGCAGCCTTTAGGACCACTGGAGCCTCCATTTTCAAATTATCTTATGACTTTTCTACTTGGAGTTTGGGCTTTTGCAGCAACAATAGGTGGAATTATAGTTTCTGGAGGTTTCTTAGAGAGTTTTACAGGTCGAGACCGGTTTAATTTTATCTTGGTGGGCGAATTTTCAGAGGGGGACAGAGTTCACGGGATTTATTGGAAAAAATGGGTAAAACAGTGACTATGATGCAGAGGTTTGAAGGCAGCACCATGATTTTCATTTGAATTTTGGTTCCGCGGGCAATTTTTTAGAGAAAAACTTGGAAAAATAGGGTTTAGGAGCAGAACTCGGGTAAATACCTGTTGAATGGATGCCTTGTGCAGAATGTAGGAGGCAGACTGAGCTGAGGGGCCGCGCTGTGGAGTCAATTTCTCTGGGTGGTGGACTGTGCAGTGGAAATTCCACTTTGAACATAAAAAATCATGCAAAAGTCACACAGAAGAAACAAACAGAAATGAACTAAAAACGACGTTTAATGCCTTTTTAACAAAAATTTGATTTTGGCGGGTTTTTGGCGCACTTTGGTCGGGTGACGTCAGCATGACGTAATCTTTGTCATGTAGTGGGGGTACAGAAGCTGACTTGGCAGTGACGTGGCGGACACGGCAGATGATACAGTGGTGAGGTGGCAGCCGACGTGGGTGCTGACGTGGGCGACAACGTCAGCAGCGGGAAGCGGTGGCGGTATATGGTATTATCGCACCGCTTTTCGACAACGGTGGTTTTGGGCGGAGGGGACGCGATAAAACGAGGCGGCGACACGTGGATTGTGTACGGCGAAAAAATTGCCGTTTTCCCGGAGGCTATCGTTTGATCATCAGAGGGGTTCGGATATCGACGTGGATCATCCGATGGGAAAGACCGGATCGAACGATTGATGAATGGGTGGAGTTGGAGGTGTATGGTGTATGGGACCCATGTGATATTTCAACATTTTATAAGGTTTTGGCAAGGTTTTGTAATGTATTCAAACTTTGGGTTTGGGCGGGTTGGTTATTTATTTAACCAGATGTTAAATAAAACCCAGTATTATATGTGTGCGCGGGGAAGGGTTGTCCACAAGGTTTTGGATAAACCTTGGACCCCCGTTAAATATTAACATATGGCTTTAATAAGCCCGGGGCAAGATATTATAAACTTTGGGGTTTTTTATGTATTTTTCATAGTATTGGTGGGGAAAACTTTATATAGGAGTTATATAGTAGTGTTAATAGGTTAAAATGAGAAGTATTTACACACCAAAAGCATTAAGTAAAGGGTGAAACTTAGGCTTAGGGGACTGAAAGGTCTCCAAGTTACGGATTTGGAAAACTTAGTAGAATGGATGAAGAATATATTTACACAAGGAATGTGGCTTCCTTTGCCTAAGTAAACACAAAGTTTTACTTAGTCTTTCTCATAAAATGAAGTAAGCTAGGAACACTGAGCAGATCTCAATGTCCTTGAGGGGATGTTAGTAATTGTTCTTAGACGAATGAGGAAGGAAATTAGTCATACTTCAATCATTTTGCAGCCACCTTGCCATAGCACTTGTGATATCCATGAGATGCAATATCTTTAAAAAAGACAAAATTGTTCACAAGCCTACTTCTGCAACATCGAAATTGCCTACCCAGCCTAATACACCTAACATTTTTTCTTCTTTTTGATTGGGTGCATTTGAACTAGCAAACCCTTTCTCTCTTGTTTTCTTTTAATTTTCCTCCTATCTAAGTCTGCCCTTATCTCTTGCACGGGCTCAGATTTCACTGTTGAGCACCCTTTCTTCTCTACCTAACTACTGATCTGCCAAGCTTGAACTGTTTGGAGAGATCTTATTCATTAATTCTAAAACAAGAAATTTAAACATGGATTGGCCAAGGTTAAACTGTTTTTCCATCCATCAATTGTGGGTGAAGTCACTGATTGCACAATTTGAACTTCTTTGCAAAAAATAGGATAGTAGTGGCATTTTGAACTAGCACACTTTCCTGGTCTTTTTTTTGGGGTTCATTTTCTTTCTCATTTGACGAATTCATTATTCTTTCCCTTTGATTTTTCTTTTAGGGCATACCCTCTTTACATTTTTTAAATTTTTTATTTTTTGAAAATATGGAACCTTTGTAGCATGGAAAGGATGAACATATTTGGCATTTTAATAGTCAATCATGAAATATGACACCTATCGGTATAGGAACCTAACACCATCTGAATTCTATGCATTTAGTGGACCCAATCAAAATAGGATTAGAAACCCATCTACATTGAAATCAATGCATCTAGTGCAAGCAATCAAATATAATTAGAATCAACATCTACATTGAATCAATGCATCTAATGCCAGCAATCAAATAGGATTTGAAATCACCATTTATTGGTAATATTGGAATTGATGTGAAATGGTAATGATAAGAAAATGTATTCTCATTAAGTTAATTGATTAATATTAATGAATGTTGCTGATGTAATTGGAAATGATGAATGTGATGTAAAGTGCAAAGGCTATGAAAAGCAATGTGAAGGTTGAATATGATCAAATGGAATGTAAAATATTGAGATGCAAGATGAAAAAGATATGCTTTTGTTGAACAAAATGTATGATACAAGATAACACAAGTTGATCTGTCTCTTGTAATCATTTATGATTTCGTTGTTTTATTTCAGCCTCTTTTTATATTAGATTTTTTTTCACGACTAAAAATGAAGAGACAAGTTTGTGAATAGTTTTAGAAGACCACGAGACAATGCCTCATTTCATCTTCATACAAAGAATACAAACATATAATAAGGCTTTCATATAAAAATACATCGTTGAATAGAAAGAGCAATTCTTTTATGTGAAGAAGTCTACATAAGAAGATTGATTAGAAGTAATAGAAGAGGAACAAACTTTTAAAGGAGAAATAGTGCAGCACTAGACTTGAAATCATAATTGTATACAAGGTAACCAACATTTGTGACTTGATATTTTGATTGACATATTTATGTTCCCTTCTATGTTGTATCATGATAAAGAATAGGTTTTATCCTATGGAGGTAGTAGCCTCCTGTGGGTTGCAGCCTGCAAAAAATGTGTGGGAGTAGGAGCATCCTTTTATGTATGAGCCTCTTGTAGGTTGGAGTCTACAAAAATATGATGTAATAAGGAGTAGTAGCTTTCTATCACATCAGCTTCAGCCCAAAATTCATGGTTTTCTCCCTTGAGGGTTTCTGCTTATGTCTCATGTTTTCATGTGTTGGTTCTTGAATGCTGTGTGAATCTTCTTAAATTTGTGATAAATATATCTGCAATTTTACCTCTCTGAAACCTACAAAAGGAATTCAATAGTAATAGAGGACATACACAAACCATTAGCTGCATAAGAATAAAATCAAGTTTCGCATGAATTAAAGAGTTTAAATTATTGATTCACCCCCTTAGTAATTTCCAATCATAAATATTACCATCTACACTAAAATGTATGCATTTTGTGCAAGAAATCAAATAGGGTTAGAAATCATCTAGATTAAACTCAATGCATCTAGTGCAAGCAATCAAATATCATTAGAAATCAACATCCACAATATAATCAATGCATATAATTCAAGAAATCATCATATACTCTAAAATAAATGCATCTAGTGACAGAAGTAGTCTTCCCTCTCTCCCCCCTCCATATATATCTATATATCACTCCATGTCTCCTTATCTATCTATCTATCTCACTCCCCCAAACACATACACTCTCTCACTCCATATCTATCAATCTCTTTGTCCCTCCCTCCCTCTCTCCATCTCTCTCTTATTCCCTCTCTTCACCTTCCATCAATATCTATATCTCCCTCTGTCTCTTTATATTGCCCCCAAAAACATACATTCTCTCTCTCTCTAGTCTATCTATATATCCCTCCCTCCTTCTCTCTCTCTCTCTCACTCTCGCTCTCTTCTTCTCTCTCTCTTTTCCCTTTGATCCTCCTTTTTTCTCTCTCTCTCTTTGCCCTCCAATCCTCTCTCTCTCTCTCTCTCTTTGCCCTCTAATCATCTCCCTTCCACCATCACTCTCTATCTCTCTCTCTCCCCCTCTCCAACTATGTTACTATATTCCTACCTCTCTCCTTCTCTCCCTTGTCCTCTCCATCTCTCATTGTTTGTCTCTTTATCTCACCCATAAAGATACACACTCTCTCTCCATCTCTCCCTTGTCACTCCCTTTCTGTCTCCACTTCTCACTCTCTATGTATTTATTCTTCCCTCCCTCTCTCCCCCTCAGACTCCATCTCTCAATCCCTCTCCCTCTCCTCCTATCTATCAAGTCCTCCCTCTCGTACTTTCCCTCTCTCTCTCTCTCTCTCTCTCTCTCTCTCTCTCCTCCAATCCTCTTACTATCTCCATCCCTCTCTCCTTCTCTCTCCCCACTCCATTTTTACATCTCTGTATCCCTCTCTTACCCTTCTCTACCTCTCTCACTCCTCTCCAGATGATGGAACCCCAAACTAGAGGTTCCAAATGAAAAGCCCGCTTGGGGAGACGACAAGATATAGGAATCTCTATCCGTTGTTGGAATGGAAATATATCTTTCTAGTCATCATCGATACTTTTTGTATGACGCTCTCAAATAAACAAATATCCTCTTCATGACCGAGACTCTTGTAAGCCATGTTTGACCTCTCCCAGACATTCCAGGTTACCATTGGATCTCAGTTTGCAAGCAAGAGACAAGGATCTGTAGAGGGGTCAAACGACTAGGTGGAGTTTCTTGTTTTTCTAGTGAATCACTCCTAAATAGGGTATCCTTGGAAGCTGAAGATGATTTTTCCACACTTATATAGCTTCAGATTAGCTTCGGGGTCTCTCCTACAAGGGACATCTACATTGCACTCTATTACTTTCCCCCAACCTCTTCAACATTTTCCATCCATGATGGCTCAAATTGGGACCCCTTTATAGAATTGTGCAATGGCATCACCCAATACTCTGATTTTAGGGAAGACATCCTCCTAGGTGACTTCAATGCTTGTTGGGTGTGGAGCTTGATTATCTTCTGTATTCATATGCCTCAGCCGATGTATACCCCGGGAAGACTATACACCCCTCCACGCGGGGGTGACTTGTCCCCTCTACGAGGGTTTAGGGGGGTTGATCCACCCCGACTGGGGGGTCTGAGGCCCAGTGGTCCCTCGGCCTGGGTTTAGGGGCATCGCCCCCGAAGCTAAAAATAGATGTAAAATTGCCTTGTAAATTTCTAGTAATTTCTAGTCAATCTGGGCCGTTCATAAGGCATATGATCTGATGGTAGAAGTTATGTTTAATTTAGGGTTTTTTTCCCTAGAAGGAAACCCCTCACTATATATGAGAGAATTCTATTGCGTCTATGTAGATATGTATTCTGAGTGAGGAAGAGAGAGGAGATTGAGAGTGAAGAGGGAGTTACAGCGGACTTGTTGTAGGTTGTATATCTTCAGTTTGCTGGATAATATAAAAGGAAGGACTGGCTGTTTCTCCGTGGACATATCCGAAACTGTGTGAACCACATATATCTATGTCTCTCTTGTTTTATGCATTTTTTGTGTTTATATTTCTGCAATATTTTATGTGATCCATTGCTCTATAATATATAATTTTCTAACAACTGGTATTAGAGCCAAAGGTCTATTTGGCTGATAAACTAACAGGAGAGGGAAGGGTTCCTCATTCAAGTGGGAGCAATGGCGGAAGATGGTAGGTTTAGGGTCAAAAAATTCAATGGCCAAAACTACCAGCTGTGGAAGATGCAGATGGAAGATTATCTATATCAGAGAGATATGTACCTACCATTGAGCGGAAAGATAAAGAAGCTGATGAGTATGACAGACACAGAATGGGATATTCTCAATAGAAAGGCACTTGGAACAATACGGTTGTGCCTGGTGGCGTCAGTACCATTTAATATTTCAAAGGAAACAACAATAGAGGGTTTAATGTCGGCATTGGCCAAACTATATGAAAAATCCTCAGCCTCAAATAAGGTATTTCTTATGAAGCATTTATTTAATATGAAGACGTCAAAAGGTGGATCTCTTGTAGACCATTTAAATGATTTTAATACAGTTACAAGTCAATTAAGTTTTGAAAGGGTAAATTTTGATGATGAAGTTAGGGCTGTGTTATTTTTGTGCTCAGTGCTAGAAAGTTGGAATGGTTTAGTTATGGCCATTAATAACTCTGTCTCTGGATCTAGTACTTTAAAGTTTGATGATGTTGTTGGTGCAATCTTTAGTGAGGAAATGCAACAGAAAAGCTCTGATGAGACATCAGGTAATGCTTTGACTACAGAGACTAGGGGAAGAAAAATGGAAAGAGGAAAAATCCCAGGATATCACAGTAAGTCAAGAAAAGGCAGATCCAAGTCCAAATTAGGGATAGTGTGCTTGAAATGCAGCAAGAAAAGACACCTGAAGAAAGGCTGCAAGTCTCGGAAGGGAAAAGAGGGAGACATGCGACAATAAACTAATCATGAAGTGAATGCAAAAGGTGATGTGTTGCAATATGCTTTGATTCTTTCATTATAAAATATTATTGATGCCTTGGTGGTAGATTTAGGGGCCTCATTCCATGCCCCACCTGATAGGAAACATTTTCATGATTATGTCCAAGGAGATTTTGGACAAGTTCGATTGGGTGATGATAAACCCTGTAAAATCGTTCAAATGGGTACAGTTTTCATAAAATAAAAAAATGGAAATCAATGGCTACTAAATGAGGTAAGGCATGTTCCAGATCTAAAGAAAAATTTTATTTCAACTGGGTAGTTGGGAGGTGAAGGTTGTGTAACTACTTTCACAGATAAAACTTGGAAGGTCACTAAAGGATCCCTGGTAATAGCAAAAGGAGAAAAGGTTGGTACATTGTATTTATGCAACAGTATTTCTAATTCTGTTAATTCTTTAACCCCTACAAGAGAAGATATGACATTGTGGCATCATAGGTTCAGGAACATGAGTGAGAAGGGGATGCAAATTCTTCACTCAAGAAATTTGTTGCCAAGTTTGAAGCATGTTGATTTAAAATTCGTTGAGAATTGTGTTCATGGAAAACTGAAGAGAGTCAGATTCCTTAAAGTTGGGAAATAAAAGAAGAGTGAAAAATTAGAGCTTGTGCATACAGATGTATGGGGACCTGCTCAAGTATCATCTCTTGGTGGCTCTTGTTATTATGTTACTTTTATTGATGATGAAACTAGAAAAACCTGGATTTATTGTATTCGAAATAAATATGATGTATTTGATACTTTCAAGAAATGGAAAGCTTTGGTTGAAAATAAGACAGGAAAAAGGTTGAAGTGTATTAGATCAGAAAATGGAGGTGAATATTGTAGCAAAGATTTTAATAGGTACTGTTCTGAGAATGGAATTTTCAGAGAGAAGACAGTTCCAGGAACACCACAAGAAAATGGTGTGTCAGAAAGGATGAATAAGACAATCATGGACCGTGCAAGGTGCACGAGATTGCATGCAGGATTGCCTTTACAATTTTGGGCAGATGCTGTAGATACTGCTATTTATCTAATAAACAGAGGGCCATCAATTTCCTTGGATGGTGGTATTCTAGAGGAGGCATGGATAGGTAAAAAGGTAAACTACTCCTTTTTAAAGACTTTTGGTTATGAAGCGTTTGTCCACATTAATATAGAAAATAGAAAAAATCTTGATGCAAAATCAAAGAAATGTACCTTTATTGGATATGGTGTTAATGATTTTGGTTATCGCTTTTACAATTATGAAAAACACAAAATCATTACTAGTAGAGATGTCATAGTCAATGAGAAAATTTTGTATAAGGATCAGCTCCAAGAAACGAAACTAGAAAAGGAAAATAGAGAATACACAGTGATTGATGAGATCACAGAAAAAGTGATGGTGCCTGAAAATCATAATGATCAAAAGAAAGAACAACAACCACAACAACAGCAAGCACTTCAAACACTTGAAAGTGGTGTTATAAGATCTACCAAGATTAGTAGACCCCATGAACGATACTCTCCCTAATTATATTATGTATTGTTGACTAATTCTGGTGAGCCAGAATGTTATGAAGAAGAAATGTAGGTAGAAACTAGGAAGAAGTGGGAGCAAGCCATGAAAGAAGAGATGGACTCCTTAGCACATAACCAGACTTGGGACTTAGTCGGGATGCCTGCAGGTAAAATAGCATTGCAGAATAAATGGGTTTACAAGTTCAAGGAAGAAGATGGAGGTAGAAAAAGGTATAAAGCTAGTGGTGAAAGGGTTTGCACAAAAGAAGGGTATAAAATTTCATGAGATATTTTCTCCTGTTTTGAAAATGACTTCAATCAGAACTATTCTATGTCTAGTAGTTGCTGAAGATTTACATTTGAGCAGTTAGATGTAAAGTTAACCTTTCTCCATGGGGATTTGGAGGAGGATATATATATACAGAGCCATAAGGATATGAGGTAAAAGGGAAGGAGAAACTAGTGTGCATGTTGAAGAAGAGCTTATATGGCTTAAAATAGGCTCCAAGGCAATGGTATCTAAAATTTGACAGTGTTGGTAAGGTAAATCCCCTCTGCGGACAGAGGCGATCCCACTAGCCTATCACAGAACTAGCCACAAACAAACCACGCTGCTACGCAAGTTCCTAGTTATGCATCAAAGGTGAATCAAGAAGACTAACCTGGAGTCCAACGCTA
Organism: Pinus tabuliformis; assembly: GCA_031772625.1. Classification (NCBI taxonomy): domain Eukaryota; kingdom Viridiplantae; phylum Streptophyta; class Pinopsida; order Pinales; family Pinaceae; genus Pinus; species Pinus tabuliformis. Next base: position 280,165,790 of record CM062818.1, read on the forward strand.
TGATTGAAGCAGAGTTGATATCCTCGCTCCCTTGCTCCAACAGATCATGACAAATACCTGCACATGCAAAGGAAGAGACAGATGCCAACATAAAAACTACCAAGGCACAACTATATTTCAGTCAGAAAGGAAATAAATCAACATATCACCATGATAGATAATGAGATTGGAACTATAATATCTGTCGCTCATCAATTAATAAACAGGAAAAGTTACAACCATTGTTCTGACGTCGACCCTTCTCCTGGCTGGGTGAGTAACTATATGTGTCTTGACATGCATCTCCTCTCCGGCAGCATAACCTCTCTAGCACTCATTAGCATTCTCTCCATGACCAATAATCATCACTACTATAACTCAATTACCAAATCACTAGCATAACACTAACACCAACACTCTCTCCCCCCCCTAATGCATAATGACAAGCTTATATAGATGAAGAAGGGAGGAGGATGCGATGAACCGGGACACCTTTCGTGGAATTAGCAAAAGCCATAAAGATGGATAAAGCTCAACAAAAAACTGATTTTCTATCCTCAGAAAAGCACCATGTAATGAAGGAAACAACAGTCGGACGTGCATTAAGGCAAAAAGCACGACTAAATTTGGTTGGCGCGACTGTTGCTCTAAGATAGAGCGCCAATGGTCGCGCCCTCTTTTGAGGATCTCCATCATTGGCGCGGGTAGGATACTGTGGACTTGTGCCAATGGAAAAAGAGCACTTTTTAGGGATGATCTGCAGAAGGTGTCTCCAAGGAACATGGAGTACATACTTAGGGGAACATAATGCAAGTGTTTTTAGCCCTTGTCACTTCTTATAACTCCCAGAATGAGTCCTCTAAGGTACAACAAGAGGAGTAATAGGGATGGTGAAAAATTACTGTGTAATAGATGCCCCCTAAAGCATGAAGTCTGAGAGGTGGAGAGGGGTGAAATGCTTTACCAGAACGCACATAAGAGCACACAAGAGCACATATAGTTATTGCCGCCGAGGAGCTGTATTAAGAGACATGACTGATAGTTCAATTACATGATGTACGTGGCATGGTCGCAGCCATCCATAAGAGAGTACATAAATAATTTGGATCCATAGTATGGACGCAGCCATCTGGTTAGGATCAATGAACTGACTCAGGTATGGTCGCAGCCATCCAGTGAATGAGTCAAGTACCAAGAATCACGCCTGGATTACGACAGACACAATCCAGGGTCTTGCGCTCCATCTCGACCCGAACAAGAGTACAAGTCCAAGCATGTGAATATATGAGCTGAAGTCGAACATGCATGAACATCGCCTGATTACCAGTCAATAATGGAAACTGTTAACAGACGCGAGAGGTACCACCAATAATGACAATGGCCCTCAAGGTACTATAGGTACAATCTACGGCGTGTGAATTAATGAGCTGAAGTCGAACACCCATAGAATCATTCGATCGGAGGCCAATGATGAAAACCTTACGTTGAACACGAAGAGCCTGCCATTGAGGCATGCAGGCTCCAAGGCACCGGAAGGGAGTCTCTAGGTCAACTGCCTGGATAATGAGCTGAAGTCGACAGGGAGTGACCTTGATCGAAGGTGGGCCATAATGTTTCCCACATCATCGACACGAGACAGAGAGATAATGTCGTGAATCAAGATTGTGCGAACTATCAGAGGGAGGTTGTTTATTTGCAGAGGTCAACTTCTCTTGAACATATCGACGGCACATTAACGGAATTGGCAGTATTTGACATCAATGTATCAAAGGTCATTATGACGAGGCAATGAGTGAATGAGAGGTCAAATAGGGTACCCAAATCCATGGAAGCAAGTGAAAGATATGAGATGAAATATCCCCACCCTGGACACGAAAGCAAAAAGTGCCATGTTCAAGAGCGACATACTGCCGTTACGGTAACAATTATGGTTCAAAAATTTTATTTTCCCCCACCATTTCTGGCGAGTACCCCAGTTATTTTTAACAAGCTTGATAGGGATAGCATATGCTTGTGTTGTGACAAAACCCGATGTCATTAAGTTTTAACGAGTCTGACAAAGGAAGAACTCGGCGTCTTTTCTTGTTTAGAGAGTTTGAAAAGACAGCAGAAAAGGAAACTCCAGGGATGTCCTTTTTCGTACAGTTGTGTCTCTCGGGCCAGAAAAAGTATAAAATAATACCCGAAAGAACCGCCCGATCATTACGATCGAGGAGTACTTTTCATGATTAGTGACTTCGACCTGAAAAAGTAAAAAAGCGGTCAAAACCATGTCGTTTCGTAACCACTAACGAGTTTGAAACGACAAAAACCCGGTAATCTTTTTATGTTTTAACGGTCGACAAAAAGAACTTAACACGACCGCCCCTTATCACCATTTAACGAGTCAAGAGGAGCGACTCGGCAATCTTTTCCTCTTTAAATGGTCAGAAAAAAGCTGAAAGCGGACCTCCATTTTTAGTTTCTTTAACGAGTCAAAGAGGGAAAAATACTCGGCAATCTTTTCATATTTTACGAGTCAGAAAAGAGCGTAAAGGCGACTCATCCTGAAGGAACGAGTGGTATAAGGGATAGCAACTGGTTCCGGTAATGGTGGAACTTTACTTGAAACACGTAAACGTTAAGAGGCTGGCTAATAAGACCACTCATCGCTGTGGTTCCTCAGGAAAGGAGAAACAACCAAGTGAAAGCATATGATCGGCCAAAAAGATAGTAGCGATGGAATGAAACAACCAGGGCTCATCTAGCAGAATTTTAGCGGATAAAAGGCAATCACGGGATGTAAATGGGTTCATTTTTACACAAGCTTGAACCATGGAGAACTTTGCTTGTTAAAAAAAATTTTGTTGCATGCCCCCAGCATGCTTATACCAATCGAGGTACATGCCCCCCAAGCTTCATGGCATTCACAGAGTGGATGGAATGAAGGTTTACTTGGAAAGACTCGATTGGAGGATGCCCCCGGGCTTCAATCACGCGCCCGGGTGAGCTGCCGTCATCAGAATGACGGGGTGGGTGCTGGGGCATTTCCTGTGGAAATAAGACCATTTAGGAATGGCAAATGGCTATATGTGAAGTGTGAACCGGGGAATGAAAGTTGGTCTACGACTTTGATCGTTCTTCCTTCATGCGGAAAACACATCACTCTGAAGAGTGAGGACACAATAGCACGTATGCGATAAATATAGTCTCGTCCAAGGAGTAAATTGTAATCTAACGGACCTTGGACTACCATGAGACCCATTTGGATAGTCTTCCCTTCTAACGTGATAGGTACATTGGGAAGAATTCCTAAAGGTCGAGTGATTTCTCGATGGAAGCCTACAAGGCTTCTCATCTCAGGCAGAAGCAGTGGGGATCCAAGTGCTTCCCAAGCTGTTGAAGAAAGGATACTAACAGGAGATCCTTCATCAATAATTGTACCAGCCATGACCATGCGATAGACTTGAACTATAATTCGAAATGGTATGGAGGCTGGTAACCGAGGATTGACTAGTTGATCCCAATTAAAGGAAATAACTAGGTTGCTCGGAGGTGGGACTGGATAGACAGCCAGATATGCCTCTAATGGACTTTCTTCCTGTTGTGAAGAAATGAGAGGGATGCTCACTTGATCATTAACGTCTATGTCAATGAATAGAATTTGGACGGTGGGTTCGTCATTCTTGGCAGTCATAACATCATCTGAGGAGGTAATTTCTGAAGGCGAAACCGGGTCACTTGTAATCCGGACCGTTTGACTGTTGTCTGGTTTGGATTCAGATGTAGGATCATCTAGGGGTGGAAGTTCTGAAAGCAAAACCGGGTCACTTGTAAGCCGGACCATTTGACTGTTGTCTGGTTTGGATTTAGATGTAAGAGCAGCTAAACATGGAACTTCTGTAGGCAAAACCGGGTCACTTGTAAGCTGGACCTTTTGAAAGACCGGGTTACTTGTAAGCTGGAACTGTGGACTTTCAGTTGGTTTGGACTCAGGTGGTTCATCTTTGATGATCAAGTAGTGCGTAGATGATGAATATAAATCACTTGTTCCGACCAGGGACTGGTCTGGAGCAGGCGGAGCACAGGTAGGTTCAGGAAGAGAAAGCTGGACCAAAGAGGAATCATGTTTGATCACTTGGTTAGTGGAGAGACGCTCTGCGGGTGTAACAAGACGCTGATATCCAGCGGGTAGTTGGGGTAAAGAATCCGACAGACTTGCCAAAAGACGGGAAGCTTCATCCGTCAGTGGACAAAGGCGAAGGAGATGATTACCTTCACAAAGTCGACAAGGGAAACAAACCTTCCCGTTTCTGTTACCAACTAGTAAGGTATCATCAATTTGCGACAGCAAGGGGCGAGTCGGGTCACGGGACCATATATCTAGGATCCTGGGAATGCCAGGACAATCAGAAAGAAAATGGTCCCCTTTGCATAATCGACAAGGAGACCGGAGCTTCCGCAGAGGAGCAGAAGGTGGTTCCACTTCTGATAGCTTTGTGGTAGATACGACCTTTCCCTTAGGAGACTTCTTCTTTTTGGTCTTCTTCTTCTTCTTCTTAGCCACCTGGTTAGTGAAATCCAAGGTTTCACCAGGCGAAGTAGAAGATGAGGACGCAGCAATAGGCGAAGAAGGGAAGGGGTCCACCTTAGAATCAACATGGTGTTTTTCGGGTGGAGGAGGTGGTGGTGGGACAGGAGTCATCACACTTGAGACCACCGAGTTTGAAAACAACCATACGGGTAAACCAATGGTCAACCCAGGCAAAGACAATGTTGCGATATACTGAACACCAACATTTCCAACAGAAGGAAATGGGCGAGGGTACCCATCAGGAGGAACACCTTGGCTGGTGGGCACCGGAAAGGCTGCCATTGAACGAGGAATAACCCTACTCAAGCTAACACAAACAAAATTTAATTGGGTAGATGTTATCGTGGCCAATAAATTTTAAGACACTGAACTTAACCTTTTCATTTTTTAAGAGTCGAGAAAAGGGTAAAAGATGACTCTAGTCTCCTTCGAATATTTAATGAGCACGAAGTGACAAGACGCTCATAGGCACCTTTTCATTTAGGGAGTCCGAAAAGGATCAAAAGTGACTGCTCTGGAATTCTAGGTAGAGGGTGTGCCAAACTTTTCGCAAAACCACAGAATACTTTTTAGGGTACGGGTGGTTGATCTTCGTGAATGCTGTGTTCACTGCATTGCGAATCGTAGGGCGGCTGACACGGCTTCCTATGGATAAAGGCTTTATTCCTATAGGGGTCTCCCAATATATACTCGACGGTACGTGGGAGCACAGTCCGTATTGGCAGCTACCGTTTCACCGTGGAGGAATCACCCAACCACTCGACGATAAACTACCAGGTTTAACGACGCCGGAACACGTCTCTAACCTAGACCTCTAGAGTGTTTGCGTTATGTTCCAATGCGTTGTTATGTTCATTGAGTTCATTTTAAAGTTTATCTTTGATTATGTTTCAGTTTTTTAGTCCTACCGTATGTGATATCTCGAAAACTTCTTACATGCAAACTATATGCTGAAATTAAATCATTTGATTCGATGAATTCTATCTACAGGAGGGTTGAGATCTTTTTCACAAACGAAATGATCACTTCAACAAAGAACAAAGATCCTAATGCAGCTAATAACAAGAAATGAAATTTTGTCTTTTTTCTTTTCAATAGCAACAAATAACAATAAATGCTAACTACTATAATGCAAGAGATTTTTTGTTTTTCTTTCCTTTAAGATGGCATGATGCATGTAAACAAATTCTAAGAGATATGCACAATCCAAGTTCAGTCGATGAAATAGAACCAATTCTAAAACACAAAATGAACCATGCAAGCAAGGAAAAACACAAAAACTAGTGAACTTCAAAGAGGCTAGAAGTGAAGTATTCAGAGTATAGAAGATCAAGCTATAACAAAGCACTGGATAGGTGTAGAACAATCAACAAGCTGACTGGATGATCAAGAGACCGAAACTTCCCACAGAAGGCTAGACATGCAAAGTCACTGGAAATAAGCAAACAGCTGAGGGATACAGGCTAAAACCAGCCAAGCAGAGGTTCAACACAGTTCCAGAGGCTGAAAGAGATATATAAAGAGGCTGAATGAGCCTTCCACCCACACACAGGCAAAATTTACAGAGCTGGCGCGACTGTCGGCCTGCAACTTGCGCTACCACAGAATTGGCGCGAGTTGCTTTTGAGTAACGTGCGCCAACTGGCGCGACTGTCAGAGAAATAACCGTGCCACTTAAGCTTGCCAACTAAAAAGATAAAAGATACGACCTTAGGTCAGGTTGACAGTGCTCAGATGGGTCAAATAGTAAAGAATCAACTCAAAACTGACTCAGGAAGCTCATGCACTCAAGCAAGCAGAAGAAAATTAACATGCAAGACAGAAATCAAAGAGTTACTCCCCAGCAAAGTCACCAATTTGTTGGTAAGGTAAATCCCCTCTGCAGACAGAGGCGATCCCACTAGCCTATCACAGAACTAGCCACAAACAAACCACGCTGCTACGCAAGTTCCTAGTTATGCATCAAAGGTGAATCAAGAAGACTAACCTGGAGTCCAACGCTATGATTGAAGCAGAGTTGATATCCTCGCTCCCTTGCTCCAACAGATCATGACAAATACCTGCACATGCAAAGGAAGAGACAGATGCCAACATAAAAACTACCAAGGCACAACTATATTTCAGTCAGAAAGGAAATAAATCAACATATCACCATGATAGATAATGAGATTGGAACTATAATAGCAGTCGCTCATCAATTAATAAATAGGAAAAGTTACAACCATTGTTCTGACGTCGACCCTTCTCCTGGCTGGGTGAGTAACTATATGTGTCTTGACATGCATCTCCTCTCCGGCAGCATAACCTCTCTAGCACTCATTAGCATTCTCTCCATGACCAATAATCATCACTACTATAACTCAATTACCAAATCACTAGCATAACACTAACACCAACACTCTCTCCCCCCCCCTAATGCATAATGACAAGCTTATATAGATGAAGAAGGGAGGAGGATGCGATGAACCGGGATACCTTTCGTGGAATTAGAAAAAGCCATAAAGATGGATAAAGCTCGACAAAAAACTGATTTTCTATCCTCAGAAAAGCACCATGTAATGAAGGAAACAATAGTCGGACGTGCATTAAGGCAAAAAGCACGACTAAATTTGGTTGGCGCGACTGTTGCTCTAAGATAGAGCGCCAATGGTCGCGCCCTCTTTTGAGGATCTCCATCATTGGCGTGGGTAGGATACTGTGGACTTGCGCCAAAGGAAAAAGAGCACTTTTTAGGGATGATCTGCAGAAGGTGTCTCCAGGGAACATGGAGTACATACTCAGGGGAACATAATGCAAGTGTTTTTAGCCCTTGTCACTTCTTATAACTCTCGGAATGAGTCCTCTAAGGTACGACAAGAGGAGTAAGAGGGATGGTGACAAATTACTATGTAACAGACAGGTTTATGTCTGAACAAGGTTATACTAGATGTCACTCTGACCATTGTGTTTATCTCAAAACGCAAAATGATGGAAGATATATTATATTGTTATTGTACGTAAATGACATGCTTGTTGTAGGTTCTAACATGTACGAAATAAATGTGCTTAAAAGAAATTTGGCAAACTCATTTGCAATGAAGGATTTGGGTGCTGCAAAACAAATCCTTGGCATGAGAATAACTAGAGACAGGAAGAATCACAAATTAACATTGTCTCAAAGTGAGTACATAGAAAAGGTGTTGAAAAGGTTTAATCTGCAGAATCCAAAACGAGTTGGTATACCTTTGGCCAGCCATTTCAAATTAAGTAAGGAGGTATGTCTAAAGACTCAGGAAGAAATGGCTCATATGTCTAAAGTTCCATATGCATCAGCAGTTGGACGCTTAATGTATGCAACGGTCTGCACAAGGCCTAATATTGCACATGCAGTGGGAGTTGTATGCAGGTACATGAACAATCTAGGAAAAGAGCATTGGATGGCGGTGAAGTGGATTCTCAGGTATTTGAGAGGTACCACAAATCAAGCATGATGCTTTGGTGGTTCAAACATTGCTCTACAAGGATATGTTGATGCAGATATGGTAGGTGATAGAGATAACAAGAGGAGAACAACAGGGTATGTCTTTACTGTAGGTGGAACAGCTGTCAATTGGGTCTCAAAACTTCAAAGTGTTGTTGCACTCTCAACAATAGAAGAAAAGTATGTTGCTACTATAGAGGCTAGTAAAGAAATGATTTGGTTACAAAGGTTTCTGGATGAACTAAGTAAGAAGTAGGAGTTGGGCAAGTTATACAGTGAGAGCCATAGTGCCATACATCTTGCAAAGAACTCTGCATTTCATTACAAGACTAAACATATACAGCTCAAGTACCATTTCATACGGTTAGTGTTGGAAGATGGATAGTTGAAGCTGGAAAATATACACACTAGCTAGAATCCTGCAGCTATGTTAACAAAAGTTGTAACCAGGGAGAAACTGAGAATCTGATCAGTTTCAATTAGACTTCAAGTATGATGAAGATTATGAGAAACAACTAGGTCCAAAGTGGACTCATTATCTAGCAAATGAAGCAGTGGCAGAGTTGCTATAATCAGTCTCCAAGTGGGATTTTGTTGGGTGTGGAGACTGATTATCTTCTATATTCAAACGTCCCGCCTGGGGGATCCGAAGGCTAGCGGTCCCTCAGCAGGGGTTCATGTGCAGTGCCCCCGAAGCTAAAAATAGATGTAAAATTGCCTTGTAAAAGTCTAGTAAGTTCTAGTCAATCGGGGCGTTTCATTAGGTGGATGATCTGATGGTAGAAGTTATGTTTAATTTAGGGTTTTTTGCCCTAGAAGGAAAACCCTCACTATATATGAGGGAATTGTATTGCGTCTATGTAGATCTGTATTCTGAGTGAGGAAGAGAGAGGAGATTGAGAGTGAAGAGGGAGTTATAGTGGATCTACTATAAGTTGTATCTCTTAAGTTTGCTGGATAATATAAAAGGAAGGACTGGTTGTTTTTCCTGGATGTATCCCAAACTGGGTGAACCACATATATCTGTGTCTCTCTTGTTTTATGCATTTTCTGTGTTTATTGTTTTATGTGCTCCATTGCTCTGTAATATATAATTTTCTAGCAATGATCGTACTAGAGATCTTCTGATCCCTCTCCACGATCTCCATATCCCTCTTCACAATCGATCAGAGGATGTGTTTTGACCCAGAGGATAAAAACATATTTATAAGGGATTCATTGGATGTCAGATGAAACTTTAGGGCCCACTACAATTTATGGTAAGCATATATTGCAGTTGGGAGAATCACAAGAATTGTTAATTTTAAATGGTCTCCCCTATTTCCCAGACTAATGCTTTCCCATGTGTTGACCATATGGTCGGGGTGTGAGTGTAGTTGATTATGTCCTCGCTAGGAAAAACTTGCTCCCTTTCCTTCACAATCTCTCCCTCTCCCCCATCCCCCTTGTTAATCATGTTTTTCTTTTGTTCTCTCTCCAGTTTGAACCTCCGCTTACACCCCATCCTTCCCATCGGTTCCCACCCCAAATGACTGTTCAATTTGATGAAGCTGACCCTAACATCTTCTCCTCTAGCCCACACAAGATTCTCCCATAAGAGACCCAATTCTCCTTGCTTAATTCTACTTCCAATAAATACACTTGTATTTCATCTACCATTTGGAAAGTAGCACTTAAATCCTACCCTCACTCCAGCTATTCCACTTCCATCTCCTGAAAAGTTGGATATTCCCCATGAATAAATGGTACGATGATGAATGTAAGACTCTACGTCAAGAACTTTGATATGATTTCACCGACACTCAACCCTTCTACCCTAACCTCAACTCTTCTATAATTGTCTCCTTCGTCAGAAGAAATGACTCTTTGTCTCTCATAGAAAACGAGAAATTTCTCTCTCCTTTCTACTCCCCTAAACATTTGTGGCATAACATTTTTTCTCGATGATCCCCTCTTCTATCAGACCTCAACCCTACATCCATGTTCTCTCACACTTCTAACCTTTATGATATTTTGAGGCTCGGCCAAATTCATTGTACCTCCGCACACCCTTCCTATTACCTATTCTCAATGAAAGATATTAGAGAGTCCATTTGGGTGAGGAACAACAACAAAGTAGCGATGAGGAATGCTACCAAGCATAGTTATTTAAGAACGATTTTCATGCTTTGGTTAGCTACTTGGATAATCTCTTCAACCATGTATTCCATGAAGGTTTGCTACCAACATGGTCACATCCCATCATCCATCCGACAAACAAATTAGGCTCTAGCTCAAATCCCAATAACTACAGAATGTTCATGGTGGGCCTGATCTGATAATGAGATCTTAAACAATTATTAAGGCATTATAGACTCATGTGCACGGATTTTCCTATGTTACATTTTCCAATGGATCGATACAATTGTGAAATACATAGACAATGAAGTAATTAAATAACATAATAGACAAACACACATAAACACAACAAGCTTAATAAGGAGTTCACCCAACACTCCTAGGCTACGTCTCCTGGTCTAGCCTTCAGTGTTGGACTCTCTATTATGTCTTTAGAAGCAGATTTTTTACAAAACTGAGCTCAATTTGAGTCTCACATAACAAATACAAAACAAAAAGGCATTACTTGGATTCCCCAAGTCCTTTTGAGTGCACAGACTCTCCTCACAGCCTGTTTGTCTCTATTTTCTCTCTATCTCAACAGTGCCTGCCTCTTTCTTCTGTGGCTTTAAAGCCAATCGGCACTGTCTGTTCATTCCACTTCTCGGGCTCTCTGGATTCTTAACCTCTATCTGCTTAGATCCCCCTCTGAGCATTAGCAATCATTGCTAAACACCTTCAGGGATGGTGGCCACCTGTCCTGTAATGGAATGGGTAATCGGGCCTTTGAAATTCCCAGAAACAACGTTCTCTGTTTACATAGAGAAACACACTAAAAATTGTGAAAATCTGCCAAACTACCGCTTATCGGATTTGAATTATTATAGATTTCGCCCTATAAATCCTATCGGGTCCACCTTTATATTGCTTGTTGAATCTCCACCGTTGATCTGAGAAATCTTGCTCCATCCGATGAGGTTCATTTCCGATGGCTCATTCGTATGGGGGTTAGCCGCCTGAAATGGGTGGTTTTCTCTGTCCAGGGCCTGGACACATGGTAGCCAGTGTACGGGCTCGGGTGAAGCCTGGCCAAAACCACTTACCGCCTATGACTCGCCCGAAATCCCTCTTGTTTCGGATCTCAAAAAATATATTGTTGTGTCCAAAAACCCTTTCAGGTCCATTAAATTGCCCAAATTGCGTTTCCCTCGGTTTTCGTTTATTTAACGAAAACACAACTTTACATAGAAAAAGTCCTTTTTTACAGATCTCAAACTATATCAAATATCATTTATGATCTTGTCAGGTCTAACCATCGCATCGCATATATACATATAAACCCACTCCATTGTACTGCTCCGACATGATATCGCTATATCGCAATCGCACATCACATAAGCCCCTAGGTCATTTGGTAACCGCTCCTCTGTAATTGCCGATTGCGATATCACGATTCAACTTGGGTTGTCGATTTGTGTGCTTGATCGACGATCCTTGTTGATCCATGATGATCGCAATCACAACTGTCATATGGTCACCTTCGATGGCCTCCACCTATCACTTCCCACTGTGATATGCCGATAGGATCTAGATAGTTAATTGGTGAGATTTGACGACTCCTGTGCATTGCTCCATTGACTTCCGATAGGCTTCATTTCACTATTTTATTTATGCTTTTGCCTCCTAATAGTGTTAACCGAATTTTCTAAAAGTTCTTCTCATGCGATAGTTTTTCTCTTTAGAAGGCTTAGAGGGTTTTCTAGGATCCATTTGGATCCCGCCTTCCCACTGAAAAAGCTTTTGGACCACAAAAAGTTGGTTTTTAAGCATCAATCAAGTGAGGATACAACTTCCTCACTCGTCCAATCTCTATCCATATTGCACTTCTTAGTTTTGAACCTTTGAGTCTACTTCTGAGGTACTCAATATCCCCTCTATGAGTAGTTCTCACCTGAATCCTGCTGAGAATCGTATCTTCCTACAACTCAGTGAGATATTCAGGCAACAGATGATCAATAAAAGGAAATAGACTTTGCTCTTCGAGATTTTCAATCAATGAAGGTTCATATACTCTCAAGTTCTCTGCATTAATGACTGAATAGATGTGCATATAAGCTGGCAAATCAAGGCAAAAAGAGTTCTCACCAATTTTCTCAAGTATCTTGAAAGGCCCATACCTTATTGGTTTCAGCTTCTTACCTTCACCTTGCATTCTTTCTCTGTTGATGTACAACCAGACTTGATCACCAAATTTGAAGCTATGCTCAATTCGATGCTTATCATGCCTTTCCTTGTACTTGGCCTAGCTTCTTTCCAGCTGTTCCTGCACTGCTTGGTGAATTTCTTGGATCTGTTCAATGAACTTGGCTGCTTTTTCCACATCACTGTGTCCATCAACTGCTATGTCTTCACTAAAGACAAAATTCAAGGTTCCTTTGTGTAAAACCAAAACAAGTCTCAAAAGGAGATCTCTGTGTAGAAGAGTTCTTAGCACGGTTGTAAGCATGTTGCACATAACACAAATGTTCATCCCAAAGCTTGGGATGCTTACTGCAATAGCCTCTGAGCAACAGGATCATTGTCATGTTGACCATCTTTATTTGGCCATCTATTTGTGGATGAAATGTTGTGATCTTCTTTAATCTGGCATACATTAACTCCCATAGACTTGACCAAAACTTCCCAACAAATCAAGAATCTCATCAGAGACAATAGAAGTGGGTAACCCAAAATGAACCCATAAATGCTGAAAGAACAACTTCGTTGCTTGTTCAGCGGTAATCTACTTGTTACAAGGTATTAGAATACACATTTTGCTAAACCTATCACAATAACTTATAAATAGTCATTACATTTTCTTGATTTTGGCAATCCCCCAACAAAGTTCATGGGAACACTTTCTAAAGGATGAGAAGGAAAAGGAAGTGGAGTGTACAAGCCTAGTTTTCTATTGTTGGGCTTGCTTTTAGCACACATGGTACACCCTTTAATATATTTAGAAACTGTTTCATGCATTCTTGGCCAATAACAGAACCTTTGCAGCTGTGCAACTATTTTACTTACACCAAAATGACATGATATTAGAGAAGTATGTGCTTCTCGGATTATGTTAACTCTTTCATTTTGAGGAATGCATAACTTTCCCAAATGATATAAGAGTTGGTACTTGACATGATAATCCAATTCTTCTACTTAAGTATAGTAGATGCATTTATGATTGGTCTTGATAACATATCTGAAACTTTATTGTGTATCCCCTTCTTATATCTAATGACAAGATGAAATTGTTGTAGACAACCCATCCACATATAGTGTCTTGATTGCTGCAATTTAGTTTGTGAGTGCAAATGTTGAAGTGGTTGATGATCTGTATGTATAATTGTTTCTTTGCCCAATGGGTAATGTTTCCACTTTTTCACACTCTGCACTAATGCATACAATTCGTTATCATATGTGGGATAATTAACTACTATATAAGTAAATGTCTCCGAATGATAACATATGGGTTTACCATGTTGCATCAACATTGCTCCCATGGCATAGTTGTTGGCATATGTTTCAATCTCGAATGGCCTTTGAAGATCTGGCAATGCTAGTACTAATGTTGTACTAATTTTTTCTTTCAAGGTTTTGAAGGCTTTCTGTTGTTTTCCTCTCCACTGAAACACTCTGTTCAATCCTGTTAATGCATGTAAGGGAGTTGTAATCAAGGAAAAGTCAGCAATAAACTTTCTCCAATATTGTGTTGCTCCTAGGAAGCTCCTAATATCAGTAGCAGATTTGGGTTTAGGCCAATTCACAATGATTTCAACCTTAGAGGGATCTATCTTCAATTCACTACCCCCTACAATATGACCCAAATAATTTAAAGATGTTTTGCCAAATTCACATTTTGATAAATTAACATAGATATTTTCTCTTTTTAAAACATCTAGAGTCTGATTTACATGCTTCAAATGTTCTTCCCACATTTTACTAAAAACAAGAATGTCATGTAAATATACAATTACAAAATCATTAATAAAAGGTCAGAGTACATCATTCATAACTCTCATCAAAGTGGCAGGAGCATTAGTTAAGCCAAAAGGCATAACTAGCCATTCATACAGCCCTTGCTTTGTTTTGAAAGCAGTCTTCCATGCATCTTGTGCTGCAACTCTGACCTGATGGTAGGCACTACGGAAGTCCAACTTGGAAAAGTAAACAACTTCTTTAAACTGATCTAATAGATCATCTATGCGAGGAAGAGGATAACGATCCTTGATCGTTATTTTATTCAGCACTCTGTAATCAATGCACATCCTCCACGAACCATCTTTCTTTCTCACCAACACAATTGGAGATCTGCATGGCAATGTGTTTGGTCTTATGAACCCTTTATCGAGCAGCTCCTGTACTTGCTTCTTGATCTATGCATTCTCTAAAGTGGATAACCTGTACATTCTGATGTTAGGCAATGAAGCATCTTTCTGCAAATTAATATCATGTACAATTTCCCTTTTGGGTGGCAGACATTTAGGTTCTTGAAATACGATATTATATTCTGAAACAACTTTTCCTAAATCAGCTTTCTATTTATCATCACAACCTTCAAATGCATTGGTTTTATTAGGGGTATTTTCCTTTACAACCATTACTATAAATTTCTTGGATGAATTTACAATTCTTTTCATCTGCCCTAAGTTTATGAGACTGTAGTTATTTTTGAGTTGATGAGCTCTTACAATATATTATATTCCATCTTTTGTGAGTTGATACTTATTTTCAGTTCTATAGAAAATGGCTTTTCTATCATACAAGTGAGGACTTCCTAAAACAATACCACATATATCCAAGGGAACTATATGTAACTCAACCTCATCTACAAATGTTGACCCAAATGCAAACCTAAGTTTACATTGTCTAGTTACTTTTAGCTTTGCTTTATCACATACCCAACCTAATGGATATGGCTTCTTGTGAGGTGTTGTTAGTAATCCAAACTTCCTTACAATTTCTTCAGAAATCAAGTTTACTTGTGAACCACTATCAAATAAAGTGTCAATTTTTGTGTGCTTGGAAATAAATCTAATATGAAAAAACTCATGTATTTTGCTCTCATTTTCTTCATTATCAACAGATTGTGTAGAATTACTAGTAGATGCTTCAAATTTTTTACCTTTTATACCTGTGGCTGTGACTATTATTTCATCACCTAAGTCTGACCCCAAATCTTTCTGAATAGCACTAGTAGTATTCTTCGTCTTGCCATCACACTTCTTGGGTTTCATCTCTGGATGCAAAGACCAACAATGTGTATCATCATGTCCATCCTTCTTGCAGTGAGTGCATGAAGGTTTGCCTTTCTGTATAGTGTTTGCCTTCCTCTCTTTCCATTTCTGCTTCTTTTTTCCTTCTTCTTGTTTGTAGTGAGTTTTGATGATCCCCCAATCTCTGGGTTCACATTCTTGCCTCTAGCCTCTAGATGTGTAGCCTGAATGGATACCTCATATATGCTAGTAGGGTTAAAGATGAGAATGGTGTGCCTCAAATAGATATGCAGATCACCTATATACTTCAACAAATTTTCAGGTGAGTCTAGAGAAATGCCTAGCATTAAAACTCTTTTTCTAAATTCCCAGGTATAGCTTTGTCCACTTTGGCCCTTTAATTGGTGAAGAGTTTGCCAACTCATCATCTCTTGTTGCATATAAGCTAGTGTATAGAATTGTTTATTAATGGTAGAAACAAATTCACTCCAGGTAGAAAGAATTTTACCATGCTTCCTCAAATCAACTTGTGTCCTGCATTTCCACCACACTAGGGTAGTTCATCCAAGGTGAAGGCTGGCCAGCTGAATCTTTCTCCTTCCTGAATCAATGTTTTTCACCCTGCAATATACATCAATCTGTCTAATCCAATTATCTAGCTTTTCTGCATTTCATTCTCCATCATATATTGGCAAATAAAATTTTACATCTAATTTAATCAAAGATGTTTTCTTCTTTTAATTTTTAGGGCTAGAAGGAGGAGTTCATGGAGGAGGCTCTCCCCCTTTCCATTTTCCTTCTAAATGGGAAAATAGAAGAGGTTCCTCTACTCCTTTGCTTCGTTCGGGTGTTGAAGTGCTTGCACCTCAATCCTTCTTAAATTCCCGATATATTTCTTCCACTATGGCTCTCATGGTCATGAAAATGTCCATGCACTGAGAGTCTGATTCCAAGGGAATTTCTTTTGCCATTTTCCTCCTAGGAAAGACTCTTCCAATTTCTGGATTAGCCTCAACCAGTTATCCTTCTCCTAATTTTAGCTTTGACCTAGTTAGCATTCAAAAATATAGCACAAGCTTGTCTAACCATAGCAAACATAAATCTCTAATACCACTTGATCTGATAATGAGATCTTAGACAATTATTAAGGTATTATAGACTCATGTGCATGGATTTTCCTATGTTACTTTATGCAATGGATCGATAAGATTGCAAAATACATAGACAATGAAGCAGTTAAAGAACATAATAGACAAGCAAACATAAACACAACAATTTTAATAAGGAGTTCACCCAACACTCCTGGGCTATGTCTCCTGGTCCAACCTTCAGTGTTGGCCTCTCAATTATGTCCTCAAAAGAAGATTTTTTACGAAAGTGAGTTCAATTTGAATCTCACACAATACATACAAAACAACAAGGCTTTACCTGGATCCCCCAAGTCTTTCAAAGTACATACACTCTCCTCACTCCCTCTTTGTCTCTGTTTGCTCTTTATCTGAACACTTCTTGCCTCTATCTTCTATCTTCTGTGGCTTTAAAGCCAATCGATGTTGTCTGTTCATTTCCACTTCTCAGGCTCTTTGGCTTCTTGGCCTCTATCCGCTCAGATCCCCCTCTGAGCATTAGAAATCATTGCTAAACACCATCAGGGATGGTGGCCACCTATTCTGTAATGGAATGGGTCATCGGGCCTTGGAAATTCCCAGAAATAGCGTTCTCTGTTTACACAGAGAAGCACAATAAAAACTGTGAAATCCACGAAATTGCCACTTATCGGATTTGAATTATTATAGATTATGCCTTATAACTCCTATCAGGTTTGTATATATATCACTTATCGCATCTCCACCATTGATCTGAGAGATCTTAATCCAACAGGTGAGGTTCATTTTGGGTAGCTCATTCGTACGGGGGTTAACTGCCCAAAAAGGATGGTTTTCTCTCTCCAGAGCCTCGAGACATGGTAGCCAGTGCATGGGCTTGGGGGAAGCCCAAGCAAAACCACTTACTGCCTATGGCCTGCCCAAAATCCTGCTTGTTTTGGATGTCAAAACATATATTGTTACATCTAAAAACCCTTTCGGGTCCGTTAAATTGCACAATCACATTCGAAACTGTCATATGGTCACCTCCGATGGCCTCCCCCTATCACCGCTGACTGCAATATTCCGATCAGATATGGATTTTTGATCGGCTAGATCTGCCTACTCCTGTGCATTTCTTTGTTGACCTCCGATAGGCTCCATTTCATTATTTTCTTTATGTTTTTGCCTCCCGATAGTGTTATCTGACTTTTCTAAAAGTTCTTCTCATGCGATAGTTTTTCTCCTTAGAAGACTTAGAGGGTTTTCTAGGATCCATTTGGATCAAGGCCACACCTTCTTGATATTGTATGTTATTGTTATACATAGGAAGCTCTCCAGTGACCTTGAGTAGAGACAACACAGAGCTAGGGAAGAGGTAGGATTTTCACCAACTCATTATACCATTGACCACATCTTTAGCCTTCGCGTTGTGATTGAGGAGGCACGACATCGCTCTTCAAAATTCTATTGTTGTTTCGTTGATGTTCGAAAAGCTTTTCACTTTGTTCCAAGGGAAGCCTTACTGTAGAGACCTAGAGATATTGGAATCTCGATGATCCTACTCACATCTATTATGTGAATAGATGAGTCAGTTGTGAGTCATCTTCACATGGCTCATGGGATGCATGAATTCATTTGAAACACTATTGGGATTAAACAGGATTGTCTGTTGTCCCATACTCTATTTGGAATCTATATTTATGAGTTTAAGTCCTTTTTACATGAGCTTGTCTAGGACACCGATGGGTGACTTATTCACCAGGTTCTAATATCTATTCTACTCTTTATTGAAGATGTGGTCATCCTCCCCTCATCTCCAGAAGGATTACATACGTAGCTGGATGGATTCGCTTTGTTTTGTGATCTTTGAAAGTTGATGGTAAATGTCGGTAAACCGAATGCTATGATTTTCAATGGGGTGAATAAAACTTTGGACCTTCACCTCCTATTTAGAGCAAAGGAGGATGATATCATTAGCACATATACATACTTGGGGTGCAATTCTCAGGTCCCCACTTTAGTTTGCAACCAATGCTTGAGCCTCGTATTCATAAAGGATATGGATCCTTAGACCTTCTCGAGAGACACAAATTTCGACAACATTTCATAGAAATCTTGTACAATATGAGCCTCATGGACACCTTGATCCATCCTACAATTCTATATGGCTCAGAAATTTGGGGACCGTCTTTAGTGGAGTCAGATTAGGCTTAAGTTGAGAGAGTCTAGATTCTTCTTCTCCATCGCGTCATTAGATGCAAACATACAGTACCTTAGCACATCATTCTTGAAAATTTTGGAGCTCAGCTCTTTTAGCTTGAGACAGTCTTCATTTTTCCCTCATTCTTGCATCATGTCCAGGGATTTGTAGACTCAATATAGAACAAGGACCGGTACCCTTACTTGGCATATTAATCTTCTTGGAATATTGCTTGTTTGACTTCCTTAGGTTAGGAGAGATGTTCATTTATAGGATTTTCCGATTCCTAGAGCTAGTGGGCATTCAGTTGGATCATCTCCCTCCTTTTCAATATTCCTTGGATTCTCCTAATCGCCTTCTACCTACCATACAGGAGTTGAAAAAGATCTTCAGGGAGTACATCTATAGGAAGTTCTTCAAGGTCACTTCGGTCAATCCTCTGTGAGGGACGCTCCAAAAGATGGACTTCAACGTTGAGAACTTCTTTGAATTGACAGACGGGCAAATTTTTTGATGCTAGTATACCTTTCACTACTGGATGCATGCTCTTTGCATTCCTCAAGGTCAGTTCAAAGTAGGTTCTCATAGACTTCACATAGAGATGGACCACCAGATTGATAGTCAAAAAGAATTTTCCAGGTATGTCATTTAGAGGAAGTAAAGATCAAGGTGAACTTCATTTTTGGATGCCCTATCTACTATGACATAAGAGGAAAGTTCCATTTCCTTTTGAGAGACTCTCAGACCATTGCAGAATTTTTTAGGTATCCTGATCAGAGATGTTTGGCCATATATGTAGGAGGCTCTCATGTTCCAAGCACATATTCTTAATCCTCCCATCAAATGATACCCCACATAGAGATTCACGACATTTTTCAAGGTACTACCTTCAGACACGGGGACCAAGAGACCTATTGATACCATTTCATATCCATAGTCTAGATGAATGAGGATTCTTGGGACCTCACCCCACCACGTGAGATCTCAATAGAAAATACATCTGATATCCTTCCCTAGGAAACATAATAGCTCCTCCAGACCTCAGCAGTGCACGAACTCCCCCAAAAAATGGTTTAGTGGACAGTCTAGAGCTCTCTAAGACCCTTCATCGGGCCAACAAACCTTGTGGCATTTTCTTTAGTGTTCTTCATTCAACCTTGGATGTTTAGAGAGATGGCTTTGATCCTTAGACCCATTACCTCCTGGATATTCTCCATTAGGGCATTCCATACATTGTATCTTTTATGTTCCTGCATTGTAACTTTATATTCATGCATTGTATTTTTTATGGCAGACCGTTTGGTTCTCCTGCATTCTATGGACATCATTGTACCCAAGAGTCCCTTTGACCTACATTCTAGTCATTAGTTGGACATAAAAATAATTATCTTATCTTATCTTATCTACCTCTCTCTCTCTTCATTCCTCCTCTTCCCTCTCCTTATGTTTAACTACATCTCTCCCTTGTCACTCTCCCTATCTATCCAACTCTATCACTCTATGTCTTTGTTCTTCCCTCCCATATATATCTAGTGTTAATATATATCATTATATATTAATATATATATTATAATATAACAAATTTAATATTGTATTAATGAAATGTTATTAAATTCAATAATATTAATATTACAATATCTTAATATGAATATTAAATTTAATAATAAAATATTATTATTAGTCTTAATAATAATAATAATAATTTGGCCCATAGGCTTCACCTAAATAAAACCTTTTATTTTTATTTTTTGTGAATATAAAGAGGTTTAAGGAGTAAATATAACAACATGCTTTTATTTATTTACCATACATTCACTTTATTTACATTTTTATTTATTTACATATCTCTTTTTTGAGTGATCCTAAACCTATTTATATTTTAAATTTACATTGTGTTTATACATAATAATATTTAGTTTGATTTTTAATTTGGGCCTACTAAAAACGTTAAATTTTAAATGATAAAGAATATAGGTTAAATGTTTAGTTTACCTTTATTTTTACATGTTTACTTGTTTAAGTGAGATTTGATTTATAGCAGCGGTTGTGGAGGGTCTCTCCACGCAATAAAATTAAATAGAAATATTAATGTAATGTAAATATTTTAACTTTGTAAAAATAAAATAAAACAAGTAAAAATAACTTTGTAAAAATAAAATGATAATAACAATAAAAATGACCCTTAATATTGACCCATTTTATTCATATGGGATACAATCTAAAAAATATTTGCATATCAAAAGATTGGATCTAGGCTCGTCTAATTTCCCCACTTTGAATAGGATATATTTCACATTAATAGCAAGGGTCAATACCACTTGTTCTCAATTCCATGGGTCAATACCATGGGTCCATGGTATTGGTCTATGGTATTCATGTGGAATATAGGCCATTTAAAGGGGCAAATTAAACCAACCTTGATCTTAATTATCGATCTACCAAGCTCGGAGAGGATCAAATTTCTTGCAGTGGCTTCAAGAGGGATCAAATTTCTTGAGACAAAAATCTCTTTTTGGAGTGAAAAGAGATTTGATCTCTCTCCACATTTGGTAGTACGAGAATTAAGTTTGTTTCCATCTTAACTATGGATCTACCAAGCTCGGAGAGGATCAAATTTCTTGTAGTGGCTTCAAGATGGATCAAATTTATTGAGATGAAAATCTCGTTTTAGAGTGAAAAGAGATTTGATTTGTCTCCCATTTTATATATCTAGAATTAATTTTCTAAAAAGAAGTTGATTAAGGTAGAAACTAAATGCAAATGAGAAGAGACAATTATTATATGAGATAAATAGCCTATTTTCTATAGCATGGGTATGGTCATGGTGCTAAAACTCTGAGTAAATATTTTCCATCTTAATTCCATTTACATGATTAAATTAAATATATTTGAATTTATATGAGTAAATTTTGATATGTTGGTGTCATGCGGAAAGAGTCAATTTTGCGGACAAAACCGACCTCCCTAGAAGCTAAGGCTTTCTAGTGACAAACAAGACAATTAAGCACTATCTTTCCCTAAATATGCATTTAGAATACAAGCAATCAGGTGTTTATAACATACCTTTAGTCCAACAGTTTGTAGTAGTCCAGCCTGTCCGATCCAGATGAGCTCCTCCTTCTCTTCGAAACCTGCATTCACTAACAAGCAAACGATTACATAGCACCTGAATAACTCATAAAATAAAACATATTCATCATAAAGACCAAGGAGTATATGAAACAAATTATGTATAACAACTTGTTGAGAAAAATGAACTTAATTGTATTAAGTGGAAACAAAAGAAACCATTACAACCAGTGCCTTGGTGTTGTGCAGGTCCCTCCCAGGGTCCAGCAAGAGTTCTCCTTTACTTTGATAAGCTCACCCACTTCCAAATGAAGCTAAGAAAGGATGGAAATCTCTCCTCTCAAGCTCTATAAGGGAGTCCTAATTTCAGCAGCATCTACCCTTAGGAATGTTCATCTTTCAACCTCCTCTCCCTCTGGCCCAATGCCTGTATTTATAATGCTTTGGAGGAAGTTAATCAGGCCCACCATCAATGGGATAAGCTCCTCTTTGAATGGGACAACTCCCCTCTTTATGGGATAAGTTCCTCTTTCATAGGGATACATGAACCATCTGGAGGCGCTCAATACACGTCAAACCAACTTCTAGAATGCTCTAGAATCGACCACAAGTAACTTTTTTGAAGTAAAACTTGCGCCTTTTGACCTTTACAGGAGTATGCACCCACCCCTTTACAGACAGAGCGTACAAGTATGCAGGTATTGTGAACTTGGGGTGCGTACACGTAGGTAAGGTTAAGAGAAACTGTGTAACCAGAGTTAATTGACTTCTTAAGGACATTCTCTCTTTCTTGGAGTTTGACATGAAGAGCAGAGGTATAAGACTTGCCAAGGAGGATAGTATGACAGTTGATGGAGCCATACTAACTGCAAATAGTCATGGTGACAAATTTTAGTGTAACAGATTGCCCCCTAAAGTGTGAAGCTTGTAGTAGATTAGGGTTTCATATCATCTAGGAAGGGTGATGTACTTTATCATTTCAAGGATTATCTTGTGGAGAGCCCAGTCAGAACCTGCAAATATTCAACACAAAATACATATGTAAGATCATATCATCACTGAGGTAGGCATTCCCATACTCAAATTGAAAACTTTAACTAACAAACTAACTACTGCTCTGATATAGGAATGATTTCGCAATACATCATAATCATAGACTCTTGTAGACACAGTATGGAGGTAGCCATATGTTTATTATTAGTCCACTGTACAATGAATAGAAAACTCCTCGCAGCCTGGATGGTGAAAGCTAGATCCAGGGTCTTCATTTCTACTTCCCGAAAAGGTACGATTCTATCCATGCGAATAAATGAGTTGATGTCGAACATGGTAGAAACCACTTGATTACCAGTCGATGATGTAAACTGTTAACAAGTGTGAGAGAGACCACCAGTGATGTCAATGGTTCTCAAAGTACCCAGTACAATCCATGAGATGTGAATGAATGAGTTGATGTCGAACATTTCATGGAATCCTTCGATCGAAAGTCAATGATGTAAACCGTCGTCAAAGGCGAGAAACCTGCCATTGATGCATGCAGATTTCAAGGTACTGACGATTTCTAGGTCATCTTTTAGATAATGTGCTGATGTCAATAGAAAGCGACCCGTTGCAGGCAAGTCCACAACACTAAATCATAGATCAAGTTGAAGAAATGTAGCTGTAAGGACTGACTCAGGGATGGTCGAGATGGATGACAGGTATTTTGCAGATGAACGGTTTATTTGTAGTGACCTCTTGAACACATATCGACACGACAGATGGCTTGGTGACAATTGACCCAATAGTTAATACCCGGAACCGGCTGAAAATCTTCAATGTGGTTTGATCAACTGTTAGGCAAAGGATTTCCCAACCCAAGTGAATGAAAAGTGTCGTGTTCAAGAGTGGTGATAAGGTTTCTTCTGAGACAAAAGATAACAAATAAGCTCATTTTCCTCTCTTTCCCCCCACCATTTCTGGCAAGTACCTCTTTATTTTTTAACAAGCTTGAGGAGGATAACATATGCTTGATTATAAGCTCATCCTTCAGATGAGTCCAACTTAGTTTAGATTCGAACCCTAAGAAGGAGTGGTCCGTTCCTGTTTGTAATCGAACAGGTCCTTTACTGTGAAATTTTAACGAGTCCAGTATAGGAGAAACTCGGCGTTTTTCAATTTTAGAGAGTCTGAAAAACTTAAGAAGACTCCAGGGTTGAACGTTTTCGTAAATTTGTGTCTCCCAAGCCCGAAAAAGTATAAAATAATACTTGAGAGAACCGCTTGATCTTTTATGACCAAGGAGTACTTTCATGATTAGTGTCTTTGACCTGAAAAGTAAAAAGCGATCAAGGACACGTCGTTTTATTTCCAGTATCGAATTTGAAATGGCAAAAATCCGGCAATCTTTTCCTGTTTTTATGGTCAGAAAAGGGCTATAAGGGGACCGTCTTTTAATTCCGTTTTAACGAGTGTAAAAGAAACGCTCGACAATATTTTCATGTTTTAGGAGTCAGAAAAGGGCTTAAAAGATGACTCTGATTTTTTTGTTTGTGAAAAATGACAATTTTCCCTGAGAACCCTTTTATCCTACACAAAGACCAACACATTACTCATACCTGTTTAAAGATAGATAAAAATACTTTGAAAAATACCTTTTCATGGTGAAAAATAAACAAATTTACCATTTATTTACCCAAAAAACCTATAAAAAGGGCTTTTACCATTTCATTTTTACCATTTTACTGTTGAGGAGAGAAAAAGGGCTTTTGGCAAGAAACTTCCGTGGAAATTGTGGAGAATCCGACCGTCGAAATCGAACGCTGTCTCATCAGGTATTCTATAACATCCTCCTCTTCATTTCCATCCGTTTAGAATTTGTTTTTAGGCCCTAGTTTCATTTTTTGGAGGCTTTGGGGTTTCAAGGTCCGCTTTTCGGGGTACGCAGGTGCTCCACTGGTGACACGCATACCCCGAAATTTTCTCAATTGGGAAAATGTCGGGTGTACGCACCTTGCCTTAAGGGAACTCGCGTACGCACACCCTGTTCCTAAAGGCGGGGTGCGTACCCCGCAAAACGAATTTTTAAACCCCAATTTCTTCAAAATGGACCAACGTTTTTTGATTTCATTGATCCTAACAGATGTTTTTTGGTGTGTAGATTGCCCACCATGCTTGATTGGCGCGAGAGAGAGCACGAAGATGTCGATTTGGCCGCCATTAATCATCAACCGTCCATTGATGCTTTAAAGGCATGCGGCCTCTACAAATACTGGGCCATACCTGGCATGAGGGCCTAGGTGCGCTTTCTAGAGTGGTTGGTAGAGAGATGGAACGTCCAGGACCAGTGCTTTTACATTGGAGGGAACCAGCTCGAGATAGAGCCCTTAGATATTTATTTCCTCACTGGTTTTCCCAAGAGAGGCGAACAATTGACTCTGTTCGGGACTAGGCTGGGTGGCCAGTCCATCACTAGTCTTCGACAAGAGTGGTGTAACACTCAGTCTCAGGAGAAGGGGATAGAGATCAAAACTATATCCCGACCTGAACTTATGGTGATTGATTTCATGGTTACCAGACTTTGCGGGGCTGCGCTTTACATATTGCCACTGGATCCCAGATGCAGATGGCGATTGATTGCTATCGGGGCACCATTTTCAACTGGTGCGATGCTGTGTTGGCCAACTTAAAGGGCCAACTGACTAGGACCAAAAACGAACAGCTAAAGACTTTTGGTTATGGGCCTTTAGTTGTGAGTTTTTCCCTAGAGAGGGTTCCGATGCTAATCCCACAGCAGCTCATTGTTGAGGTTGGGCCTCCCCGAGAGCCTAGGTTGATGCGATGGGTTGTGGTGATGGCCCATCATCCTGACAAGGGTACGGAGGTTGTCCGATTTACTCCGGAGTATTTTCACTGGTTGGAGGACTAGATCGTCTCTATACAAGATTTTCCTTATGCCAGAGTTGATTTTCGTGGAGATCCGGACATGGTTCTTCCACCGGGAGAACAATGGGATGACACACGTACTTCATTTTTCACAAGTTTTTAAATTATCTATTTTTTTTGTTTTTTATATCGTCTCAAAGCTGATAGTAATAATTTTCAAAATGCAGATGTAGGCCCACGCCGTCCATCCAATCTCCGGCCTTTCGAGAAGAGACTACCAGTTGCAGCGGCACCGGCCCCACGGGATGAGGCCACAGAGACCCTAGCTGAGTTGGAACAAGACCTAGAGCGTCTTACGGTAGACATACCAGAGACTACTATAGATGATATTCCTATCAAGCTTCAGCGCTATGTAGTCGCAGTCCCAGGACCTTTTAGGAGGTTCTTGTGTAGGGTGGCGCGTGCAGTGGTGTCGTATAGAGAGCATCACCAGTGATTGGATGGTCGTTTTTGTAGACACATGTGACATTTTGGTTTTTTGTACTTATCATTTTTTCCGATCATAAGGTGTTTTTCAACCTATGATCGAAGACAATGTATTTTTTGACACGCTCCTATCTATATATATCATTATTACCGGCTTATCTTGTTAAACATGTGTGATTAAATGTTTTTAAATTTACATGTATGATTATTGCAAATGTTTGTCTAACATTCGAGAAGTAATTGCATCTGCTAATGTATTTAAAGACCTTGGAATATGCTGATATTCAATGTAATAAAATTCACGTTCCAAGAGACGCACTCTCAAAAATAACCTTAATAACACTGGATTTATAATGGCATACACTCTATTAAGCTGTAATACAACGAGTTCAGAATCTAACCTCACTATCAAACTCTGAATCCCGAATGAAATAGATTCAGACAATAATTCAATCATTGCACTGTATTCTACAATGTTGTTTGTTGTTTGATCGAGGCTTACCCCATGCATAGAAACTAACTCGTCAGAGGGCGAATAGATAACCCAAGCTGCGGAAGAGATATTTTGTGTACTACGACAAGCACCATCAGCAAATCCGATGTATGTTTGGAGAGGCATCGACATCTGCAAACATCAAGCATAAAACCAAGATAAGCAGAATAACGACGAAAAACACACTTTCTAAGCTAAGCACACTGTTTAAACTAACAAACACACCAACTAGAAAGAAAAACCTAACCTAACTAAAATTTCCATACCCATCATTTAAGCATAATACCTCTTTAGGTAAAGTCCATTTCTCGGTTTACCCAAAGAGTCCCCGTCAAAATCTGCCAGCTCATAGGCCCCTTTTGCTAGCTTTCGCTTGACAATGTAGGGCCCATGCCACATAGGAACGAATTTTCCAGCACCTAATTTATCATTAGCTTGATCATATAATAGCACTAGGTCTCCTTCCGAAAAATTTCGAGGGGTCACATTTCGATCATACTGAGCTTTCATACGTTTTGCGTGAGTCTCGATTGCCAATGCAGCATCACGTCAAGTCTCATCTAATTGAGCTAAGTATAATAAACGCTTCTCCTCTTCAGAAGTAGTTGGAAGTAATTCGACGGCCATTTGAAGTGATGGGATTTCGCATTCAATGGGCAGGACAACTTCCAAACCATAAACTAGTTGGAAAGGAGTGAACCCTGTTGATGTTTTCATTGAGGTTCGGTACGCCCAAAGTGCGGAAAATAACATGTTGTGCCAATTCGATTGATGAATACCAATGATTCGTCGGATCATGATAACTAAAACTTTGTTGATGGACTCAACCAGACCATTCGCTTGTGGATAATAAGGAGTTGAGCTATCGTGACGCAAACCAAGCTGGCCTGTAAGTTCCGTCATCATAACGTTTCGAAAATGGTGACCATGGTCAGTGATTATCACTTGTGGGACACCAAACCTAGCAATAATGTGATTGAATACGAAAACTGCAGTTGTCTTGCCGTCTGCCTCGAATCTAGGCATCGCCTCGGCCCACTTAGTAAAATAATCAACCGCAAGGATGATATACGCATGCCCCCCGGCCGAGTGAGGGTTACATGTAATAAAATCAATACCCCATTTGGCAAAAGGACCAACGGCAATTATAGGGTGGAGAGGAGCAGGTGGACCGTGCATCTTGCGATCAAACACTTGACAGTTGTGGCATTTCCGGACCGCAATAATACAGTCTTTAAACAAGGACGGCTAGAAGTAGCCAGTGCGCAATAGCTTTTGGGCTGTGGCATACCCAGACATATGACCGCCACACACTCCAGAGTGACAGTCATTCAAAACCCTTTCAGCTTCCTCGTGAGTTAAGCAACGACGAAAAACCAAGTCTGCCCCACGGCGATAAAGAGTATCTCCAATAATTTTGTACTGTTGGGACTGGAATCGAATTTTCCGACGTTCAGACTTTGAAACTTCGGGCCGAAAGGATTGGGTCTGGAGATAGAGGATTATATCCCCATACCACGGATCTAAAGTGCTGATGAGAAACAAAGATTCGTCCGCAATGGGTTCCTCTGCCACAGTTTCTGTGTCAGAACGCGGGAAGTCACACATTAACTCTGCAAAAACTAAGGATTTCTTAGACTTAGATTTCTCAAACTCCAAGTCGAACTCTTGCAGGATAACGATCCGTTTAGAGTACTTGCCCCCTAGCCATTGTTTAGTCAAAATGTAGATCATAGGGTTGAAATCCGAAATGACTGTAGTTTTACGGAGTAGAATGTAGTGACGAAAACGTTGGACAACTTGAACGACTGCCAATGCCAATTTCTCCACATGTGAATATTTGAGCTCAGTTGGGTTTAACGTCCGACTAAGGTAATATATCACATGTTCCGTTCTGAATTCGTCTTCCTGAACTAAGACCATTCCAATGGTGGAATGAGCAGCGGCGAGGTACAAAAAGTAATCCTGGTTGTAGTTGGGAGGATGCAGCAACGGTGCATGGGTCAACGCGTGCTTGAGTGCATGAAAAGATTTCACAGCTATCTCATCCCAAGAGAATTGAGCGTTCTGTTTCAGCAACCGGGTAAAACCCTTTGTAATCTCGGCATAGTTAGGAATGAATCGGCGTAAAAAGTTTGCTTTCCGCTGCAAACTTTGGAGTTGGCGAAGACTCGAAGGAGGAGGCAATTTGATGATAGCTTCTAATTCCGGGATGTTTTACTCAGTTACAATTCAACCAAGGACTAGTTCATGCAGAATCATAAACCAGTCAAAAACAAAAATCAAAATCTTTTGTTCTTTCTCTTAAGAATGAAATTCACAGCTTAACCAAAAAGCTTTCTCGAAATTCCGCAAAGAGACAACACAAAGGTAGGTTTCTCACACAGGTGGATTTTATGAAAGGTCCGACTCCTAAGAAGACTGAAAAGACCAGGGAGATCCAAGGTTTTACAACTTCTAAAGCCAAAGTCACTACAGGACCAATGCAAAAATCAAACCCTAGGGCTAGAATTTCTATGAATTTCACTAAAACCCTTGATACTAATGAAACAAGCTTAGATGAAGACTTCTGACAGGTAATCAGTGGATCTGGGCAGCAAAAAACAAATTATAAACAAAATCTAAGAAGCAAGAAAAGGAAAAATTGAAATTTTCTCAACTTTTGACAGGGTACGCAGGCAGCCTGTTTGCACAGGTGCGTGTACGCTCTGTGTACAAAGCTGCAGTGCGTACAAGTACGCACTGTGCTTAACGCAGAGGCTGCGTACTTCTAGCAAAACCAAGAAAGGTAAAATCTAACTTAACCCTAAGCTATTCCACCCAAATTCACAGTCAATCAGCCAAAAACTAGAAAGAAAACGACTTTTCCCAAATCAAAGTATCAATCAAAAGAGAAATCAATCAAATCCATGGATTCCCCAGTGGAGTCGCCATTTTGTCATGCGGAAATATTCAATTTTGCGAACAAAACCGACCTCCCTAGAAGCTAAGGCTTTCTAGTGACAAACAAGACAATTAAGCACTATCTTTCCCTAAATATGCATTTAGAATACAAGTAATCAGGTGTTTATAACATACCTTTAGTCCAACGCTTTGTAGCAGTCCAGCCTCTCCGATCCAGATGAGCTCCTCCTTCTCTTCGAAACCTGCATTCACTAACAAGCAAACGATTACATAGCACCTGAATAACTCATAAAATAAAACATATTCATCATAAAGACCAAGGAGTATGTGAAACAAATTATGTATAACAACTTGTTGAGAAAAATGAACTTAATTGTATTAAGTGGAAACAAAAGAAACCATTACAACCAGTGCCTTGGTGTTGTGCAGGTCCCTCCCAGGGTCCAGCAAGATTTCTCCTTTACTTTGATCAGCTCACCCACTTCCAAATGAAGCTAAGAAAGGATGGGAATCTCTCCTCTCAAGCTCTATAAGGGAGTCCTAATTTCAGCAGCATCTACCCTTAGGAATGTTCATCTTTCAACCTCCCCTCCCTCTGGCCCAATGCCTGTATTTATAATGCTTTGGAGGAAGTTAATCAGGTCCACCATCAATGGGATAAGCCCCTCTTTGAATGGGATAGCTGCCCTCTTGATGGGATAAGTTCCTCTTTCATACGGATACATGAACCATCTGGAGGCGCTCAATACATGTCAAACCAGCTTCTAGAATGCTCTAGAATCGACCACAAGTAACTTTTTTGAAGTAAAACTCGTGCCTTTTGACCTTTACAGGAGTATGCACCCACCCCTTTACAGAAAAAGCGTACAAGTACGCAGGTATTGTGAACTTGGGGTGCGTACACGCATGTAAGGTTAAGAGAAACTGCGTAACTAGAGTTAATTGACTTTTTAAGGACTTTCTCTCTTTCTTGGAGTTTGACATGAAGAGCAGAGGTATAAGACTTGCCAAGGAGGATAGTATGATAGTTGATGGAGCCATACTAACTGCAAATAGTCATGGTGACAAATTTTAGTGTAACAGATTTCCCCCTAAAGTGCGAAGCCTGTAGTAGATTAGGGTTTCATATCATCTAGGAAGGGTGAAGTACTTTATCATTTCAAGGATTATCTTGTGGAGAGCCCAGTCAGAACCTGCAAATATTCAACACAAAATACATATGTAAGATCATATCATAACTGAGGTAGGCATTCCCATACTCAGATTGAAAACTTTAACTAACAAACTAATTACTGCTCTGGTATAGGAATGATTTCGCAATACTTTAATCATAGACTCTTGTAGACACAGTATGGACGTAGCCATCTGTTTATGATTAGTCCACTGTACAATGAATACAAAACTCCTCGCAGCCTGGATGGTGGAAACTAGATCCAGGGTCTTCATTTCTACTTCCCAAAAAGGTACGATTCTATCCATGCGAATAAATGAGTTGATGTCGAACATGGTAGAAACCACTTGATTACCAGTCGATGATGTAAACTGTTAACAAGTGTGAGAGAGACCACCAGTGATGTCAATGGTTTTCAAAGTACCCAGTACAATCCATGAGATGTGAATGAATGAGTTGATGTCGAACATTTCACGGAATCCTTCGATCGAAAGTCAATGATGTAAACCGTCGTCAAAGGCGAGAAACCTGCCATTGATGCATGCAGATTTCAAGGTACTAGCGATTTCTAGGTCATCTTTCTAGATAATGTGCTGATGTCGATAGAAAGCGACCCGTTGCAGGCAAGCCCACAACACGAAATCATAGATCAAGTTGAAGAAATGTAGCTGTAAGGACTGACTCAGGGATGGTCGAGATGGATGACAGGTATTTTGCAGATGAATGGTTTATTTGTAGTGACCTCTTGAACACATAACGACACGACAGATGGCTTGGTGACAATTGACCCAATAGTTAATACCCGGAACCGGCTGAAAATTTTCAATGTGGTTTGATAAACTGTTAGGCAAAGGATTTCCCAACCCAGGTGAATGAAAAGTGTCGTGTTCAAGAGTGGTGATAAGGTTTCTTCTGAGACAAAAGATAACAAATAGGCTCATTTTCCTCTCTTTTCCCCCACCATTTCTGGCAAGTACCTCTTTATTTTTTAACAAGCTTGAGGAGGATAACATATGCTTGATTATAAGCTCGTCCTTCGGATGAGTCCAACTTAGTTTAGATTTGAACCCTAAGAAGGAGTGGTCCATTCCTGTTTGTAATCGAACAGGTCCTTTACTGTGAAATTTTAACGAGTCCAGTATAGGAGAAACTCGGTGTTTTTCAATTTTAGAGAGTCTGAAAAACTTGAGAAGACTCCAGGGTTGAACTTTTTCGTAAATTTGTGTCTCCCAAGCCCGAAAAAGTATAAAATAATACTTGAGAGAACCACTTGATCTTTTACGACCAAGGAGTACTTTCATGATTAGTGTCTTTGACCTGAAAAGTAAAAAGCGATCAAGGACACGTCGTTTTATTTCCAGTATCGAATTTGAAACGACAAAAATCCGGCAATCTTTTCCTGTTTTTACGATCAGAAAAGGGCTATAAGGGAAACGTCTTTTAATTCTGTTTTAACGAGTGTAAAAGAAACGCTCGGCAATCTTTTCATGTTTTAGGAGTCAGAAAAGGGCTTAAAAGATGACTCTGATGTTTTTGTTTGTGGAAAATGACAATTTTCCCTGAAAACCCTTTTATCCTGCACAAAAACCAACACATTACTCATACCTCTTTAAAGATAGTTAAAAATACTTTGAAAAATACCTTTTTATGGTGAAAAATAAACAAATTTACCATTTATTTACCCAAAAAACCTATAAAAAGGGCTTTTACCATTTCATTTTTACCATTTTACTGTTGAGGAGAGAAAAACGGCTTTTGGCAAGAAACTTCCGTGGACATTGCAGAGAATCCGACCGTCTAAATCGAACGCCATCTCATCAGGTATTCTACAACATCCTCCTCTTCATTTCCATTCGTTTAGAATTTGTTTTTAGGCCCTAGTTTCATTTTTTGGAGGCTTTGGGGTTTCAAGGTCCGCTTTTCGGGGTACGCAGGTGCTCCACTGGTGACCCGCGTACCCTGACATTTTCTCAGTTGGGAAAATGCCGGGCGTACGCACCTTGTGTTAAGGGAACCCGCGTACGCATGCCCCGTTCCTAAAGGCGGGGTGCGTACCCCGCAAAACGAATTTTTAAACCCCAATTTCTTCAAAATGGACCAAATTTTTTTGATTTCATTGATTCTAACAGATGTTTTTTGGTGTGTAGATTGCCCACCATGCTTGATTGGCGCGAGAGAGAGCACAAAGATGTCGATTTGGCCGCCATTAATCATCAACCGTCCATTGATGCTTTAAAGGCATGCGACCTCTACAAATATTGGGCCATACCTGGCATGAGGGCCCAGGTGCGCTTTCTAGAGTGGCTGGTAGAGAGATGGAACGTCCAGGACCAGTGCTTTTACATTGGAGGGCACCAGCTCGAGATAGAGCCCTCAGATATTTATTTCCTCACTGGTTTGCCCAAGAGAGGCGAACAATTGACTCTGTTCGGGACTAGGCCGGGTGGCCAGTCCATCACTAGTCTCCGACAAGAGTGGTGTAACACTCAGTCTCAGGAGAAGGGGATAGAGATCAAAACTATATCCCGACCTGAACTTATGGTGATTGCTTTCATGGTTACCAGACTTTGCGGGGCTGCCGCTTTACATATTTCCACTGGATCCCAGATGCGGATGGCGATTGATTGCTATCGGGGCACCATTTTCAACTGGTGCGATGTTGTGTTGGCCAACTTAAAGGGCCAACTGACTAGGACCAAAAACGGACAGCTGAAAACTTTTGGTTATGGGCCTTTAGTTGTGAGTTTTTCCCTAGAGAGTGTTCCGATGCTGATCCCATAGCAGCTCACTGTTGAGGTTGGGCCTCCCCGAGAGCCTAAGTTGATGCAATGGGTTGCGGTGATGGCCCGTCATCCTGATGAGGGTACGGAGGTTGTCCGATTTACTCCGGAGTATTTTCACTGGTTGGAGGACCAGATCTTCTCTATACAGGATTTTCCTTATGCCGGAGTTGATTTTCGTGGAGATCCGGACATGGTTATTCCACCTGGAGAACAATGGGATGACACAGGTACTTCATTTTTCACAAGTTTTTAAATTATCTAATTTTTTTTATTTTTATATCATCTCAAAACTGACAGTAATAATTTTCAAAATGCAGATGTAGGCCCACGCCGTCCAGCCAATCTCCGGCCTTTCGAGAGGAGACTACCAGTTGCAGCGGCACCGGCCCCACGGGACGAGGCCACAGAGACCCTAGCTGAGTTGGAACAAGACCTAGAGCATCTTACGGTAGACATACCAGAGACTACTATAGATGATATTCCTATCAGGCTTTAGCGCTATGTAGTCGTAGTCCCAGGACCTTTTAGGAGGTTCTTGTGTAGGGTGGCGCGTGCAGTGGTGTCGTATA
This sequence comes from Pinus tabuliformis, assembly GCA_031772625.1. Lineage (NCBI taxonomy): Eukaryota > Viridiplantae > Streptophyta > Pinopsida > Pinales > Pinaceae > Pinus > Pinus tabuliformis. Next base: position 280,199,775 of record CM062818.1, read on the forward strand.
GAGAGCATCACCAGTGATTGGATGGTCGTTTTTGTAGACACATGTGACATTTTGGTTTTTTCTACTTATCATTTTTGCCGATCATAAGGTGTTTTTCAACCTATGATCCAAGACGATGTATTTTTTGACACACTCCTATCTATATATATCATTATTACCGGCTTATCTTGTTAAACATGTGTGATTAAATGTTTTTAAATTTACATGTATGATTATTGCAAATGTCTGTCTAACATTCGAGAAGCAATTGCATCTACTAATGTATTTAAAGACCTTGGAATATGCTGATATTCAATGTTATCAAATTCACGTTCCAAGAGACGCACTCTCAAAAATAACCTTAATAACACGAGATTTCTAATGGCATACACTCTATTAAGCTGTAATACAATGAGTTCAGAATCTAACCTCACTATCAAACTCTGAATCCCGAATGAAATAGATTCAGACAATAATTCAATCACTGCACTGTATTCTGCAATGTTGTTTGTAGTTTGACCAAGGCTTACCCCATGCATAGAAACTAACTCGTCTGAGGGCGAATAGATAACCCAAGCTGCAGAAGAGATATTCCGTGTACTACGACAATCACCATCAGCAAATCCGATGTATGTTTGGAGAGGCATCGACATCTGCAGACATCAAGCGTAAAACCAAGATAAGCAGAATAACGACGAAAAACACACTTTCTAAGCTAAGCACACTCTCTAAACTAACAAACACACCAGCTAGAAAGAAAAACCTAACCTAACTAAAATCTCCATAGCCATCATTTAAGCATAATACCTCTTTAGGTAAAGTCCATTTTTGGGTTTACCCAAAGAGTCCCCGTCAAAATCTACCAGCTCATAGGCCCCTTTTGCTAGCTTTCGCTTGAAAATGTAGGGCCCATGCCACATAGGAACGAATTTTCAATCACCTAATTTATCGTTAGCTTGATCATATAATAGAACTAAGTGTCCTTCCGAAAAATTTTGAGGGGTCACATTTCTATCATACTGAGCTTTCATATGCTTTGCGTGAGTCTCGATTGCCAATGCAGCATCACGTTGAGTCTCATCTAATTGAGCTAAGTATAATAAATGCTTCTCCTCTTCGGAAGTAGCTGGAAGTAATTCGACAGCCATTTGAAGTGACGGGATTTCGCATTCAATGGGCAGCACAGCTTCCAAACCATAAACTAGTTGGAAAGGAGTGAACCCTGTTGATGTTTTCACTGAGGTTCGGTACGCCCAAAGCGCGGAAAATAACATGTTGTGCCAATTTGACTGATGAATACCAATGATTCGTCGGATCATGATAACTAAAACTTTGTTGATGGACTCAACCAGACCATTCGCTTGTGGATAATAAGGAGTTGAGCTATCGTGATGCAAACCAAGCTGGCCTGTAAGTTCCGTCATCATAACGTTTCGAAAATGGTGCCCATGGTCAGTGATTATCGCTTGTGGGACACCAAACCTAGCAATAATGTTTAGTCAAAATGTAGATCATAGTGTTGCAATCCGAAATGACTGTAGTTTTACAGAGTAGAATGTAGTGACGATAACGTTGGACAGCTTGAACGACTGCCAATGCCAATTTCTCCACATGTGAATATTTGAGCTTAGTTGGGTTTAACGTCCGACGAAGGTAATATATCACATGTTCCGTTCCGAATTCGTCTTCCTGAACTAAGACCATTCCAATGGTGGAATGAGCAACGGCGAGGTACAAAAAGTAATCCTGGTTGTAGTTGGGAGGATGCAGCAACGGTGCATGGGTAAACGCGTGCTTGAGTGCATCAAAAGATTTCTGAGCTATCTCATCCCAAGAGAATTGAGCGTTCTGTTTCAGCAATCAGGTAAAACCCTTTGTAATTGGTGGGCTCCAGCATTGTATCAATAATGCTACAACTCCTGGAGCTTCCTATCTCTAATTTTATCAACCCGGTAGTTCGTAACAAACTTGGAAGCGACGGTGTTGTATGCACAAGTACTAGCTCTTGTCGCAGCTGTCACTTGGTCAGCTGGCACAAGTCTGCTAGGGCTCAAGCCAACTTCTATATGTTCTCAGAAGAAGCTTTCTAAATGATGAACGAAGACTATCTGAAAGGAAATTAACCTATTTTGCAAGAATGAACAGAAAGCCAACCAAACATGGAAACCCTAGTAAACCCTAATCTGACTAGTTTAATCTCTATGATGCGATGGTGGGAGTGAAAACTTCTAGAAATGATGCCATTACTTCTAGTGATATGAGATGCATGAATTTAAACTACTTCTATTGAAAAGAACATTGTTTTTATATTTTTGCTTAAGTGGTTGGAGTTATTATGACTGTCTCTTATTAGGTTTTGACTGTGCAGGGGTAGTTCGAAGGGAAGGAAGGCTTGGAAAAGGTTAGGAGGGCTAGGAGAGGTTCCAGGGGATCCCTAACATCATTCCACAGAAGTCCACAACATTCAAGTGCTTGGCAACCAAGTTTGCAGGCTTCTACAGGATGTTTGTAGGGGATCCTACAGGAAGCTCGGGATTTCTACAGGAAGTCAGCTAACTTCTACAGGATGTGCTATAGTTGGAGTTTCGGGTGATGGAGGAGTTGAGGAGCTGTATGGGTTGATATGTAGGATGAAAAGGGAGCTTTTAATGGCTCAGGGATAGAGGGATAAGATGGAGAAAGAGTGCATGCAGTTGGTTGGTGGATAGAAGGGTGGAAGCAATGAAAAGTCAAAAAGGTGGAGCTACGTGAACAGTAGAAGGGTTGGAAGGCAAACGAGCTGAGCAAAGGTTGGGTAGGTGACTTTAGGCGCGGTTGAGAAGAAGAAGGACACAATAAAGTGATGCTACGCAGTGTGTAAAGGGAACAAATCTGCACAAAACCGAGAATTCATCAACCTATCCTAACTGTGTTATTAAACCAACGAACAGCAATGTAAACTTCAGAGAGAAATCATGCATGGTGTTGGAACGAAGAAGTATTGCTCAAGATCAGAATGCATGGATGGATCTACAATTGAAATGACTGTGTTGCAGCTTGCATGAACGTATAAGACTGCGTTTTTTTGGTGGTTGGTACGGTCTACACCCCCAATCTCTAAACAGAGATGGCAGTGAGTTCACTATCAACCTTTTCTTGGAGCTCTGATGAATTACAGTCCTCCTACTCTAATCTAAGCCACTGAAAGCACTTTAACCATAAACTAATCCTACTCAATCACATTAAAGAAATTAAATCAGCAGACTGTGTTTTCCAAATGCATGTCAAAGCAAAGAAATGAAGTGCTGAAAGGAAAGACAAGTAACAATACAAGGAAAAGGAGGTCTATTGCTCTCAGGTTGGGCCCTAACCTGAGAGCTACAGCTCCCTTAAAAAATCAGAATTGAATCCAAAGCTGCCAAAACCGGCTTACAAAAAGCAAAAACCGAGTTGTAGCTCGTGCTTAGAAATTGCAACAGTAGTTCAAAAGTTTAAAAAGCTCCTATCCAAGGCTACGGCCTTAATATTTATACATGATGAGGATCAAGCTGGCTTCCTCAATTTCTGGAGCTTGGTTGTCCAACTGAAAGTTAAACTGTTGTTCCTGTAGAATCTGTTGGCTGCCTTTAAGCTCGGTGGGGAGAGCTGTTGGAGCTCGGAGTTAGGGTGAAAATCACGAGGAAGGTCATCAAGACTGTGGACAACCTCCCTAAAAACCCGCAATGCCACCTTGGCTGTCTCCTTGTCTCCATTTGCGTGTTCTTTTGCTCCCTTTAATGCCAAAAAACCTGAAATCATCATGTATTAGCCACATAGATATAATGCCTACCCTTCTTCCTACAAATAACACGAATATACCAAGAAATGAATGCATAAGTGATAAAAGATGAAGGGTTGAGCAAGGTAAGTAGGCCAAATGAGCCCAAATTGTTACCAAAAATTGGGGCTCATCATCACCCCCCAGCTAAAATATTTGCTCATCCTTGAACAATTTTGCTCCAGCTCCTTGTCCTTGGCCGAGAACTAGGCTCCGGAATACGCTCTTTCTTTCCTACCTTTGGTGGCTCTGCCTGTTCTTCCCTTGGTGGCGATGAGGGTGTCGTTCCTTCCCTCTTCTCTGTTTTCTTGACCTTGGGCTGGGCTTTTGAAGCCGATTGGTCTACCCTTCCTTTCCAAGTAGTTGTTTTTGGGCTCCCCCTCTCATAGGTGACCGATATCTTTGAGGGGGAGCTCTCACTGGGTGAAGTAGGGGCATCCCCTGTAGTGATTTGGCTGCTGGATGGGGGCTGTGGCTTGCCCGTCTCTATCCTAACACTTCTTCGAGCTTTAAAGTATAGAGGGGCCTCCCTCTTTCTCTTCTCTTTTGTCTTAGGTGGCGTGCTAAGGGCGGCCAGCACAGCTGCTGCCTCCCTTGCTAGAATGTCCGCCTTCTTCTCCCTGGGCTTCACTTTTTCAGGTCTTCTTGTAGAAGACCCTGTTTTAGTCAATTTCGGGCTTCCTGTAGAAGACCCTTTTTCTGTTTTCGGGCTTCCTGTAGAAGCCTATTTTTGCTTTCCTGTAGACACAGGTGTCACCACCTTGGCTTGCTTTGCTGCATGAGTTTTGCTTTTTGGTTTGGTTGCGGGTGTTGATGAGGTAATTTTGCTGATGTGGACCTTCTCAGCTTTGTCTGTTCTACCTTGCAACCTTTTCTCTCTTGCTGACAAGATGGGTGTGTCACCTTTTTCTTTGTCATCCTTTTTCTCATGCTTCCTCCTTTGTTCTTCCTTCTGCACTGTGGTCAGGGTCTTCTGGCCTGTTTCTTTCTTTCCCGCGGCCACTGATTCTTTTTCCTCACTGCTGGAGGAACCACTTTCTTCGGTCAACATCCTTATGTCTCCATCTCTTGTCAAGTTTCTGAATGCTTCCCATGAGAGGGGAACCTTATATGAAGGAAGCGCATCCTCCACGAGAAGTTTGATCAATCCATGGTGGGCTACCTGGTCGGGTATGCCTTCTTTTAACTTTGTGGCACACTCAATTAGAGACTGTAGCAGGAAATAAGGGATGCTCAGTTTGTTTTCTACAGGAAGATCAATCTGGTGCCTCAATTCAGTGAGCAACCTAAAGTGATACCCGTACACAATGCTAAAATGGCCTTCACAGGTTATATACTTCATGATTTGCAGGTTAATTTCATTCCATGGTGGCAGCAAACTAGTTCTACGCACCCCATTTTTGTCCTCCGAGAATTCCTCCTCTGGGGGAAAGAATTCTTTCTTGGCCTGTTGGCTCAAATTCCTTTCTTCCTTATCCCATGGCAAACCCATTGGAAGTTCAGTAATTCGACTGATATATTGCTGGGTGAGCTTGAGGCTTAGGCCCCTGAAGTTCACGGTGGCCACTGTTTTAGATTTCGGCCTCAGAGCTTGTAAAAATTCTTTTGCCACTTCGTCGTCATAACCCTGCAATTTGTCACAGAAGGATATCCATTGTGCTCGTGTGAAGAGCTCCACTACCTCAAGATTTTCCCTTAACTTGGTTGAATCAGTGGGTTCCCGTCTAATAAACCCACCCGACATGATGAAAACTGTTGCTTTAACTAGAGGTGGCAAATGCGGAAGAAATTTGGCCTACTGAGACAGAGCGTAGAATTACGCTTCTCTCATGCACATAATCCACGAAGCTTATCTCTGAGAACCTTAACATAGTTTAATTACACTGACATCCTGTAGAACGACAGTTTATGCACAGTAGACAACAATTGCAACAATTTCCTACGACCAGACTGTAGACGACGATTCTGCCACCTTCAAAAGCCAATTGCATGGAGAGTTCAGGTTTACCTTTTTATCTGCCACCTTTTTACGTGAGGAACCCGCCTTCCTGTAGAAACAGCTTTCATGTAGGAGCAGCGCGTGATTTCTGGGAAAGGCTGCAGTTGGTCTGCGCTCTCGGTGTTGCTTCACAGGCGTTCTGATAGCCAAAGGCTCGGCGTATCGAACTGCAGAGGGATCCAGATGATCACTCGAGTTCCAAAGAGTGAATGATAAATGCATTGGGCAGTCTAGCCGATTAGATTTGAATTAGCGGAATCCGTGGCGCAGGGGTGAGCTGTCCCCGCCGGACCGTTGGATGACGTCGTTCCATCATTTGTCTGCGAGTTCACTTACTGTAGCATCATCCCCCAGCAGATCCGTCGCTGTCTCTTCTGCTAAATACATTTTTTTCCGACGGGATTGCTCTCACGTGTGTGCTGCCCATTCCTTTTGTCACGGCCGCCACCCAAACATCCGACTGGACCATTAACCGGTCGACGTGGCCAGTCGACTGGCCATACAGCTGCTCGACCCATTCACTTCACACTTTGCAAACAATTAAAAGTAAAATTCATGCAATCTGACGGAAGAAAGGGTCGAGACACTTACCTGTGCGGCCGCAACACGATTTTTCGGTTTTTGGACGATGATGAGTGGATTCGTTTGCCGCTGATGAATTTGCACAGGCCCGGAGGTTCATGTTTACAAGCTGCCAACGATGGATTTGATGCTTGGCTGCATGTGCCCGCGTCTTCGTTGCATATGGCCAGCGCTGTGATTGGTGTACACCCTAGCGGGCTTAACTGTTACAGGACTCCCGCGGGATGTCTTGTAACAGTTCTTCCTCCTTGGGTGCATGCTGCACGACGAAGGATTTGGCCTCACGATCACGCTCCCTGAGCTCATGGATGGCTGGGATGGATATGGTATGAGATCTCAGCGCTTTTTCCATTTAAGAGTTGCTTTCTCTTTGATAACTCAACGATCTGCTTTGCTGGTGCAGGTAACTTCATTGCATGTCGACAAGGATGGTAGAACGAGGTGACAACAGTGTGCAAGGGTGACAACAATAGCTTGCATGCATCCGAACCGATCCTTAGTCGTTAGATCTCCTCATAAAATGAATTCTGGGCCGTCCCGAATTTCTACAGGAAGTTTCCTGTAGAAATACAGAGCTTCTTGTAGAAAGTTTGCGTTTCCTGTAGAAAGTCTGCACCTTCCTATAGAAAATCTGCATCTTCCTGTAGAAGACTCAAGCCGTGATAAAATTGTGCACATACCTTGGAGAAAAGGAGTATTCTTGGAGGAGGTGCTGGTGAGGTCTCCTGACAGCATGATAAGGAGCCTTGGCTTTGAGTTGAGAGGCTTCCTCTCCTCCATAGAACACCTGCAATCTGCAATATCACATTATAAACTTGCTGTCCTTGTCTTTTTTTTCTTTATTCTTTTTTTCTTTTTTTTTTGAAAGATAACAGGGGCGCCCCAATGAGGTTTTCACCCTTGCCATCTGCCCTGAGCGCCTCAGAGAGGTTTTCACTCAAGGATCTTTTTCAAATCTCTTTTTTCCTTTTTTTTTTGAAGGACAATAGGGGCGCCTCAATGAGGTTTTGACCCCTACCACCTGCCTTGGGCGCCTCAGAGAGGTTTTCGCCCAAGGATCTTTATTATTTATTTATTTATTATTTTTTTTTTTTTAAATCTTTCAGGGTATGCCCAAAGGAGAGGCAGAACCCTTCTCTATGACCAATACAGATTTCTCCATAGTTTTGACGAACTCTTGTCTTGAGAGAGGTTTCCTGTAGATCTTCAATCGATGCCCATTGACAAGCATGGGGATGGCTTCCTCATCAATGGTCCGAATAAGAACAGATCCATTGTCATGAATTTTTTCCACTGCATATGGCCCTAGCCATCTGGTTCTCAGCTTCCCCTTGAAATCTTTGTATCTGGAGTCATACAACAAAGCCCAATCTCCCGGCTGGAATTTCTTGTCATGGAGATGTTGGTCATGCCACACCTTTCTCTGAAGTTGAACCACTTTTGAGTGAAGGAGGGCCTGCATCCAGTGCTCGTCCAGTCCATTCAGCTGCAATAACCTTTCTTGTTGTGCATGGCTGAGATCTAGATCTAGCTGAGCTGCCATCCTCAAAGTGTTGTACTCGAACTCAATGGACAGCAAAGCTTTCTTCCCATAGACCAGCTCATAAGGTGTGAAGCCGGTGGTGGTCTTCCAGGTTGTGTTGTAAGACCATGTGGCCTCAACCAGGTGATCTGCCCAGTCCTTTCTGCTGCTGCTCACCACCTTAGTCAAGATCCCTTCTAATGCTCTATTGGTGACTTCCACCTGCCCATTTGCTTGAGGGTGATAGGGGGTGGAAGTCCTATGGTTGATCTTGTGATGAGCTAGTAGGTCTTCAACTAGGTTGGATGTGAACTGGCTCCCTTGATTGGTGACCAGCTCTCTTGGGTAGCCAAACTTGTAGAAGATGTTTTCTCTTAAGAACTCGGCCACCTTCTCTTCTGTTGCTGCTTTGATTGCTTTAGTCTCTGCCCACTTTGTCAGGTAGTCAGTACACACAATGATGTAAGACCTTTGCCTCGAAGGAGGGTTGATTGGACCCAAAAAGTCCATACCCCACTTCTCAAATGGCTCAAGAGTCACTTGAGGTTGGAGAGGCATCTCATCCCTTTGAGTCAGTTTCCCCATTCTTTGGCATTGGTCACATTGGCTGATATATCTTCTGACATCTTGATGAAGTGTGGACCAATAGTAGCCTGCCTGCAGGATCTTGAAGGCAGTCCTATTTGCTGCAAAATGTCCTCCACAAGGCCCATCATGACAGGTGAGGAGGATATCAAAGACTTCCTCCTCCCTTACACAACGCCTTAAGATCTGATCAGGGCCAAGCTTGAACAAATTGCCCCCGATCCAAGTAAATGAGGCACTTTTTCGGATGATTCTGCTCTTCTCTCTTGAAGATAGGTGCGGAGGGAACTGTGCTGAAACAAGGTAGTTTGCTATATCAGCAAACCATGGAGAGAGTGCTGAGATAACAAACAGATGTTCATCGGGCATTTGGTCATCCACTGTCCCATCCTCATCTGCAGACAAATCCAATATAGATAAAAAGTCAGCAACAACATTTTCTTTACCTGGTTTGTCAACATTGGTCAAATCAAACTGCTGCAACAAAAGTAACCATCTAATAATACGAGTATTCACATCTGGTTTATTCATTAAATATCTAATTGCAGCATGGTCAGTATGTACAAATGTTTGATAGCCAGTGATATAATGTCGGAACTTGTTCAGTGCATGGACCACAGCCAAAAGCTCTTTCTCAGTTACAGTGTAATTCAGCTCAGCTTTGGACAAGTTTTTACTAACAAAGTAAATGGCATATGGAAGTTTTTGTTCAACTTGTCCTAAAGCTGCACCTATGGCTTTGTTCGAGGCATCAGTGTGGATGTGGAAAGGTAGGGCCCAGTTTGGGCCTCTCAAGATTAGGGCTGACACCAACTTGTCCTTTAATTCATTCAAAGCCCTCTGACAATCGTCAGTCCATTTAAACTCCACATCTTTTGCCAACAGGCCAAACAATGGTGAGGCTAGCTTGGTGAAGTCTTTAATGAATCTCTTGTAATACCCTGCTAATCCTAAGAAACTCCGAACATCCCTTACCTTTTGAGGAGGTGGAACCTTCTTGATGAGAGCAATTTTGTTAGGATCCACCTGTAACCCTTGGCAAGAAATGGTATGGCCTAGCACAGTCCCTTCAGTCATCAGGAATTCACATTTTTCGGGACTAAGGGACAGGTTCATCTCAATGCATTTGGTTAGGACTTTTCCCAGATTGGACAATGCTTCCTGGAAGTTGGCTCCATAAGGAGTGAAGTCATCCATATAGATTTTCACTACATCATTGACCAGCTCCGAGAAGATGCTTAGACAGCTCTTTGGAAGGTAGTAGGAGCATTGCATAGCCCAAAGGGAAGAACTCGGTAGGTAAAGGTACCCCAAGGACAAGTGAAGGTGGTCTTATCTTGGTCTTCCAGGCTGATTTGGATTTGGTTGTACCCTCTAAACCCATCCAGGAAAGAGAAGAACTTCTTTCCTGCCAGTCCATCCAACACTTGATCTATGAAAGGTAGAGAGAAATGGTCTTTCTTGGTAGCTTTGTTCAGTTCTCGATAGTCCACACAGATTCTCCACTTCCCATTTTTCTTGGGAACCAACACCAGAGGGGACACCCATTCACTATCTGAGATGGGGTAAATGAATCCGGCATCCAACAATTTTTGCAATTCTTCCTTGACAATGTCCTTAAGGGCTGGATTCATTCTCCTCTGAGGTTGCCTAACCGGTTTACAACCTTCTTTGATGTATATGTGATGGGTACAGACCGAGGGATGGACTCCTTTCATCTCCTTATAGCTCCAAGCAAAAGCATCTAGATGGCTGGCCAACAGGCTACACAGCTCCTTTTCCTGGGGAGGAGATAGGGAGGAGCTGATCTTTAACGTTCTCTCAGGGCCGAACTCCACATTCTTGACTCTGGGAGTGACAGGGTTGGTTGTACAAAGATCCACTAAGGTGCTAGCTTGGGCATCCTCCACCAATTCCTCTAAGGATAGTGCACTGGAAGGTGGATTCTGGATCAAGGTCTCAATCAAGTCATCCTCGGTTGGGGGGTCTCTTCTAGTGGTATCTAGGGTGCACAGAGGTGCTGAGTACACCTCATCCTCTTCTCCTTCCTCCAACCAAAGTGGTAAGTCATTCTCTAAGGAAGGTTGGGCAGGAGGGTATAGGACTAGCTGCTTGGACATAGGACCATTTTTGATGGTCATATTTCCTGCGCGACAACTTATGTAAGCATCTGCAGTGGCTAACCAAGGCCTTCCCAAAATAAGAGGATATCCAGTAAGCTTTGCCTTGGGTTGCAGAACCAAGAAATCTGCAGGGTATTCCCAAGAGTCGACAGAGACCAAGACATCCTCCACAATCCCTTCGGGAGTCACAGTGGAGCGATCTGCAAGTTGCAGTACTGTCGAGGTCTTCCTCAAGGAACCCTGAAGATTGAGTTTGAGCATGGTATCCCTGGTCATCACATTAATGGTAGCCCCCAAATCAATCAAGGTGTGAGGTATGATGGTGCCATTGATGTTGACATCTACTACAGCACTCCCAGGATCTAGGTACTGTGGGCAGATGACTTGTCCTAACATAAGGTCAGACAGTTGTCCTAAGACATTGATGGTTGAAGCATCTCTCTTTTGCCTGCCTGGGTGTTTGAAACACTTTTCCTTAACCAGTTTCTTGTATATTGGCACATCCTTGATGGCTTGGAGAAGTGGTATTTTCACACACAACTGCTTGAGCTCACCCAGAAGCTCATCCTCCTCTGGGTTGGGTTGTGTGGTGGCTGTTAGTCTCTCAGGAAAGGGTGGAATAGCCTTTGGTTCACTTTCTTGTTTATCTTCCTCATCCTCTGGGGGAGGAGGTTGGCGATCCGGAAGAGTCTTTCCAGATCGAAGATTGATCTCCTAGATCTCCACAGCATAGGTAGGGCATGATGTTTCCCCAGTGTATACCTGCTGGGCCTGTCTATTGTTGGGGTTCGGGTTCGGTTGAGTAGGCATTTGAGGTTGCCTTGGAGGAGCAGGAGGTAATGGTTGAGGTTGAACTGGTGGTGGAGGCAAAATGGGAGGAGGAGTGTTGTATTGGGGCCTCCACCCCGACTGAGGTGCATTCCACTGAGGCTGTGGCTGGGCATGAGAGTGATATGAATGAGTAGTGGGTTGAGTAGGGTACTGAGGTGGGTAAGACCATGGAGGCGGCATAGACCAAGAAGGATGAGCAGGGGGACCCCAGGAAGGCATAGGAGTCGATTGGTTGGGGCTGTAATAAGCTTGGGGTGCCCCTTGCATCCCCTGCTGGTAAGGTCTAGGTCCTTGTGGCCTTCTTTGGTTGAGGAAATAGAGAGGTTCAGTGGGCGCTTCTGTCCCTTGGTACATGGCTTTAAATCCAGGTAAGGTTGGACATTGGTTTGTGGGATGGTCCTCCTCACAAACGAAACACACTTCAACTGAATGCAATGGACATTCGTTCTTAGGGTGTCTCCTTGTACATCTAGGGCAGAAGATAGCGAAGGCTCTCTCAGCTTCTTCCTTCTTCTGCTGGGTCCTAAATGTGTCCAGTTGCATGGCAATGGTCTGTCTCACCTCACTCTTAAGATCTTCTAATTGATTTGCAAACTCATGTTTGGAGAAAGGGACACCACTTGAGAGGAGGTTTCCTCTACCTCGTTTCCGAGCTGCCCTGGAGTGGTTTCTAAACACAGTCTTGATGTCCTCATAAGGTAGTTGGTAAATATCCCCCCCAGCTAACATGTGAAGGGTATCTAAGAGGTCTTCAGGGACTCCTCGGAGCAGGACCAACTTGAGGGATTCAGGGTCAAGTGTGCACATGGCCCGCTTATAGCTAAGTTGGAACCTCTCCTCATAATCCTCTAAGGACTCATCATTTCCCATGGCCATCCGAAAGATTTCTCCCTTGGTTTCCTTGGACCTACAGTAATCCTGGTACTTGGTATTGAAAGCTTGCTGCATCTGAGCCCAAGTGGTGATACTATTCCCAGGTAAGCCCATGAACCAGCTTAATGCTGCATCCTTAAGAGTTGAAGGGAAGAGTTTCAGCTTCTGCTCATCTTCAGTATAGTCATAGGTTCTACAAAGGACAGAAAACTCAAATAGGAAGGTATCAGGATCTTCAGTAGTCAGTCCATGGAAGTCAGGTAAAGTGGAGGGGCTAATGTTCTTCATTTTCATCTCTCCATTGGTCTCTCGGATGGGAAAGGCACCTTCTATTCTCTCATCTTCTCCTCTATTGTCAGCCATAGCTTCAGATGGGATGGTTTCTAATTCTTCTTCTGCTATAGGATCTTTGTATATCTCAGGAGGTTCACCTATAGGTTCTTTAGGATCACTGTCACCGAAGAAGAGAGAAGGGTGACTCAGTGATGTGGTGGGGGTGTTGGGTAAGAATTTTCCTATTTTATCTCGATTCCTATGAGGCATGAAATGGAAAGACTTTTTTGATTGCTTTTGCTTTTTTCTTCTTTGGTACCTGCAAAACTAAAACAGATTGATCTACAACTAACTACTTGCTGAAATAAAAATGCAGAATTGAAATGAAAGCATGAAAGAACTAATCTACTTTGCTCAAATGGAATTGCAGGAATGGAAATGCTAGTCTACGCTTGCAGAATTGAAAGGCTAATCTACGCTTGCAGAAATGAAATTGTAGAATTGAAATGCTAATCTATGAAAGCAGGAAATGCTAATCTATGAAAGCAGGAAATGTATATGCTACTTTTGCAGAATGGAAATGAAATAAACTACTTAGCAGAAGGCAAGAGTAAGAAAATAGAAGAAAAGCAACAATTACTAATACTCTGACGCTTCCCCGGCAACGGCGCGAAAAAGATGGTGGACTCCAGTATTGTAGCAATAATGCTACAACTCCTGGAGCTTCCTATCTCTAATTTTATCAACCCGGTAGTTCGTAACAAACTTGGAAGCGACGGTGCTGTATGCACAAGTACTAGCTCTTGTCGCAGCTGTCACTTGGTCAGCTGGCACAAGTCCGCTAGGGCTCAAGCCAACTTCTATATGTTCTCAGAAGAAGCTTTCTAAATGATGAACGAAGACTATCTGAAAGGAAATTAACCTATTTTGCAAGAATGAACCGAAAGCCAACCAAACATGGAAACCCTAGTAAACCCTAATCTGACTAGTTTAATCTCTATGATGCAATGGTGGGAGTGCAAACTTCTAGAAATGATGCCATTACTTCTAGTGATATGAGATGCATGAATTTAAACTACTTCTATTGAAAAGAACATTGTTTTTATATTTTTGCTTAAGTGGTTGGAGTTATTATGACTTTGTTTCTTATTAGGTTTTGACTGTGCAGGGGTAGTTCGAAGGGAAGGAAGGCTTGGAAAAGGTCAGGAGGGCTAGGAGAGGTTCCAGGGGATCCCTAACATCATTCCACAGAAGTCCACAACATTCAAGTGCTTGGCAACCGAGTTTGCAGGCTTCTACAGGATGTCTGCAGGGGATCCTACAGGAAGCTCAGGATTTCTACAGGAAGTCTGCTAACTTCTACAGGATGTGCTATAGTTGGAGTTTCGGGTGATGGAGGAGTCGAGGAGCTGTATGGGTGGATAGGTAGGATGAAAAGGGAGCTTGTAATGGCTCAGGGACAGAGGGATAAGATGGAGAAAGAGTGCATGCAGTTGGTTGGTGGATAGAAGGGTGGAAGCAATGAAAAGTCAAAAAGGTGGAGCTACGTGAACAGTAGAAGGGTTGGAAGGCAAACGAGCTGAGCAGAGGTTGGGCAGGCTTTAGGCACGGTTGAGAAGAAGAAGGACACAATAAAGTGATGCTACACAGTGTGTAAAGGGAACAGATCTGCACAAAACCGAGAATTCATCAACCTATCCTAATTGTGTTATTAAACCAACGAACAACAATGTAAACTTCAGAGAGAAAACGTGCATGGTGTTGGAACGAAGAAGTATTGCTCAAGATCAGAATGCATGGATGGATCTACAATTGAAATGACTGTGTTGCAGCTTGCATGAACGTATAAGACTGTGTTTTTTTGGTGGTTGGTACAGTCTACACCCCCAATCTCTAAATAGAGATGGCAGTGAGTGCACTATCAACCTTTTCTTGGAGCTCTGATGAATTACAATCCTACTACTCTAATCTAAGCCACTGAAAGCACTTTAACCATAAACTAATCCTACTCAATCACATTAAAGAAATTAAATCAGCAGACTGTGTTTTCCAAATGCATGTCAAAGCAAAGAAATGAAGTGCTAAAAGGAAAGACAAGTAACAATACAAGGAAAAGGAGGTCTATTGCTCTCAGGTTGGGCCCTAACCTGAGAGCTATAGCTCCCTTAAAAACTCAGAATTGAATCCAAAGCTGCCTGCCTTTATTGAATAATCATGAGTCTAACATCATGCCAAAACTGGCTTACAAGAAGCAAAAACCGAGCTGTAGCTCGTGCTTAGAAATTGCAACAGTAGTTCAAAAGTTCAAAAAGCTCCTATCCAAGGCTACGGCCTTAATATTTATACATGATGAGGATCAAGTTGGCTTCCTCAATTTGTGGAGCTTGGCTGTCCAACTGAAAGTTAAATTGTTGTTCCTGTAGAATCCGTTGGCTGCCTTTAAGCTCGGTGGGGAGAGATGTTGGAGCTCGGAGTTAGGGTGGAAATCACGAGGAAGGTCATCAAGACTGTGGAAAACCTCCCTAAAAACCCGCAATTCCACCTTGGCTGTCTCCTTGTCTCCATTTGCGTGGTCTTTTGCTCCCTTTAATGCCAAAAAAACCTGAAATCATCATGTATTAGCCACATAGATATAATGCCTACCCTTCTTACTACAAATAACACGAATATACCAAGAAATGAATGCATAAGTGATAAAAGATGAAGGGTTGAGCAAGGCAAGTAGGCCAAATGAGCCCAAATTGTTACAAAAAATTGGGGCTCATCAGTAATCTCGGCGTAGTTAGGAATGAATCAGCATAAAAAGTTTGCTTTCCCCTGCAAACTTTGGAGTTGGCGAAGACTCGAAGGAGGAGGAAATTTGATGATAGCCTCTACCTTCGAGGGATCGACGCGAATACCGGCTTTTGAAACTACAAATCCCAGCAATCGTCCCACCTCTATACAGAAGGCACATTTTTGTGGGTTCAACCGAATACGATAATGCCTACACCTCATGAAAATTGCTCCTAAATGGACAAGGTGATCAGCTCGATGTAAAGAGTGAGCGGGCAAATCATCGAGATACGGTTGCACAATGTGTTTGATGTCATGAAACGCATAAGACATCGCCCTTTGAAAAGTGGCTCCAGCATTCTTAAGTCCAAAAGGTAATTTGCAATAAGAAAATGTCCCCCATGGACAAATGAAAGCCTTTTTTGGTTGATCGGTAGGTAGAATATTGATTTGGTTGTAACCGGAAAAACAGTCCATAAAGGAAAATATTTCACTGCCGGCACAAACATCAATTATTTGATCAATATAGGTTGTTGGGTAGTTGTCCTTGGGACAAGCTCGATTGATATCCCTGTAGTCGATACATATTCTTATTGTTCCCTGTTTTTTGTTAACCGGAACAATATTCGATACCCAATCCGTTAACGGGATCGGATAAATGAAACCTGCTTTCAACAGCTTCTCAACTTCTGCTTTAATTGCAACTGCTTTTCGTGGGTGAATCTGACACAAACGTTGCCGGATGGCTTTAGCGTCCGGGTAAGTCTTGATCTCATGGACAACAATCGCGGGATCAATTCCTGGTATTTCCTCATAGGACCAGGCAAACACGTCGCGGAATTCTTGAAATAGGGCCTTGTATGTCTGAATTTTGTCATTTGAACACGAGGCACCTATATGAATGTGCTCAACAATTCTGGGCTTGACTGAAATGTCAATGTGAATAGTGCGAGAAATGTTTCCCAAATTCAGCTCTGAATCAGGATGTTTCATTGGACTCTGAGCTTCTTTGACATATTCAGCTGTAAAGATTGATGAGAAATCGTTTTCAAAACGATCATCCTCAGGTAAAAACGAAGATCTATGATGGAGATCTTCCCATGGTAAATCGTCTACACACAGGACTTCACAAAGTTGTTCGTCAGATGACACAACTTCAGGAAACGTTATTAACTCTGAGGTTGAGGTGAAAAGTGATTCCTCACGGACCACATTCATTTGGTCGATTTTGGTTGAACTTGGGTCGGTAAAAGACTGCATGGCTTCATAGGCAATTTCATATGGACTCAAAGGCATTGCATCACCAAATGAGTCTATTTCAGATTCAGAAGGAACGATCCAAGGATCGTCATAAACAATGGTATCTTATGTAATCATATGAATAGATGCAAATGAAGACAAGGCGTTGATTGGAGGAAAAGGAAAAGTTCCCAGTAAACCGACATCTTTAACTAATCCTACTCCAACATCCTTATAAGGGATAGTCGTTTTACCGACATGCTGGATACTCTCTGAAGAGGCTAGGTCGGATGAAAAGTAAGCCAGCTGGTCTATGGTTACGATCTTGCCATTATGTGGAAACTTTATTACTCTGAAGACCGATGAAATGACCGCTGTCATAGCGTAAGACCAACTTCGACCCAAGAGAAGGTTGTAGTCTGGAGGGGCATCAACCACCTCCACATCCAGACTAACAGTTTTTCCTTCAACCCCTATAGGCAAATCCTGTAGAATGCCAAACGGATGGAACCCACGGCCATCAAAGGCCTTAAGAATTGTCGGGGATTGATTTAGTGAAGGAGAACCAAGCGATCTCCAACACTGTATCGACATAATACACGTGGAAGCTCCCTCATCAATTATAGTCCGATGAATAGGCCTATTTTTTACTATTACTGGGATCTGGAAACCCATTTGATGAGGTAAACGTGATGTACTATTTTCTAGATCAAAGATTATTAGGTTCAGGTCCTAAACATCAATAGCTCCTATAGCCGACAAAAGTAATTTGCGTTGTACTGGGCATGATTGCAGCACTTCCAAAGCCGACATTGTTGAGGGTGAAACAGCTAAATCCTCAACAATGTTGTAATTCTGGGCCGCTCTCGCACGTGGATTGAAAGCAGACCTTCGAAGTACACCCTTGGCGGGCGGTTTGATTACTAAGTCCGGGTTAGGTTTCTCGATCTGTAGTGGATCGGAACCGAGAGCTAAGGTTGATGGATTAGAATGAGAAGATTTTGCTTCTTTGCCATCAACGGGACTCTTACTACCATAATCTTGCGATCGAGTCGCAATCCTTACATGAGAAATCATCAATATGGGTTCTTCATTGGCACTCGAGGAAGAACCTATCATCTTACTCTCCTGCTTTGGAAATGGATCTTTCAAAATAGTAGGGGTTGGGGAACCTTTGACGATTTTCACAACCTCGGCCCGATGAGGGCAATCTCTTGTAAAATGATCCTCTTCACAAATAAGACAAGGATATCGAGGTTTGTGCTTTTCGTCATTGGTTTCCGACTTTTTAGTTTTCTCCTTTGGAGTTTTGTCTACTTTATTCTTCTTCTTACCTTTCTTTTTCCCACCGGATTTTGATTTAGCTGTAGATGACTCTATAGCGTGAATATCAGCGGAACCTTCAGCAGAATATTCTCATGTCGGGGAGTCTGGTAAGGTTATAATAGGAGAAGAATTCTTTAAGGATTTATTCTTGCTTTTAGTATTCACTGTACCAATCATGCCATCAGCGGCATGAGACCCCGAAGGAGCAGCAGCGATTTGATTTGACTTAGGAAGATCTGGGATCTTTTCGTGTAACGTACCTGACTGAGTATAAACTAAGTCAAGGTATTGCGCTTGAGCAATCACTTGCTCCTCAGTAACTACTCCGGCCTTAGCTACATCTTCAGTAATCTTCGGTAATAATGATTTAACAAACCATTCAGCTAAGATTTGGTCCGGGATAAAAAATTTCACTAATCGCCTTCGACGTCTCCATTCATGAATATGATCGGAAATATAAGTGGATGTCGATTATTTTAATGAAGTTAGTAACTCCGTGCCATTATCATATCTGACCGGCAACTGAAAATGAGTTATGAACGAGGTAGCTAACTGGCTAAAATTATAAAAAGAGGCCCGTGGTAACTCAATGTACCACTTGGCCGCGAGACCAATGAGAGTACGCTAGAAAAGACGTAAGCGTATCGAATCATCCGAGATGGAATTAGAGGCACACCAGAGGTGGTAAGTCATCACATGATTCGACAGGTCCTCTCCAGACTTACCTTCGAACTTGGGTATGTCACTGGGCAACTTATTTGGCATTGGCGGCCTAATTTATTAGATCGTTCGTTAGGCGCGACAAGTCTGGTAAATCCAAAGTTGCGATAAATGGTAATTGCCGATTAGGATCCCTAAAACTCTGGGTCACAAGACAAGTCCCAGGAGGAGGATATCCGGGATAAATTGGAATAGGAATCGCATTCGGGATATTGTATCCTCCCGGAAAACCAGGATAAACGGGACCGTACTAGGGTTGTTGAGGTTGTTGATAAGTGTACCCAGGATACGGTTGATACTGGTAAACTAGCTGCTGGACAGCAGGCCCGTATTGGTACTGTCCCTGGTACGGTTGATAAGTGAATTGTGGTTGACTAGTGACAACCGTACTTAAACCAGGTTGTCCTACAGGCATCTGAACCGTAGTTTGAATCGTGGATCCAGACAATGGTAAAGATGTCTGAGGAGTAGTTACAGAGACAGTATAAACCGGAGCTGTCGATACTCCAGAAGTAAGTGTGGTAGACTGAACAGATGTTTCGGTAGTTACAGCAGTCGTTTGAGATGGAGTACTAGGGGAAATAGGCCCAGACTGAGAAACTACTGAAGGTACAAAAGTTTGAACATTAGACTGGACTGGTTGCTGGGGTGAACCAGAAACTAAGGGTTGTCCAGCTTGAGATGACAACTGTACACTTGGTTGCAATACCTGTTGAACTTGTGATGGATCCCACACTATGTTCATTCCAGGGTATTGACCCATGACAGGTTGAGGATATTGAGATCCATAACCGGATTGAGGGTAGGATTGATAATTGAAAGGTACATTTCCCGTACCTTGAACATAAGATTGACCATGGGGTGGTTGATAACCTTGACTCGAGTACTGACCTTGGGGTAGATACCCTTGAGGTAAGTACTGATACTGAGGTTGACCTTGAGGTATAAATTGATACTGAGGTTGACCTTGGGGTACATATTGAGGCTGGGGTTGACCTTGAGGAGTGTATTGCACCACGGGTACATACTGTCCTTGAGGTTGCCCCCCAGACGCAATTTGTGTACCTTGAGGTTGCCCCCCAGGCGTTAATTGAGGCTGCCCCCCAGGCAGTAACTGGCCACCTTGAGGTTGAGAACTGGGAATTGAACCTGACATCATGTAAATGTCTCCTACACCCAACGATTTATTACCATTGTTTCCAGCTAATGACCCATGCTCAATGGGTTGAGGAGATGCTCCCGCAAAAGTACCAGAAAGTGACTGATACCCAGAGGGAACAGAAGGACCGCCGTACAAGAAATATTCAGGAGATTGAGTAAACATAGACGACTGACCTGACATATTTACAGGAGTATAAATACCTCCAGGTGGATAAGGAGTACGATGTGGAGAAAAACTTGACCCTAGGTTGTCCAAATAATTAGTTAACGAAAGATACCAAGTAGTACTTCTAGGTGGACTGTAAAAAATGGATTCACGCTCCCTTTGATCAATAGTAGGTTGATCTTTAGGGATAGGGATGCCTAGATCTTCTTCTGGAGCAAGTTCTTCAATAGCTATCAAACCAGAGGGAAGATTTTCGGTGATGACTCTTTCTACCCTAGGTGAATCAGGAGCACTAGAAGTTGGAGTAACAGGTTCAGATATCTCAGGTTCTTCGCCTATATCACTAGTATATGAAAAACTACCAGCAATCTCGGAAACTGCAATAGCTTCGGGATTATAACCTGTTTCTAGACTTTGGTAATCTGGATGGACTACCAACGAAGACTCTCCTTCTTCAGGTGAACCTACTTTACTGCCACTAGGAGTTACAAGGACTTTCAAACCTTTGTAATGACTCGGGACGTCTTCAGGAGGTTGGCCCCGAATTCTACAGGACTTCCTCAAAAAATCGGCCACGGTTACAATCTCAGGTGACTGGCCCCGAAGTCTACGGGATTGTCTCGGTAATTCAGCCACAGTTAAAAACTTTTAACTACTGCACACGCAAACAAAGTAAAATCTCAAAGCAAACCGCCTAAAGTCTCTAAAGAACCAAACAAATTCGAATCACACGCCTAAAGAATCTAGGGCGTCAAACCATACACAAACAGTAGCCTTCCAGACCGAAAACACTAGTTGGTGATGAAGCCCAACATCGTCGAATTCAGTACATAAGTGGCGGGTGGAACAGTTACCCCGGCAACCTGCTTAATGAATAGACCGGCACAAGTTCCTCCACTTTAACCGTCTCGAGTGAAGTGAGCCCCCTGGAAAATCCAAGTGATTCTAGCCGACGTCTGCTCCAGGTACAGTGGGATCTTCCCTCCACCGTCACCTTGGGTAGAACCCTAAAGATAATGGTCACTAAGGTCACCAACAACAACAAATACACCTAGGGGAACAATCTACGATCCGATAGCACGCAAGGGCAGAGTATCAAGCTCAATCCCCTTGCTGGCTCCTTGAAAATAATCCAAGGTTTACCAACAAGTGACCCCAGGCTCCTCGAAAATAATCTGAGGTTTACTGTTTGTAGTACGTGCGTATCTGGCGTCGTTCCCAATGAAGGAGGATTGATCCCCTAACTGGTTCGGACACGATCTCGTGCTTCTCCTTTAAGAGGAGCTTTCCCAGAGCATAAATGTAACAGCTGGATTTATCCTACCACAAGATGAGCTACTTGTTTGGTTTAGCTGTCTTGGAGAGTTAATTACTCTCCTACTCCGAGACACTAGCCTGATCTATGTTGGTGTTTCAGAGCCCTAGTAAATAAAAAGTTACTAAGTTAATTTTACTTTAAGCGTTAATTTTATGGCTTTTCTTTAGGACAAAAGGTAGTGGAGATGAAACTGATGGTGTGTAGACTCGACTCAAATCCACTAAAAAGATGCACCTAGGATGATTTATACTATTTTTCTTTTTTCAATGAATTCCCTAGCTAAGAGAGTTGGAGAATGCAAAATTGATATAAAGACAACTTTCTTGGCAACGAAAATCAAAGAAACAATCTCTTTATCTTTTCCAAAGCATACAACACATGACCACTAATTATTTCACGAAAATTCCTTTCTCTTCTCAAAGACTTCAAATGCTACTAAAACAAACTTTTCTTCAAAAGAGATTTTTTGTATTTTTTCCTATATTAACAAAGCATGTAAAACTACTTAACAAAAATCAAATTTAAAAAATCTATGACAAATCAACTCAATTTTACCTAAAAGCAAATCTAAGAGAAATTCACCTAAAAGCAAATCTAATGAGGCAAAAGCCTACAAAGTATAATTCCAGGATGTTTTACTCAGTTACAATTCAACCAAGGACTAGTTCATGCAGAATCATAAACCAGTCAAAAACAAAAATCAAAATCTTTTGTTCTTTTTCTTAAGAATGAAATTCACAGCTTAACCAACAAGCTTTCTCGAAATTCCGCAAAGAGACAACACAAAGGTAGGTTTCTCACACAGGTGGATTTTATGAAAGGTCCGACTCCTAAGAAGACTGAAAAGACCAGGGAGATCCAAGGTTTTACAACTTCTAAAGCCAAAGTCACTACAGGACCAATGCAAAAATCAAACCCTAGGGCTAGAATTTCTATGAAATTCACTAAAACCCTTGATACTAATGAAAAAAGCTTAGATGAAGACTTCTAATAGGTAACCAGTGGATCTGGGAAGCAAAAAACAAATTATAAACAAAATATAAGTAGCAAAAAAGGAAAAATTGAAATTTTCTCAACTTTTGACAGGGTACACAGGCAGCCTGTTTGCACAGGTGCGTGTACGCTCTGTGTACAAAGCTGCAGTGCGTACAAGTACGCGCTGTGCTTAACGCAGAGGCTGCGTACTTCTAGCAAAACCAAGAAAAGTAAAATCTAACTTAACCCTAAGCTATTCCACCCAAATTCACAGTCAATCAACCAAAAACCAGAAAGAAAACAACTTTTATCAAATCAAAGTATCAATCAAAAGAGAAATCAATCAAATCCATGGATTCCCCAGTGGAGTCACCATTTTGTCATGCGGAAAGAGTCAATTTTGCGGACAAAACCGACCTCCCTAGAAGCTAAGGCTTTCTAGTGACAAACAAGACAATTAAGCACTATATTTCCCTAAATATGCATTTAGAATACAAGCAATCAGGTGTTTATGACATACCTTTAGTCCAACGCTTTGTAGCAGTCCAGCCTCTCCGATCCAGATGAGCTCCTCCTTCTCTTCGAAACTTGCATCCACTAACAAGCAAACATTTACATAGCACCTGAATAACTCATAAAATAAAACATATTCATCATAAAGACGAAGGAGTATATGAAACAAATTATGTATAACAACTTGTTGAGAAAAATGAACTTAATTGTATTAAGTGGAAACAAAAGAAACCATTACAACCAGTGCCTTGGTGTTGTGCAGGTCCCTCCCAAGGTCCAGCAAGAGTTCTCCTTTACTTTGATCAGCTCACCCACTTCCAAATGAAGCTAAGAAAGGATGGGAATCTCTCCTCTCAAGCTCTATAAGGGAGTCCTAATTTCAGCAGCATATACCCTTAGGAATGTTCAGCTTTCAACCTCCTCTCCCTCTGGCCCAATGCCTGTATTTATAATGCTTTGGAGGAAGTTAATCATGTCCACCATCAATGGGATAAGCTCCTCTTTGAATGGGATAGCTCCCCTCTTGATGGGATAAGTTCCTCTTTCATAGGGATACATGAACCATCTGGAGGCGCTCAATACACATCAAACCAACTTCTAGAATGCTCTAGAATCGACCACAAGTAACTTTTTTGAAGTAAAACTCGCGCCTTTTGACCTTTATAGGAGTACGCACCCACCCCTTTACAGACAGAGCGTACAAGTACGCAGGTATTGTGAACTTGGGGTGCGTACACGCAGGTAAGGTTAAGAGAAACTGCGTAACCAGAGTTAATTGACTTTTTAAGGACTTTCTCTCTTTCTTGGAGTTTGACATGAAGAGTAGAGGTATAAGACTTGCGAAGGAGGATAGTATGATAGTTGATGGAGCCATGCTAACTGCAAATAGTCATGGTGAAAAATTTTAGTGTAACAGTTGGGTTTAAGCGGCCTCCTAACAATCGACTTTCTTTAACAACAAGATTAACTTGGTCTGCCAAGCAATTTCCTTGACATCAGTATGTTTTTGGAATTTAATTTCATTTGAGTATTAGAACTAGCAAACTCTGCTTTCCTTATGGCTTCTATCGCATCAATAAATACTTCAACAATATGCATAGCTACATGGAAATTAAGCTTACTTTAGATTTCAGCTTATCAATACTTCAACAATATGCATAGTTACACAGGTATCACTCCCAAGCATTAGAGAGCACGTACTTGAAGCTCCCCCACTCATGGGAGTTTGAGAGCTAATCAGAAATGCTCCAAATCCATCAGGAGCTTTAACTGGTACTTTGGAGCTTTTCGGGAGCTTCATTGCAACCAATTGTTGACATTTTGGGAGCTTCACTGCAATGAATAAGTGCAATGACGGAAATGTGCGAAGGGAACGGTACGCCGTTGGGTTTAGATTTGGATATGGGTCTAGAACTAAGAGAAACAACCTGTTTATGCAAAGTCCTATCCAAATGATGATGAGGCATCTGGCCAATCTTGATCTTTGTCATTGGAAAGTTATTCATTCTCCTCATATACTTGAATGGTGGATGGATATAAAAGAATTTAGGAAGATTGTTGGCTATTGGCAAAACCATCATTATCGCTCGAAATGAATCGACAAAAGATGGAATACTAAAGAAAAAAATAATTGAAATTATGAAATATAAATATTTTGAAAAAAATTAATTTAATTTTCATATTTATTTAAGTATAAAATATATATTAACTTGGAAATTTATAATTTTATTGTACAAATTCTTTTTAAAATAACATTGGATTTAAACTCTATTGTTTTAATTTTTTTAATTACTATTATATATATTATATTTTTTCTTATCTCTATTATAATTACATGTAATATATATAATATTGGTGACATTACATCAAGGGCGAAGAATTGAACCAATGACTTAACATATAGTGTTGCATGAAATCACCTAATAATCCAATCACTCTCATAGGTGCACGATTATGAGAAAAAGGGGGTTTCTCTTGGTTTTTCTCCCATTTTTTGATAGATTAGAGGGTTATATATTTGACACATGGTATCCTGGCTAGAAGGATGATTTGAAGGGAGAGATATTGAGTGCGGCTGCATGTGTATGTGGCATGTGATCTAGGGGCTAGCCAGGTGCTGGTGCGGTGGGCACTTCTGAATTTTCTTCAAAAGCCCCTATTGAGATTAGAGGACATGTAGTTGTGCTTTTTTATTAGATGTTGGGATGTGGACTGATAGGTTATGTTTATCTGTCTAATGTATTTTTTGATAACGGTTCATATCGACATTTATTGTGTTATTGATCTACTGCCTTTTGGGGAGCCTTTTCCATATCCATTTCTAGCTGGGAATGGGGATATTTGTCAGTGGGGAAAGGTGGAGGGTGTCACTCATTATTGGCATGGCCCATATGAGGAGTTTGTATTAGGATTACAACCCTATTGTATATTTTTGAGCAAGCGATAGTAGCTATGATTGTGAGGGTGGTGGGATCAACGTCCCCCAATAAAGCATCGGGGCCCCATCTAGTGATTCTTTAGGAGCTATAAGTAGGGCACTTTTCTTATTGGGATCGATTACTATGATGCACTCAGGAGTTTCTACTATGGGAGTGTACTTTTTAGCATTATGTATGAGCAGGTAGTTATGCTTCGTTCGATCTTCGCATTTCTAGTGGGGCCTACTAGGGACCAACGTATATGCCGCTAGGAAGCTGCGATGTCGAGAGTTGGGGGTGGTGAGGTATCACGTTATCAAAATTCCACTTTAGAGGATTGATTTAAATCCAATCCCCAGTTGATTCTAGAGTATCCCTACAGTGGTGTGGACTTCGAGGGACATCTAGATATGGGACCTCCTTCGGGCGATGCCTGCGGACTGACAGGTATATTTTGATTTCCACATTTGTATACATATATTGGTTTTGATGTATTGTTATGATGTTTTATGTATGCTGGTGTTTATATTATTCTTATTTATTTCCAAATGTGGGGTCACTAGGCCGACCACTGGCCTATTTGGTAGAACATGATCCTAGGCATATGGGTATCGTAGGGAATTCCCTTGTACTATATAGATCGAAAGTGGTGAGGTCACTAATTGGGCCTCAGGGTGGTCCTCAATGACCAACACAGCAGCACCAGTTAGATATTGTTGTGCTCTCTGGAGACGGTAGAAGTGTTGTGGTAGGCGAGGACGCAGAGCAATGGTGTGAGCATGCTGAAGCCACAGAGGCATGGTTGATATAGCATTTTCTTCTCAAATGTGTATGAAAATAAGTCACCAAAGACTCTGGATGAAAAACAATCTCAATAATATAAATGGCTACTAAACATTGTAGATCTGCAGAGAACGATAGAGACAAGACCTTCCAAAGCCCTCATCTTTAACATAATCATAGTCAAACAAAAAAATGAAATAGTAATAAATGCATGTAACTCCAATAAGCTAATGGAAACCAGATATACAAGGAATAGATTTATTAAATAAGACCTGTGAAGGGAACAAATAAATGTTACCAGTCCCTCTCTATGGGGTGGGTTCTTGGCTATCCTCAAATGTCTTCAAGTTTTGTGGATTGCCTCTCCTCTATAATGTGTAAACCCAGGAAATAAAATGTTTGAGCTCAATGGGAACTCAAATGGAAAGAAAAATGGTGTGCGACAGTGATAATAATCAGATTTACAATAGTGAGTGCAGCAATGAAAATGATCGAAAATGAATAATCAATGGAAAGCCCTTCTATTTATAACAAAATATCGAGTTATCCTCGAATAATGAGAAATAATAGAATATTATTAACCCCATTCTAGGAATAACCACTTGGAATATTTTATTATATTTGATTAGGAGGGAAAAAGTATTTAAACTTTTATTTAGAAATAATAAATAAGTAAATGATTTATTTATCATCTCAAGAAATATGGTTAAGGAATAATAAACAAATAATGATATATTTAATTATTCCTGAGGGATTTATTCAAACTTGACAAGGAATAATAATTAATTAGAGATAATTTATTTGTTTATTTTTCATAACGGGTTAGATATGACAAGAAATATTAATTAATCAATGGTTTAATTAATTATTCCTATAATATAATTAAATAAGTAGTGATTTATTTAATTATTCTTCATGGGTTTAATTATAAATTACTTAACAAATGTGGTTTATTAAGAAATTTTTCATAGTGAAAGAAATTTTACTATGGTAAAATTGGCTGTACATGGTGTACTTCGATCCATCTAGTAAATTAGGCTAAATGATCAAATTTTTGGTGAGAATAGATTGCATCCCAACGTATGAGTGTTAGGAGAAAAACATATGACCAAAGTACATTGTAAAGACACAATCACTAGACAACAAAGTGGAGAGAGAGAGAGAGAGAGAGACCAATAGAGATGAAGTGAAATAGGATAGGGGCAAAGAGGGTGAGACCAATGCAAGTATCCTTTTATGTTGTGGTACCAAATATCAGTGAGGCAGGGGAGGCATACCTATACCTGCCAAGATAACTTAGTACAAAAATAATGATGCCCTTAGAAACATAAAACTAAGCAATGAAGTACACTCTGAATGGTACATGACACACTGGCATAACTAAGCCAGAAAATAATACAATGTGTCCCATATACATAATGCACCTGGAAAGGTATGAGCCAGGACTGAATACAATAATATCTGAGTACATGAGATATAATGAGCCTTCCCTCGAAAAATGGGTGGGAGGAGGGTAGAACAACTAAAGAAGCCCTGCTGAATAGGGAAGGGCTCTGGAAAACTGAATGGATCATGTGATGTAGACGTGCATTCTAGGAATGCTGCGATCGGTAGGAATCAAAGCCATCAACTTTGTGGAATTACTTATGATGTTGTAGCATAATATGAAGGAATCTGAGCATGTGGGGGGCTACCTAAAGGGCTACCCCCTCATGAGGGTTGAAACATCTCACACACACCAGGAAATCATTGGTACAATTTGCTGCATCATTGGACCATCAAGCGTATGAATCGAGAGCATGAGACAACCAATTAAAAGGGAAATAATGAGTCCCTTTGCTTGATCTGAGGCACCGAACATGAATGGAATTTGGAACCAAGATACACCACCATCTAGGTCGTTCTTCTAGAATAAATGAATTGATATTGATAGAATAGGGCTAGCGTTGGGTGAGGAAATGAGGATCCTCAACTAAGGCATGGGGAAAAATAGTAATGTGACTGATGGACTGACACTGGGGACAATGTAAATTGATGGGACTGAGGGACAAATAGATCACTTCCCTTGTAAGATCATAAAGTGCATGTTTGACCTAGCAGTGACTGACTCAACTCTAGAGGGGATGGGGGACAGTATGATTGTAGGCAATAATGGGCAACACAGGGTGAATGATATGAAAATATGGATGGTATAATGTGACATGATATAATGGAACGTGAAACAAACTCCATGAATGAAAAGGTGACTCATCATAGATGCTATAAACAAGGGTGACTTGGTAACTCTTCCACACAGAATAGGCCCGGTGGGGAACATGAAAACATGTGTGAATGATGGTTACTAATGACTAAAACCAACATGTGAGATGATAAGTACCAAGGGAAGCTAGTCCCCAGAGTACAAGTGCCACATATTAAGAAATTCGATTTTAAGAGGCAACGAAGTGATCCTTCCTGGAAAAATGACTTCCTGGTGAAGTGTCAAATAATCAAAAACTAAGAGAGACCCATTAGATTAAACAACGAGATTTTTCCAATGGTGTTGATGGTTCGTCAAATGGAGCTAGGGTCTAGTCACAATGTGCGACAATTTTTTTTTGGGTTTTTCTATGAAAGGACATTTTCCCTCCAATTTGAATTCATTTGCTATGTGAGTTGTGGTGAATCTAGAGAGGAGGAAGAGGCCTTAAAAATTCTAGATATCGTAGGGGAGAAACCAACCATCAGAATTGGGATCTACGAATTTCAAGCAAGTGGCCTTACTTGTCTAAAGATGGCCTTAATGCTTCTTGGAATGATGGTTCCTGATGAAGAAATATGGGAAGAGGAAAATGAGAATGAACTACTAGAGGAGGTCTAGAATCATCCTCACCCATGAAATCAAATGTGGGGTGTATGTGGACATAGAGTAGAATATTTGATGATATGGTATCAAATGTCTATGATATTCAATGTGAATATGGCTTGTTGGAGAGGCCGGTAAGACAAACTATCCAAGGAATGGGGGTATAATTGACCATACCTAAATTCAATGGGATCTAGACCGAGACTTATGATAATCAATTGAGAATATGGCCTGGGGAAAAACATCATGCCCACAATCATGGGATACTGTTGAAAAACATATGTGACACAAGGGACTGATCTCATATGAAACGATGTGAGTAATGCCCCCTAGAAGGAGGATTTTGTGGGGCGTTATTGTGTTCCAAATGCTCAAAAAAGGGACTCAAGAATCTCGGCCCAACCTAGCATGAGATTGTCCAAAGGGTGATAAGGAGACGTAGGGGCCTATGTGAACCCTAATATGCTATGGGCATATTGGATGTATTTAGAGTGCTAGACTCCAAATATGGAAGTACACATGCATATTGTCCCAAGGATAATTAGGGGTAGTTATGGATTCTGTTGTCCTCATTAGAATGGAAGATGGGTGGACAAAAGGAATATTGACTACATGATTTGGCGGTTGTACCTAGTGCATGGACCTAAGAAATAAGGTTCACATACACATCATCTGGAATGGTAGAGGATATCTGTGAAGTGATCATCTCTTACTCTAATTGTGAATAGTTGTGCATCGTGTAGGTTATCTTTGATATTTGTGGGTTCTTCCCCTATCTCTATTCTTGATAGATGATGAGGTCTATCATTCAATTTCCATGGCTTTACTATAACTTTGAAGTTGTTCTCATGGAATAATAACAACCATCAATAGATCTTTCCTCCTAAAATGGGTGTACTCATCGAATATTTCAGCGCGAAGTGATCAATGAACAATTTGAAATGTGCCCCAAACAAATATTGCCTAAACTTTTGTCATGCATATACCATAGATAATCCTTCTCTTTCCATATTGCTTTAGTTATTTTCCATGTGGGACAGTTTCCTACTCGCAAATTTTATAGGATGATTAATTTCCCCTGTTCCTCATTGTGCTATCACTACACCCATTGTTATATAATATGCATCAACATGTACATGGAACTCCTTCCACTCTGGGAAAACTAGAATAGGTGCAGTTACCATCTTCTCTTTTAGTACATCCAAGATCTTCTAGAATTCTTTACTAAAGTGAAATCTCACATCTTTCTTCAACAACTTCTCCATCGGCATAGTTATATGTGCATACCCCTTTAGAAACTTTCTGTAGTAACTAGTGTGCTCCAGTATCATGCCCAAGGGTCTCATTATTTTTTGTGCTGGCATGTTCACAATAAATGCGATCTTCATGGAATCCACCATTAATTCCTCCTTACAAACTACATGTCCCAATAGTATCACAAATGGTGCACAAAATATGAACTTCTTAAAGTTCAATGAGATATGGCACTACCTACACGTATCTAGTGGTAGAAATTCTGCAAATTCGTTACAAATCTCACTCCAAGATTTTTGTAGAAAATATTACTATAGGTTAACCTGATAATGCAATATAATCAAAGAAAAATACTATAACCTACGTCTAATATCAATTTTTCGAAGCTCAAAGATCGAATTGAACACATATAATGAGAAGAAGAAGAATCAATGCACAATACACATGAAAATACTTTGGGGAAAGCCTCAGCTAAAAACCCCACTATCTATATTATCATACAAGGTGGAAATACATAGGAATTATAGAATGCCTTAGCTCTCACAGCGAGCCAGCTCTCAGTACAATCATCACAGATGCTCACAAAACCTTCTTTCTCACCCTGCACACTTTGGCTATAATTTACATAATATAGTATAGAAACTTGAGTTAATAAAGTGGGAAAGTCCTTAATAAAATTATAAATAAACATTGCAATGGCGATGAGTTAGCTTTCCTCCTGAAAGAGTTCTATTGAACCCTCAAGAAAATCATACAAGAAAACATTGGAAACCCTAGCAGGTTACAAGCCCTTTCTTCTTTACAAATATCTTAACTTAACAAAATCCTATATAGCTAGTGGAAAAATTGAAGCCTAAAGACATCGTCAAGGATTTGTAAAGGATAATATAAAATGAGCATCTATAGTGGAAACAATAGACAGAAGGAAATCAGAAGTATTTAAACCCCAGAAATGTCACATAGCAAAAGCCAAGCACAACCATGGACTAAGCTGAAAAACAATGGGAAGAACACTCTTATTCCAATCTTAAAACACTTAGGAATTTATCATAAGAATATGTAAAAGGAAATTTGAAGGTAATTGGTAATTTCTCTTACCTTTGACAAGAGAGGGCAAAATTCTCACACCAAAGCCTTGTTATAGTGAAAATAATTCACTTCAATGTCATATCTCTCTCTCTCTCTCTCTCTCTCTCTATATATATATATATATATATATATATCTCTCTCTCTCTATATATATATATATATATATATATATATATCTCTCTCTCTCTCTCTCTCTATATATATATATATATATATATATATATATATATATATATAGAGAGAGAGAGAGAGAGAGAGAGAGAGAGTGTTACACTAAAATTTGTCACCATGACTATTTGCAGTCAGTATGGCTCCATCAATTGTCATACTGTCCTCCTTGGCAAGTCTTATACCTCTGCTCCTCATGTCAAACTCCAAGAAAGAGAGAAAGTCCTTAAAAGTCAATATAACTCTGGTTACGCAGTTTCTCTTACCGTTACCTGCGTGTACGCACCTCAAGTTCATATTACCTGTGTACTTGTACGCTCTCTCTGTAAAGGGGTGGGTGCGTACTCCAGTAAAGGTCAAAAGGCGCAAGTTTTACTTCAAAAAAGTTACTTGTGGTCGAATCTAGAGCATTCTAGAAGATGGTTTGACGTGGATTGAGTGCCTCCAGATGGTTCATGCATCCCAAAGAAAGAGGAACTTATCCCATCAAGAGGGGAGCTATCCCATTGAAAGAGGGGCTTATCCCATTGATGGTGGACCTGATTAACTTCCTCCAAAGCACTATAAATACAGGCATTGGGCTAGAGGGAGGGGAGGTTGAAAGCTGAACATTCCTAAGGGTAGATGTTGCTGAAATTAGGACTCCCTTATAGAGCTTGAGAGGAGAGATTCCAATCCTTTCTTAGCTTCATTTGGAAGTGGGTGAGTTGATCAAAGTAAAGGAGAACTCTTG
Source organism: Pinus tabuliformis (assembly GCA_031772625.1). Classification (NCBI taxonomy): domain Eukaryota; kingdom Viridiplantae; phylum Streptophyta; class Pinopsida; order Pinales; family Pinaceae; genus Pinus; species Pinus tabuliformis. The sequence goes on from CM062818.1 coordinate 280,231,820, forward strand.
CTGGACCTTGGGAGGGACCTGCACAACACGAAGGCACTGGTTGTAATGGTTTCTTTTGTTTCCAATTAATACAATTAAGTTCATTTTTCTCAACAAGTTGTTATATATAATTTGTTTCATATACTCCTTGGTCTTTATGATGAATATGTTTTATTATATGAGTTATTCAGGTGCTATGTAATCGTTTTCTTGTTTGTGAATGCAGGCTTCAAGGAGAAGGAGGAGCTCATCTGGATCGGAGAGGCTTGGCTACTACAAACAGCGTTGGACTAAAGGTATGCTTTAAACACCTGGTTGCTTTTATTCTAAATGCATATTTAGGGAAAGATAGTGCTTTATTGTCTTGTTTGTCACTAGAAAGCCTTAGCTTCTAGGGAGGTCGGTTTTGTCCGCAAAATTGACTCTTTCCACATGATAGAGAGAGAGAGAGATATGTCATCCTGGAAAATAATGAAGATTGTGTTTTGATTTTGGACTTAAATTCCAATGAATTATTTTCGAGAAAGTCACATGAAATGAGTGGCATTAGGAAAAATCTCTATAGACAATTTTGTTGACACTCGAACCTCTAAAAAAAGCTAGGGTTTGACCTATACATGTATCACTAAGCAAAGAAAATAAATTAGTCACAGTTAATTAAAAACATGTTATCGAAAGTTTCATAGAGTTGTACATACATAAAATAAAAGTAAATGGATAGACTATGAGGTTCAAATTCATCTCGAATTTAGACTTGGTGAGAAAACCCTATCTCAACCAAGAAGCAAACCTATTTTCTACTAGTATTTCAAAGGAGACAATCTAATTGATGGCAAAAAATTCTTTGAATATAGGATAAAACCCTCTCATTCAACAACTTAAACTTTAGGTTACAAAGATCAACACTCAACGTGTGAAAATGTAAATGAGGCCAAAGTGGCAGGGGGAATGGGGGTAGGTATTTACCCTATAACATTTAGAGTAATGCTCATCATTGACTAAACCCGAAACAAATAATCACCATTGAACTTGAGACATGTCTAATGGTTCATTGGGACATAAACCCATCCTCCCATGTGTTACAGTGATCGATGAATACGAGGCCTCCATGGAGGCACAAGGTAGCCATGAAGGCTTGAAAGGGTCAAGAACCTTCAACAATATAGTAAAGTATACAATAACTCTTAATTGTTGAATAGGTAACGATAAATTTCAAAAACAACATTTTGTTACCTTTGTGAAGAAATGCTCAAGGGATATTCAATGAATGTAGCAAATCATGCATATATTATATTTTCAAAAGAAAATTATTGGTAAATTATAGTTAATTTCTAAGTGGTTTTAAGAGGGATGTTAGAGAATATGCTCTTTTAAATATTGCACTAGCAGATGTACAGGAAGGGATAAATATTTTTACAATATTTTGTTTAGTAAAAAATATATAACAATATGCATGGGTTTTGACCTAAATTATCAATGTCATTGTTCCTAAAGGCACTATCCAACCCAATATGGAGGATATTTCTAATGTCATGTCGTGCAAACATTTCGACTCGGTCAAGAAATAAAAATAAAAATAAATAAAAAGATTAATATAATGTAAGCATTTTAACTCCAAAAAAAAGAACAAAAAAGAATAATAATAATAAAATAAAATAAAAAATAAAAAAAATGGAAATTGGTATTGACAACCGATGATATTTAACCATTCTGTTCATGTGGAATATTGTCTATTTAAAGGGAGAAATTAAATTATCCTAGATCCATCCTAACATTGCATCTACCAAGTGCCTATACATTTGATCCGTCTACGTGCTTGGCCTATATATGGGTCAAGAACATGGGTTCGAAGCTCAAAAGCCAAGGTAATAATTCGTGAAAACTGATAAATTAATAATAAAAAAATTATTTTACTTTGACTAATTTAGAATCTTTACATGACACTACATTGCATTACATTTCTTGGAGAGGTTCTCTCAAACCCAATATGGAAGATATGATGAATCTACACTAGTTTAATTTCCCCCTTTAAATAGGGTTATTCAATTTTTTTTTTTCTTAGGCTATGGTTCATGGACACCCTAGTCAATGGGTGACGCTACGTCCATGGAAAAATCTTGGTTGATTGAGCCTGAAGGGAATCTAGCCTCGCAGCCCACTAGCAAGGCCTGACCCCAAGGGCTTCTGGGAGATTGGAACCTGTGACCTCCCAATGGCGAAGCATTGATTTTGACCAACTTAGCTAACCCTTTGGGCTATCCCTTTAAAGAGGGTTATATTCCATCAATAAATTATTTTTATTTTATTTTGACTGACTTAGAATGTTTACATGACACTACATTACATTGCATTGCTTGGATAGGTGCTCTCAAACCCAATATGGAAGACATATTGTAATGTCCTGTGAACATTTTAAGTCAGTCAAATTACATAAAAATAAAATTTCATAAAAATAATAATAAAATTAATAATATGTTGTCATATCATGTAAAAATTTTACTTTTTTAGGTTTTGGGTTTTGACAATCAGTGGTTTTTCGATGTTAATTTTGTCTAATGTACCCTAAATGAAGGTATTAAATTCCAAGTATTGCATTGAAAGCTGCTATGAAGCTTAGTATGGTAAATATATAATGTAATTTCTGATTTACAATATTAAATTAGTCAAATTACATAAAAATAAAATAAAAATTAAAATAAATAAACCAGCCTAGATCCATCTTAACTTCTGAAATATCAAGCACTGAGAGGGATCAAATCTCTCAAGGGGAAAACATCTTTTTTTGAGTGCAAAATTTGAGGAAAGGTTTGCACCTCGAGAGATTTGATCCCTCTCAATGCTTGATAGATCCAAAGTTAAGATGGATCTAGGTTGGTTTGAGTCGTGACCAATGAAAATCTATCAAAGCTGTGATTAGTTTTATCAATAATATGTAAATAAATTTAATATTAATATAATCATTTTAAATATGCTAGATATGTCTGAGATTAATATGGTCATTTTAGTTTTAAATTTTCTTAGTTACATCAGTTTCTTGAGACTATAAATATTTTTAACAACATCTTTCGGGTAAAAATCACAAAAGAGATATTCTCGTCAACGTGTTTCAAACTAGCTAGTGTGGTTCATCTTCACAAAAATATGAGGAACTACATCCACGTGTTGTGATAAATAGATGTAGAGAGCTCCTAACCAGCCATTAGGGAGTAAAACTAGTTTTTTTATTTTATTTTATTTATTTTTTACATTATGATTTCTAATATATATATATAGTTAACTAGTTCGTTAATAATATTATTTTATTAAAATACAAATTATTAATAATATTATTACCTATAAAATTTATAATATTAATAAGAATTTAATTCAATAATATTTTTAGAAACTTAAATTTTTTAGCTAGATTCCCTTACCCTTCTTTATCATAACCTAATTTCTAATTCATGACTTTATTCAAACTAGCTATTACTCCCTAATGGCTACTTAGTAACTTTGTACATCTATTTATCCCAATGCCTCGATATGATTCCTCATGTTGTCCTGAAGATGAACCACATTGGCTAGTTCAAAACACGTCGATGAGAATATCTCTTATGTGATTTTTACCGAAAGATGTCATTGAAATTATTATGAATCACAAAAGTGTAAATTCAAAAACTATAAATATTGTTAATAACTTTATTGATGAAAATTTTGAATGAAAATTGACAATGTAATAGTGTTCAATTATAGAAAATGTGAATAATAAGAATACAGTCAATTACAAATAGTCTTCACTATGATCGATATCAAACTATTTTCTTCTACTACTCTTATTATCACATTTGTTATTTTTCTCATATTTTCAAATCGATTATATGAAAAGGACGGTTGAAATCATAAACCATTTAAATATTTAGCTCGAGCTGTTGTAGTAAACATCATACCTTGTCTCTCTTTCTCTCGAGTATTAATAGGTTGAGTTACTATAACACAAAAATCAATGTACATTGCCAATAATGTTTTGTGCTTACACTGAAATCAATGAACATTGTTAATCCAATCACTTTAAAATTAATGTACCATCATACATCCAATTACATCAAATCAGAAATCAACATCTACACTGAAGTCAATGCATCTAATCCAAGCAATCAAATAATATTAGATAAAAACTTTTACACTGAAATCGGTGCACCTAATGCAAACAATAAAATAGGATTATAAATCAACATTTACAGTGAAATCAATGCATCTAGTGAAAGTAAGCAAATAGGATTAGAAACCAACATTTACACTCGAATCAATGCATTTGGTGCAATAAATCAAATAGGATTAGAAATTACCATCTATATTGAAATCTATGCATTTAGTTGACCCAATCAAATAGGATTAGAAACCCATCTACATTGAAATCAATGCATCTAGTGCAAGCAATCAAATATAATTAGAAATCAACATCTACATTGAATCAATGCATCTAGTGCAAGCAATCAAATAGGATTTGAAATCACCATTTATTGGTGATATTGGAATTGATGTGAAATGGTCATGATAAGAAAACGTATTCTCATTAAGTTAATTGATTAATATTAATGAATGTTGTTGATGTAATTGGAAAGGATGAATGTGATGTAAAGTGAAAAGGCTATGAAAAGAAATGTGAAGGTTGAATATGATCAAATGGAATGTAAAATATTGAGATGCAAGCTGAAAAATATATTCTTTCATTGAAGAAAATGTATGATACAAGATAATACAAGTTGATCTGTCTCTTGTATCATTTATGATTTCGTTGTTTTATTTCAGCCTATTTTTATATTACAATTTTTTGCACAACTAAAAATGAAGAGACAAGTTTGTGAACAGTTTTAGAAGACCACGAGACAATGCCCCATTTCATCTTCATACAAAGAATAGAAACATATAATAAGGCTTTCATATAAAAGATACATTGTTGAATAGAAAGAGCAATTCTTTTATGTGAAGAAGTCTTCATAAGAAGATTGATGAGAAGCAACAGAAGAGGCACAAAGTTTTAAAGGAGAAGTAGTGTGGCACTATACTTGACACCATAATTGTATATAAGGTAACCAACATTTGTGACTTGATATTGTGATTGACATATTTATGTCCCCTTCTATGTTGTAGCATGATAAAGAATAGGTTGTATCCTGTCGAGGTAGGAGGCTCCTATGTGTTGTAGCCTATAGAAAATGTGTAGGAGTAGGAGCTTCCTTTTAGGTATGAGCCTCTTGTAGGTTGGAGTCTACAAAAATATGATGTAATAAGGAGTAGTAGCTTTCTGTCACATTAGTTTCAACCTAAAATTCATGGTTTTCTCTCTTGAGGGTTTCCACTTATATCTCGTGTCTTCATGTGTTGGTTCTTGAATGCTGTGTGAGTGTTCTTAAATTCGTGATAAATATATCTATAAATTTACCTCTTTGAAACCTGCAAAAGGAAGTCAATAGTAATAGAGGACATACACAAACCATTAGACGCATAAGAATAAAATCAAGTTTCACATGAAGTAAAGATTTTAAATTATTGATTCACCCAGCTAGTAATTTCCAATCATAAATATTACCATCTACACTAAAATCTATGCATTTAGTGCAAGAAATCAAATAGGGTTAGAAATCATCTAGATTGAACTCAATGCATCTAGTGCAAGCAATAAAATATCATTAGAAATCAACATCTACAATATAATAAATGCATCTAATTCATGAAATCATCATCTACGCTAAAATAAATGCATCTAGTGAAAGAAATAGTCTTCCCTCTCTCCCCCCTCCATATATATCTATATCTCCCTCCATATCTCCTTATCTGTCTATCTATCTCACTCCCCCAAACACACACACTCTCTCACTCCATATCTATCAATCTCTTTGTCCCTCCCTCCCTCTCTCCATCTCTCTCTTATTCCATCTCTTCACCTTCCATCAATATCTATATCTCCCTTTGTCTCTCTATATCGCCCCCAAAAACATACACCCTCTTTCTCTAATCTATCTATATATCCTTCTCTCTCTCTCTCTCTCTCTCTCTCTCTCTCTCTCTCTCTCTCTCTCTCTCTCTCTCTCTCTCTCTCTCTCTCTCTCTCTCTCTCTCTCTCTTCCCTTTCTCTCGCTCCTTATTCTCTCTCTCTTTTCCCTTCGATCCTCCTTTTCTTTCTCTCTCTGTCTTTGCCCTCTGATCCACTCTCTCTCTCTCTCTCTCTCTCTCTCTTTTCCCTCTAATCATCTCCCTTCCCGCATCACTATCTATCTCTCTCTCTATCTCTCCAACTATGTTACTACATTCCTACCTCACTCCTTCTCTCCCCCCTTCTCTCCATCTCTCATTGGTTGTCTCTTTATCTCACACATAAAGATACACACTCACTCTCCATCTCTCCCTTTTCACTCCATTTCTCTCTCTAGTTCTCACTCTCTATGTATTTATTCTTCCTTCCTCCTATCCCCCTGAGACACCATCTCTACATCCCGATCTCTCTCCTCTTATCTATCAAGTCCTCTCTCTCATCCTTCCCCTCTCTCCCTCTCTCTCTCTCTCTCTCTCTATCTTTATCCTTCAGTCCTCTTACTATCTCCCTCCCTCTCTCCTTCTCTCTCTCCCCACTCCATCTTTGTGTCTTCATCTCCCTCTCTTACCCTTCTCTACCTCTCTCACTCCTCTCCAAATTATGGAACCCTAAACTAGAGGTTCCAAATGAAAAGCTCACTTAGGGAGACGACCGAGAGTCATGTAAGCCATCTTTGACCTCTTCCAGATATTGCAGGTTACCATTGGATCTTAGTTTGCAAGCAAGAGACAAGGATCTCTAGAGGGGTCAAAGGATCAGGTGGAGTTTCTTTTTGGCTAGTGAGTCACTACTAAGTAGGGTATCTTGGGTAGCTGAAGATGATTTTTCCAAGTTTATATGGATTCAGATTAGCTTCAAGGTCTCTCTTCCAAGGGACATCTACATTGCATTCTATTATGTTCTCCCAACCTCTTCACCATTTTCCATCTGTAATGTCTCCAATGGGGACCCCTTTATAGAATTGTGTAATGGCATCACCCAATGCTCTGATTTTTGGGAAGACATCCTCCTAGGTGACTTCAATGCTCGTACTAGAGATTTGCAGATCCCTATCCACGATCTCCATATCCCTCTCCACAATTAATCAGAGGATGTGTTTTGACCCAGGGGATAAAAACAAATTTACTAGGGATTCATCGGATGTCAGATGATGCTCTGGGGCCCACTACAATTTATGGTAAGCATATATTATAGTTTGGAGAATCACAGGAGTTGCTAATTTTAAATTATCTCCCCTATTTCCTAGACTAACGCTTTTCCATGTGTCGACAATATGGCGGGGGTGTGAGTGTAGTTGATTATGTCCTCTCTACCCAAAACCTTCTCCTCTTCCTTTGCGATCTTTCTATCTCCCCCGTCCCCCTTGCTAATCATGTTGTTCTTTCCTTCTCTCTCCAATTTAACCCTCCCCTTCCACCCGATCCTTCCCATCGGTTCACACTGCAAACGACCTTTGAATTTGATAAAGGTGACCCTAAAAGCTTCTCCTCTACCCCACACAAGATTCTCCCATAAGAGACCCAATTCTCCTTGCTTGATTATACTTCCAATAAATACACTTGTATTTCATCTACCATTTGGGAAGTAGCACTCAAATCCTACCCTCACTCCAGTTGTTCCACTTCCATCTCCTTAAAATTTAGATCTTTCCCCATGAATAAATGGTGCAATGATGAATGCAAGACTCTACATCAAGAACTTCGATATGTTGTCACCGACTCTCAACCCTTCTACCCTTGCCTCAAATATTCTATAATTGTCTCCTTCGCCGAAAGAAATGACTCTTTGTCTCTCATAGAAAACGGGAGATTTCGCTCTCCTTTCCCACTCCCATAAACAATTGTGGCATACCATCCTTTCTCGATGCTCCCCTCTTCCATTTGACATCGGCCCTACATCCATGTTCTCTCACACTTATAAAATTTATGATATTTTGAGGCTCGACCAAATTCGTTTTACCTCCCCACTCCCTTCCTATTACCTATTCTCAGACAAAGATATTAGAGAGTCCATTTGGCTGATGAACAATAACAAAGTAGCGATGAGGAACACTACCAACCATAGTTCATTAAGCACTATTTTCGTGCTTTGGTTAGCTACTTGGTTGATCTCTTCAACCATGTATTCGACAAAGGTTTGCTATCGACATGGTCACACCCCATCATCAATCCAACCCACAAATCATGCTCTAGCTCATATCCCAATAACTATAGCATGATCATGGTGGGCCACACATTCTCGATGTTGTATGCTACTGTTATACATAGAAATCTCTCCAGTGACCTTGAGTAGAGACAACTCAGAGCTAGGGTAGAGGTAGGTTTTTAACCAGTTCATTAGACCATTGACCACATCTTCAGCCTTCGGGTTGTGATTGAGGAGGCATGGCACCACTCTCTGAAATTCTATTTTTTTCGTAGATTTTCAAAAATCTTTTGACATTGTTCCAAGGGAAGCCTTACTGTAGAGACCTAGAGATATTGGCATCTCAGCTAGCCTATCGGCATCTGTTATGTGAATACATGAGTCAGCCGTGAGTCATCTTGACATGGCTCATGGGATGGATGAATTCATGTGAAGCACTATTGGGATTAAACAGGGTTGTTCGTTGTCCCCTACTCTATTTGGGATCTATATTAATGAGTTGGAGTCTTTTCTACACAAGCATATCTAGGACACTGATGGGTGACTTCTTCACTAGGTTCTCATATCTATTGTACTCTTTGTTGAAACCACGGTCATCCTCCCCTCATCTCCAGAAGGATTACAGAGGTAACTGGATGACTTAGCCTTGTTTTGTGATCTTCTAAAGTTGATGGTCAATGTGGTTAAACCTAAGGTTATGATCTTCAATGGGGTGAATAAAGATTTGGACCTTCACCTGCTATTTAGAGGGGAGGAGGTTGATATCACCATCATGTATACGTACTAGGGGTGCATTTCTTAGGTCCTCACTTTAGCTTGTGATCAACACTTGAGCCTCAAATCAATAAAGGATATGGATCCTTAGAACTTCTCGAGAGACAGGGCTTTCGACATCATTTCCAAGAAATCTTCTACAAGATGAGCCTCATGGACACCTTGATCCATCCCACAATTTTATATGGCTCAGAAATTTGGGGACCATATTTAGTTGAGTCAGATTGGCTTAAGTTGAGAGAGTCCAGATTCTTTATCTCCATCGCATCATTAGATGCAAGCATACAGTACCTTAGCACATCATTCTTGTAAATTTTGGAGCTCAGCTCTTTCAGCTTGAGACAGTCTTCAGTTTTCCCTCATTCTTGCATCATGTCGAGGGATTTGTAGACTCGATAAAGAAAAGGGACCAGTGCCCTTACTTGGCATATTTCTCTTCTGTGAATATCACCCATTCTACTTCCTTGGGTTGGGCTAGATGTTCATTTATAGGAGTTTCAGATTCCTAGAGTTAGTGGGTATTCAGTTGAATCATCTCCCTCCTTTCCGATATTCCTTGGATTCTCTTGGTCACCTTCTACCTACCATATAGGAGTTGAAAAAGATCTTCAGAGAGGACTTCTACAGGAAGTTCGTCAAGGTCACCTGGGTTAATCCTCCGTGAGGGTTGCACCCAAAGATGGCTTTCGACGTTCAGCACTTCTTTGAATTAATAGACGGGCTCATTTTTTTATGTCAGTATACATTTCACCACTGGATGCATTCTCTTTGCATTCCTCAAGGTTAGTTCAGAGTAGGTTCTCATAGAATTCATATAGAGAAGGACCACCAAATTGATAGTCAAAAGAATCTACCAGGTATGTCATTTAGAGGAAGCAAATACCAAGGTGCACTTCATTTCTCGATGCCCTATATACTATGACATCAGAGGAAAGTTCCATTTCTTGTTTAGAAACTCTTAGATCATTGCAGAATTTTTTAGGTATCCCGATCATAGATGTTTGGCCCCATATATGTAGGAGGCTCTGAGGTTCTGATCAGATATTCTTAAGCCTCCAATAAAATGAGACCCCACATAGAGGATCACAACATTTTTCAGGGTACTACCTTCAGACACGGGGACCAAGAGACTGATTGATACCATTTCATATCCAAAGTTTAGATGAGTGAGGATCCTTGGGAGCTCACCCCACCATGCAAGATCTAAATAGAAAATCCATCTCACATCCTTCCCTAGGAAACAGAATAGCTTGTCCAGACCTCAATAGTGCGCGAACTCCCCCCAAAAATTATTTAGTGGATAGTCTACACCTCTCCGAGACCCTTCATCGGGCCACAAACCTTGTGGAGTTTTCTTTAGTGTTCTTCAGTCAACCTTGGATGTTAGGAGAGATGGGTTTGATCCTGAGACCCATTACCTCCCAGATCTTCTCCACCAGGGCATTCCATAAATTGTATATTTTATGTTCTTGCATTGTACCTTTATATTCATGCATTGTATTTTTCATGGCGAACTGTTTGGTTTTCCCACATTCTATGGACATCATTGTACTCAAGAGTCCCTTTGACCTACATTGTAGTCATTAGTTGGACATAAATATAATTATCTTATCTTATCTACCTCTCTCTCTCTTCATTCCTCACTACATCTCTCCCTTGTCACTCTTACTATCTATCCAACTCTATCACTCTACATATTTGTTCTTCCCTCCCATATATATCTAGTGTTAATAGATATAATTATATATATATATATATATATATATATATATATATATATATATATATATATATATATATATATATATATATATATATATATATATATATATATATATGAATTTTTGATCGGAGAACCCACAGTAATGGAGTTTTTACACCAACATTTCGAATCCCAAATGGGATCCATCATCAGGGATCCCATCAGGGATCATCATCTTTCTCTTTTCCCTGATGATGGATCCCATTTGGGATTCGAAACGTTGGTGTAAAAACTCCATTACTGTGGGTTCTCCGATCAAAAATTCAAATAACACAAACCACAGATCTCTGAAATCCAATATATATATCTATATATATATAGATATATATATATATATATATATATATATATATATATATATATAGATATATATATATATATATATATATATATATATATATTTTCTAGTTAAGACTAAACTAAGTACCCACGGGGGATTTGAACCGGTGACCTATCGCAAGGAGTGCCTTAACAACGCACCCATTCACCATCAATCCAAAACCCGTGGGCATATATTGATATATACTATAATATAACAAATTTAATATTGTATTAATCAAAATTTATTAAATTTAATAATATTAATATCTCAATATCTTAATAGGATTCTAATTAAACTAAAAAGGCAAACAGAGAGTTTTTCGGCTTTGCAAACGGCGGATCTAGGGTTTGGAATGGACGCTTTCGGTCTTCGCTTCCTGGGCAAGAATGGCCTGCTCCGAGTGACCACAGAACTGGATGGAAGCCTGATGCCCGTGTTTACACGTCTGACCGAAGACTACAGGCAGCAAGCGACAGATCTGAAGGGGCGGCTGCAGTTCGATGGGGGAGACAAATCGCAGTGGCACAGTCTTAATCTCAGCATGCTGAGCGGTGGCGAGGCCTACGTATGGGCCAGCGATGCTGAGAACTGGGAATACGACTCCATTCACCCCGATTTCAACGACCTTATCAAGCGCACCACGATCTGCAAGGTGAGCATCATGAAGAAGGTTTTTCAAGACAGGTATCAGGGTTTCCATGGTCATAAATCCTTGATGGATGGTGACAGAGGAAGTGGATACACGGAGGTAGAGATAGCTAGATCTTTGCAGATAGGAGGTATCAAGCCTTCAAACTCCAGAATCACCACAGATCCACCAGATTTGAAGAGCAATCATATAGATCGGGGTTTAACCGACTATGTCAGACGCATGAACTGGACAGCAGCGGTTTTTGGATCTGCAGGCATACCCATCGAATCTGCTACTGGAGGAAAGAAAGGGGGGCTGCATGGTATAGATTCGCTTTCCCTTGTCTACAAAGACAGCAGATCTGGCCAAAAAACAAAAAAAGAGCCTACGTATGGGTACATATCCTCTGCCTCCCACCGATCCAACGAGGGGCGGCATCAAACGATTGAAAAGGCAAATAGCGACTGGAAGGACAGAGCCATACAGTCTAGAAGCAATTCAAATTTTCATAAGAACCCTGTCAGGGAATACAATCTGCATGCAAATAAGAACATGGATGCTGATAAAAAGTATAAAAGACGATATTCAAGAATTAACAGGCATATCAGCAAGTCAGCTAAGCATGATCTATGCAGGACACACTCTACAGGAAGAATGTACAGTGCAACATTATGGAATAATGAGAGATTCAACAATTTTTCTAAGTACGAGGCTGAGAGGAGGCAGTTTCGGATCTAGCTCCAAGGGCATAGGTTCGTTCAAGGACGTTGTCAAAGGAAAAGGGGAAGCCACCAACAAGCCAGTGCCACCACAAGATCTGCCTGGTCCTTATATAGTGGAGCAAAGTAAGCAGAACCCAGTTCTGTCAATCGACCTGCCGGAGGTAAACAATTTCCATGATAATCTCTCTTCTTTGGCAGTCACTTGTAGATTCAATGGCTTTTGGCCAAAAACAGATGCTTTACGGCATTGGATCCATTCCACATGGACACAAAATTGTGACATCCTATTATGCACAAAGGGTTTTTTTATTGTAAAATTCGACACAGTGGAGGAAAAAGACCATGTCCTCCATGAGGGTCCATGGTTCTGGGGCAATGCAGGACTTTTTACGACCCCTTGGTTTCCAGGATTTGACCCCTCCTCTCTGGTGGTCTCCAAAATGCCGGTCTGGGTAAGGTTGCATAATCTCCCACTTCACTTTTGGCTTCCCAAAGTATTTGAAGCAATGGGGAATGCAATAGGCAAATACATCAAGCAAGATGTAGAAAGAATTGCTAGATTCATTCACACTTTTGCCAGAATTTGTGTCGAAGTTGATCTCAGTCAAGGGCTTCCTGACAGCATCATCTTGATCCATAACAACTCCCAGTGGAAACAACCACTAGATTACGAAAACACGGCTTTTAGATGCCGAGGATGTCAACAGACAGGTCATCTCCGTATCAACTGTCCTCAAGCCAAAAAGGAAAATAGAAGGAACAAGAAACAAGCAAAAAACCTAAGAGGCTGGCAGAATACAGTGAATCCAGAAGAAGAAACAGAAGACGAGGAGGAAGACAATCCTCCTCTTGTAGATCACGATGACCCTATTGGAGGCGAAGCCACGACATCCTCTCCCATAGCACCGTCAAAGGCTCCACAGCTACACCCAAATGATCTTCAGCAGGAAATAAGTGGGAACAAAGCTACACCAGCAAAAAAGATCTCAAAGTTTCACCAAAATCAGGCAGAGATGACAAGCGTGGATCCAAGCATGGGAAGCATCAAACGGCATCACCACTCAGACACTTCAGACTCAGACAAAGAAACAGGCCCACAGAATGCAGAAACACAGTTAGTCATTTCTTCGATCGAGCCCACTCAAGGAGAGTGGCGCAAGGTTGAAAAGAAAAAGGGGAGAAAAACTTGAAGCGTGAGTTTTACTCACAGCCGGAATTCAGTTTTTTGCCCTTTCTTTCTCTCTCCTCTCTTCTCTTTTCTTATTCTTTGTGCACGTTAGTCTTCTAACGTTGCGTGGGGTGCGAAAGCACTCGAGCCCATGTGGCAGCTTACGGAATGCTTCAATGCATCTGCTTGTGTAACTTTTCATTAATTCTTTAATAAAAGATTACCATTTTTTTCCTTGGAAAAAAAAATCTCAATATCTCAATATGAATATTAGATTTAAAAATACTATTATCATTATTAGTCTTAATAATAATAATAATAATAATAACTTGGTCCATGGTATTTGGCCCATAGGTTTCACCTAAATAAAACTTTTTTAAGTGTTCCTAAATATAAAGTGGATTATGGAGTAAATATAAAAAGAGGTTTTATTTATTTACCACAACTCTCGTTTATTTATATTTTTATTTAGTTACCATACTTGGTTATACATCTTTTATATATATATATATTTTTATCATACATCTTTTACAAATATGGTATTTGGCCCATGGTATTAAAATGGTATTTGGCTCATAGGCTTCACCTAAATAAAACCTTTTATTTTTATTTTTTTTGAATATAAAGAGGTTTAAGGAGTAAATATAAAAACATGTTTTATTTATTTACCATACCTCTGGAGTAAGTATAAAAAGAGGTTTTATTTATTTACCATACATTCATTTTATTTATATTTTTATTTATTTACATATCTTTTTTTTGAGTGTTCCTAAACCTCTTTATATTTTAAATTTACATTGTGTTTATACATAATAATAATTAGTTTGATTTTTAAATAGGGCCTATTAAAAATGTTAAATGTTAAATGTTAAAGAATACATGTTAAATGTTTAGTTTACCTTTATGTTTACATGTTTACGTGTTTAAGTGAGATTTGATTTACATGAGCGGTTGTAGAGGGTCTCTTGATGCAATAAAATTAAATAGAAATATTAATGTAATGTAAATATTTTAACTTTGTAAAAATAAAATAAAACAAGTAAAAATAACTTTGTAAAAATAAAATGATAATAACAATGAAAATTACCCTTAATATTGACCCATTTTATTCATATACGATACAATCTAAAAAATATTTTCATACCAAGAGATGGGATCTAGGCTCATTTAATGTCCCCACTTTTAATAGGATATATTTCACATTAATGGCAAGGGTCAATACCACTTTTTCTCAACACCAGGGTCAATACCATGGGTCCATGGTATTGTTCTATGGCATTCATGTGGAATATAACCCATTTAAAGGGGCGAATTAAACCAACCCTGGTCTTAACTATGGATCTACCAAGCTCGGAGAGGATCAAATTTCTTGCTATGGATCTACCAAGCTTGGAGAGGATCAAATTTCTTTCGTGGCTTAAAGAGGGATCAAATTTCTTCGGATGGAAATCTCTTTTTAGAGTGAAAACAGATTTGATCTCTCTCCAGATTTGGTAGATCACGAATTAAGTTTCTTTCCATATTACTATGGATCTAGCAAGCTCGTAGAGGATCAAATTTCTTGTAGTGGCTTCAAGAGGGATCAAATTTATTGAGATGAAAATATCTTTTTAGAGTGAAAAGAGATTTGATCTGTCTCCAAATTTGATAGATCTAGAATTAAGTTTCTAAAAAGAAGTTGATTAAGGTAGAAACTAAATGCAAATGAGACCAGACAATTAGTATATGAGAAAAATAGCTTATTTTCTATAGCATGGGTATGGTCATGGTGCTGATACTCTCAGTAAACCTTTTCCATCTTAATACCATTTACATGATTAAATTAGAGCGATTTGAATTTATATGAGTAAATTATCTTATGTTGGGTTTAAGCGGTCTCCTCACAATGGAATTTCTTCAAGAGCAAGATTAACTTGGTGTGTCGAGTAATTTCCTTGACATCAGTAAGTTTTTGGAATTTAATTTCATTTGAGTATTAGAACTAACAAACTCTGATTTCCCTATGGCTTTTATTGCACCAATAAATTAAGCTTACTTTAGAGTTCAGCTTATCAATACTTTAACAATATGCATAGTTACATGGAAATTAAGCTTACTTTAGAGTTCTTCTTATCAATAATTCAACAATATGCATAGTTACAAGGTACTTCTCTTAGGCATTGGAAAGCGTGTACTCGAAGCTCCCTAGTGCTTGGGAGCTGATGGAAACGCTCCAATTCCCTCTTAGAGAGCTTAGGGAAACGCTCCAATTCCCTCTTAGAGCTCCAACTGGTATTTTAGAGCTTTTCAAGAGCTTCATTGGTCTATGGCATTCATGTGGAATATAGCCCATTTAAAGGGGTGAATTAAACCAACATTGGTCTTAACTATGGATCTACCAAACTTGGAGAGGATCAAATTTATTGAGAGGAAAATCTTTTTTAGAGCGAAAAGAGATTTGGTCTCTCTCCACATTTGGTAAATCGAGAATTAAGTTTCTTTCCATATTAACTATGGATCTACCAAGCTCCCAGAGGATCCAATTTCTTGCATTGGTTTCAAGAGCGATCAAATTTATTGAGATGAAAATCTCTTCTTAGAGTGAAAAGAGATTTGATCTATCTCCACATTTGATAGATCTAGAATTAAGTTTCTAAAAAGAAGTTGATTAAGGTAGAAACTAAATGCAAATGAGAAGAGACTATTATTATATGAGAAAATAACTTAATTTCTATACCATGTGTATGGTCATGGCGCTGATGCTCTTAGTGAAGCTTTTCCATCTTAATACCATTTACATGATTAAACTAGAGTGATTTGAATTTATGAGTAAATTTTGTTATGTTGGGTTTAAGTGGCCTCCTCATAATGGACTTTCCTCAATAGCAAGATTAACCTAGTGGGTTGAGCAATTGCCTTACATCACTATGTTTTCAGAATTTAATTTCATTTGAGTATTAAAACTAGGAAACTCTGATTTCCCTTTGGCTTCTATCGCATCAATAAATTAAGCTTACTTTAGAGTTAAGCTTATCAATACTTCAACAATATGCATAGTTACATGGAAATTAAGTTTACTTTAGAGTTCATCTTATCAATACTTCAACAATATGCATAGTTACACAGTACGTGAGGCATTAGAGAGCAAGTACCCAAAGCTCCCGAGCTCCTCGGAGCTTGGGAGCTGATGGAAACACTCCAAATCCCTCAGGGAGCTTCAACTGGTACTTTGGAGCTTTTTGGGAGCTTCATTGCAACTGATTTTTGACGTTTTGGGAGCTTCACTGCAATGAATAAGTTCAATGATGGAAATGTGCCAAGGGAAGGGTATGCGGCTTGGTTTAGATTTGGATATGGGTCTAGAACTAAGAGAAACAACATGTTTATGGAAAGTCCTTCTATACAAATTAAGATGTGGCTTGTGGCCAATCTTGATCTTTGTCATTGGAAAGCTATTCATTCTCCTCATATACTCAGATGGCCTATGGATATAAAATAATTTAGGAAGATTGTTGGCCATTGGCAAAACCATCATTATGGCTCGAGATGAATGGACAAAAGATGGAATACTAAAGAAAAAAATAGTTGAAATTATGAAATATAAATACTATGAAAAAAAATTTAATTTAATTTTCATATTTATTTAAGTATAAAATATATATTAACTTGGAAATTTATAATTTTATTATACAAACTCTTTTTATGATAACATTGGATTTAAACTCTATTGTTTTAATTTTCTTTAATTACCATTATATATATTTTATTTTTTCTTATCTCTGTTATAATTACATGTAATATATATAATATTGGTGAGGTTACATCAGGAATGACTTAACATATAGGGTTGCATGAATTCACCTAATAACCCAGTATGTTACCTTTTTTTTCAGGTTTGGGAGTTTTGCATGTTTCTTTGCTCAGAAGGAATTTGATTGAGATATTATTGATGGATTGATAATATATATTTGCAAGGTTTCAAAGTTCAATCTTTTACAAGTTTCTTTGCAAGATGGAATTTGATTGTCAAGTTTTAGATGGAAATAAATAAATTATTTTATTTTTATTTTTAACATATATTAAATTTTAAATTACACCTCTTGAATAAATTTGAGCAATACTTCTAACCTGCCCTAAACTTGTTCCGGCTTATGGAAAGTACTTGGCTACAGAAAACTTGTCCAAGATAGACCATATGTATGTAATATTTGAATTCAAATAGTCACCGGAATGAAATGAACAAAATATATATATTGGGATTAATTTTAAGGATATGTGAATAAGATTGTATATCACTATAAATATTATATATCTAATAGTATATTGATAATATTTCCATAATAAACCGTTTTGAAAATTAATTTAATTAGTTTAATTGAGGTAGCTAAATAAGAGTTCAAAAGGTGAATTCTCATAAATACTTTTAAGCTCTTTTAATAACTCAGTATTTCTTTCGAAAAAGAAAACATTCCCACAATAACCCAATGTTTCTTTCGAAAAAGAAAACATTCCCACAATAAAATAATTTGAATGGTTCCATAAAGAAAAATCAAGTAAATTAAAATAAAATGAGCACCAACATGCTTGGAAATTTCTAAGTAGCGGCTACGGGAATTTACATATAAAACTTCGGTATACTACCAAATTTTTTTGGTAAAATAAAAGGTCTAATTACAACGAATTTGCTTTAATTACAAAAAATTGCTACGCTCACGAGGGCCAGTAAGAGGACCAGCCTCCCGTCCTGCAGCAATCCATAATTGAGTTGCAGAGGTTTTCCAGTGTTATTTTTTTGGTACTTGACTTAGTTTCTTTTTATCATATCCTGGTAGGCTTTAGATTTAAATTTTGCAATTTAAATTTAAATTTAGGCTTTAGATTTAAATTTTGCAATTTAAATTTAAATTTTAAACTTCTGTAATAATTGAAATTTAATTATTATTATTTTTTAGAGTGATGATGATGATAATAAAGTTGGCTGAGATTAATTTTTAATATTGATGATGATGATGATATAATTTTTTATAAAAAATATTTATTTATAAAATAGAGATAATTTATGAACGCATATCACAATCATTTTAACAAAAATAATTAAGATTTATTATAATTAAAATATTTAAAGTTTATTTTAATTTGGTAGATTTGATCAGTCTTGGTTTTTCTTTTATAGATTTAGAGTTAAGATTTATCTTCATTATAGATTTAAAGATTTATCTTCAATACAGATCTAATATGATCTCAGAGGTAGCTAATTTCTTTATATGCAATCTTTTTTTTATAGTGGAAAATATAATGTGTTTTTTTCATTCTTTAAATTGTGTTTTTAAAGCTAAATAGACTATATATACTACCAAATATTTAGAAAAAATTCTACTTTGGAAAAAAGGTTTAATTTAAAACTAATAAAAATATGGACAATTTTATGCAAAAGTGAAAGCCCTGTAAACAACACTCCAAGGAATAAGGCATGAAACTAACAGTTTGCATAGAACAACCTTTGTTGTAATATTTCACTACCCCAGATGCCTTCGAGAGCTTTGAGGTTCATATATTCACTTAAGAGTAGTCTAGGAAATCAGGCTTCCCTCATCTCTTATTTTCATCTCTTATTTCTGCTTCTAGACTTGTTTTGGGACATTGATTCAGCGGCTTTCCCTTTAGAAAATTAAATACTAGGTTTATTATTAATCACTTATTATTCTGCCATATTAAGTGATTTAGGCTTATTAAGCTGTTATGTTAAAACATTTAGGTTTATTATTAATCACTTAATATAAATTGAACTCTAAATGTTATTAAGTGATGTGATTGTTAAAATGAGATATGAGAATTTGAATGATTTATTTCTCTATTTTTTATAATCATTTTTTTTATTTAATTCGTAATCATATCCATCTTACTATTCTAGTTTTCCATTTTGTGACTAAGTTCATTACTCTACTTGTTGCCAATTATAAACTCACCATAAACTTGGTATTAAAATATTTTAACTAGAAAACTATGTTCTACCTTAATGTTCATGTTACCTTTTGAGCAGGAGCATTTTTCCACTTTATTAGATGGATCCAAGTTTCTCATGCATCTATTTTTATTTCACTAACATAGTATGTGCATAAAAAAAAAAACATGATCATATGACACTTAACATTGTCTACATAAATCCACTACATAGTGTTAACAATGTAGATGTCTACATAAATATGTTGGAACATTCCTCGCAAAAAAATATAATAAGCTAATAAGCTAATCTATTGGAATCGATCTATCCACTATGCAACACCCAGTAGTAATAGAAAGCCTTCTCCTCTAGATATCCATTTTTGTTCGTAGCTTTCCTATGTCCAGAAAACTGCGCACTTCCTTCGCTGCCTGAATTGACGTGCTCTCACCGGCTCATAATAAAACTACAAATAAACAACATTATGACTCTCATATTGACAAATAATAATATAATTCAAAGTAAGCACGAATCAAATACTTTCTCGTAAGTACCTGGAAGAGTTACCCTTTACTATTAAATATTAGAAATCATGAATAAGAACTCTTAACTATTAAATATTAGAAATCATGAATAGGTTGAAATTATGAATGGTGGACATAATCAAGGTTCAAATATGTCATTTTGAAATTTTTCTATATGGATGTGTTAAAAGTAGAACACAAGTTGTACAAGGAGCATGCTCAAAACCACAGAATTCAATCTAGTGCTAAACAGAAGGAGGAGAAGAGTACCTTATTTTCCTTGCCCATATTTCTCATTTTGAATTTGTAACGCCACACATTTGGGAGCCAACAAGGTGAGAAAGGCTAGGCATTTGCATCTCTTTCTGCCATCTGTTTATAACCTTGCATCGTACAGAAGAAACAGATGGTAGAAAGAGCTCTAAATGCTGATTTGTCTCTTACTTCTTGGCTCCCAAATGGGTGGCATTATGAAATCCAAGAAAGAAAGAAAGGCAAGAAAGATAATTTATTTTCTCATCCTCTTTAGCACTAGATTGAATTCTATGGCTTCATTTCCTTTGAATTGTGGAGGGCCAACTAGACTGTCCATTGCTTGTGTTGTAATTTTAAATACCTTCATACAACCAAATTTCAAAGAACATGCTAAGTCATAAAAGGGTATATTTGAACCATGATTGTGCACCATTCATAATTTCAACCTATTCATGATTTCTAATATTTCATAGTTAAGAGTTCTTGTTCATGATTTCTAATAGTTAAGAGTTCTTATTCATGATAGTTAGGACAAACTATTTTAGTGGTGCTTACTTTGAATTATATTGTTATTTGTAAATATGAGGGTCACAATGTCGTTCATTTTCATCTTTATTATGAGCTAGGGGAGGGAGATTCAGGTGTGATAAGGAAGTGCTAGTTTTCTTGAAACTAGAAAGCAGTGCAAACGAAGATGTATATCTAGGAGGAGAAGATTTTCTATTACTGTTGCATGCCATAGAGTGGACACATCCATTCGAATACAATATCTTATTACCTTACCAGGAATGTTACAACAAATTTATGTAGACATCTACATTATTAACATTGTGTCGTGGATTTATGTAGACAATGTTAAGTGTCACAACATCATGTTTTGTTTTTGATGCGCACATTGTGTTAGTGAAATAAAAATAGATGCATGAGAAACTTGGATCCATCTATTAATGTGCAAAAAATTTTGTGCTTAAAATGTAACATGAACATTAATGTAGAACATAGTTTTATAATTAAAATATATGGATACCAAGTTTATGGTGAGTTTATAATTATCACCAAGTAGAGTAATGAACACAATTTATAATTATCAACAACAAGAGTAATGAACTTAGCTAGAAAAGGGAGGAATAGAATAATAAGACCAATATGATTAGGGATTAAATAAGAAAAGTGATTATGGGAAATATAGAAGCAAGCCATTCAAGCTCCCATACCTCATTTTAACAACCATCACTTAATTGACTAAGAAAATTAAAATTCTAATGGTGTGATGGAGGGGTAGTTTAGCCAAGTATAGGAATAACCACATACATGATATAGTTACAAAAAGGCTAAAAATTAATTGGCTAAGAATTTCCATTTGATTGCTTTTTTTTTTGATGAATTGAAGACTATAGTTCTTAAAAAGGTTTAGCTAAGCTAAACAACAAGCATTACAAAAACATTTCTTTCATGAATTTCCCAATATATTGACCCCTATAACTATGTCAAAAATGGAAGTTTATGAATACCCATAGCTATAACATTTTCAAATTTCCTATTGATAAAAAGTAAAAAAAAGGACAAAAGACTCTCATTAATTTACAAAACATAAATATTAATGAAAAACTTGTTAGTTGTTGGCTTTTGTTGACACGCCTACCTGAAAAAGTACAAACCATTGGGATAATTATAAACTAAAAAGAAAAAAATAAATGTTAGAAAACTAACTTAAACCAACAAATAATGGGTAGGATCCCATCTGCATTGGTGCAATAAGGACATCAACATACACCTCTATCTTAGAAAAGTTGTTGTAAATAACTTTGTATTGCATGTATGTGTTGTATGACATGGCAACAAAGCATTGGTGCAATAAGGAAATCAACGTGCACCTCTATCTTAGAAAAGTTGTTGTTAATAATTTTGTATTTCATGTATGTGTTGTATGACATGGCAACAAAGCATTGAAGGTATTGTATGACTAAGAATTACGATTATTAGTCCTGATCTAATGTATGACACATATGGAAAATAATATGGCATCCATCATCACTCCCTCTAAAACAAGGAAGTGATTTCTACGAAATGAAGCTTTCTTCTTAAGTACTCAAACTTCATTTTTGGAAATTCGTTTGTTAGAATATCAAGAACATGTTCATCAATAGTGATATAATGCAGCTCCACAAACCCATGTCATACTTGTGTAGTGGTACTATTCATGGTGCTAGAAGTCCATTGACACAACGAGTCTCCTTGATATGATATCTCAATTAGACCTCACAACATTTGGAGCAGGAGCCCCAACAGGAAATAAGTCCAATGGACATTATTCTTAGGAATTTGACTTTGTTGCAATTATCAACATAGGAGATTATACAAGAAAACTTGAATCAAGCAATTTGACATTGTGAGACATGCAATTGTAATTTATATAAGGTAGTTTCACGAAAAAAAAAAAGATCGAGTGAGCCTCTAGAAGAAAAGTAACAGTATTATCCTAAAAGAGACACAAGAGCATGAGAAGAATGTTAGGTAACCTATAGAATAGTCGACAAGATAACAACGATCATATAAGCAAGTAACAATACAAATTCAATAAGATACATACTATGGTAGTGTTTTTGTAGCAATGGTGTACCAAAAGACACCACCTTAGTAGTTGATTGTTCTTTTCAAAAGATCATAGGCATAATTGGTGTTGTTAGTGGATAAACTTGAATAAACACAACATTTTAAATAGTGGAAACAATGCATACATAAACATAAACCAATCAAAGAGGTAAATGCACATACAATGCTCAAATGGAGAAAACAAATGAATAAGATAATGGAAAAATCTTTGTTTATTGACTGCTGGTAGTAGAGGTTGAATTCAATAGATGAATCTTAGACATTCGATGAGAGTTATTTGAGCTATGGTAATCAAAACTCCCCAGCAAGGGGGTTTCTTTTCCATAATCTCTTTGGAAGTTTCTCCTCTCTGTCAAAGAAGTATGAAGACTCTCCAATGGTGGATTCCTCTTTTCTCACAAGGATGATGGATTACTTAGAAGAAATAGGAAAAGATGATAATGTTCTTCTCTTATTTGGCTTCAAAAATGGAATGGTGGTTTGATCTGATAGAAATTTGGCTAGCTCATACTAAGTGGAAAATGATACCTTCTCTATTATTTGGTTGTCAAGGTGTTGGTTGAAGCAGATCGTGTGTGGTGTTCCAGAAATGGACACAAACAATACCCCAAGTGAAAGCATCTATTTAAAACATACATATAATCAGTCACTAATCGAATGTTGTGAATTAAAGAACTAGAGGAGTACCTCACATGAATTTATGAATGTAAGATAGGCCCAAAAATGAGATTTTTCATTTACTGGAACTAAGAGTTCCATGATGAAGATCATACGGTACTAATCCTTGCGTCTCTTCCCTTTCATTCAATGGATATACTAGGTTTTGTAATGGACCCCAAAATATGGAAAACAAGGTTATCGATAGGGCTAAGGGGGCCAAATATCACTCATCTGCATTGCTGAGCTGTTGCGGTCAGAGAAACTTCTTGGAGCTTTTCTCGTCGCTGCGGTGAGACAGAGCACCAAGGATGCACGAGGCAAGAGCTAGGTAAGGTGTTCTACCTTACCCTTTGTAATTTTGGTAGTCTTAGGGTAGACAGGCTATATAGGGGTCCCTTATATGGCATATTAGGGTTTAATTTTCTTGGCCATGTGGGCGACTCGTTTGGAGTTGTGCGGTCTTCGTCAAAACTAAAGGTTTTGTGTGGCAAATAAACCCAAAATTCATCCTCAGATGCACGTTCTATGCGTTGGAGGTGACAAATGTTATAGGGAAACCCTACAGGAGGTTGCCACGACTTGGCTGATGAAGTGCACGATGATTGTGCATTTGTGTGAGACACAGATGCCTGGGTCATGCATTTGTTTGAGAAACAGGCATGCAGTGTTTGGTGCTTTGGATAACTCGTCTTGGGGGCCTGAGAGATGTACATTTATGTGTCTATTAGGAAAATAGGCACACGATATCATGTCTGTCACTCTCATGGGTGCACGATTATGAGTAAAAGGGGGCTTGTCTTGGTTTTTTTCCTCTTGTTTGATATCTTAGGGGGTTATATATTTGACACATGGTATCCTGGTTGGAAGGATGATCTAGAGGGAGAGATATCAAGTGCGGCTACATGTGTATGTGGCATGTGATCTAGGGGCTAGCTAGGTGCTAGTGTGGTGGGCGCTTCTGGAGTTTCTTCAAAATCCCCTATTGAGATCGAAGGATAGGTTCTTTTTCTTTTTTATTAGATGCTGGGATGTGGACCGACAGGTTATGTTTGTCTGTCTAATGGATTTTTCAATAACGGTTCATACCAAGATTTATTTTGTTATTGATCTACTGCCTTGTGGGGAGCCTTTGCCTTATCCATTTCTAGTTGGGAACGTGGATATTTATCAGTCACGAAAGGTGGAGGGTGTCGCTCGTTGTTGGCATGACCCATACGAGGAGTTTGTATTAAGATTACAACCCTATTGAATATCGTTGAGCGAGCAATGGTAGCTATGATTGTGAGGTGGTGGTATCAACATCCCCCAACAAAGCATTAGGGCCATATTTAGCGATTCTTTAGGAGCTATAAACAGGGCATTTTGTTTATTGGGATTGATTATTGTGATGCACTCAGGAGTTTCTATTATGGGAGTGTATTTTTTAGCATTATGTGTGAGTGGGTAGTTATGCTTCATTCGATCTTAGCATTTCCATTGGGGCCTACTAGGGAGCAATGTATACGCTGCTAGGAACTGTGATGCTAAGAGTTGGGGGCGGTGACATAGCATGTTATCAAAATGCCACTTTAGAGGATTGATTTGAATCCAATCCCTAGTTGATTCTGGAGTATCCCTACAATGGTGTGGACTTCTAGGGGCATCCAGATATGGGACTTTGTTTGGGCGATGCTTTTGGATTGACAAGTCTATCTTGATTTCTACATTTGTATACATATATTGGTTTTGCATGTATCGTTATGATGTTTTATGTATGGTGATTTTTACACCATTCTTATTTATTTGCAAATGTGGGGTCACGAGGGTGGCCACTGGCCTATTTGGTAGAACATGATCCTAAGCATATGGGTATCACACGGAATTCCCTCATACTATATAAACTGAGAGTGGTGAGGCCACCTGTTGGGCCTCAGGGTGGTCCTGAGCGACCAATGCAGCAGTCCCATTTAGAGATTGTTGCGCCCTTTGGAGAGGGTAGGAGTATAGTGGCAGGCGAGGATGCAGAGCGATGGTGCGGGTGTGATAAGGCCACATAGGCATGGTTGACGTTATAGTGTTTTCTTCCCAAATGTGTTCGAAAAGAAGTCACCTAAGACTGTGGATGACAAATAGTCTCAACAATATAAATGGTTGTTAAACATTGTAGATCTACAGCAAATGAGAAAAACAAAACCTACCAAAGCCATGATTTATAACACAATCATAGTTAAAAAACAAAACGAAAGATTAATAAATGCACGTAACTCCAATAATCTAATGGAAACGAGATATACAAAGAATAGATTTTATTAAATAACACCTGTGAAGGGAACAAATAAATGTTACCAGTCCCCCTATTTGGGGTGGGTTCTTGGCTATCCTTAAAAGTCTTCAACTTTTGTGCAGTCTCTCTACTCTATAATGTGTAAACCTAGCAAAATAAAATGTTTGATCTCAATGGGAACTCAAATGGAAAGAAAAATGGTGTGCGGCGGTGATAATAATCACATTTACAATAGTGAGTGCAACAATGAAAATGATTGAAAGTGAATAATGAATGGAAAACCCTTCTATTTATAACAAAATATCAAGTTATCCTCAAATAATGAGAAATAATAAAATATTATTAACCCTAGTCTAGGTATAACCACTTGGAATATTTTATTAGGAGGGAAAAAGTATTTAAACTTTTATTTAGAAATAATAAATAAATAAATGATTTATTTATTATCTCAAGAAATATGGTTAAGGAATAATAAACAAATAATGATTTATTTAATTATTCATGAGGGATTTAGTCAAACCTCAGAAGGAGTAATAATTATTTACAGATTAATTAATTATTCATAGAGAAAAATAATATAGTTAATAATTTATCTATTTATTTTTCATAACTGGGTAAGATATGACAAGGAATATTAATTAATCAATGGTTTAAATAATTATTCCTACAATATAATTAAATAAATAGTGACTTATTTAATTATTCTTCATGGGTTTAATTATAAATTACTTAACAAATGTGGTTTATTAAGTAATTTCTCGTAGTGAAAGCAATTTTACTATATTAGAATTGACCTTACATGGTGTACTTCGACCCATCTAGTAAATTAGGCTAGATGATCAATTTTTTGGTGATAACAGATTGCCTCCCAACATATGAGTGTTAGGAGAAAAACATATGACCGAAGTATATTATAAATACACAATCACTAGACAACAAAGTTGAGTGAGAGAGAGAGAAAGAGAGAGAGACCAATAGAGATAAAGAAAAAATAGGATAGAGGCAAAGGGGGTGAGACCAATGCAAGTCTCCTTTTATGTTCTCGTACCAGATATCAATGAGGCAGTGGACGCATGCCTATACCTACCAAGATAACTTAGTACAAAAATAATGATGTCCTTAGACACATAAAACTGAGCAATGAAGTACATTCTGAAAGGTACATGACACACTCGCATAAGTAAGCCACATTGTTGTTGGGAAAAGTATCCAATACGGAATGACCCTATCCCACTCTAAGGGTGATAGTACCTCAACAACAATCAAAGCAAAGCTATTCAAGATTACTTCTTTATGAGATGTAAGAGAGAGGAGAAGAGATACACTAACCGTTATCTTCCGCTAATGATTGATCCAATCTTCCCTCTTTGCTGCTTGCTCCCAGCTCCTTTCTCTTTCACTGGCCCAGCTACACAAAGATCCTGCAAAAGCACAAGAAAAGGAAACTACAAGAAGCATACATCCATAATTGATTCAAGGATTAGAATAAATCAAATATACAAGCATCAATACGCCACAGAGACACATGCATATAGAAGAACCTCAAATGCTCTATTAATGGAAGAAGTAAAGTTCTGAGAGTGTTACAACCATAAGAGGCCCAATCCAGCAACACCTCCCAGCAGAAAGAAATCTCCTCTTCACCTCCTTCAAAGCAATCACCCAATAGTTCTATACTCAAACTAACAGCACTTCCTTACATTCACAAGATTCCAGCCCCCCCAGACCTCATGAGAGAGCTCTATATATACGAGTTTTGGAGAAAGGATGAGTCAGCTTGAGGCTGGCATGAAGCTGACTAGTGTCCTCTCCCACTTTAGTTATTCTTCAGTTCTTGAGTCCACTTGGAGTTTCTTGCTTCCACTTGGAGATCTAGATCCTCTTACTCATCACAAGGCGAAATCCCTGATCCAAGTGTCATTTTGGAAGCTTCCTGGGCATTTGACACCTTGCAGAATGACTGTGCCACTTGGCCAATCTCGCATAGCGCAGGTAGCCTTCATTAGATTTGACATTCAGCACAGGTACAGAGTGGAGCAGTTGACATTCAGCGCAGATGCTCAGTGGAGCAGTTGACATGATCCAGAATTAGCTTGTTTTTGAGTGTTTTCAAGTGGAGAACTGATTTTCATTGCTGTGGTTTGCTGACCTTGTTCCTCTAGGGGTAGGAACAACATGTTTAGGGACTTTGGATCCCTTAGATTATTGACATTTCATGCTTCATGCTGTAAGGCACCAAAATGTCTATAACAGTTGCCCCCTAAAGTATGAGGTCGTTTATCGGGTGAAATGCTTTATCAGGAGGATCCGAAGTTCATTCAATCGCTGAGAGGCGCCCTGTAATAAAATACAATACAATACATTATTTTTCATTCTGCTTTCATGATCTAGCTGAGGCGGGCATTCCCATGCTCAGCTTTATAAATTCATTTTGGTACATAGAACAGACGATCGTCTGATGGTAGACTGATAATTCTCTGCTGAAATTAGCATCCTTTGAGTAGGATGACCATCTGCTGCAATGATGTACATAACAAATGTCTTTATATCCTGAATATATATCGCAGCCCGGATTGATGAAACTAGATCCGGGGTCTTCAAACTCGTTCGATCTTCACTCTAAGTACAAGTCGATCCATGTGAGAATTGCGCTGAAGTCGAACATGGAAAGACATCGCTTGATTACCGGTCAATAATGTAAACCGTTAACAAGCGCGAGAGGAATCACCAATAATGACAATGACCCTCAAGGTATTGCAGTACAATTCACGTGGTGTGAATAAAGGACTTGGCGTCGAACACCACGCAAAATCTTCTGGTCGAAGGTCATTGATGTATACATGTCGCCAGAAGTGAGAAACTTGCCATTGAGGCATGCAAGCTTCAAAGTACTGAGGGGGTTTGTTCCTAGATCAACTTCTTGGATAATGAGCTGAAGTCGACAAGAAGCGATCCGTCAAAGGAGGGCAGGGAAAATTTTAAGAACCCCCCCTAAATTTATAAATATAATAAATGGGCGAATCTCCAAGGTATATAGGAAAAATGGAAGGCGATTTTATCAATAATATAATATGTATATATAATTTTTTGGCGAATCTCTCACCAATCATGGCGAATATTTTACTCAATTATAAAATCTTGTAATATTTTGGCGAGTCTTTCACTAAATAATAAAACTTTGTAAAGTCCTAGTGAATCTTAGCATAGGCTACATGCTAGTTTAATTCCCCCATTTAAATAGGCTACATTGTAAATACCATGGGTCAATACCATGTGCCATTTTGGTGAATACCATGGTTCAATACCATGTGCCTTTTTTATTTTTATGAATTCTAATATTAGGATTAATAATGGTTTTTTGCATGGTATTAATAATAATCTAGTCCATGGTATTTGTCCCATGGTATTTTGGCCATAGGTTTCACCTAAATATAACCCATTTTTTGAGTGTTGGTAAATATAAGGTGACTTATGGAGTAAATATAAAAAAATATTTTATTTGTTTACCATACCTCTCGTTTATTTATATTTTTAATAATTTACCATACCTCTTTTACAAATATGGTATTTGGCCCATAGGATTCACTTAAATAAAACCTCTTTCTTGAGCCTTCATAAATAGAACAGAGGGTTATGGACTAAATATAAAAAGAGGTTTTATTTATTTACGATACGTCTAGTTTATTTATATTTTTATTTATTTACCATACCTTTTGAGTAAGTATAAAAAGACTTTTTATTTATTTACCATACCTCCACTTTACTTATATTTTTATTTGTTTACACCCTTACATGTATATAAGGTGACTTATGGATTAAATATAAAAAATGTTTTATTTATTTACCATACCTCTCATTTATTTATATTTTTATTAATTTACTATACCTCTTTTATAAATATGGTATTTGGCCCATAGGATTCACTTAAATAAAACCTATTCTTGAAAATGGGCGAATGGATTCACTTAAATAAAACCTATTCTTGAAAATGGGCGAATGGAAGGTTGTAGGTCCTAATTTCAAGGGCTAAATTTACCTTTTTTACGCTCTCCCTTAAAATAAGGTGGGCTATTTGAGGTGATTTGTAAAAATGTACTATGATACAAAATATTCGCCCACTAAAAATTTAAAACCCCTTAATTTTGCCAAAGGGCGAACATTCGCCCCTAAAATTATCCTTGAAGGAGGGCCTTGATGAATCCCACATCAGTGACACGGAACGGAGCTAATGATTTTAGTGGAGGTGAAAACAATCTGTGAAATATGATTCAGGGTGGCGATCATGGGTGGATGAAGGATAATGTATGGCAGTGGATGGGACACAGTTGACTCTTTCTGAACAACATCTCTTGAACATATAACGACACTGATGTGATGGATTGGTAGCATTACCCCAAATGTGGATGGTTTGGCGAGGACCATGGTGATGAGACCGGTGAATGAAACAACCCAACCCGATGTGATACGGAGGACAAAGTGTCATGTTCAAGAGCGACTTGCTACCATTAAAGCTTTGAGGTTCTCCCAATTTTTCCCCAGTCATTTCTGACCAGTACCTCTTTATTTTTGTCAAGCTTGAGGAGGATAACATATGCTTGTTCTATAACCTGCCCTTCGGGCAAGCCCATCGCTATGTTTTAACGAGCCTAGCGATAGGGAAACTCGTTCTCGTCAAAAGACAAGTTTGTCGCTATTTAATCATTTTAACGAGTCTAACGACAAAGAAAACTCGGTCCTTTTCATTTTTAGAGAGTCTGAAAAGGTACAGAAAGTTAACTCCAAAATTCCTTTTTCGTCATCTAATCCCTTAAGTCCGAAAAAGTATAAAACAATACAGAAGGGATGAGTTTTCGATAACTTTAACGAGCCGAATAAAACAAGCACTCGACCTTTTTGTGCAATAATCCCTCAGGTCCAAAAAGATTAAAATCTAGAGGAGGGATAGCTCTTCCGGTCATTTTAACGAGCTGGAAGGCCAAAACTCGGCAAACTTTTCATATTTTACGAGTCAGGAGAAAAGAGCTCAAAGGAGACTCGTTTTTTGAGGAACGAGTGATAAACAGGGATAGCAGCAGATTCCAGGTACAGGTTGGAATTTTCCAATCACGGCAGTGTCACAAGGATGGCTAAATGAAATCACTCTTCGTAGCTATTCCTCAAAATGGGTAAACAATCATATGGGGGTGAACGATCGGCCAAATGGAATGGAGGTGGCAAGTGCAAACACGACCAAGGCTTTTTATGGCTAATAAATTTACGATCACAATGGTTATTTACCGGAATAGGTTCATTTTTAAATGAGCTTAAACTCTGGAGGAAACTCTTGCTCACGCTTTTCTATTTTTTAACAAGCATAAATTTCACGGTAAAACTGCTCGATCTTATGTTTATTTTTTAACGAGCATGAACTATGTGCTAAAACTGCTCGGATCTTGCGTTTATTTTTTAACGAGCATGAACTTTATGCTAAAACTGCTCGAAGATAAGTTTGCATGCCCCCAGCATAATAATGCAAATCGAGGTGCACGCCCCCCAAGCTTCATTGCATTCAACTCGGTGGTTGGAATGAAGGTTTTCCTCGGGGATTTGTTTCATTTTTTAATGAGGTTGACACAAGATTAGAACCGTCCTCAGAGTCCAAATCCATCAGACATAGAAGGTTTCATATTCCACTGTGGCCACTTCCGCCAGATTACTTGGGGGCGGTAGGGCAAAAGTACCCATTAAGGCAGGGTCTTTTAGGAGACCTACTCCGATATTTTGGAGCGAATGATTCCTTCCATGGATCATTGGAATGCTTCCCGTAACTTGTGAACTATTGTGGAGAAAAGTTTGTTGGTCGACGATTGTAATTCCTCCTTGGAAGGGAAATACAATCTTCCTGAAGTAGGTTGACACAACTGCGGCCATGGCATAGATCCATGGTCTTCCGAGTAGGATGTTGTAATCGAGGTTTCCATCAATTACTTCAACATCAATTCCTACTGTTTTGCCCCCCAGTTCAACTTGCAAGTTACTTAAAATCCCGTATGGAGTGTATGATCGTCCATCAAATGCTTTTAACGTCGTTGACGATTTCGACAGGGGTGGTGAGCTTAAATCTTTCCAGCAACTCATCGACATAAGACATGTAGATGCCCCCTCATCAATAATTGTTCGATGAACAGTTTTGTTGAGGGCTTTCACTTGAATAAGGAAAGCTAGTTGAGCTGGTAACTGAGGGTCATATCCTTTATGATCAAAGGCGACAAGATTGGAATCCATTGGGTCAATTCCACCTATTCCTGATAATAAAGCTTGTTCTTAGGAGAAGCAAGTTTGCGGTATCTCAAGTGTTGACATAACAGACGGCGATTGGGCCAGGTCCTCTATCTGTGCTATTTCCGCACAAGGATTAAATGTCAATTTGTGTACTGCTCCCTTTTGCGACTTTATTATTGGCTCAGGGACGATGGGTGGCACAACTTTGGTCAAAGTTGTTGTTGAACTACTAGGTTGTTCATTAGCATTGTTGTTCGACAGCTTTGGATTTCTGCAATCTTTATTCCTCGTCAAAGCATCGTTTTGTTGCTTCGAGACAGACAACATAAGCACTTGGGATCGGGAAGCATTTTGATTAGCAACCAGATTTTGGCTTGGGTTGGGAAACGGATTAGTCAATACTGCTGGGGTTTTTTAACTCTTAAAGAGTTTCTTAACTTCAGCTATATGTGGACAATCTTTCGTCCAATGATCCTCATCGCATATATGACACCCTGCCGGGGGTTTCCTTTTTCTCCCTTTCTTTTTCTTCTTGCCCCCTGGTTGGTTCAGTTGTTTGCTCTTGTCGGTGGACATGGCATTTAATTTTGAGGCAAGAAGTTCTTCATTTGCATTTTGACTAGAAATTTTGTGTTTTCTAATCATGCCATCGCTGGCGTGAGAGTCATTGTTTGATTTAGGAGGAGGAGGAATTGAGAATTCCGGTCTGGGGGCGTCAGGTATTTTGTCGTAGAGCATGCCGGACTGAGTATAGACCAAGTCCAGATATTGCGCACGAGCGATAACCTGCTCCTCCATTATGACTCCCCGCTTTGCCACATCTTCCGTGATGGCAGGAAGTAATGACTTGATAAACCATTCAGCTAATAGCTGATCGGGAACGTACGTTTTTACCATCCTATGACGACGTCGCCACTCATGTATATGATCAGATATGTGGGTGGTAGTCGTCTGTTTGAAGTTGGTAAGGAGTTCTGTTCTCGTTTCATACCTTATTGGTAATTGAAAATGGGTTAAAAAGGTTGTGGCTAAGGTACTGAAGTTGTCGAACGAAGCTCTAGGCAATTCAATGTACCATTTTGCCGCTGGACCCGTTAACGTCCTCTGAAAGAGGCGAAGTCTTATCGAATCATCATTCAGGGTGTTTGATGAACACCACAGATGAAATGTCATCACATGATTCGACGGATCTTCACCCGGATTTCCATTAAATTTAGGAATATCTGACGGAAGTTTATGCAGGATCGCTGGCCACCAAGGGGCATAAGCAATTGGATCATTCGTCGGCCGGTTTAGATCTGGTAATTCTAGAGTTGCTACAAATGGCAACTGTTGATTCAGGTTAGGCGAAGCATACCCAGGATAAGATGGGATCGCCTGAGCAATGGGTCTTTGCAAACCAGCATAATGCTGGTAACTTTGACAAGGTTGATGGGCATAACCATTATAGTATGGTTTCCCATTACTTGCAAAGACTTGTTGCTCAGGTCCTTGATATGATTGTTGGAATGGCGGTTGTTGAGATTGAACCAAATCTGGTTGTTGGACCATTTTTTGTTGACCAATACTGGATGATTGACCAAGATGAGGAGTCACAGTACTTGTTTGAGCCTGAGTCGCTCCAGATAAGGAGGCACTACCCTGAGATCGTGATTGAGTCGTTGAGACAAGAGGCTGTTGTATTGCAACCTGAGAAATCTGGGGTTGACATACAACAGGTAGCGCTTGTACTTGCGACGCATTCACCATAGCAGGCGTGGTGGGAATATTCGACACAGGGTGTACTGGTTGCATTGAATATACAACCCCTGCTTGTTGAGGCAGTATTGGTATCCAACCGCTGGATGTAATTCCAGTTTGACCTGAACTTTGTTGTAAACTCCCATATGGTTGTTCTCTGGGAGGGAACAATGAAAGAGCATACTGCCCTCCATATGGTGGAAATCCAGTACTTAAAGGGTAAATTGGCCTTTGAAGACACATTGGATCAATTTGTTGAGTTTCAACATAAGAAATACCAGATGATAATCCGGATAAAGAAATAGGAACTAACCATGTCGTTGTCCCTGATTGGACTCTGGCTTGTTGTTGACAATTTGCCGGGACAGATGGTATACCAGCGAACATTGTTGGAGTAGTAGCAGGAGGCTCTGCTGCTGCTGTGTCGGACGACACAGTCCTAGATGTCGACAGTTGTTCAGACATATCTAGTCTATCCAAAAGATTTCTTAGCGATTTTACAGGAACTTCCACTTGTGGTGGACTAACTTCGAAGATCAACGAGGGAAAGGTGATGATTATTCCGCTTAAAATAAATTTTATAACGATGCTTTAGACACAACTTGCTTTTTCAGTTTTAAAGAGTCGAGAAAAAGCTAAAGATGACTCTAGTCTGCTTCGATGTTTTAACGAGCCCGAAGTGACAAATGCTCGGTTGGAATTTTTCAGTTATAGAGTTTGAAAAAGGCCAAAAGAAACTGCTCTGGAGATCTAGGCAGAGGGTGTGCCAAACCTTTCGCAAAACCACAAAATACGTTTTACGGTACGGGTGGTCGATCTTCGTGAATGCTGTGTTCATTGCATTGTGATCAGTAGGGCGGCCGACACGGCTTCCTATGGATAAAAGATATATGCCTATAGGGGTCTCCCAATATATACGCGACGGTACGTGGGAGCACAAGTCCGTATTAGTGCCACCGACTCTCAGGAGGAATCACCCACCTTCGTCGAGATCGACAGTCACTACGTTTAACGACGCCGGAACACGTCTCTAGCTTAGACCTCTATGTGTTTGCGTTATGTTTCAAAGCATTGTTAGGTTCATTCAATATATTTTAAGTTGATCTTTTTAAAGTTTGCCTTTCAAGGTTCACCACGAGATGTTTTGATACAAATTCCTAAATGTAATCTAAGATGAGAAGCAAGCTTTTTCAATCTTTTCGACTTATGAAAATCTTAACTACTGAGGGAAAAGAGAGACAAAATCTTTTCACACAGATCAAAGAGCACACACTAATGCACTTTTTCCCTAAATCAACATACAAACTTATATGCAAAATGCAAAGATGCAGGTATTTCTTTTCTCCTTCTTAATGTTTGTGTGACACAAAAAGAAAGCTGTTGTATAACTTTGAATTCAATTTCAAGTGAAAGCAAACAAGCTTGTCCAAAATCAAAAGACACCTTAAGATTTACTTGTTTTGACACTAGAAATATATAAATTCAAACCATATGACG
Source organism: Pinus tabuliformis (assembly GCA_031772625.1). Classification (NCBI taxonomy): domain Eukaryota; kingdom Viridiplantae; phylum Streptophyta; class Pinopsida; order Pinales; family Pinaceae; genus Pinus; species Pinus tabuliformis. The sequence continues at coordinate 280,267,129 of CM062818.1, forward strand.
AAAGCAAAAGCCCAATCAGCTATGAACAGCAAACAAACTAACTCTTAAGACCAATACGACACTTTATCACAGGTCTAGATCTAAGAGGCCACAGCAAGACTAGTTCGCTTTCGTTATGGGAAACTGTAAATGATACAATAAATACATAAAGAACAAGCACAGTTTCTTTATACAACCGAGGCAGAATAGTGACAAGGAAAGTTGGTTTCAGATAGGCACATTGACTGGTAACAGGCAGCAAAACAAGAGTGAAAACAGGGCAAGAAACAGCAGGAAACCCCAGTAGCACAAGGCAAGACTGGTCCAGCGCAGGTGGTACACAGGCAGTTTGACCTTCAGCACTGGTAGCCCCTTCGGGAACTGCGCTGAAATGCAGACAGCCTTCACACAGCCTGCACTGAAGAACGAAACTTTCGTTTCTCTTGGTTTCCGGGTCACAGATTGCTAAAAAATTCACAGTTTTTGGCCAAATCAGAAGCTATCAGTCAAGGACACACTAAGGGATGACAAGGAGGATGAAAAGCTATCACTAAGAGCTTATTAGAGTCCTTGTGGATCAGCTCTTCAAATCATAAACTTGCCCAAAAACTGAGCTAGAGTAGTTGCCCTCTACTTTGCATTTGAAAGATCCAAATGCAGTTCGATTCGGTACTCCCTTTGCTTATGAAATGAATAGCAAAAACACAAACAACCAACAAGATACGATCCCCAGCGGAGTCGCCAATTTGTTGTTGGGAAAAGTATCCAATACGGAATGACCCTATCCCACTCTAAGGGTGATAGTACCTGAGAAACAATCAAAGCAAAGCTATTCAAGATTACTTCTTTATGAGATGTAAGAGAGAGGAGAAAGAGATCCACTAACCGTTATCTTCCGCTAATGATTGATCCAATCTTCCCTCTTTGCTGCTTGCTCCCAGCTCCTTGCTCTTTCATTGGACCAGCTACACAAAGATCCTGCAAAAGCACAAGAAAAGGAAACTACAAGAAGCATACATCCATAATTGATTCAAGGATTAGCATAAATCAAATATACAAGCATCAATACGCCACAGAGACACATGCATATAGAAGAACCTCAAATGCTCTATTAATGGAAGAATTAAAGTTTTGAGAGTGTTACAACCATAAGAGGCCCAATCCAGCAACACCTCCCAGCAGAAAGAAATCTCCTCTTCACCTCCTTCAAAGCAATCACCCAATAGTTCTATACTCAAACTAACAGCACTTCCTTACATTCACAAGATTCCAGCCCCCCCAGACCTCATGAGAGAGCTCTATATATAGGAGTTTTGGAGAAAGGATGAGTCAGCTTGAGGCTGGCATGAAGCTGACTAGTGTCCTCTCCCACTTTAGTTATTCTTCAGTTCTTGAGTCCACTTGGAGTTTCTTGCTTCCACTTGGAGATCTAGATCCTCTTACTCATCACAAGGCGAAATCCCTGATCCAAGTGTCATTTTGGAAGCTTCCTGGGCTTTTGACACCTTGCAGAATGACTGTGCCACTTGGCCAATCTCGCCCAGCGCAGGTAGCCTTCATTAGATTTGAAATTCAGCGCAGGTACAGAGTGGAGCAATTGACATTCAGCGCAGATGCTCAGTGGAGCAGTTGACATGATCCAGAATTAGCTTGTTTTTGAGTGTTTTCAGGTGGAGAACTGATTTTCAGTGCTGTGGTTTGCTGACCTTGTTCCTCTAGGGGTAGGAACAACATGTTTAGGGACTTTGGATCCCTTAGATTATTGACATTTCATGCTTCATGCTGTAAGGCACAAAAATGTCTATAACACACATCCCATATAAATAATGCACCTAGAAAGTCATGAGCCAAGACTGAATACAATAATATCTGAGTACATGAGATATAATGGGCCTTCCTTCAAAAAATGGGTGGGAGGGATGGTAGAACAACTGAAGAAGCCCTCTTGAACAGGGAAGGGCTCTAGAAAACTGAAAGCATCATCTGAAGGAGACGTGCATTTTACGAATGTTGCTATCGATAGGAACCAAAGCCATCACCTCTATGGAATTACATCTAATTTTGTAGCATAATATGAAGGCATTCAGGAATGTGGGGGGCTACCTAAAGGGATACCCCCTCATGACATTTATAACATCTCACACAAACTCGGAAATCATTGGCACAATCTACTGCACCACTGGACCATCAAGTGTATGAATTAGGAGGATGAAACAACCAATTAAAATTGAAATAATGAATCCCTTTTCTTGATCCAAGGCACCAAACATGAATGGAAGTTGGAACCAAGATACGTCATGCTCTAGGCCATTCTTCTAGAATAAATGAGCTGATGTCGACATAATAGGTCCAACGATAGGTGAGGAAGTGAGGATCCTCAACTAAGGCATGAGGAAAAATAGTAATGTGACTGAAGGACTGACACTGGGGACAATGGAAAATGATGGGATTGAGGGACAAACATATCGATTTCCTTGTCAGATTATAAAGTGCATGTTTGACCTGGCAGTGATTGACTCAACTCTAGAGGGGATGGGGGATACTATGACTGCAGGTGAAAATGGGCAACACAAGATGAACTATATGAAAATATGGATGGAATAATGTGACATGATATAATGGAATGTGCGACAAACTCCATGAATGCAAAGGTGACTCATCACAGATGCTATAAACAAGGGTGGCTCGATAACTCTGCCACACAGAATAGGCTGGGCGGGGACCATGAAAACATGAGTGAATGATGGTTTCTCATGACTAAAATCGACATGTGAGATAATGAGCACCAAGGGAAGCTAGTTCCTGAAGTATAGGTGTCACATATTAAGAAATTTGATTTTAAGAGGCAACGAAGTGATCCTTCTTAGAAAAATGACTTCCTGGTGAGGTGTCAAATCATTAAAAACTAAGAGACACCCATTAGATTAATCAATGAGATTTTTCTAATGACGGTTCGTTAAATGGAGCTATGGTCTGGCCGCAATGTGCCACAAAAAAATTGTCAGATTTTCTATGAAAGGATATTTTCCCTCCAATTTGAATTCATTTGCTAAGTGAGTTGTGGTGAATTTAGAGAGGAGGAAGAGACCCTAAAACTTGTGGAGGTCATAGCGGAGAAACCAACCATCAGAATTAGGATCTACGAATTTTAGGAAAGTGGCCTTACTTGTCTAAATATGGCCTTAATACTTCTTGGAACGATGGTTCCTGGTGAATAAATAAGGGAAGAGGAAAACAAGAATAAACTACTAGACGAGGTCTAGAATCATCCTCACCCATGAAGTCAAACATGGGGCCTATGTGGACATAGAGTAGAATATTTAACGATAGGGTATCAAATGTCTATGATATGCAATGTGACTATGGCTTACTGGAGAGGCTGGTAGGAGCAACTATCCAAGGAATGGGAGGATAATCAACCATACCTAGATTCAGTGGGATCTAGGCTAAGACTTATGATAATAAATTGAGAATATGGCCCGAGGAAAACCATCATTCCCCCAAGCATGGGATACTATTGGAAAACATATGTGACACAAGGGACTGATCTCGTATGAAACGGTGTGAATAATGCCCCCTAGCAGGAGGAGTTTATGGATCGTGATTGTGTTCCAAGTGCTTGAAAAAGGGATTCCAGAATCTCGGCCCAACCTAGCACGAGATCCTCCAAAGGATGATAGGAGATGTAAGGGCATATGTGACCCCTAGTATGTTATGGGCATACTAGATGTGTTTAGAGTGGTGGGCTCCAAATATGGAAGTACACATACATATTTTCCCAAGGATAATTAAGGGTAGTCATGGATTCCATTGTCCTCATTAGAATGGAAGATGGGTGGACAAAAGGAATATTGACTACATGATATGGCGGTTTTACCTAGTGCATGAACCTAAGAAATAAGGTTCACATATGCATCATCTGAAATGGTAGACAACGAGCTAGTAGATGGAGGATCTACGGATGTTGAGACCTAGGATTCTGTCAAAAGAAGCTTGATAGAAGCACATGCAGAAACCTCATAAATATTTGTCTCTAAGGAACTCAAGGATGATGATAGGTAAAGGAAATGGCTTGTGGAGTCCTCCATCTCAGCATCGAGCAGAGGGATCACGATAGTGGGACCAGAGTCCCCCTATTTTGGTTTTCTAGTGGTATCAAAATCCACGGGTAGGGGAGTAGGTGATCCAGTAGGAGTGGTCTCATATTCATGAAGCACCTCAAGGCAATCATGAAATTCATCGAGACAAGGGAAACAATGGGAATAGTGACCATGATGATCGCATAAGGCACAAGGGTGATTTGTGCATAACATTCTGAGTTTCTTAGTTGAACCTTGTAACATGGACCTTACAAATATTTGACTCACGGAACATTTCATGAACCAAAGGTTTTAGATGATAAAGTTTAGGAAAATTATTGGTGGCATGCCCAAAAAATTTACAAAAAACGCATGGAGTGGATGGCTTTGGGGCTTTGGGGGCTAGAGGAGCTTCGTGAGCGTTGTCCTTAAGTACTTTCATATTGGACTTGGTCCCATGTTTGGATGATTTCACAAGAGGAGTGGGTTCCTATTGAGGTTGCGATGCAACTGGAGCAGCAATAGGGGCTGTAGGGACCGGTTTAACCAAGGTCAAAGCATGATAAGGTCTTAGATATCTAGGTGGAATGCTTGTAGGGGGATGAATATACCATATTGGGATCCCCAAAGTCATATTAGGGAGGACGAGTGACGCCATGATAAGGATAGAAAAGATTCCTGGAGGAGGCAATAAGAAAGGTATCTAGACTGCAGGATAATGTCCTGGCAGAACAACTTTTGGATGGTTGAGATGTGGAGGAACAGTTCTTGGTGGGAACATTGGAGAGGCACCCACAAACGGAGGAGGGTCTTGGTGCCTGGATCTAGACGGCTCGGCTGAGAGGGCAATAGCAGGGTGCTAGGGAGCTGGTTGTTGATAACATGTACCAGACTCCTTGTCAGCATCTTGTGACGCTTGTAACATGAAAAAAATCATAGAGATGGCTCTAAGATGAGAGGGACAGGACCAGGGAAAGTACCCAAAAATGAAGAATATTTGTTGACTCTACGTGAAACACCAATGGGTGGGGTATCGAATTGTTTATTGAACATTGACAAGATAATGGACTCAGGGGATGTCAGAGATGTCGGCTCGTTGTATGTCAACTGATCGATGGTGACGATCTTCCCTTCATGGGAAAAGCACATCTTGCAGGAAACTGCATATGCGATGGCTGACATGGCATAAGTGTAACTATGACCCAAGAAAATGTTGTAATATGAAGGGGCATCAATAACTTTAATGTCTACATGGACAACCTTGCCCACAAGAATCACTAGACAACTATAATACATGCCAAGAGGCTGGGAGAAGTGACCGTCCCAAGAACGCAAAGTGATGGGGACAACTCAGGTGACTTAAGTTGTTTGGACATCACACATGTGGATGCACCTTCGTCAATAATGCAACGGGACATGATGACATTACAGACTCGAACTAGTATCTGGAAAGAAAACAGATGAAGATAATGGGGGATGTTCTGATGTATCAACTAGGAAGATAATCAAATGATTGTCGAAAGGATCTACTACACCCAAAGCATTTAGTAGAGATTTATTTTGAGATGTTCATGACTAGATTACCTCCATCATTGGCATGGAAACAAGTGATTGTGTTAAGCCATTTACTATATTGTATACACGACTGGAGTACTTCCAACATCGACATGGAAACAAGTGATTGTTCCAAGTCTTCTACTATACTATATGTATGGGCAGCTCGGTTAGAAGCCATGTTACGATGTAATGGTCCCTTTGGGATCTTGGGAATTGCCTCAACCTTAGGATGAGGGATCTATAGCGGACCATTTGGTTTTGTAAGAGGATCAGTAGATGCTTTGGTTTTGGACACAATGGTGGATGAAGTTGATGGCTTGTCATATGGATGGGTTTCCTGACCTAGTTGGGCTTGAGCAGCAACAAATCCTCGCTGAGGGGAAGGGTTTGTAAGCATTTCTGGTTGAGATGGCACACAATTCTGAGGCAATTGTTGGATGGGTGGTTGACCTCTAGAAGCTACTTGAGCTTCCCGCATTTCACACATCTAGAGTAAGAGAGGACACTCGTGTGTATTATGACCATGTACACCACAACATGCACAAGTCTTGTTTATACCAGTAACCTTATTTTCCTTAGGCTGGTTGTCCTGTTACTGGTTATTGGTGTTAGGTTGGCTCTCCTAGGGCTCACTAGGTTGATTACCTTGATTACCCTAGTTACCCTTGTTACCTTCCCCTTATAACATTTCTCTGAAATTTTTGGGATTGGTCAGACTCTGCTACGCAAACACTTGACCCTAAGGGGGTAGTGGTTGCTAGGGCAGAGGATGCATGGGAGGCTATGGTGCTAATTCTTGAGGGGATGGACCACTCCGCCATGCATAGTGATAAGACGGTGGAGGATAAACCGTTTGGTAGACAGGTTGAAAATTATTTGGCCGTAAAAACATGCTGTAGGTGGGGCATAAGTGTTGGAGGAACTGGTGCAACCCTATGGATAACCATAACTTTGTTGAGAATATGGTGAAGGATGTGAGATGCCCCCAATGCATTGGAACCTCCAGGATGGGGGAGGTCTACAATGACGGTATAAACATAACTGGATTGCGCATAAACCAAGTCATATCTCACAGTGGTTTCGAGAGCTTCTTCCTTTGTTTGAGGAAAATGAGATGTGATATCTTTGGAAATGGATGATAAAAGGATCCTAAGAAACCAATCAAGATAGACATGGTCTTCGAAGGGCGGGGCATGGGAGGTGCTCCTCCTTCTACGCCTCTAGTGAACATGATCGGAAGGATGGGTGGAAAAGGACAGGGAGAAGGAGGTAAAGAGCTATGTACCAGTCTCATATCGAAGAGGTAACTAAAAATATGAGAGGAACACTTTACCAAGTGTCACGAAAATGGACTGAGATGTGGCGGCCTGGTCTACATACCATTTTGCAGCATCTATAGTGAGTGTGCATTGGAACAGTTGAAGACAAATGGAGTCATCGGTAATGGAATTGGATAAACACCTCATATGGAAGGATTAGACGTGATTGGTAGGGTCCTCCTAAGAATTACCCTCAAACTTGGAGATGTCAGAGGGAAGCTTAATCTGCATATCAAGCCAACCAACATCGTGGTGTATAGGGTCATTTATCAACTAGCTAAACTCTAAAAGGCTTAACCCAGCCATGAAAGGTAGCATGGGCGCTGAAGGAACGATTCCTCAGACGGTTCCACTAGATGTGACCACCGATGTAGAATCAGAGCCAACACCATGTTGGGTTCCTACACAACCAATGCATCTAGAAATGGTGATGGTATTCGATGAATGAATCTTGCGATTAGATGAGGAATCAAATGAACCAGGAGAAGAGTCAGCATGGGGACTCATGGGAATATGAACTCGAACCCTATGGGGAGGAGTAATATACCCAAGTGGAAACTTGGGATGAATGCCTAAGAGTCTCTGCAAGAAACACCTTGGTGGCACAATGGTGGTAAGATAAAAGTGACACGGAAATGGTGAAGGGAGATCATCAGGATGTTTTTGTCTGTGTGTGGGGAGATAAATTAATTATGTTAAGCCTTGGATTGGTGGTGAAAACCAAGTGCCCTTCGCTTAAGGTGTGCTTGTGTGTGAAATTGAGTTTATTAATTAAGCTCAGATCATGTTAGAAAAAAGAAAAAAGATTTGCTGAAAATAAATTGAAATTGAAAGCAAAAAATGAATACCAAATCAATTAACTAAACCCCACCCAAAATGGGTTTGCAAAAACTATATTGGTTGGTGGCGCAATCGACTAAAAATGAACTCAATAATGCCAACAGATCTAAGTGTTAGTGTGACTCATATCAAATGATAGTATGCTACTCGAAAGTGGTGCAACAACAACAAAGAACCATAAAGGGAAATCACTGCAAAAAGATGGGGAGATGGGTGTAAAACCTAGGGAAACTAATGGGACCCTAAGGGAAATGACCAAACAAGGTTTAAGATGAAACTTTGGATGGAAACAACATATCTTTGAAGATCTGAAACAAAAAGGTACAGATCTAGAAAATATGGCTGAAAGTGCTACCAAAACTTAGACTTCTTCTCAACTCAACTCCTCCTATAAAGGTGGAAGCACACTAGAAGGCCTAAAGGGATAAATTCCACTTAAATCAGTAAATCATAGTAAATCAAGGCCTAAATAGGGTGAGGATGGTGGTCAACCAACCTAGTAGACAAATCTCGACAAAAATTGAGGAATAGATGTGAAAATTTTTTGGAAACCCTAAAAATCGCAGGTACAAAACTGATTGTAGGGAGATCGCACTTTTTGGGCTAAGAGGTGTGCTTTGGACCTCCTGGTCACACTTTTTGGGCAGAAAAATGTTATTTTCTACTCGATTCCTAGTCAGCAAGTATTGTAAAAATTTATCGTCTCTACTGTAGCTAGTTCCTATTGTTAGGTTCCTATACCAATAGGAGTCATAATTTTTGAAAGACTGAGATTAAAACCTTTAATATGTACATACCTTTTCCTGTTGTGAATGTTATCCATATTTAAAATTTTAAAAAATGTAAAGAGGTTATGTCCTAAAAGAAAAATCAAAGGACAAAAAGAATAGAAAGGTAAAAAAAAATGAAAAATATAAACCCCAAGAAAAAAAAAGACCATGAAAGTGGGCTAGTCGAAATGTCAATACTATTTACTTTTTATGTAGAATAAATGATTGTGTGCAATTTGTAACCTATGCCACAATCCATGATAGTAAAAATGTTTAAGCTTGACTATTTCATGTTTCAATTTCATGTTTATAGATATAGAATAAAAACCTGAGCAAACAATGTAACCTTGACAGATAAATACATTAGGTAGAGTAAATAAAAATGAGCTCAATGGTTTAATATGTGCCCTTGGATGTAATAAGGTTAGATTTATAAGGGTTTTTTAGCTCAAATGCACCCTAATAAAGAGAAGTAAAAATGGTAGGATGAGTAGATGGGTAAGTAGAAGAAAGGTTGCAAAATTGTGATGATTGTTAGACAAAAGCATATTTTAATCACGCTCATCATGAAATTTCTAAATATGAAGGAAAAATTAGACTGGCATAAAATTCACAAAGTCAAATTGATTAATTTCCCCTCACTCATTTCACCTTTTACTTAACTAATTTCCCAAAGTAAGTTTCAAGTACCCAAAGTATTAAAGTCAAAGGGGATCAGAGCATTTCTCTAACTTCTGGAGGGACCAGACCCTCGACCCGATGATTTATAGATCTTAACTACTAAAATCCCCTCATAAACATTTACTCCCCTTCAGGTCATTCTTTTTTCCTAATAAAACCCTTTTTCTAAGGTTAAAACTCTATTTTTCCTAAGGAAAAGTAGTTAACCCCATTGATACCCCTTTTTATGAAAAACCCACAAAAACACACTTAACCTAAGTTATAATGTTTCTATGTAAAAATAAAATGAATTACCAAAATTCATTATGCTTAGTGCAATCCATTCTCCGCCTTTTTTATATTAACTTCTGATTTTATTTTTATTTTTTTCAGAGAGAAAATCCATATATGGCCGAAGCCCTCATGATTACAATATGGCCGAAGCCAGTAGAATACGGCCGAAGCCGGCTGATACGACAAAGCCGTCACATATCGCCGAAGGGGAACCTCCGCAGGGTTCGAACACGGCTGGGGGGAGTGAAAGCCATCCGCCCCAGCCGTCATATCATGCACGCTGGGTGCAACTTCTGATTTTATTTATATTTACTAATTCCTGAAAAAACCCCTTTTCCCATATATTTTATTAAATCCCTTTAAATATTAATATCCCTACCCTGAAGTTTGAAATATAAACTTTATATTGTCGAATCTCGACTAATTGACATAATTAACTGATTTGTGATTAATTAAGGTCAAACCATCCACCAATCATATCCCACTCGATACTTTAATCCCCACCTTAACCCCTCGTTAAGCTAAAACCACTGCGTTTAATTCCCCGCTGGGCCCCTCCTTTACATTTCGTGCAACTCCCGCATCCGACCACCACATGATCTCACACCTCCCCATCCAGCGGCCCATGTTGATTTGAGAAGGGCATGAAATCCGAACGATACCCACCCAAAATGGGTTGATTTCTGCCAAGACCTTGAAGCAACGTGGCGCTCAATCAGTGGAATTGGGCAGCCTCCCCCCAATACCACCAAGCACCCAAAAATGGTGCGAAGTAAACCACTTACAGCCAGCCCGCTACCTGCCAAAACAACCACTATTCACCCCGCTACACGACAAAAGGTCACTGTTCACTTGTACCAGCCAAATTGACTTTTCATGCAGAAATCCAAAAAAACCCAAAAGCATTGTTTTTATCATTTTTAACTGTAATTTTCCATGCACGTGCCTGTGAACATTGGAAGCTGTCAACCCATGTACACTTGCACTCTGAAGACACCAAAGCTCCCAGATTTCCTTCCAGCCTGATTGAAGCCTCTTCAGCCGTTCAAAATTGCTAGTTACCTAGTTCACAACCCGTTTTCTTAAATTCTAGGTATTTAAGCTGGAATCCATTAAAAGCCCTATAAATTTCTAAACCAGTCTCTAAGTTTTCATAATTGAAATTAAATTGAACTTTAGTAATATAAAATCCACATGGAACTGAACCCCCATTACCTTCCCCTTGTTGATAAAGATTTCCAAATCAAGGACACCTCTGTCCATGAATCTGCTCTAAAATTATACTACCGATATAGAGACCAATACCTAAACCAAGCTGATAAAATAGGTCTTTGGGAGTCTAATTTGCCCAAGTACCAATTCCCTGAGGTGCACATCTTTCCAGAGATTGTCCATTATTTCCATGCAAAATACATCCATACTCAAAGAGCAGTGATGTCCCCTGACCAAACCATACTTTTCACCATCACTGCTAATTCAATCAATGAAATGCTGCAACTACTACCAAGGTAGAACATAACCCCTATTTCAGTTAGAGACCTACTAGACAAATTTCCCAAGCTTAGCACTGCCAAGCTTACTGAAATATTCCAAAATTTTATTGTAGAAGAAAAACATATCCCACAAAATCCTCCCCGTATATATACCATATTTTCTCAGTTTTTCCAAGGCATTGTGTCAATGATATATAGTATCTTAGGCTATACAACCAGTGAATACATAGATGAAATCATCTTAGCCTTCATGTCCGTTTTTACTCCACGACAGCCCCCTACTGTCATGAATGATTATGCCAAGTAAATAGCTGATAGGATGCATGAAAAATATCTGAGAATGATTAACGAAAAAGTATTTAAGTATTCTTCAATTTTGTTCCACCTTTTATTATATTACCAAGCAGACAAGTTCCCCTTCACTCTCAAAAAGCTTGACACTAAAGGTAATCCTGGGTCAGTCATTTTCTGGACTCCTTTGATACATTAGTAGAATTCCCCATATCCATACATAGACTTCATAGATCTTTTTGTACATCCAGTAATGACCATGCTACTACAAAGTCCTCCTCCAAGAATCAGTTTAGATATCAGGAGGATCCTACAGGTGTCAAAACAAAAAAAATGTGGGAGATTGGTACTTGTACCAAAATCAAACAAATTTTAGGATCTATGGCTATGAGTTTTCCCCATATAAACTACCTAGATACCTCCTAATGAGGTTATTTTCTTTGAAGTACTATAGGAAACTAATCAACTCAAATGAGGTGCATTCTTTTAAGGCCCAAAAGAAGTCCCAGCTCAAAATCAAAGATCAACTAGGCCCTTTTGTATGTAATAGCTGAGAAGCTGGAAGAGAAGCCGAGGAAATCCCTCAAAGACTTAAACTAAAACAAAGCTTCATCTGGAGATAGGATCCATGTGACTTCATCTATGAAAGAAGACATAAAAACAAGATGGCTCCCTACATTCACCACTAAATCCCTCAGGTAGAGAAATATGCAAACCAATTGGAATGGGTGGAGAATATTTTAGTGGACATGGATAGCATTGAATTAGCACTTAAAAATTCTATAATTGATTTGGAGAAAAGGCTTGATGAAGGTTTTTTCCTGTAGGTACCAGGGGAAACTCAAGTCCAAGGAGAATCCCAAATCCAAAAAGAATCAGAGGCACATGGAGAATCTGAGGTACAGAGTGAATCACATATAGAAGAATAATCCCAGTTGCAACAAAAGTCAGAGTAGCGGACCTATTAGAGGAATTAAATTAAACAGGTATACAACAAAACACTATGAGTACTCCCACTAACTTTCAAAATCCTCTAAATGAGGAGAAAAGCCTCAAAAGGAATAGGGAAGAGGCCAGTACTTCAGGAAGAGAAACCACACAAACATATGCAGAGACCAGCCTAGTCAAAAGGTGGAGGTTAAATCATGTTTCAAAATAGGAATTCACAGAGGAAATTGTTGGGGCCACTAGCACATAAAGAAAAGAAGCAAGCATATCACTCCCTCGGGGGGAACACTAGAACCTTCCACATCAAATACTTAGATGTTGGAAATGCAACAGAGTGTTGAAGTGTCCTCCTTTAGGATGCCAGTTGATAGGGATCAAGACATCAGAGAAAGGTAGAAGGATATAAAGGCTAGGAATGAGAGGCTAAAAGCCCAGACTTATGCACAGTACCTAAAGATGGCACCTACAAACCATACAAGGCTTATGTTAGCCTATGATGTTAAAGAGGCAAGATGCAGATGAAAACCTACCACTCAGCAACCTAGGATAGTAGCTGACTCCAAAAACATAGATTTCGAAGTGCTGGAAAAGGACATACATCCTATTGACCAGATTGAGCTGCACAAATATATAGGGGAGATGATTTACGCCACCATGATAGGGAAAGCCATCGCAACTCACCAATTGAAAAATTCCCTAAATAATATATCAGGTTAATTCAAATTGGAAAATGCCTCTTCACAGGCAAAGACACTAGAGGCAAGTCCTTAGAGGACTCAATCATTGAGCTGGGACATGATCGCAAAGATGTGAAAGCCACTGAAATACTAATAAAAAAGAAAAATGATGACATAGATTCTTTGAAGAAGCAACTTAAGATTCCACCACTACATCACCCACAGATAGCAGAAGTCTAGAGACCCAAAAAGGACAAGAAGATCTTATGGACTTGGTCCTCAAGCTAAATGACCAGTTGAAAGAAACAGAGAAAGAATTGGACACATTGATTCCGTCCAAACAAAGTGAATTGGCCACCAGTTCTACAAATACCATAACAACTGTAGTTCCCTCAAGATTGGCATCATCCTTGGCACCAACAGCTCCACTTGCAACAACACTGCCAATCACAACTTAGTCTACAATAGTAAGTACTTCAACAAAAAAGACAACAGAGATAGTGAAAGCGATGGAGGAAATGACCATCGAGGAAAAAAAACTTAAAAGGCTTAAGGAGCAAGTGGCAAGCTTAGAAACTAACTGCAATCTTGCCCAGAGTCATCAGAGAGAAGAGACACAGAAAGCCCTAAGGATGGGTGACAAGATCAAGGTCCTAGAAAAAGATTTAACGCTACAAAAGCCACTAGGATAGACCAAAGAGATGCTCTGGGCCAATATCATTGGCTATGTCAATGATATTTGGCCATCAATTCAAGTAATATTTGAGCAAATAGAACTGGTGAAAGTGGCCACCGAAGAAATTCAAAAGGTAAAGGAAGACTTAGGAGACCAACCTGAGGATGCTAATCGACTCATCCACTTCTTAAATAGCAAGAACATGCATGAAGTTAATGAGATGGGTGTAGAGGATAGAATTGAAGCTACCATGGAAGTTAAAAAGGTTCTTTCTAAAATAAACCTTATTCTTAAACTGGAGGGAAAATGCCATAACATGCAGGTGGGCATTGACAGATTCATGGCCAAGTTTCAAATTTTGAGGGATAAGGGTCTTCCAACTCCTATGGTCATCCATGACAAACTAATGACTAAACTGGATTACGTTGACAAATTAAGGAATTTGTCTAAGGAACATGCAAGTGCTTTAGGTATCAAAGCCTTGCCAAGAGGGAATGTATTGTATGATACTTTAGAAAATCAATTTTTTCTAGAGCATGAGGTGAAACATCTATTTGTAAACAATCCTAATTTTGCCAAATACACTGAGGTAGACAAGATGTATAGAAGAATGTTCAAATTAAAGTTACTTGAGGATGAATGAAGGGAAAAAATGACAGATTTACATAAGTTACCACAGTAAATTTGAATGGCAACCAGATGAAATAGGTAAATAGGGTCAAAGAGTAGTAGGTTAAAGAATATCAATAAAAGACTAAAGACAAAATGATTCTAGCGTACAAATATCAGCTAGCTTAAAAGGGCTCAAATTCAACTGCAACAGCCAGCACTACCAGAATAAGAGGGATAGCATGATGCATTTTTTCGTCTGTCTCTATCTTCATGCTTGAAGATATTTTTATTTCCTTAATTAAATCTCAAAATGTTATGAGATATTTTGTAATATTTTTTGTATAAATACTTCCTATTTCGAATTATTTAGGGTGGATTCAAAGACATTTCTATAGACTTTTATCAAAAATGAAAGTGCTATTGTATCAAAACTGGATTGGCTCGCTGTATCAAGGAATAAAGTTCAGACATTTTATAGGATTCTTGTGTAAAGAGAAAATCAAATAAGTATTTTGTCATGTGTATTATTGTTTTTCCTTATGCTTATTAATAATCATATGTGTTTCTATGAATTCTGAATGGTAAATTGGGAATGATATTTCAAAACTTGCTTTAATGCACTCTATCTTGACTGTTTACCTTCTTAATGTTTTTTGCTAAACTATCTTAGTTAGGGAATTCTTAAATTCTCTCTTACTTCCATAGTTTCTCCCCATGGTCTATAACAAAGGATTCTTAATTTCCCTTTGTTCATGATCACCTGTTTTCTTTCATTCTGATCCCAGTCTAAGGATTCTTCGTTGCCCTTTTACCCTCGTTATAATCATTCCATCCATCAACCCTTTGAAGATTTGCCTTTTGCTTTGCTAGCCTGCCCTATAAACAATCACTTTAATGATCTGGTCCAACTAAGCTATCCTTTGATTGACTCCATAACCCAATGGCTTGAAGACCTAGCTCCATCCATTTGTTTCAAGAATTTCACCACCCAACTTTCAAACAAAATCAAAATCCTCATGAGCACTAAGAACTAGCTTAAAATTTAATAGAAAAAAAGTTAAATTATAAAGAGAGAGCCCTCTCTGGACTTAGGTTGGATAAAACCTGAGTCTAAAGATTTTTGTTTGTGGTTACCTTGGATTATTCCTTATTTTTATAACTTCTAGGGAAAACTTCTAAGTTATAACATAGTGTCGACCATACTAGGGTCTCAAATCCTCAGCCTTAAAAAACCTTTGAGAAATTTCAAATCTTTATTTCAATCCTCTTGAATGGTTTATTAGAATTTATTTACAAAAATTCCATAAAAAGAAAGTAACTAGAAAAGTTTGAAACTCTGGCTTCAAAGAGAACTCACTATACTAGGGCTAACCTAGATCCAAACCCTCCCCAAGTATTTGATAATCCTATTCTGATTTCAAGAATATCTAGAAGACAAGAAAGTTTAGTCAATCCTACACCTTCAATTATGTAGGTTTTAACCCCGTACAAAAATTACCTGAATATGAATTCTAAAACACATAAAATAAACAATGCGAGAGCATAACACATAAAACACATATACACAAAGATTTCCCATGGATCCCAAAACTGGGACTACCAGGTTGATTTTTCATTATGTTCCTTTCAATGTTATAATACATATTTATACATGTCGAAGCTTCCAATAACATGGACTAAAAACCATCGCGTCCGATACCATGGAGCGAAAACCATCACGCCCAAAAACATGTGCAAAAATCATGCACAAAACCGTAGGTGGGTCCGCCCATCCTAACATAGTGTCCAAAACCAAAATTTTCCTAGGCGCTACCCCGGACCCCATAAAGTGGGGTTACAGGTATGCCTTAAACCACCTGTGCCCCCCCCCACAACTACACAATCAGCGCAACGAAGGGGGGCTCTACCCCCCATCTAACCCCCTGGTTAACTACGTGGGCTAGTCATGGAAAGAATATAACACAACCCAACATTCTCCCACTTGTTGTTTTCTTTCAACAGGGGGCCACAAGAGAGCTTACTCATTTTTCCAGCCCTGAAATTCCCATTATCTCGCTACACCAAGAGAACTTCTTAGAGCCCACAGATTTTGTCAATGCATCTGCAATATTCTTCAAAGTGTCCACCTTTAGTAGCAACACCTTTTTGTCTTCTATCATATCCCTCACCAAATGACACTGAACATCAATATGCTTTGTCTTTGAATGATATGTGGGATTATTTTCCAAGAAAATTGTGCTTTGGCTATCACAATCTATCCTTATAGCTCCCTGTACTAACGCCATACTTGAACGCAATCTCTGCAACCAAACTGCTTCCTTGCTTGCATGAGTGACTGCCATGCATCTTTCCTTTGTAGTTGATAGTGCCAGTACATATTGCTTCTTACTCATCCAACTGACTGCACCTCCAAATAGGTTAAACACATACCCACTTGTAAATATTCTCTAATCCATATCTCCAGCACAGTCTACATCAACAAAGCCATGAATATCCAACATTCTGCCCAATCTTGATCTTCCTTGGTAGCACAAACCATAATCACTAGTGTCATGCAAATACCTGAAAACCCGCTTCACCACTGTCCAGTGCTCCTTCCCTGGTTTTGACATAAACCTGCTCAATACTGCCACTGCATGTGCAATTTCTGGTCTAGTACAGACCATTGCATACATCACGCTACCAACTGCACCTGCATATGGAACAGGAGACATGTCCTCTTCCTCTTCTTGTGTCTTGGGACACTGTTCAGCAGATAACCTCACACCTACAGGAAGAGGAACCTTCACTGGTTTATTATCCTGCATATTAAATTTCTGCAGTATTGTCTCGACATACTTCCTTTGGTTTAACCAAAGCTTCCTCTTTTCCCGATCTCTTTTAATTTTCATGCCCAAAATATAGTTTGCAGCACCAAGATCTTTCATGTCGAATTTGGAGGACAATTGGGTCTTCAAATCCTGGATAATTTCTTTGTCATTTCCAACCAGCAACATATCATTCACATACAAGACCACATAAATAACATGGTCACCAATTAATTTAAAATACACATAGTGATATGCTTTGCTTCTTGTGAAGCCAATTCCCCGTATAAATGTATCAAATTTCTGATACCACATCCTTGGTGACTGTTTTAACCCACACATAGACTTCTTTAACTTGCATATCAGTTCTTTCTTACCCTTAACCCCAAAGCCTTTAGGTTGCTTCATGTATATTTCCTCTTCCAGATCCCCATGAAGAAAAGTTGTCTTTAGATCCATCTATTCTACCTCAAAATCAAAAGTAGCAGCAACAGATAAAATTAATCTAATAGAAGTTACCTTGGCAAAATGAGAAAAAAATATCACTAAAATCAATTCCTGACACCTGGGAATAACCTTTTTCTACCAACCGAGCTTTTTATTTCTTCACCTTTCCTTCTACATTTGTCTTCTTCTTCAACACCCATTTGCTAGCAATGGGTTTCCTTCCTACCGACAACTCCACTAGATCCAAAGCCTCATTTTTGTGCAAAGATGCCATTTCATCAACCATGGCCTCTTTCCAGAGCTTTCCATCCTCTAAATCTACTGCTTCCTTCACAGTTCTAGGCTTCAAGGTGACCTGTTGACCAAGTAACATGCAGTATCCACCGCTTCTACCCAGAATTCTTGTCCTAACCCAGCACGACTGAGCATGCTTCTTGCCCTTTCCATCAACGTCTTATTCATTCTTTCTGCAACTCCATTTTGTTGAGGTGTATATGGAGTATTCTTTTGTTGTGCTATACCACACTTCTTACAGAGTTATTAATATTCAATGCTACAAAACTCTCCACCATTATCTGTCCTCAACACCTTTATCTTCTTCTCTGTTTGATTTTCCACGAGGGCCTTAAATTCTTTAAACCTGTCAAAGGCTTCTGATTTCTTCTTAAGGAAATATATCCATGTATTCCTTGAGAATTCATCTATAAATGATACATAGTACACAGACTTACCCAGTGATGGAACCTTCATAGGTCCAAACACATCACTGTGCACAAGTTCTAATATGTGTTTCGCCCTCTTACTACAAGAGGGGAAACTCACCTAATTATGCTTCCCATATACACAATTTTCACAGAAATCAGAATCCAGAGAGTTATTACTCATACCTTCTACCATACCTTTACCATGAAGTATTCGAAGGCCCTTCTCTCCAATATGTCCAAGCCTTTGATGCCACAACATGGTCTTCTCTCCAGAGACCACTAGATTTTCTGCTCCACTTTCAGGAACCACAAAACTGTTGCACCCATTAATAACAGTGCTACCTTGCATCTTGTACGAAGTTCCAATTTGGACTACCCGCATCTATACCAGTTCTCCCCGAACCATTTTGCAGGTATCATTCTTCAACACTGTTTTTACACCTGCATCATCCAGCTTGCTTATAGAACCCAGATTTCTAGCCAATGTAGGAATATGCAGAACACCCAGAAGTGTTCTAACCCTTCCACCTTGCAACTTCAACTTTACTTTTCTGTGACCAATGATTCTACCCTTCTTATCATCCCCTAACAAGACATCACCACCATCGTATTTCTCATACTCGTAGAACCACTCTCTATGGGGAGTGAAGTGAAGGGATGCACCTGAGTTAATCAACCATGCCTCATTATCTACATATGTACTTGAAGAAGCCAAGTACACATCGCCACCTTCATCTGAGATGGTTTTTGCCTCTACAGAAGGAGCATCATCAGATTCATTTCCTTTATTAGGAGCTTTAGATTTACAGTCCCTTTTGTGGTGCCCTTCCTTTCCACATTTCCAGCACACCACCTTTACAGGTTTTCCTGGAGATTTAGATCTTTCTCTAGATTTAGATCTCCCACTCATGACTTACTTTTGTTTCTGTTCTAGGACTTTCGTCGTACAGACAATGCATCACCATTCTGGCTCTTTTTTTTTTATATCTCATCTCCTCTATCAACAAGGATGAGACTATTTCATCAAACTAGAAGGCAGTTGCATTGCTACATATTGAAATAACCAGACTATCCCATGAATCTGGTAGAGAGCACAACAAACTCATGCAATTATCTTCATCTAAAATTTTAATATCAATAGATGCTAACTGACTTACCACAGTATTAAATGCGTTCAGATGCTCTATCACCGAGTCTCCATCTTTCATCCTCAGGTTATACAGATTTTTTTTGCAAGAACAATTTATTCACCAGAGACTTAGATTGGTACAAAGTCCCTTACTTGTCCCACAAAGCCTTCGCCATAGCTTCCCCTGATACATTTAGCAATACTAAATCTGGGACATATAATTGTATTGTGCTCTTTGCCTTCTAATCCAACTTCTTCCATTCCTCATCGGACACTCCCGTTGGTTTAGTACCCAGATCTACCCTGATCCACTGATCTTTATCCACCAATAGATCCTCCATCATGAGTTTTAACAACTCAAAACTCTGACCATTAAATTTCTCGGTCTCTATCTTTCCATTTCTCACCATCTTCTTTCACCACCAAAATCAATCTCATAGGTCTCCCACTGAACAAGGTCTACCACGGGTCCGTGCAAAACCCCTCAGCAACAAAGGCATCCCCTTGAAGCCAAAACTGCTCTGATACCAAATATAGGTTTTAAACCTGTACAGAAATTACCTACATATGAATTCTAAAACACATAAAATAAATAATGCGAGAGAATAACACATAAAACACATATACACAGAGATTTTCCCTGGATCCCAAAACTGGACTACCTGCTTGATTTTTCATTATGTTTCTTTCAATGTTATAATACATATTTATACATGCCGAAGCATCCGATAGCATGGACCAAAAACCATCACGACCAATACCATGGACCAAAAACCATTGCATCCAAAAACATGTGCAAAAATCATGCACAAAACCATAGGTGGGTCTACCCATCCTAACATAGGGTCCAAAACCAAAATTTTTCAGGGCTCTACCCCAGACCCTATAAAGTGGGGTTACAGGTACACCTCAAAGCCGCTGTGACCCCCCTCCCCCTTGCTACACAATAGGCACAACGAAGGGGGGCTCTGCCCCCCCTCTAACCCCCTGGTTAACAACATGGGCTAGTCGTGGAAAAAGTTATAACACAACTCAACAAATTAAAGTAGATTCATGACCTGATGAGTGGTTGTTTTTAGAATACCTCCCATTTGATGATTCATTTGAACTTTCCCTATTTAGAACTAGGTTTGAAAGTGCACTTGATAACATAGTTCAAGATCCAGAGTTTATTGCAGAACTTGAAGTCCAAAAGGAAAACCTGTCACTTGATCAGTATATTCTAAATTCCCCTCATTCATCCCTTACTACTGTTAAGATCCTTGAGCTTTCTAAAATAGTTTCAACTCCATTTAGTTCACCATTATTCCCTTCCATCTCTTAAGTTCATTCCTCACCTCCATTTACACCTTCACTTCCCCACCAACCTACCATTAAACATTGGTCACCCATTACTCGAAGTTACCCAAACTGCACTGTATCATCTTCTGGTACCCAATCTCCACTTCTTAGTCCTGCCGAACTTAGAGCAATGTGTTATAGACATTTTTGTGCCTTACAGCATTGAGCATGAAATGTCCATAATCTAAGGGATCCAAAGTCCCTAAACATGTTGTTTCTACCCCTAGAGGAACAAGGCTAACAAACCACAGCAATTCACAAAAGTTCTCCACCAGAAACTACTCAAAAACAAGTCAATTCAGGATCATTTCAGTGGCTCCACTAGCTGTCTGCGCTGAATGTCAAAGCCAACACTGGCTACCTGCGCTGAATGTCAAAGCCAACACTGGCTACCTGCGTTGAGCGAGAATTTCCAAATGGCAAGTTCATTCCAAGAGGTGTCAAGACCCAGGAAGCTTCCAGAATCTTCCTCAATGACACTTGCCTCAGTGAATTCGACTGGTGATGAGTAAGAGGTTCCAAATCTCCAAGTGGAAGCAAGAACCTCCAAGTGGAATCAAGAACTGACAGAGGGAGAGGACACTAGTCAGATCTCAAGCTGACCCATCCTCTCTCCAAACATCTATATATGGATCTCTCCTCCATGAGATCTAGAGAGGCTGGAATTTTGTTATTGCAAAGAATTGTTGTTGGTTTGAGATTGGAATCATTGGGTGCTTAATGCTTTGAAGGGGTTGAAGATAGGAATTCCATTTGCTGGGAAGGAGATGCTGGATTGGAGCCCTCTAGGTTGTATCTCTTCCTGAACCTTGTTATTCATCAATAAAGCTATCTTGGTTTCTCCTATATACTGATGTATCTTTGATGTATGATTGCATTAGTATGTTTAGTTTATTTCTAATCCTGAACTAGTTATGAATATGAATTGATGTCTTGTGTAGTGTTCTCTTCTTGTGATCTTGCAGAAACCTCTTGAAGCTGGGCGAGCAAGAAGACAAGTAGCTGGGAACTCTCCAAGAGAAGAGGAACCGGATCGAGGGACAAACGGAAGACACCGGTTAGTCCATCCATCTCTCTTCATTCTTAATTCATAAAGGAAGAATACTAGAATAGCTGTCTCTGTTTGTTGCTAAGGCACTGTCACACCTTAGGTGGATAGGATCGTCCTGCATAGGCATTTTTCCCCACAACAAATTGGCGACTCCGCTGGGGAGATCTGTTTAGTAATTTTATTTGTGTTTCTATCATTGTTTGTTTCATAGACTCGACAACAACAATCGAACTGCATCTGCTACTCCCAGATGCAAAGTAGACAGTTGCTGCTTTGATCCAATCACTGGACTTGTCTATGATCTGAACAATGGACTCACAAATGATTTGATGATCCTTTGTGATAGATCTTAGTACTCCCTCAAAGCATCCCTTTGATTGTACCTTGCTTGTTTCTTTTATTTGGCCTAAAACAGTAGATTAAATAGCAATCTGTGACCCAGAACCCAGTGAGAAACGAGAGTTTCTCCTTCAGCGCAGACCCTGTGAAGGGATTCTACATTTCAATGCAGGTCCCGTGAAGGCTACCTGCGCTGAATGTCAAAACCCCTGTGTTGAGGTTGCGCTGAACCAGTTTGGCCTTGTGCAGCTGGGGTTCTCTGCTCTGTTTTGCCTTGTTTTGATCTCTGATTTTTGCAGCCTGTAACCAGCATAGGTACCAGTCTGATAAATCCTTTTCTCTGCTTAAATTCCACCTCCTTTTGTACAAAAATACTGTGAGTGTTTTTATGTGTTTGTGGCATCATTTGCAGTTTTCCTTTGCATGAGTGAAATAATCATCCTGTAGCCCTTGATTCAGATCTGTTGATTGTGATCTTCGGAGAGAGTTCATTGGCTGTTTGTAGTTGATTATACATTTACTCTTGCTTATTGGTTTGAGTTTGTCTCTTTTAAGTGTCGAAACAAGTGTTCATTTCGGAAATCGTTAAGTGTTGTAATCTCTTCTACCCTCTCTGATTTCGAAAAAGTAAACTTGTTTGTATTTGTCATTTAAAAGCAAATTCAAAGTTGTACAAAAAGCTTTCTGTGTAGGCATCAATACTAAGAAAGCGGAAAACAAACACCTGCATTGTGCATTTGCATCTTGATAGTTTGCATGTTTGATTTAGGAAAAGTGCATTAGAGTGTGCTGATTTCTCTTTGAGAAAAGATGGTGTCTTTCTTTTCCCTTAGTAGCTAGGATTTTCAAAGTTGAAAAGATATAAAGCTTGCTTATCATCTTTAGACTGCATTTAGGAATTGTATCATACATCTCGTGGTGAACCTCAAAAGGCAAACTTCTAAAAATATTAACCTAAAATAAATTGAATGAACTTAACAACGCTTTGCAACATAACAAACAACATAGAGGTCTAGGCTAGAGACGTGTTCCGGCGTCGTAAAGCCTGGTGACTGTCGATCTCGTGGATGGTGGGTGATTCCTCCTGAGGGACGATAGCGCCAGTACGGATTGTGCTCCCACGTACCGTCGCGTATATACTGGGAGACCCCTATAGGCATAGAACCTTTATCCTTAGGAAGCCGTGTCGGCCGCCCTACTGATCGCAATGCACTGAACAAAGCATTCAGGAAGATCGACCGCCCGTACCCTAAAAAGTATTCTGCGGTTTTGCGAAAAGTTTGGCACACCCTCTGCCTAGAACTCTAGAGCAGTTCCTTTTGGCCTTTTTCAGACTCTATAATGGAAAAAGTCCATCCGAGCATTTGTCACTTCAGGCTCGTTAAAACATCGAAGGAGACTAGAGTCATCTTTAGCTTTTTCTCGACTCTTTAAAAGTGAAAAAGCAAGTTGTGTCTAAAAGCGTCTAAAAAATTCATTTAATTCGGAAACACATTTTCCGCTTTTTGTATTTTGGTTGATCGAGTAATCCGCAATCGTGGAAGAAAGTCAATCAAAACCCCATCGTTCGCGGAGGCTTACGAGTCAACTGTCTTTGTCTCTGGAATCGAAAACAGTACGGACAAAGTGAACTCGTTTAACCGGTTCGAAATCTCCTATCAAATTTAGAACAAGTGTTCCAACAACATCGAAGGTTCCGGTTACTCCAAACATTTCTGGAATCCCTGCCTCTACAGAAGAAGTTCAACAGCAATAGAGGGACAGTAACACTGATCCTAGTCTGGGAGCAAATACTTGCGTTACTGAACCAGTTCCATCTGTAACCGGTTTAGAGAGTCTTGCTCCTCAAACAACTGTCGCTGTCGATTCAACCCCTTCTTCGGCACCAGAAATATTTTACGGACCTGACGGTCTTCCCCTTCGACCTGGTTTGATTGCGATAGAGGAAATTGTAGAGGATCCGCAAGCAAGTACTCCAACACATTTTGGAGTAGGGGTCACTCTATTTCCTTCTACATAAGAAGTTAGTCTATCACCAATGGAAGTTCCTGTAGAATCGCTAGGCAATATATTGGATAGACTCAAAATGTCTGAAAAACCGTCAACATCTAGGACTGTGTCGAATGACACATCGACAACAGAACCCCCTGCTGTCACTCCGAAAATGTTTGCCGGCATACCATCTGTCCTGACTAGATCTCAACCGCTAGAAGGAGTCCACCCAGTGACTATTTCGACAGTGTGGTCCATTCCAGTTTGTTCCTCCAGAATAATATCCGGAAACTCTTATGTTGAGACTCGTCAGATTGATCCATTTGGAGGTCAATTTGGGCAATCCAGTCCCCAAGGACAAACAATCCCCTTGAGTTCCGGATTGCTACAGTATGGGGGGCAGTATGCCTTTTCATTACCCCCTCCGGGAGGGTATCCATACGGGAGTTCACAACAGTATTCAGGTTATACTAGAGTTACATCAAGTGGTTGGGTACCTATGCTACCTCAACAGCCAAGAGTTGTGTATTCTATGCAACAATGTGTACCTATGTCGAACATCCCGACAACACCAGCCATTGTAACAGTGTCACAAGTTCAAACGATGCCTGTTGTATGTCAGCCTCAGATTTCTCAGGTTGTAATGCAATAGCCCCTTGACCCTGTGACACAACCACAATTGCCAACTGGTGGGGTGACACAGGTCCAAACGGGTACAATTACCCCACATCTTGGTCCGCCGGTTAGTATAGCGCAACAGAACATGGCATCACAACCGTGGCTAGTGCAATACCAACAACCACAATTCCGGCAAGTGTAACAAGGTTCTGAGCAGCAGATCTTTGCGAATAGTGGACAACCGTACATTCAAAACGGTCAAAACCAACCGCTTTACAATGGTCAAGTCCACCAACCGTATCAATCATACCAACATCAATTACATTATGCTGGTATGCAAAGGCCCACTGCCCAGGCAATTCCATCGTACCCTGGGTACGCTTCACCTAACCTGAATCAACAGTTACCATTCGTGGCAACTTTAGAGTTACCCGATTTACACTGGTTAACAAACGATCCAATTGCTTACGCCCCTTGGTGGCCAACGATTCCTCACAAACTTCCATCAGACATTCCTAAATTTAATGGAAATCCAGGCGAAGATCCATCGAATCACGTGATGACATTTCATCTGTGGTGTTCATCAAACACCCTGAACGATGATTCGATAAGGCTTCGCCTTTTTCAGAGGACGTTAACGGGTCCAGCGGAAAAATGGTATATTGAATTACCTAGAGCCTCTTTCGACAATTTCAGCTCCCTAGCCACGACTTTCTTAACCCATTTTCAATTACCAATAAGTTATGAAACGGGAACATAAATCTTAACCAACTTCAAGCAGACTACGGCCACTCATATATCCGATCATATACATGAGTGGCGTCGTCGTCGTAGGATGGTGAAAACGTATGTTCCCGATCATCTATTAGCTGAGTGGTTTATCAAGTCATTACTTCCTGCCATAACGGAAGATGTGGCCAAGGGGGGGGTCGTAACGGAGGAGCAAGTTATTGCTCGTGCACAATATCTAGACTTAGTCTACACTCAGTCTGGCACGCTCTACGACAAAATACCTGACGGCCCTAGACCGAAATTCTCAATTCCTCCTCCTCCTAAATCAAATAGTGACTCTCATGCCGGCGATGGTGTGATTGGCACGGCAAACGCGAAATCGACAAAGGCTTCGTCTAAGAAAGCCCGTAAGACTTCGGATCAAAATGCAAAAGAAGAAATTCTTGCTTCGGAAGTAAATGTCGTATCAGCAGATAAGGGCAAAGAAACCAAACAACCAGGGAGAAAGAAGAAGCAAAACAAAGGGAAGAAGAAAAAACAGGGTGAGTCATCTCCTGAAAAAACTTCTTCAAACCCTCCTGGAAATAGGAAATATCCATGTGAGATATGTGATGAGGATCACTGGACAAGGGATTGTCCATACAAAGCTGAGCTGAAAAGGTTCTTCAAAAGTTCACAAACCTCAGCTGTGTTAACTAATCCGTTTCCCAATCCAGGTCAAAATCTGGTTGATAGTGGAAATGCTTCCCCGTCGCAAGTGCTAATGTTGTCGATCTCCAAGCAACAAAATGATGCTTTGATTTCGACAAGGAACATAGATTACGGGAATCCGTAGTTGTCGAATGACAAAGGTAAAAATCAACCAAGTAGTTCGACAACAACTTCGACAGAAGTTGTACCGCCCATCATTCCTGAATTAACAATAAAACCGCCAAAGGGTGTAGTACACAAGTCGACATTTAATCCTCGCGCCAGAGCGGCGCAACATTATAACATAGTGGAAGATTTGGCCCAATCGCCATCCGCTATGTCGACTCTTGGAGTACTACAAAATTGTCCATCCCAAAGGAAGGCTTTGTTATCGGCTATTGGTGGGGTTGATCCTAAGGATTCCAATATTTATCCTTTGACCACAAAGGATATGATCCTCAGTTACCAGCTCAACTAGCTTTCCTTATTCAAGTGAAAGCCCTCAACAAAACTGTTCACAGAACAATTATTGATGAGGGGGCATCTACATGTATTATGTCGATGAGTTGCTGGAAAACTTTAGGATCTCCAACTTTTTCGCGATCTTCGATGACATTGAAAGCATTCGACGGAAGGACCTATACCCCGTGCGGTATCCTAAATAACTTGAAAGTTGAACTGGGGGGAAAAACAGTAGAAATAGATGTTGAAGTCATCGATGGGAATCTTCATTACAACATCGTACTGGGAAGACCATGGATATATGCCATGGCAGCTGTAGTGTCGACTTATTTTAGGAAGATCGCATTCCCTTTTCAAGGAGGGATTACGATCGTCGACCAACAAGACTTCCTCCCTAATGGTTCACAAGTTACAGGAAGCATTCCCATGATCCATGGAAGCAACCATTCACTTCAAGATATCGGAGTAGGCCTACTGAAAGACCCCACATTAATGGGAACTTTCGCACTTCCACCTCCAATCTATATAGGAGAAGTAGCGTTGGTAAGAGCCTGCAATATGATATCTTCCACAAAGATCTCAGAAGACGATATCAACATGGATCATGAAATGGTTTTTCCCCCAAGCCCTATAGAAATATTGTAGCAATCAATGTTTCGGGCATGGGAGGCGAACCCAAGTCAACACTCATCAAGCGTTTGGGTAGATAGGTCTAGAGAATATGGTACCCCATTAGATCCTTGGTCGCAAGTGCATGGGACTGATGAAAGAATCCTACAATCAATGTTGATTGAAGGGGCACCATGGAATGATTGCCACCATCGTTCCCTTCTTCCGGATTATGAAGAAGATACTCAACAGGACCTTTACCACCCTTCAGTTTTTTGAATTCCTATCAAATACTGTAAATACGGTGGATTCCGAGCGAAACTTATCCAATATTGAAGAGACTATAGCCATAAATATCTCGACTAAAACAAATGTTGTAGAGAATATTTATGTCAGCAAAGGTTGTTCTCCTTTAGAACTGGAAACATATAACACTCTTTTTCGCGAGTTCAGAGATATCTTTGCTTGGTCATATGATGAAATGCCAGGCATTGGCTCGATTATCGTTGAACATGAAATTAAGATGTATCCTGATGTCAAACCAGTAAGACAACGGCTTCAGCAGGTGCACCCCAAGAAAGTCGCTGCAGAAGTTGAAAAGCTCCTCCATGCTGGTTTCATCTACCCGGTTACTCTAACCGATTGGGTATCGAATATTGTCCCTGTTATGAAGAAACAAGGGACAATCAGAGTGTGTGTCGATTATAGGGATGTAAACCAAGCTTGTCCGAAAGGCAACTACCCTACACCCTTCATCGACCAGATAATTGATGAATGCGCCGGATGTGAAATCTTTTCATTTATGGATGGATTTTTCGGGTATAATCAAATAAATATACGCCCACAGGACCAGTCAAAGACTGCATTCATTTGTCCGTGGGGCACATTCGCTTATCAAAAATTACCCTTTGGTTTAAAGAACGCAGGGGCGACGTTTCAGAGGGCAATGAATTATGCCTTCCATGACATCAAAAACATCGTTCAACCATATCTTGACGACCTTCCTGCTCATTCGCGAAAGCGGACTGATCATCCACAGCATTTAAGAGCGATATTTCTACGTTGCCAACACTACAAGATAAAACTCAATCCGCACAAATGTGTATTTTGCGTCGGTTCTAGTCGTTTACTTGGCTTTGTAGTCTCTAAGAATGGGATTCGTCTCGACCCTTGCAAGGTTCAGGCAATCATTAATTTGCCTCCGCCTTCAAATTTGCTTCAAATTCAGAAACTCCAAGGGAAAGCAAACTTTCTGAGGAGGTTCATTCCAAATTACGCAGAACTTGCTAAAGGTTATGCTCGTCTTTTGAAAAAGGATGTACCTTTTGTCTGGGATCAGGTGGCGCAAGCTTCCTTTGATGCTCTGAAAGATTCTCTAGTAAAAGCATCATTAATGTGTGCCCTGGACTATCAAAGAGATTTTAACCTGTATTTGGCTGCAGCGGATACGACCATTGCGATGGTTTTAGTTCAAGAAGTCGATGGAACTGAACATCCTATATATTATTTAAGTAAAAACTTGAATGATACAGAAAGAAAATATTCTTACGTTGAAAAGCTAGCACTCGCTGCTGTTCAAGCAATACAAAGATTTCGACATTATATCCTCTTTCGGAAAACTACCATTCTATCAGATTGCAACCCCATGACTTATATATTGTCGCGACAGTTGCTGGGGGGAAAGTATTCAAAATGGATAGCGATCCTTCAAGAGTTTGATCTGGAATTTGTAAAATCCAAATGAAAGAAAGCTTTAGTCTTCGCAAAATTATTGTGCGATCTCCCATCGTCGTCCAACGGTGAAACATCCGAAGAATCAATCGTTGACGAAAGTTTGTTTCTGATATCTACAAGCAATGAGTGGTATGGAGATATCATAATTTATCTCCAAACCCAAAAATTCAGACCTGAAACCTCTCACTCAGAGCAGAAACGTATATGATACCAAGCAAAAGACTACATGATCGTCGGTGATACGCTTTACCGTCGTGGTATCGATACAGTTCTGAGGAGGTGCCTCACCCATGAAGAGGCCGAAAAAACCCTGAATGAGTGTCATTCAGGCGCGTGTGGGGGGCATCAATATGGATATGCTACAACACAGAAAATCGTACGAGCAGGATACTTCTGGCCAACCATGTTCAAAGATTGCATAACCGCAGTCAGAAGTTGCCATGCTTGTCAAATTTTGATAGCAAAACCAGAAGACCACCCGCACCTTTACAGCCAAAAGTTGCTTTTGGGCCTTTCACCAAATGGGGCATCGATTTCATGACATGTAACCCCACGTCGACCGGGGGGCATGGGTATATTATAGTCGCCGTTGACTATTTTACCAAATGGGTCGAGGCGATGCCTACATTAGATAATACTGGTGAAACAACTGCCCTTTTCTTTTTCAATCATGTAGTCGCCAGGTTCGCGTACCACAGGCTATAGTTACAGATCATGGGTCGCATTTTTGCAATCACATGATGGTTGAATTAACTGCCAAGCTAGGGCTATCTCACGACAGCTCTACCCCGTATTATCCGCAAGCCAACAGACAAGTTGAAGCAATCAACAAGGTCCTGAAGCGTATGTTGCAAAGGATGATTGGAGTTCCCAAAAGAAGGTGGCACCTAATCCTGTACTCAGCCTTGTGGGCTTACCGAACATCGGTAAGGAATGCGACCGGGTTCACACCTTTCCAACTGGTGTATGGCCTGGAAGCAGTCTTGCCAATCCAGTGTGAAATCTTGTCTCTTAAACTCCCAATTGATCTCCTCCCCAGAACATCGGAAGAAGAGGCCCGTTTCTTGGAATTAATCCAATTGGATGAAACCCGTCGTGACGCCGCTTTGGCTAACGAAGCCCATAAGAAACGAGTCAAGGCGCAGTTCGACAGAAATGTCAAACCCCGTGTCTTCTCAGAAGGTGACTTGGTCTTGCTTTATGACCAAGAATCCGATAAATTGGGAGCAGGTAAATTTAATTCTTTAAGGATGGGCCCCTATATTGTTAAACGAGTGTTAGCAAAAGGAGCCTACGAGTTAATGGATTATGACGGAATTCCACTTGCGCAACCCCGTAATGGGTTGTACCTCAAGCGTTACTATGCTTAAATAGTAACCTGTATGCTTTTGTTGTATTTTGTTTTCGCTAAAGTTTTTGTTTTGGTCGAGTAATCCACCTTTTTACATTTATTGCAGATGTCAAACCTTCTGGAGACATGTGTTGGATATGCCGACGGAGCGAGTCGTAGTTCGCGGAACCTGTCCTCCACAGCCTGGGCCATTTTTGATCCAAGCAGCGAGTTAGTAAGTTTCAGAGGTGTATGTATTGGTCAATCAACGAATAACATCGCTGAGTATAGCGCGTTGATAGAACTACTCTCTGATGCAATCACCCATGGTATACGCCGACTAATCGTCAGGCTAGACTCACAACTCGTAATACTACAACTCAATGGTATATATTCCGTTCGCAACGCAGCTATTTATCGCATGTTCCTAAGGGTTAAGATTTTGGAAAGACAATTTGATTCAATTCAATACCAGCATATTTCCAGAAACTTAAACACATTAACCGACTCATTAGCAAACTATGTGTTAGATAGACATTTGCGACATTTATAAAAAGAGACACATCATCAATGTTGTACATATGGATCATATAACTCAACCAGAATAAACCCCGAAAATCAAAATATATATATATAAGTTGTTTATCGTTTATACATAATGTTCTGTAACGAAGACAAAAATCGGTCGCATGACCCAAAAACTCACAAATGCTAGGGGGCACCCTAGTCTAGTGATGCTCATGATAGCACATCATGGCCTGTGCAATCATGCGTAAGAGACGAGTCCATCGTCTAGGCACACCAGTAGTATGCCGTTGCAACTGTAAAGGTAACTCATCAATCCTCACATCGGGAATGCCGAGAGTAAGGCTCTCAACCTGCTCCTGCACAGCTGTAAGGGTCTCAGCCACATCAAGGTCACGAAGAATAACCCTCCCAGCAGTCTCCCCTGCTGGGGCAGCAACTGGCGCTCTTGGGCGAACTGCTGGACGAACAGGACCAACATCTGCATGCACACATGAGTTTGATTAAAGTCTTGATAGAATAAAGCACAAGGACATTATAAATAAAAACAGTAAACAGTGATATGGTCGAAGATTTTACCAATAGCGCCCCACTGTTCGCCATCCGGCAGTACCAAGTCCGGATCACCTCGGAAATCCATACCAACATATGGATACTCGGAATAGACCATCTCCTGATGCTCGAACCACCTGAAGAAGGTATCAGTGAAAGAAATCTGAGATTGACCAGCATGCCTAGACATGTGATCAACCCATCTCTGCATGCGTGGCTCGGTAGGAGAAGGCAAGTCAAGTGCGATATACTGAGGCTGCATCAGTGGTATCTTCTCCAAGGCAAAGGCAGTCAAAATAGAACCAAATCCAAAGTTCTTCAGCTTCCCGTCCTTTACCTTGGTCAACTGACTTTTCATCTGAAGAAGTACTGTATCACACCAGTTGAATACTTTCGGTTGGAGGCACTCCAAGGCGTGTTGCACATAGGATCTGTTGGCAACATGAAGAGATGCGCTACCGGCCATCCTACCAATAGTATACAGAATGGACCTGAGAGATCTGTCAGCAATCTCACGGATAACGACCTTGCCGTCTCTGCTCGGCTGAGATCCTTCCCTGCAGTACTAGCAGACATAATCTCCCACTGAATCATTCCCTCGGGCCGAACCTGACAAAGAAATGGGAGCACCCTGCCTCGACAAGCCAATCAAGAAGTAAATGTCTACTACGGTCAGGGGGATATATTTTCCCCTAATCTGAAATACTTGGTTGATAGGATCCCAAGCATCAAGCATATACTGCAGTAAGGAGATCTGTGCTCTCATACTAGAGATACGAAAGAACTTCAGCAGGCCACAGTTCCGCAGCGCGTTCACCGTGACAGGGTCATGGAGGGCAATCATGTCCTCTTCTTCATGTTCTCGTTCTCGCCATGTAAGGGTCATTTTGCTCAAAAGTCCCTGCAAAACAAACAAGAGAAAGAGTAAGATACTGGATTTGATGAGAAACTAGCAAAATTTTCATCAAAAACTGTGCAACAAAACTGTTTTTCTATGCCCAACGCAACTAGCAAGTGTTCCACCTACGTTGAAGGTCAAACTGCCTTCATGCAGCTTGACATTCAGCGCAGGTTTCGAGTGAACTACCTGTGTTGATGGCAGAGCGCCCTAACAAAACCCTAGGGGCTCGGGGGAACAGGAAAACAGGCACAGAATGGAAAAAGGAAACCATGAAAAGAAAGAGCTAGGGTTTAGCTCCTACCTGGTCTAGACGGCGCCGAAAATCGTCCACAGAATCTCCCGAAATCAACCGATGAAAATCAAGGGGGAAGAAGCACCTCCAAAGCTCCAACAAACCAAGTTCAAATGAAATGGTAAAATGAGAGGTAAAAACACCTTTTAATTTCTTTTTACGTAGTTCAAAGAGAAATATTAGGGTTCTAATCTCATTTTCAAACAAATGTTATTCATTTCTAACTAGTTTGATGCAGTAATTGAGGATACAGTACTATCTTTGAAAAGGGCAAAGCTAGTCATGGTAAAAAATCAATAATTTGACCATATAAAATCGAAGAGTTTTAGCACACAATTCATGCTCGTTAAAAAATAAACGCAAGATCCGAGCAGTTTTAGCACATAGTTCATGCTCGTTAAAAAATAAACATAAGACCGAGCAAATGTTTCCACCCGCGTTTAAGCTCGTTAAAAATTGAACTATCCCGGTAAATAACCACAGTGAATGTAATATCATCAGCCATTAAAACCTTAGTCGTGTTTGCACCGTCACCTCCACTTTGCCATTGGCAGATCGTTCACCTCCATATGATTGTTTACCCATTTTGAGGAATAGCTGCGAAGAGTGATTTCATTAGCCATCCTTGTGACACTGTCGTGATTGGAAAATTCCAACCTGTACCTGGAATCAGCTGCTAACCTGTTTCATCACTCGTTCCTCAAAATACGAGTCTTCTTTAAGCTCTTTTCATCTGACTCATAAAATATAAAAAGATTGCCGAGTCCTTGGCCTTCCATCTCGTTAAAGGGACAAGAAGTGCTATCCCTCGTCTAGATTTTAATCTTTTTGGACCTGAGGGATTATTGCACAAAAAGATCGAGCGCTTGTTTTATTCGGCTCGTTAAAACTATCGAAAACTCATCCCTTCTGTATTGTTTTATACTTTTTCGGACTTCAGGGATTAGATGACAAAAAAGGACTTTTGGAGTTAACTTTATGTACCTTTTTAGACTCTCTAAAAATGAAAAGGACCGAGTTATCTTTGTCGTTAGACTCATTAAAATCACTAAATAGCGACAAACTTGTCTTTAGACGAGAACGAGTTTCACTATCGCTAGGCTCGTTAAAACATAGCGATGGGCTTGCCCGAAGGGCAAGTTATAGAACAAGCATATGTTATCCTCCTCGAGCTTGACAAAAATAAAGAGGTATTGGTCAGCAATGACTGGGGAAAAATTGGGAGAAACTCAAGAAAACTTTGATGGTAGCAAGTCGCTCTTGAACATGACACTTTTCCTCCGTACCACAATCGAGTTGGGTTGTTTCATTCACCAGTCACATCACCATTGTCTCGCCATACCATCCATATTTGGGGTAATGCTACCAATCCATTGCATCAGTGTCGCCATATGTTCAAGAGAAGTCGTTCAGAAAAGTCAACCGTGTCCCATCCACTGCCGTACATTATCCTTCATCCTTTCATGACCGCCACCCTGAATCATATATCCCAGATCGTTTTCACCTCCATCAAAATCATTAGCTCCGTTCTGTGTCATTGATGTGGGATTCATTAAGGCCCTCCTTTGACGGATCGCTTCTTGTCGACATCAGCTCATTATCCAAGAAGTTGATCTAGGAACAACCCCTTCAGTACTTTGAAGCTTGCATGCCTCAATGGCAAGTTTCTCACTTCCGGCGATAGGTATACATCAATGACCTTCGACCGAAAGATTTTGCGTGGTGTTCGACGCCAAGTCCTTTATTCACACCACGTGAATTGTACTGCAGTACCTTGAGGGTCATTATCATTATCGGTGATTCCTCTCGCGCTTGTTAACGGTTTACCTCATTGACCGGTAATCAAGCGATGTCTTTCCATGTTCGACTTCAGAACATTTCTCACATGGATCGACTTGTACTTAGAGTGAAGATCGAACGAGTTTGAAGACCCCGGATCTAGTTTCATCCATTGTTGTGGGGAAAAATGCCTATGCAGGACGATCCTATCCACCTAAGGTGTGACAGTGCCTTAGCAACAAACGAGTACAGCTACACTGATTTCTTCCTTTATGAAATGTGAAAGAAGAGAGATCAATAGACTTACCGGTGTCTTCCGTTTGTCCCTCGATCCAATCTCCCTTCTCTTTGGGTGTTCACAGCTACTTGCCTTCTTGCTTATCCAGCTACAACTTCCTGCAAGATCACAAGAGAACAGCTACTTGCGACAAGAGAACAGCTACTTGAGACAAGAGAAGAACACTACACAAAGACAGATGTTCACATTCATAACTAGTTTAGGATTAGAAATAAACCAAATACACTAATAGATTTATACATCAAAATACATCAGCATATAGGAGAAACCAAGATAGCTTTATTGATGAATAACAAAGTTCAAGAAGAGATACAACCCAGAGGGCTCCAATACAGCATCTCCTTCCCAGCAAATGGAATTCCTATCTTCAGCCCCTTCAAAGCATTAAGCACCCAATGATTCCAGTCTCAAACCAACAAAAATTCTTTGCAATAATAAAATTCCAGCCTTTAGATCTCATGGAGGAGAGATCCATATATAGATGTTTGGAGAGAGGATGAGTCAGCTTGAGATCTGACTAGTTTCCTCTCCCTCTATCAGTTCTTGAGTCCACTTGGAGGTTCTTGCTTCCACTTGGAGATTTGGAACCTCTTACTCATCACCAGTCGAATTCCCTGAGGCAAGTGTCATTTTGGAAGCTTCCTGGGTTCTGACACCTTGAGGAATGAGTCTGCCACTTGTCCAATCTTGCTCAGCGCAGGTAGCCAGTGTTGGAGTTGACATTCAGCGTAGGTAGCCAGTGGAGCCATTGACATTCAGTGCAGATGGTCAGTGGAGCAGTTGACATGATCCTGAATTGAATTGTTTTTGAGCAGTTTCAGGTGGAGAACCTTTGTGAATTGCTGTGGTTCGTTAGCCTTGTTCCTCTAGGGGTAGGAACAACATGTTTAGGGACTTTGGATCCCTTAGATTATGGACATTTCATGCTCAATGCTGTAAGGCACAAAAATGTCTATAACAGTTGCCCCCTAAAGTATGAGGCTGTTTATCAGGCGAAATGCTTTATCAGGGGGATCCGAAGTTCATCCAATACTGGGAGGAGACCTGTAATACAATACAATACAATACATTATTTTTCATACTGCTTTCATGATCTAGCTGAGGCGGGCATTCCCATGCTCAGCTTTATAAATTCATTTTTCTGTACATAGAACAGACAATTGTCTGATGATAGACTGATAATTTTGATGAAATTGTCATCCTTTGAGTACGATGATTATCTGCTGCAATGATGTACATGTCAATGTCTTTATCTTTCCTGAATATATATCGCAGCCTGGATGGATGAAACTAGATCCGGGGTCTTCAAACTCGTTCGATCTTCACTCTAAGTACAAGTCGATCCATGTGAGAATTGTTCTGAAGTCGTACATGGAAAGACATCGCTTGATTACCGATCAATGATGTAAACCGTTAACAAGCGCGAGAGGAATCACCGATAATGATAATGACCCTCAAGGTACTGCAGTACAATTTACGTGGTGTGAATAAAGGACTTGGCGTCGAACACCACGCAAAATCTTCTGGTCGAAGGTCATTGATGTATACCTGTCGCCGGAAGTGAGAAACTTGCCATTGTGGCATGCAAGCTTCAAAGTACTGAAGGGGTTGTTCCTAGATCAACTTCTTGGATAATGAGCTGACTTCGACAAGAAGTGATCCGTCACAGGAGGGCCTTAATGAATCCCACATCAGTGACACAGAACGGAGCTAATGATTTTAATGGAGGTGAAAACGATCTGTGACATATGATTCAGGGTGGCGGTCATGAATGGATGAAGGATAATGTATGGCAGTGGATGGGACACAGTTGACTCTTTCTGAACGACTTCTCTTGAACATATGGCGACACTGATGTGATGGATCGGTAGCATTACCTCAAATAGGCATTTTTCCCCACAACAATGGATGAAACTAGATCCGGGGTCTTCAAACTCGTTCGATCTTCACTCTAAGTACAAGTCGATCCATGTGAGAATTGTTCTGAAGTCGTACATGGAAAGACATCGCTTGATTACCGATCAATGATGTAAACCGTTAACAAGCGCGAGAGGAATCACCGATAATGATAATGACCCTCAAGGTACTGCAGTACAATTTACGTGGTGTGAATAAAGGACTTGGCGTCGAACACCACGCAAAATCTTCTGGTCGAAGGTCATTGATGTATACCTGTCGCCGGAAGTGAGAAACTTGCCATTGTGGCATGCAAGCTTCAAAGTACTGAAGGGGTTGTTCCTAGATCAACTTCTTGGATAATGAGCTGACTTCGACAAGAAGTGATCCGTCACAGGAGGGCCTTAATGAATCCCACATCAGTGACACAGAACGGAGCTAATGATTTTAATGGAGGTGAAAACGATCTGTGACATATGATTCAGGGTGGCGGTCATGAATGGATGAAGGATAATGTATGGCAGTGGATGGGACACAGTTGACTCTTTCTGAACGACTTCTCTTGAACATATGGCGACACTGATGTGATGGATCGGTAGCATTACCCTTAAGTCCGAAAAAGTATAAAACAATACAGAAGGGATGAGTTTTCGATAGTTTTAACGAGCGAAATAAAACAAGCGCTCGATCTTTTTGTGCAATAATCCCTCAGGTCCAAAAAGATTAAAATCTAGAGGAGGGATAGCTCTTCCGATCGCTTTAACGAGCTGGAAGGCCAAAACTCGGCAATCTTTTCATATTTTACGAGTCAGTTGAAAAGAGCTTAAAGAAGACTCGTCTTTTGAGGAACGAGTGATAAACAGGGATAGCAGCTGATTCCAGGTACAGGTTGGAATTTTCCAATCATGGCAGTGTCACAAGGATGGCTAGGTGAAATCACTCTTCGCAGCTGTTCCTCAAAATGGGTAAACAATCATATGGAGGTGAACGATCGGCCA
The DNA here is from genome assembly GCA_031772625.1 of Pinus tabuliformis. Lineage (NCBI taxonomy): Eukaryota > Viridiplantae > Streptophyta > Pinopsida > Pinales > Pinaceae > Pinus > Pinus tabuliformis. The sequence goes on from CM062818.1 coordinate 280,304,550, forward strand.
AATGAAAAGTGGAGGTGACAGGTGCAAACACGACCAAGGCTTTAATGGCTGATGATATTACATTCACGGTGGTTATTTGCCGGGTAGGTTCATTTTTTATTTTAAAATGAGCTTAAACACTGGAGGAAACTCTTGCTCATTGCTTATGTTTATTTTTTAACGAGCATGAAGTCCGCGTTAAAACTGCTCGGATCTTGCGTTTATTTTTTAACGAGCATGAACTTTATGCTAAAACTGCTCGATTATATAGTCAAATTTTGATTTTTTACCATAACTAGCTTTTCTCTTTTCAAGGATAGTACTGCATTCTCAATTGCTGCATCAAACTTAGTTAGAAATGAATAACATTTGCTTGAAAATGAGATTAAAACCCTAATATTTCGCTTTGAACTACGTAAAAAGCAATTAAAAAGTGTTTTTACCTCTCATTTTACCATTTCATTTGAACTTGGTTTGTTGGAGCTTTGGAGGTGCCTCTTCCCCCTTGATTTTCACCAGCTGATTTCGGGAGATTCTGTGGACGATTCTCGGCGCCGTCTGGACCAGGTAGGAGCTAAACCCTAGCTCTTTCTTTTCATGGTTTCATTTTTCCATTCTGTGCCTGTTTCCTTGTCTTTCTGAGCACCTCGAGTTTTGTCAGGGAGCCCTGCCATCAACGCAGGTGGTCCATTCGAAACCTGTGTTGAATGTCAATCTACCTTAAGGCAGTTTGACCTTCAACACAGGTGGGACACTGGTTACCTGCGTTGGACACAAAAACTGGTCTTCTTGCACAGTTTTTTTGATGAAATTTTGCCAGTTTCTCTTCAAATCCAGGAACTTACTCTCTCTCTTGTTTGTTTTGCAGGGATCTTTGAGAAAAATGTCCCTTACATGGCGAGAACGAGAACATGAAGAAGAAGATATGATCACTCTCCATGACCCTGTCACGGTGAATGCGCTGCGGAACTGTGGCCTACTGAAGTTTTTCCGTATCTCTAGCATGAGAGCACATATCTCTTTACTGCAGTATATGCTTGATGCTTGGGATCCCATCAACCAAGTATTCCAGATTAGGGGAAAATCCATCCCCTTGACCATAGTGGACATTTACTTCTTGACTGGGTTGTCAAGGCAGGGTGCCCCCATTTCTTTGTCAGGTTCGGCCCGGGGGAATGACTCCGTGAGAGATTATGTCTGCCAGTATTGCAGGGAAGGTTCCCAGCGGAGCAGAGAAGGCAAGGTTGTTATCCGTGAGATTACTGACAGGTCTCTCCGGTCCATTCTGTATACTATTGGTAGGATGGCCGGTAGTGCATCTCTTCATGTTGCCAACAGATCTTATGTACAGCACACCTTGGAGTGTCTCCAACCGAAAGTATTCAACTGGTGTGATGCAGTACTTGTTCAGATGAAAAGTCAATTGACCAAGGTAAAGGACGGGAAGCTGAAGAACTTTGGATTTCGTTCTGTTTTGACTGCCTTTGCCTTGGAGAAAATACCACTGATGCAGCCTCAGTATATTGCACTCGACCTGCCTTCTCCTATCGAGCCACGCATGCAGAGATGGGTTGACCACATGTCTAGGCATGCTGGTCAATCTCAGATTACTTTCACTGATACCTTCTTCAGGTGGTTCGAGTGCCAGGAGATGGTCTATTCCGAGTACCCATATGTTGGCATGGATTTCCGAGGTGATCCGGATTTGGTGTTACCGGATGGCGAACAGTGGGGCGCTATTGGTAAAATCTTCGACCATATTACTATTTACTGCTCTTATTTATAATGTCCTTGTGCTTTATTCTATCAAGAATTTAATCAAACTCATGTGTGCATGCAGATGTTGGTCCTGTTTGTCCAGCAGTTCGCCCGAGAGCGCCAGTTGCTGCCCCAGCAGGGGACTGCTGGGAGAGTTATTCTCCGCGACCTTGATGTAGCGGAGACCCTTGTAGCTGTGCAGGAGCAGGTTGAGAGCCTTACTCTCGGCATTCCCGATGTGAGGATTGATGAGTTACCTTTACAGTTGCAGCGGCATACTACTGGTGTGCCTAGACGATGGACTCGTCTCTTGCGCATGATTGCACAGGCCGTGACGTGCTATCATGAGCATCACTAGACTAGGGTGCCCCCTAGCACTTTTGAGTTTTTGGGTCATATGACCGATTTTGTCTTGGTTACAGAACATTATGTATGAACGATAAACAGCTTATATATATATATTTTGATTTTCGAGTTTTATTCTGGTTGAGTTATATGATCCATATGTACAACATTGATGATGTGTTTCTTTTTATAAATGTCGCAAATGTCTATCTAACACATAGTTTGCTAATGAGTCAGTTAATGTGTTTAAGTTTCTGGAAATATGCTGTTATTGAATTGAATCAAATTGTCTTTCCAAAATCTTAACCCTTAGGAACATGCGATAAATAGCTGGATTGCGAACGGAATATATACCATTGAGTTGTAGTATTACGAGTTGTGAGGCTAGCCTGACGATTAGTCGGCGTATACCATGGGTGATGGCATCAGAGAGTAGTTCTATCAACGTGCTATACTCAGCGATGTTATTCGTTGATTGCCCAATACACACACCTCTGAAACTTACTAACTCGCCGCTTGGATCAAAAATGGCCCAGGCTACGGAGGATAGGTTCCGCGAACTACGACTTGCTCTGTCGTCATATCCAACACATGTCTCCAGAAGGTTTCTGCAATAAATGTAAAAAGGTGGATCACTCGACCAAAACAAACACTTTAGCGAAAACAAAATACAACAAAAGCATACAGGTTACTATCTAAGCATATTAACGCTTGAGGTACAACCCATTACGGGGTTACGCCAGTGGAATTCCGTTATAATACATTAACTCATAGGCTCCTTTTGCTAACACTCGTTTAACAATATAGGGGCCCATCCATAAGGAATTAAATTTACCTGCTCCCAATTTATCGGATTCTTGGTCATAAAGCAAGACCAAGTCACCTTCTGAGAAGACACGGGGTTTGACATTTTTGTCGAACTGCGCCTTGACTCGTTTCTTATGGGCTTCGTTAGCCAAAGCGGCATCACGACGGGTTTCATCCAATTGGATTAATTCCAAGAAACGTGCCTCTTCTTCTGAAGTTCCGGGGAGGAGATCAATTGCGAGTTTAAGAGACGAAATTTCACACTGGACTGGTAAGACTGCCTCCAGGCCATACACCAGTTGAAAAGGTGTGAACCCAGTCGCATTCTTTACCGATGTTCGGTAAGCCCACAAGGCTGAGTACAGGATTAGGTGCCACCTTCTTTTATGAACCCCGATCATCCTTTGCAACATACGCTTCAGGACTTTGTTGATTGCTTCAACTTGTCCGTTGGCTTGCGGATAATACGGGGTAGAGCTGTCGTGAGATAGCCCTAGCTTGGCAGCTAATTCAACCATCATGTGATTGCGAAAATGTGATCCATGATCTGTCACTATAGCCTCTGGTACGCCGAACCTGGCGACTACATGATTGAAAAAGAAAAGGGCAGCTGTTTCACCAGTGTTATCCAATGTAGGCATCGCCTCGACCCATTTGGTAAAATAGTCAACGACGACTATAATATACCCATGCCCCCTGGTCGAGGTGGGGTTACATTGCATGAAATCGATGCCCCATTTGGCGAAAGGCCCAACAGCAACTATTGGCTGTAAAGGTGCGGGTGGTCTTCTGGTTTTGCTATCAAAAATTTGACAAGCATGGCAACTTCTGACTGCGATTATGCAATCTTTGAACATGGTTGGCCAGAAGTATCCTGCTCGTAAGATTTTTTGTGCTGTTGCATATCCAGATTGTTGTCCCCCACACGTGCCTGAATGACACTCATTCAGGGCTTTTTCGGCCTCCTCATGGGTAAGGCACCTCCTCAGGACTGTATCGATACCACGACGGTAAAGCGTATCACCGACGATCATGTAGTCTTTAGCTTGGTATCGTCTACGTTTCTGTTCAGAGTGAGAGGTGTTAGGCCTGAACTTTTGGGTTTGGAGATAAATTATGATATCTCCATACCACTCATTGCTTGTAGATATCAGAAACAAATTCTCGTCCACGATTGATTCTTCGGAGGTTTCATTGTTGGACGACGATGGGAGATCGCCCAATAATTCTGCGAAAACTAGAGCTTTCTTTGATTTGGATTTTACAAATTCCATATCAAACTCTTGAAGGATTGCTATCCATTTTGAATATTTTCCCCCCAGCAACTGTCGCGACAATATATAAGTCATGGGGTTGCAATCTGATAAAATGGTAGTTTCCGAAAGAGGACATAATGTCGAAACCTTTGAATCGCTTGAACAGCTGCAAGCGCTAGTTTTTAACATAAGAATATTTACTTTCTGTATCATTTAAGTTTTTACTTAAATAATATATAGGATGTTCAATTCCATCGACTTCTTGAACTAAAACCATTGTAATGGTCGTATCCGCTGCAGCCAGATATAGGTTAAAATCTCTTTGATAGTCTGGGGCATACATTAATGATGCTTTTACTAGAGAATCTTTCAGAGCATCAAAGGAAGCTTGCGCCACCTGATCCCAAACAAAAGGTATATCCTTTTTCAAAAGATGAGTATAACCTTTAGCAAGTTCTGCGTAATTTGGAATGAACCTCCTCAGAAAGTTTGCTTTCCCTTGGAGTTTTTGAATCCGAAGAAAAATTGAAGGTGGAGGCAAATTAATGATTGCCTGAACCTTGTAAGGATTGAGACGAATCCCATCATTAGAGACTACAAAGCCAAGTAAACGACCAGAACTGACGCAAAACACACATTTGTGTGGATTGAGTCTTATCTTGTAGTGTCGGCAACGTAGAAATATCGCTCTTAAATGCTGCGGATGATCAATCCGCTTTCGCGAATGAGCCTGGAGGTCGTCGAGATAAGGTTGAACGATGTTCTTGATGTCATGGAAGGCATAATTCATTGCCCTCTGAAACGTCGCCCTTGCGTTCTTTAAGCCAAAGGGTAATTTTCGATAAGCGAATGTGCCCCACGGACAGATGAATGCAGTCTTTGACTGGTCCTGTGGGCGGATATTTATTTGATTATACCCGGAAAAACCATCCATAAATGAAAAGATTTCACATCCGGCACATTCATCAATTATCTGGTCGATGAAGGGTGTAGGGTAGTTGTCCTTTGGACAAGCTTGGTTTACATCCCTATAATCGACACACACTCTGATTGTCCCTTGTTTCTTCATAACAGGGACAATATTCGATACCCAATCGGTTAGAGGAACCGGGTAGACGAAACCAGCATGGAGGAGCTTTTCAACTTCTTCTTTGATGGCAGCGGCTTTCTTGGGGTGCACCTGCCGAAGCCGTTGTCTTACTGGTTTGACATCAGGATACATTTTAATTTCATGTTCAACGATACTCGAGTCAATGCCTGGCATTTCATCATATGACCAAGCAAAGACATCTCTGAATTCGCGAAAAAGAGCATTATATATTTCCAATTCTGAAGGGGAACAACCTTTGCCGACATAAATATTCTCTACAACATTTGTTTTAGTCGAGATATTTATGGCTATAGTCTCTTCAATATTGGATAAGTTTCTCTCGGAATCCACCGTATTTACAGTATTTGATAGGAATTAAAAAACTGAAGGGTGATAAAGGTCATGTCGAGTATCTTCTTCATATTCCGGAAGAAGGGAACGATGGTGGCAATCATTCCATGGTGCCCCCTCAATCAACATTGATTGTAGAATTCCTTCGTCAGTCCCATGTACTTTTGACTAAGGATCTAATGGGGTACCATATTCCCTAGACCTATCTACCCAAACGCTTGATGAGCGTTGATTTGGGTATGCCTCCCATTCTCGAAACATTGATTGCTACAATATTTCTATAGGGCTTGGGGGCAAAACCATTGCATGATCCATTTCGACATCGTCTTCTGAGATCTTCGTGGAAGATATCATGTTGCAGGTTCTTACGAATGCTACTTCTCCTATATAGAATGGAGGTGGAAGTGCGAAAGTTCCCATTAATGTGGGGTCTTTCAGTAGGCCTACTCCGATGTCTTGAAGCGAATGGTTGCTTCCATGGATCATGGGAATGCTTCCTGTAACTTGTGAACCATTAGGGAGGAAGTTTTGTTGGTCGACGATCGTAATCCCTCCTTCAAACGGGAATGCGATCTTCCTAAAATAAGTCGACACAACAGCTGCCATGGCATAGATCCATGGTCTTCCCTGTAGGATGTTGTTGTCAAGATTCCCATCGATGACTTCAACATCTATTTCTACTATTTTTCCTCCCAGTTCAACCTTCAAGTTATTAAGGATACCGTACGGGGTATAAGTCCTTCCGTTGAAAGCTTTTAATGTCGTCGAAGATCGCGACAAGGTTGGAGATCCTAAAGTTTTCGAGCAACTCATCGACATAATACATGTAGATGCCCCCTCATCAATAATTGTTCGGTGAACAGTTTTGTTGAGGGCTTTCACTTGAATAAGGAAAGCTAGTTGAGCTGGTAACTGAGGATCGTATCCTTTGTGATCAAAAGATACAAGATTGGAATCCTTAGGATCAACCCCACCAATAGCCGATAACAAAGCCTGCCTTTGGGATGGGCAATTTTGTAGTACTTCAAGAGTCGACATAGCGGACGGCGATTGGGCCAAATCTTCCACTATGTTATAATGCTGCGCCGCTCTGTGTTATAGACATTTTTGTGCCTTACAGCATGAAGCATGAAATGTCCATAATCTGAGGGATCCAAGTCCCTAAACATGTTGTTCCTGCCCCTAGAGGAACAAGGTCAGCAAACCACAGCACTAAATATCAGTTCTCCACCTGAAAACACTCAAAAACAAGCTAATTCTGGATCATGTCAACTGCTCCACTGAGCATTTGCGCTGAATGTCAACTGCTCCACTGTGTACCTGCGCTGAATGTCAACTGCAAAGAAGGCTACCTGCGCTGGGCGAGTTTGGCCAAGTGGCACAGTCATTCCTCAAGGTGTCAATGCCCAGGAAGCTTCCAAAATGACACTTGGATCAGAGAATTCGACTGGTGATGAGTAAGAGGGTCTAGATCTCCAAGTGGAAGCAAGAACCTCCAAGTGGACTCAAGAACTGAAGAATAACTGAAGTGAGAGAGGACACTAGTCAGCTTCATGCCAGCCTCAAGCTGACTCATCCTTTCTCCAAAACTCCTATATATAGGGCTCTCTCATGAGGTCTAAGGAGGCTGGAATCTTGTGAATGTAAGGAAGTGTTGTTGGTCTGAGTATAGAACTATTAGGTGATTTGCTTTGAAGGAGGTGAAGAGGAGATTTCTTTCTGCTGGGAGGTGATGCTGGATTGGGCCTCTTATGGTTGTATCACTTCCTGAACTTTACTTCTTCCATTAATAAAGCATTTGAGGTTCTTCTATATGCATGTGTTTCAATGGTGTATTGTTATACTTGTGTATTTGATTTATTCTAATCCTTGTATCAATTATGAATGTATGCTTCTTGTAGTTTCCCTCTCTTGCCATTTTGCAGGATCTTGGTGTAGCTGGGCCAGTGAAAGAGCAAGGAACTGGGAGCAAGCAGCAAAGAGAGAATATTGGATCAATCATTAGTGGAAGACATCGGTTAGTGGATCTCTTTCTCCCCTCTCTTACATCTCATAAAGAAGTAATCTCGAATAGCTTTGCTTTGATTGTTGCTAAGGTACTATCACCCTTAGAGTGGGATAGGGTCATTCCGTATTGGATAATTTTCCCAACAACAAATTGGCGACTCCGCTGGGGATCGTATCTTGTTGGTTGTTTGTGTTTTTTGCTATTTATTTCATAAACACAGGGAGTACCGAATCGAACTGCATTTGGATCTTTCAAATGCAAAGTAGAGGGCAGCTACTCTAGCTCAGTTTCTGGGCATGTTTATGATTTGAAGAGCCGATCCACAAGGACTCTAAATAGCTCTTAGTGATAGCTTTTCATCCTCCTTTTCATCCCTTAGTGTGTACTTGACTGATAGCTTCTGATTTGGCCAAAAACTGGTGATTTTTGAGCAATCTGTGACCCGGAAACTGAGAAAAACGAAAGTTTATCTCTTCATTGCAGACACTGTGAAGGCAGTCTGCATTTCAGCACAGATCCCGAAGGGGCTACCTGCGCTGAATGTCAAACTGACTGTGTACTACCTGCGCTGAGCCAATTTTGCCTAGTGCTACTGGGGTTCCCTGCTGTTTATTGCCCTGTTTTCATCCTTGTTTTTGCAGCCTGTTATCAGTCAATGTACCTATCTGAAACCACCTTTCCTTGCCACTATTCCGCCTTGGTTGTATAAAGAAACTGTATTTGTTCTTTGCGTATTTCTTATATCATTTGCAGTTTCCCATAACGAAAGTGAACTAGTCTTGTTGTGGCCTCTTAGATCTAGACCTGTGATAAGTGTCGTTTTGATCTTAAGAGTTAGTTTGTTTGCTGTTCATAGCTAATTGAGCTTTTGCTTTCGTCATATGGTTTGAATTTATATATTTCTAGTGTCGAAACAAGTAAATCTTAAGGTGTCTTTTGATTTTGGACAAGCTTGTTTGCTTTCACTTGAAATTGAATTCAAAGTTATACAACAGCTTTCTTTTTGTATTACATCAACATTAAGAAAGAGAAAAGAAATACCTGCATTGTGCATGTGCATTTTGACAGTTTGCATGTTGATTTAGGAAAAGTGCATTAGTGTGTGCTCTATGATCTGTGTGAAAAGATGATGTCTTTCTTTTCCCTCAGTAGTTAAGATTTTCAAAGTTGAAAGATTGAAAAGCTTGCTTATCATCTTAGACTGCATTTAGGAGTGTTACTATACATCTCGTGGTGATCCATAAAGGCAAACTGCTAAACAAGATCAACCTTAAAATAAATTGAATTTACATAACAACGCATTGAAACATAACGCAAACACATAGAGGTCTAAGCTAGAGATGTGTTCCGGCGTCGTTAAACGTGATATCTTAGCGTTGAGTGGTTGGGTGATTCCTCCACGGTGAAGCGATAAGTATCAATACGGACTTGTGCTCCCACGTACCGTCGCGTATATATTGGGAGACCCCTATAGGAATAAAGCCTTTATCCATAGGAAACTGTGTCGGCTGCCCTACTGATCGTAATGCAGTGAACACAGCATTCACGAAGATCGACCACTCGTACCGTAAAATGTATTCTGTGGTTTTGCGAAAAGTTTGGCACACCCTCTACCTAGAACTCCAGAGTAGTTTCTTTTGGCCTTTTTCAAACTCTATAACTGAAAAAGTCCATCCGAGCATTTGTCACTTCGGGCTCGTTAAAACATCGAAGGAGACTAGAGTCATCTTTAGCTTTTTCTCGACTCTTAAAAAGTGAAAAAGCAAGTTGTGTCTAAAGTTTCGTTATAAAATTTATTTTAGATGGAACATAATCACCTCCTATTCCTGCGTTGATCTGTAGGTTGAGAACATGGAACGCCCCAACCAAGGAATTCCACATGATGGAAATCCTAGTCCTTTCTCCTCTTGGGGAGAAGTTGGTGCGCCCCACATGGCCACATTGTCGCTTCCAGGACTGACAATTGGCCTGCCAATTTGGCTATTCTCAACCAATGTAGTTCAGAACACCATGGTTCCTGAACAGTCGAGTCAACAGTTAGATCAGTCTAGAGCTGCCCACCAGCCTTCTACTTCCTATAACTCTTCCTCCAATCCTTCATCTTCGCAAGGTAGAGCCGGCAAGAGCCAAGCTCCCATGGAGAAGAAGGAGAAGAAGAAGAGAGAGAAGAAGAAGAAGGAGCCTAAGGCGACTGGGGGCAAGAAAAATACATCTGACAAAAATCCACACACAGCACAGATCGGGCCTAAATCACCATGTGTCATATGTAGAGGAGACCACTTCCATAGAGATTGTCCCTGTATTCCCCGGATACTAAGGGACTGGTCCCCTCGGTTGCACAGTTCGGGAGCATCAACCTCTGATAGCCATGTTGAATGTTTACCGTCAACCAGCGAAAGTGAAGGTTCAAGACAAAGAGGGGGAGCAAGATCCCCCTGCAGACTATGTGAAGGCGATCACGCCATCCACCGTTGTCCCTTCTTAGACAAAGCGAAGAGAGTTTTGGAAGATTGCCCGGTTTCACCGTTGAGACTTCCTCCTGGATACAAAAAACTCGTGCCAAGTCCTTCGTTGGTTGAAAATACAGCTGGCCCGCTCAAGTGGTCAGCTGAAGCGTCAGTCATTGAAAATGAACCTACTAAATCCAGACCAGACGAAAGTCCAAAGGTCGAAACGACAGTTGACCCGGTTCTGCCTTCAGAGGTTTCATCTTCAAATGACACCGTTAATGAAGATTCATCTTCAAATGAAACCCTCACTGAAGAGAATAAGGATGACACCGTCCAGATTCTTTTGATCAACACCGACTCTGATGAGCATCAGGGCAATGCGCCCATTCCTTTATCGCAGGAAGGAACATCGTCAGGGTCATATCCGGCCGTGTATTCGGTCCCACCACCAAGCAACCTGGTTGTGTCCTTTGATTGGAACCAACTAGGCAGACCCCGGTTGCCAGCCAGTATACCATTCAGAATCATAGTCCAAATTTATAGAATGGTAATGGCTGGCACTATCATGGATGAAGGGGCGTCTGTGAGTATCCTTTCCTCTATTGCTTGGAAAGCACTGGGTTCCACGACGCTTTTGCCTGAGATAAGAAATCTCTCGGGTTTTGATAAAGGAACCAGTCGACCATTAGGGATCCTCCCGAATGTGCCTGTTACATTGAAAGGGAAGACTGTTCAAATGAACGTGATGGTCGTTCAAGGACCCTTGGATTATAACCTACTCCTTGGACGAGACTATATATATTGCATGGGAGCAATAGTATCCTCACTCTTTAGAGTAATGTGTTTTCCGCACGAAGGAAGGATGGTCAAGCTCGTAGACCAACTTTCATTTCCGGGATCACGCATCGCAAATAGTCACATACCAACCCTGAATGGTCTATTCAATCAAGAAATGTCTCCACCCCCAATCCTCCTTCCCGATGAGTGCGAGTGATTCGGAAAGATGGGACTGGAACCCAGGGGGCATGCATCCTGGTCTGCTTTGGGCAGAGGAAACCTTGGGTATAAGGTAGAATTTCCGCGAGAGAATATGACTAGTCTGTACCCCGTCCGTGGATGGAAGAGGGGTTGTTCTAGAATAGGATTCTTTTGTTAAGGTCACGTGTTTGACAAAGGTCATTCACCATTGTCTACTTCAGTAGACAGTGCCGAGGGAATGTTTTCGTTTGAAGAAGTTAACAAAACAATCTTTGGGTAACCAGAAAGAGGCAAGCCTCACCCTTTAAAACAAAATGTTTTGATGGATAAGTAGGGGCAGCCTTGAAATTATAATTTATACCCGGGGGCATGCAAACCTTTTGGAGTGCAAGCTAAGAGCAGTTATTTATCTGTTTTTGGGATTAGCCATGTCCAAACTTGCATAAAGAAAGGATGAGAGGGAGCATAGCTTTGGTAAGGTGCGAGCTCTATAAAAAATGGGATCTTACAGGGGACATTTCTCATCTTATGACTGGTATAATCGAGCAGTTTTACCGCGGAATTTATGCTCGTTAAAAAATAGAAAAGCGAGATTCGAGCAGTTTTAGCATAAAGTTCATGCTCGTTAAAAAATAAACGCAAGATCGAGCAGTTTTACCGCGGAATTTATGCTCGTTAAAAAATAGAAAAGCGATTGTGAGCAAGAGTTTCCTCCAGAGTTCAAGCTCATTAAAAAATGAACCTATCCCGGTAAATAACCACTGTGATCGTAAATTTATTAGCCATAAAAGCCTTGGTCGTGTTTGCACCTGCCACCTCCATTCCATTTGGCCAATCGTTCACCTCCATATGATTGTTTACCCATTTTGAGGAACAGCTGCGAAAAGTGATTTCACCTAGCCATCTTTGTGACACTGCCGTGATTGGAAAATTCCAACCTTTACCTGGAATCTGCTGCTATCCCTGTTTATCACTCGTTCCTCAAAAGACGAGTCTTCTTTAAGCACTTTTCATCTGACTCGTAAAATATGAAAATTTTGCCGAGTTTTGGCTTTCCAGCTCGTTAAAGGGACCGGAAAAGCTATACCTCCTCTAGATTTTAATCTTTTTGGACCTGAGGGATTATTGCACAAAAAGGTCGAGCGCTTGTTTTATTCGGCTCGTTAAAGTTATCGAAAATTCATCCCTTTTGTATTGTTTTATACTTTTTCGGACTTAAGGGATTAGATGACGAAAAAGGAATTTTGGAGTTAACTTTCTGTACCTTTTCAGACTCTCTAAAAATGCAAAGGACCGAGTTTTCCTTGTCGTTAGACTCGTTAAAATGATTAAATAGCGAAAAACTTGTCTTTAGACGAGAACGAGTTTCCCTATCGCTAGGCTCGTTAAAACATAGCGATGGGCTTGCCCGAAGGGCAGGTTATAGAACAAGCATATGTTATCCTCCTCAAGCTTGACAAAAATAAAGAGGTACTGGTCAGAAATGACTGGGGAAAAATTGGGAGAACCTCAAAGCTTTAATGGTAGCAAGTCGCTCTTGAACATGACACTTTTCCTCCGTATCACATCGGGTTGGGTTGTTTCATTCACCGGTCTCATCACCATGGTCTCACCAAACCATCCACATTTGGGGTAATGCTACCGATCCATCGCATCAGTGTCGTTATATGTTCAAGAGATGTTGTTCAGAAAGAGTCAACCGTGTCCCATCCACTGCCATACATTATCCTTCATCCATCCATGATCGCCACCCTGAATCATATGTCACAGATTGTTTTCACCTCCACTAAAATCATTAGCTCCGTTCCGTGTCACTGATGTGGGATTCATTAAGGCCCTCCTTTGACGGATCGCTTCTTGTCGACTTCAACTCATTATCCAAGAAGTTGATCTAGGAACAACCCCCTCAGTACTTTGAAGCTTGCATGCCTCAATGGCAAGTTTCTCACTTCCGGCGACAGGTATACATCAATGACCTTCGACCAGAAGATTTTGCGTGGTGTTCGACGCCAAGTCCTATATTCACACCACGTGAATTGTACTGCAGTACCTTGAGGGTCATTATCATTATCGGTGATTCCTCTCGCGCTTGTTAACGGTTTACATCATTGACCGGTAATCAAGTGATGTCTTTCCATGTTCGACTTCAGCGCAATTCTCACATGGATCGACTTGTACTTAGAGTGAAGATCGAACAAGTTTGAAGACCCCGGATCTAGTTTCATCCATCCGGGCTGCGATATATATTCAGGAAATATAAAGACATTTGACATGTACATCATTGCAGCAGATGATCATCCTACTCAAAGGATGATAATTTCAGCAGAGAATTATCAGTCTATCATCAGACGATCGTCTGTTCTATGTACCAAAATGAATTTATAAAGCTGAGCATGGGAATGCCCGCCTCAGCTAGATCATGAAAGCAGAATGAAAAATAATGTATTGTATTGTATTTTATTACAGGTCACTTCTCAGCGATTGAATGAACTTCGGATCCTCCTGATAAAGCATTTCACCCGATAAACGACCTCATACTCTAGGGGGCAACTGTTATAGACATTTTTGTGCCTTACAGCATGAAGCATGAAATGTCCATAATCTGAGGGATCCAAAGTCCCTAAACATGTTGTTCCTGCCCCTAGAGGAACAAGGTCAGCAAACCACAGCACTAAATATCAGTTCTCCACCTGAAATCACTCAAAAACAAGCTAATTCTGGATCATGTCAACTGCTCCACTGAGCATCTGCGCTGAATGTCAACTGCTCCACTGTGTACCTGCGCTGAATGTCAACTGCAAAGAAGGCTACCTGCGCTGGGCGAGTTTGGCCAAGTGGCACAGTCATTCCTCAAAGTGTCAATGCCCAGGAAGCTTCCAAAATGACACTTGGATCAGAGAATTCGACTAGTGATGAGTAAGAGGTTCTAGATCTCCAAGTGGAAGCAAGAACCTCCAAGTGGACTCAAGAACTGAAGAATAATTGAAGTGAGAGAGGACACTAGTCAGCTTCATGCCAGCCTCAAGCTGACTCATCCTTTCTCCAAAACTCCTATATATAGAGCTCTCTCATGAGGTCTAAGGAGGCTGGAATCTTGTGAATGTAAGGAAGTGTTGTTGGCTTGAGTATAGAACTTGTTATCACCTAGAACTACAATTCATGTACATAAGGTTGTCCCAAACAACAAAATTTTGCATTGTCAAAAAATGTGTGTCTAGTGGTTATGATCCTATGTGTGTCACTTAGGGATTATGATTTAAAAAGGTATTGTTGTGAATCATTGCAAAAAACCGTTAATCATTCTCTATCATATTTGGTTAAGGCATGTCTTGTCTTGTTTGCGTCATTTGTCCTTTGCGCAGTTTCGCAGCGCAGTCTGATTGGCCAATTTGGCAGCGAAATGATGTTTCCGCCTTTTCGCAGCGTACTGTTTACCAGCCATTTCGTAGCGCGTTTTGTCAAATCTTAACTGTCTGCGCTACGAAATCGGGGTTTCGGGTTTTTTGTAGCGCCTTTTCTTGAAATGTCAAGTCTGGGAGGGGTGAGTCATAGGTCCGTCCACGTTTGTCAGTTGATGTCCTCTCCAGGTCATGATAGATCATCATTCCGCCGTAAGGTCCAGGATCACGCATATGAATATCATCTTAAGGGATTTTATGAGGTATGGTTGTGTCATAATGTGTTTTCATGATGTGTAAACATGTCTGCTGTATGACGAGTGTTTTTTAAAAAAAAAAAAAAAAAACGCAAAGAAGCCCGAGTTCTCATTTAAAGGGATCATCGCAAGCGAGCCTGCACTCCAAAGTCGAGATTGTTTTCAAGCTGTAGCTGCTATTAGTTTCCTGTGTGAAGATATTCGAAGCAAGATGGAAAAGAGGGAACATCGATCCGGTAGGTGCCTGAGAACAGAGCCAGAGGGGCTTGATGTTACACTCAGAGATGAAGGTGTAGCAAGAGCCTTTCGAAATGCTGGTTGCTGGAGGTTCTGCGAGAAGTTGAAGGGAGGACATGCAGAGGTAACGAAGGCTTTTGCATTGAATTTTACTGGATTGAATTCAAAGGTGTCAATGTTAGAATTTCCTGTGTCTCCTGAAGCCATTTCTATTGTCACTGAAATTCCGAGGGGAGGACAAGAATGGTTCAAAAATTTTAAATTTGACATGAGTCCCTGTAAAGAATTTTTGAAGGAACCGTATGTAAATGAGGACCTCACCAAAGCGGTGCCAAGGAGTTACGTAAAAGAACATTATGCTATGCTCCTTACATGCATCCAGAAATACCTAACATGCGAGGGAAGGTACAACAAAGTTTATTCCTATCACTTCAAACTTTTGTTGCATTTCACAGGTAAAGCTTCAATAGATATCCCTTTCTATTTGTTCAGAAGCATTAGTAAAATGTGTGATAAAATCCAGTTAAAGAAAGATGGTTGTGAAACATCCTTGTTTCACCATGGTTTGGTAAAGTTGCTGGTGTTGGATGGTTTGCAAAAGATTGGCAGAGATTGGGATTCTTTTGTTTTTATGGCCGGCTTTCAAAGCAAAACAGGCCTCACTCCATTGCCTGTGAGGGAAAGGGAAGAAAGAATTGAAGAACCTACTCTGGCTGAGCTCAGAAAGGAGGTGACAGACCAAAAGAAGCCTAAAACCAAGTTAAGGAAATCAGAGAAGTCTGTGGTAGCAAAGGAAATACCTAAGTCATCATCTAAGGAGACACCTCAGTCATCAAAGCAGAAGGTCCAGAAAAAGAAGGATGAATCTGGACCAAGTGAAGTTGAAAAGATTTCAAGGGTAAAAACCAGAGGTCAACTAAACAAGGAGAAAGGTTAATCAATTACTGTGGAAGAAAGCCCTATGTCAAAAGGCAGTTTAAGTGACTTACTTGTAGCTATTGAACTTGAACAAGATCAGCCAATACAGATTGAACCAATAGAGTTTGAGCAAGATCACCCAGTGCAGCCAATGCATATTGACCTCACTCAATCTTCACCCGAAAGTACTAAGAAACCAAGAGCTTCAAAAAGGTTGAGATTTGAGGAGCCTAGTAAAGACTATGCTTTCAAGCCACGTAGGCCAGTCACAAGAAGACAAATGAAAGAGGTGGAGAAAGCGCAGAAAGAGGAGGCACCTTTAGAAGTGCCTAGTACAGATGTACTTGAGGTTTTGACCAGAACAGTTCATGCAACCAGGAGTAAAGACAAGAGTAATAGGGTCATCATCAGCCAAGGTGGAAATGTCATTGCTATCAAGCAACAGGCAGGAACAACACAAGAAGAAGTGCCTCAGATTAAAAATGTTTCTAAGGAAAGGGCAGTGAGATATGCAAATTATAAAAAGGCTGTACTAAAACGCAGTACAAGTCTAATGGGCCAAACTGACTCAGTGTCTGATGCATATTTCTAGACAGTGCCAGCTCTGAAGCAGGCAAAAACCATGAAACAGCTGAACACAAGCCTAAGAGCAGAAAACAAGGCTTTGAAGAAAGAAGTTAGCAGTTTGAAGAAGAAGCTAGGTAAACTAGCTGATTAATTCAAGGGGAAATTTGCTTTTCAAGTTTTGATAAATTTTAGTTTCCATCATTTTGAAACTTTTTGGATCCCTTACACCTGTACAAAGTAGCTGAAGAAATCATGAAGTTAAGTCAACAGTGCTTTAAGATTCATATGTTCTGTTTTGATTATCTACAGCAGTTTTGTAGCGCGCTACGAAACTGCTGTAGATGACTGTTTTATGAGAAAAAATGAAATTGATGCTGAGGTCAACAAATCTTGAAAAGGATGACTCGAGGCCAGTAAGGAGACTATACAAAGCTATCCAGATATTCAAAGGGTGACAGGTGTGAGTGTTGAAGAAAAAGTT
Organism: Pinus tabuliformis; assembly: GCA_031772625.1. Taxonomy (NCBI): domain Eukaryota; kingdom Viridiplantae; phylum Streptophyta; class Pinopsida; order Pinales; family Pinaceae; genus Pinus; species Pinus tabuliformis. The sequence goes on from CM062818.1 coordinate 280,321,430, forward strand.
GAAACTTTTTGTTTTTTGCTAAGAGTCTTCCTAAAGTTAATTTATAACCGAAATGTTAGGGTTATGGTAGGGTTACCGAAATTTTGGGTGGTACACCTTACCGAAATTTTGGGTGGGACGGTGCCTGACTATCAGACTTCAGATACGTTACGCCAGCCGGGGTCAGGCCCTCGGATCGGATAGCGCCTCCTTCCTCTTGTCCAAGCGCCTTGATCCTCTCCCTGGCCCGATCCTCCTAGGCAGCTTCGATCTTGATTTCCATTCATGCTTCTCCTCTCCCCCGCACCTTATGGATGGATGCCGCTTGCTGCCGGCTTTCCCCCCTTACCTTACTTGTCAGTCAATTTGTGGAGGCTAGCAATTTTGGTGTGTAGGCCGATCGAAACCCTGCCTATAAGGAAAGGGAGAACCTAAACTCGCTATGCTCAAGGGTCAGCCTGTCGAACTCTCGACTAAAAGGCCGCCATCGGCTCGCCCCCCTCTCAAATAAGTAACTAAGGCCCGAAATCGTCATTCAATCTATCAGGAATGACGTATATGAGAAAGCGTCATTCAATATCTCACATCGAATCTGGTATGACACATATCGATGCATTCATTCGTTATATACGTAATTGCGCCAACCAACCACTATTACTGATTTGGAAGGGATGGCTGGCTTTCTTTCTAGCTTTCTTTCTGGCTGACTAACTGACTGACAGGAACTTCAATGGCGGAGGTTTTAGCAGAATATGATAGTGTCCTGCCAGTGGAAGCTTATTAGCCACCTCGCCTAGCGTACCTTCCATCTGTTAGAGATCGAGATAGAAACCCCCAAAAGAATCCGTGGGGAACAAAGACAGAAGTTTAAGAACCTGTTCCAAGGCCACCACTTCGCTACCTATCCAGATGCAGAGCAAGAACCAGCATCTCCACCCGCAGCAGATCAAGATCGAGGAACAGTTCGAGTAAGTAAAATGAAACTGACTGAACCTAAACTACCACATGCTCATATATAACTACTACCATTTCACCGGGCTATCAATTAGGTACGTTAGTGACTCGACTGATAAGGACCTTTAGGTACTCGACCCCAAGGGAGAGGATGCGTAAGCAGGCTCGACTGTTAAGGAGAGGGAGAGGAGAGGATGCGGAAGCAGGCCCTCACCATATGAATAGTGAGTGACCCCTCTCCTTAACAGTCGAGCCCCTCTGGGCCTCACCATCGGAATAGTGAGTGGCTCCGCCCCTAAGAAGTAAGGGCCCTTTTTATGCGTGGTTATTAAAGGTATTAAATGGCTTGGAGCATAGTCTTTTAGTACATGAAGACTAATGGAAGGCAGGGACCGTGAAAACAGGGCACATATCCTCATCAACTAATGAGTTCATCCACACAGCAAGTATCCGAAGCTGCTCGTTCAGTGAATGTTTCTCCAGCATGTCTTGGCCACTACAGAAATGGTACAGGTGTCAAAGTTCAAGAAAGCATCAATGCACACGAGGAGATAGAATTAGAGTTTCAATAGGAATGGGACTCTATGTATTCACAGCGCAATACCTTTGTATTTAATAAGTTTGTTTAGATATAGATAAGGCAATTAATGATAGGATTTCGAGCTCCCCTCATGCTGGAGGAGGAGTCTCAAGTAGTTGTAGTTTTGTTTTCCTATATATAGGAAAAACTCTGATGTAAAAAAGGTTGGAGATTTTTATAAAAACAGAGTTTTCATATTGGCTTATGTAAAAGACTTTGACAGTAATAGAAAGAGTACTTTTTCTTCCCAAGATTCATCTTGTGTTTCAAATGCTCAGAGTATATGTGGTTTGGTTTTTATTCTTCTTGATTTACAGCTCACTAAATATGCAATCACTCTGAATTCACCTAGTGCTCAGACTTCCTGTGTATGTTTTTTGAGTTGAGGTTCTTCTTGAGAAATGTTCTGAGTGTTTAGACATTATATGCCTTGGCTTCCATGATTGAGTAGCTAATAGTTTACTGCAGAAGTGTATGACTCCATGAGCCCAATGGAAGAAGTCTAATTTTGTTGTTCCAACCAGCTTAAAATTCATCTACTGTTTAAAGAGTTAGCCATCTTTTCTTGTCCTTAATGCATATCAAAAATCTGTGAGAGAGCCCTCTCTGACTAAGGAGGCTAAACCTTAGTCTAAAGCCTGGTTTGAAATAGTTGCATGAGATCTTGCTAAGTAGCAGCCCTTAGTACACGATTTTGTGATAACATAACTAGTGGGTGATTTGCTTTGAAAGAGGTGAAGAGGAGATTTCTTTCTGCTGGGAGGTGATGCTGGATTGGGCCTCTTATAGTTGTATCACTTCCTGAACTTTACTTCTTCCATTAATAAAGCATTTGAGGTTCTTCTATATGCATGTGTTTCAATGGTGTATTGTTATACTTGTGTATTTGATTTATTCTAATCCTTGAATCAATTATGAATGTATGCTTCTTGTAGTTTCCCTCTCTTGCCATTTTGCAGGATCTTGGTGTAGCTGGGCCAGTGAAAGAGCAAGGAACTGGGAGCAAGCAGCAAAGAGAGAAGATTGGATCAATCATTAGCGGAAGACATCGGTTAGTGGATCTCTTTCTCCCCTCTCTTACATCTCATAAAGAAGTAATCTCGAATAGCTTTGCTTTGATTGTTGCTGAGGTACTATCACCCTTAGAGTGGGATAGGGTCATTTCGTATTGGATACTTTTCCCAACAACACTCTGGCGCGAGGATTAAATGTTGACTTGTGTACTACTCCCTTTGGCAGTTTTATTGTTAATTCAGGAATGATGGGTGGTACAACTTCTGTCGAAGTTGTTGTCGAACTGCTTGGTTGATCTTTACCTTTATCGTTCGACAGCTGCGAATTCCCGTAATCTTTGTTCCTTGTCGAAATCAAAGCATCATTTTGCTGTTTTGAAACCGACAACATAAGTACTTGCGACGGGGAAGCATTTCCACTATCAACCAGATTTTGACCTGGGTTTGGGAACGGATCAGTTAACACAGCTGAGGTTTGCGAACTTTTGAAGAACCTTCTAAGCTCAGCTTTGTATGGACAATCGCATGTCCAATGATCCTTGTCACATATCATGCATGGACTTTTTGGTTTCCCTTTCCTAGGAGGGTTTGAAGAAGTTTTTCCAGGAGATGACTCACCCTGTTTCTTCTTCTTCCCTTTGTTTTGCTTCTTCTTGCTTCCTGGTTGATTGGTTTCTTTGCCTTTATCTGTTGATACGACATTTACTTCCGAAGCAAGAATTTCATCTTTTGCATTTTGATCCGAATTCTTACGGGCTTTCTTAGACGAAGCCTTTGTCGATTTCGTGTTTGCCGTGCCAATCACGCCATCGCCGGCATGAGAGTCACTATTTGATTTAGGAGGAGGAGGAATTGAAAATTCCGGTCTAGGGGCATCAGGTATTTTGTCGTAGAGCATGCCAGACTGAGTATAAACTAAGTCTAGATATTGTGCACGAGCAATAACTTGCTCCTCTGTTACGACTCCCCCCTTTGCCACATCTTCTGTTATAGCAGGAAGTAACGACTTTATAAACCATTCAGCTAACAGCTGATCGGGAACGTATGTTTTCACCATCCTACGACGACGATGCCACTCATGTATATGATCGGATATATGAGTGGCAGTTGTCTGCTTGAAGTTGGTTAAGATTTCGGTTCCCGTTTCATACCTTATCGGTAATTGAAAATGGGTTAAGAAAGTCGTGGCTAGGGAGCTAAAATTGTCGAACGAGGCTCTAGGTAATTCAATATACCATTTTGCCGCTGGACCCGTTAACGTCCTCTGGAAAAGGCGAAGCCTTATTGAATCATCATTTAGGGTGTTTGATGAACACCACAGATGAAAAGTCATCACGTGATTCGATGGGTCTTCACCTGGATTTCCATTGAATTTAGGAATGTCAGATGGAAGTTTGTGAGGAATCGCTGGCCACCAAGGGGCATAAGCAATCGGATCGTTGGTTAACCGGTGTAAATCAGGTAACTCTAAAGTTGCCACAAATGGTAACTGTTGATTCAGATTAGGTGAAGCATACCCAGGGTACGATGGGATCGCCTGAGCAGTGGGCCTTTGCATACCAGCATAATGTAATTGATGTTGGTACGACTGATACGGTTGGTGGACTTGACCACTGTAAAGTGGTTGGTTTTGACCGTTTTGAATATGCGGTTGTCCACTGTTCACAAAGATCTGCTGCTCAGAGCCTTGGTACACTTGCTGGAATTGTGGTTGTTGGTATTTCACCAGCCATGGTTGTGAAGCCATGTTCTGTTGCGCTATACTAACTGTTGGACCAAGATGTGGGGTAATTGTACCCGTTTCGACCTGTGTCGCCCCACCAGTTGGCGATTGTGGTTGTGACCCAAGGTCAAGGGGTTGTTGCATTACAACCTGAGAAATCTGAGGTTGACATACAACAGGCATCGCTTGAACTTGTGACACTGTTACAATAGCCGGTGTGGTCGGGATGTTCGACATAGGTACACACTGTTGCATAGAATATACAACCCTTGGTTGTTGACGTAGCATGGGTACCCAACCACTTGATGTAATTCCAGTATAACCTGAATACTGTTGTGAACTCACGTATGGATACCCTCCCGGAGGGGGTAATGAAAGGGCATACTGCCCCCCATACGGTAGCAATTCGGAACTCAAGGGGATTGTTTGTCCTTGTGGACTGGATTGCCCAAATTGACCTCCAAATGGATCAATCTGGCGAGTCTCAACATAAGAGTTGCCGGATGTTATTCCGGATGAACAAACTGGAACGGACCACACTGTCGAAATAGTCCCTTGGTGGACTCCTTCTAGCGGTTGTGAGCTAGTCGGGACAGATGGTATGCCGACAAACATTGTCGGAGTGACGGCAGGGGCTTCTATTGTCGCTGTGTCGTTCGACACAGTCCTAGATGTTGACGGTTGTTTAGACATTTTGAGTCTATCCAATAGATTGCCTAGTGATTCTACAGGAACTTCCACTTGTGGTGGATTATCTTCTGATGAAGGAAATAGAGTGACCCCAACTCCAAAATGGGTTGGAGTACTTGCTTGCGGATCCTCTACAATTTCCTCTATCGCAATCAAACCCGGTGGAAGAGGAAGACCGTCAGGTCCGTAAAATATTTATGGTGTCGAAGAAGGGGTTGAATCGACAGCGACAGTTGTTTGGGGAGCAAGACTCTCTAAACCGGTTACAGATGGAACTGGTTCAGTAACGCAAGTATTTGCCCCCAGACTAGGATCAATATTACTGTCCTTCTGTGGCTGTTGAACTTCTTCTATAGAGGCAGGGTTTCCAGAAATGTTTGGAGTAACCGGAATCTCAGATGTGGTTGGAACACTTGTTCTAACTTTGATAGGAGATTTTGAACCAGTTAAACGAGTTTGCTTTGTCCGTACTGTTTTCGATTCCGGAGACAAAGACGGTTGACTCGTAAGCCTCCGCGAACGACGGGGTTTCAATTGACTTTCTTCCACGATTGCGGATTACTCGATCAACTAAAATACAAAAAGGGAAATTGGTGTTTCTGAATTGAATGAATTTTATTAGACGCTTTAGACACAACTTGCTTTTTCACTTTTAAAGAGTCAAGAAAAAGCTAAAGATGACTCTAGTCTCCTTCGATGTTTTAACGAGCCCGAAGTGACAAATGCTCATATGGACTTTTTCTGTTATAGAGTCTGAAAAAGGCCAAAAGAAACTGCTCTAGAGTTCTAGGCAGAGGGTGTGCCAAACTTTTCGCAAAACCGCAGAATACTTTTTAAGGTACGGGCGGTTGATCTTCGTGAATGCTGTGTTCACTGCATTGTGATCAGTAAGGCGGCCGACAAGGTTTCCTAAGGATAAATGATATATGCCTATAGGGGTCTCCCAATATATACGCGACGGTACGTGGGAGCACAATCCGTACTAGCGCTATCGTCCCTCAGGAGGAATCACCCACCTTCCATGAGATCGACAGTCACTAGGCTTAACGACGCCGGAACACGTCTCTAGCCTAGACCTCTATGTTGTGCGTTATGTTACAAAGTGTTGTTAGGTTCATTCAGTTTATTTTAGGTTTATCTTTTTAAAGTTTTCCTTTCAAGGTTCACCACGAGATGTATGATACAAATTCCTAAATGTAGTCTAAAGATGATAAGCAAGCATTATATCTTTTCAACTTTGAAAATCCTAGCTACTAAGGGAAAAGAAAGACACCATCTTTTCTCAAAGAGCAATCAGCACACTCTAATGCACTTTTCCTAAATCCAACATGCAAACTATCAAATGCAAAATGCGCAATGCAGGTGTTTGTTTTCTGCTTTCTTAGTATTGATGCCTACAAAGAAAGCTTTTTGTACAACTTTGAATTTGCTTTTAAATGATCAATACAAACAAGTTTACTTTTTCGAAATCAGAGAAGATAGAAGAGATTACAACACTTAACGATTTTCGAAATAAAGACTTGTTTTGACAATTAAAAGAGACAAATTCAAACCAATAAGCAAAAGTAAATGTATAATCAATCTGCAAACAGCCAATGAACTCTCTTCTAAGACCACAATTAATCAGATCTGAATCAAAGGCTACAGGATGACTATTTTACTCATGCCAAGGAAAACTATAAATGACGCCACAAACACATAAAAACACTCACAGTATTTTTGTACAAAAGGGGGCGGAATCTAAGCAAAGAAAAGGAGTTATCTGACTGGTACCTATGATGGTTAAAGGCTGCAAAAAACAGAGATCAAAACAGGGCAACAGAGAGCAGAGAACCCCAGCTGCACAAGGCCAAACTGGTTCAGCGCAACCTCAACACTAAAAATTTGACATTCAGCGCAGGTAGCCTTCACGGGACCTGCATTGAAATGCAGACTGCCTTCACAACAGTTGCGCTGAAGGAGAAACTCTCGTTTCTCCTGGGTTCGGGGTCACAAATTGCTCAAAAATCAACAGTTTCAGGCCAAATCAGAAACACAAGCAAGGTATAATCAAAGGGATGCTTTGAAAGCTACCAAGGTCTATCACAAGGATCATCAAATCATTTGTGAATCTAATGTTCAGATCATAGACAAGTCCAGCAACTGGATCAAAGCAACAACTTTCTACTTTGCATCCGGGAAAGATGCAGTTCGATTGTTGCTGTCAAGTCTATGAAGTAAACAAATGATAGAAACACAAATAAAATGACTAAACAAATTTTCCCCAGCGGAGTCGCCAATTTGTTGTGGGGAAAAATGCCTATGCAGGATGATCCTATCCACCTAAGGTGTGACAGTGCCTTAGCAACAAACGAGTACAGCTACACTGATTTCTTCCTTTATGAAATGTGAAAGAAGAGAGATCAATAGACTTACCGGTGTCTTCCATTTGTCCCTCGATCCAATCTCCCTTCTCTTTGGGTGTTCACAGCTACTTTCCTTCTTGCTTATCTAGCTACAACTTCCTGCAAGATCACAAGAGAACAACTACTTGTGACAAGAGAACGGCTACTTGAGACAAGAGAAGAACACTACACAAAGACAGATGTTCACATTCATAACTAGTTTAGGATTAGAAATAAACCAAATACACTAATACATTTATACATCAAAATACATCAGCATATAGGAGAAACCAAGATAGCTTTATTGATGAATAACAAGGTTCAGGAAGAGATACAACCTAGAGGGCTCCAATCCAGCATCTCCTTCCCAACAAATGGAATTCCTATCTTCACCCCCTTCAAAGCATTAAGCACCCAATGATTCCAGTCTCAAACCAACAACAATTCTTTGCAATAATAAAATTCCAGCCTTTAGATCTCATGGAGGAGAGATCCATATATAGATGTTTGGAGAGAGGATGAGTCAGCTTCAGATCTGACTAGTGTCCTCTCCCTCTATCAGTTCTTGAGTCCACTTGGAGGTTCTTACTTCCACTTGGAGATTTGGAACCTCTTTCTCATCACCAGTCGAATTCCCTGAGGCAAGTGTCATTTTGGAAGCTTCCTGGGTTCTGACACCTTGAGGAATGAGTCTGCCACTTGTCCAATCTCGCTCAGCGCAGGTAGCCAGTGTTGGAGTTGACATTCATCGCAGGTAGCCAGTGGAGCCATTGACATTCAGTGCAGATGGTCAGTGGAGCAGTTGACATGATCCTGAATTGACTTGTTTTTGAGCAGTTTCAGGTGGAGAACGTTTGTGAATTGCTGTGGTTTGTTAGCCTTGTTCCTCTAGGGGTAGGAACAACATGTTTAGGGACTTTGGATCCCTTAGATTATGGACATTTCATGCTCAATGCTGTAAGGCACAAAAATATCTATAACATCCATCCGGGCTGCGATATATATTCAGAAAAGATAAAGACATTGACATGTACATCATTGCAGCAGATAATCATCCTACTCAAAGGATGATAATTTCATCAAAATTATCAGTCTGCCATCAGACGATTGTCTGTTCTATGTACAGAAAAATGAATTTATAAAGCTGAGCATGGGAATGCCCACCTCAGCTAGATCATGAAAGCAGTATGAAAAATAATGTATTGTATTGTATCTTATTACAAGTCTCCTCCCAGCATTGGATGAACTTCGGATCCCCCTGATAAAGCATTTCACCCGATAAACGGCCTCATACTTTAGGGGGCAACTGTTATAGACATTTTTGTGCCTTACAGCATTGAGCATGAAATGTCCATAATCTAAGGGATCCAAAGTCCCTAAACATGTTGTTCCTACCCCTAGAGGAACAAGGCTAACAAACCATAGCAATTCACAAAAGTTCTCCACCAGAAACTACTCAAGAACAAGTCAATTCAAGATCATTTCAGTGGCTCCACTAGCTGTCTGCGCTGAATGTCAAAGCTAACACTGGCTACCTGCACTGAATTTCAAAGCCAACACTGGCTACCTGCGTTGAGCGAGAATTTCCAAATGGCAAGTTCATTCCAAGAGGTGTCAAGACCCAGGAAGCTTCCAGAATCTTCCTCAATGACACTTGCCTCAATGAATTCGACTGGTGATGAGTAAGAGGTTCCAAATCTCCAAGTGGAAGCAAGAACCTCCAAGTGGAATCAAGAACTCACAGAGGGAGAGGACACTAGTCAGATCTCAAGCTGACTCATCCTCTCTCCAAACATCTATATATGGATCTCTCCTCCATGAGATCTAGAGAGGCTGAAATTTTGTTATTGCAAAGAATTGCTGTTGGTTTGAGATTGGAATCATTGGGTGCTTAATGCTTTGAAGGGGGTGAAGATAGGAATTCCATTTGCTGGGAAGGAGATGCTGGATTGGAGCCCTCTGGGTTGTATCTCTTCCTGAACCTTGTTATTCATCAATAAAGCTATCTTGGTTTCTCCTATATACTGATGTATCTTTGATACATGATTGCATTAGTATGTTTAGTTTATTTTTAATCCTGAACTAGTTATGAATATGAATCGATGTCTTGTGTAGTTTTCTCTTCTTGCGGTCTTGCAGAAACCTCTTGAAGCTGGGCGAGCGGGAAGACAAGTAGCTGGGAAATCTCCAAGAGAAGAGGAACCGGATCGAGGGACAAACGGAAGACACCGGTTAGTCCATCCATCTCTCTTCATTCTTAATTCATAAAGGAAGAATACTAGAATAGCTGTCTCTATTTGTTGCTAAGGCACTGTCACACCTTAGGTGGATAGGATCGTCCTGCATAGGCACTTTTCCCCACAACACAATGGAAAATACATATCCTCCTCTTATGATGCCTGCTCCACGAGATGCCATGCCACAAGATTACCATAACAAAATTATCCAATTTGATGGCATAGGAACTTACACAGCACAACAACACACAAACAAAATGACAGATTTCTTTGAATTACATGAAATTTTTATTGGAGATGTCCAAACGAGACTGTTTGCTCAGACTCTAGCCAGTTATGTAAGAACATGGTTTAGATCTTTACCTGCTAATAGTATAGACACTTTAGAAGTATTTTATCAGCAATTTTCAAATAAATGGGAAAAGAAAATGAACCCTATGTAGATCCTTTTAGAATATGAAAACATCAAGAGAGGATAAAATGAAATAGTCCAGGATTACTGTACAAGATTCAACAATATATATAATGCAATACCAGTCAATCTCAAACCCCCACCTGGCTTAGCTTTGATAAAGTTTCTTAATGGGTTTGATACTGATATGGTCTTCCAACTTAGAGAGAGAAATCATCCTACCTTAGAAGACATGTAGAGTGTAGTAGTTAGTGTAGAAGCTAATTTGCTAGTAAAAAGAGCTAGGGTTATGAATGAAAGGAGAGGACCTTTAGAAGATGAAGCCTCATCCTCTAACCTTAAAATAGATGCCCTAGCTAAAGGAATGGAAAACCTGATGGATAGGATAGAGAATATTGAAAGGAAGCCTCACTGGGATAATCAATAGACACCTCCAATGAGAAATCCAAACCTTAGAAAAAATCAAAATCGAAACACTAGAAAAAATGGACCTGATCAGAGTATTAGGCCTCCTTTCCAAGAAAACTATGCTGAAACTTCCCACCAGAAGACCCTGAACAAGACACACCAATTAACTTAATGGGATTAGATGATAAAGAAATTTTTTTTCTAACCCAAGATGATCAAGAATTACACATGCTTCAGCAGTTGCAGACCCAATCAGGAGAATCATTAATTACAAGCAAGGGTATGATTTTGCTATCTTCGAAGTGCACAAAAAGTACAACTTGAGGAGTGAAAAGGACACTAATACTCCTGACCAAAACAAGAAAGTAGTACCAAATCAATCTAAGAAGATCAAACCAGTTCCACTTACAAAAACTCTCCAAATCCTCTCTAGACCAAATTAGAATCCTTCCGGTCCCACCATTGTAGATATAACCAATAACCAACCCCCTAATAATCAGCTATCCACTTTAACCCCCTCCAAGGAGACAATTGAGGAAACTCCAAACACCATATTAGAAAATCCACAGAAAAAGACGTCAAATTTAGAAAAAGAAGAGCAACTTAGTGCAAATCCTGCCATGAAAATTCCAAATCCTCAAACAGAGAAAGCCCCTTTTCCTTTCAATTTGGGAGTGGAGGTGGCTAGGTTATTTCAGTCGCCTTAATAAAATTGGTTAAAAATGAAACTTACAAGTCTCAAATAAGAAAATCTTTAAAATTCATTGAGAATGAAGCCTCTGTTAACTTATTTGATGATCAGCCTGAGCTTATATTTGGTCCTGATGTTAATGGCAAACCATTAGAAGGAGGGATACCACACTTTTATATTAGCCTTAACATTCATGATAAGATCTTACATAATGCAATGTTAGATTCTTGGGCTTCATAGAATTTAATGCTTAAATCTGTTATCGAAAAATTGAAGTTGGACATCATTAGGCCTTACAATGACCTATTTTCATTTTACTCAAGTCAAGTAAAGTGCCTAGGGCTAATTAAAGACCTGTTTGTTTCCTTAGTACTGTATCATGCTAAGACAATTCTCATGGACATAGTTTTTGCTAATATACCACCTAAATATGGCATGCTATTGTCTAGATCATGGGGGGCTAAACTCCAAGGATCTTTGTGACTTGACATGTCATATGCCACAATTTCAGTCTTTAGAAATCCTAAAAAACTATATAGAGAGACCTTAATGAAATATGTAGTGAGTAGCCAGACTAGGCCTCAAAACTTTCCTATCTATTCCATGCATTCTGACATCGATTTTTTATTTTGTACAATGCTGAACAAACACAAGAAACTACTTCAAACAACTTTATTTCAGAACCAAAAGGAATTGCAGTTACAATTCAAAATGAAATTGTCCAAACTTAAGAGCTTTCAGATAAAAAGGATGATCAAGATACCTTAATCAAAGAAGATTTTGTCCCCCCAGACAATAACAATTATGAACATGAAATATTATGGCATCTTGAAATTGATGGATCAATGAACAAGTTACGAGCAGGAGCAGGAGTGTGGATTTATAATTTAGAGAATGATTATTCAGAGGGCCATGCTTATAGATTGAATTTCAAATGCACCAACAACATGGCTGAGTATGAAGCACTTATTTTAGGTCTCAAATTGGTTAAAAACTTAGGAGCTGTAATAGTTTCTATTATGTGAGATTCTGAGTTGGTTATAAAACAAATTAATGCTGTATATATGACCAAAGACCCTAGATTAAGTTTTTATAGAGGAACAATTGTAGAAATATTGAACACTTTTCTAGAAACTAAGCTTGTAGTCATTCCAAGGAAACATAATATGCAAGCTCATAGTTTAGCAATGTTTGTCAGCACTTGTAAGTTAACATTTCAACCTAACCATCAATACACTGCTAAGGTTAGGCATAGACCTGCTATCCCAGACAACTTGGAAAACTTGCAAGTATTTGCTAATGACCAACAAATCAATAATTTTTTAACTTTAGAGGAAGAATTTGTAAATACTAATATAGATACTGACATAACATTAGATCTTGATTTTATAGATAAAATAGAAAATAACAAATTAGAATATGAAGAGATGGATAGATTCCATCCCACAAAGTTTACAAAATCATATATTCAAAACCTAAAGCAAGTTGAAATTGAAGAGGTAATTCCCTTGGTTCATGGGTTCAGCTGGCCTCTTCCTAACTCCATGGTTTCCAGACTTTGACCCAGCTTCAGCAGTCATCACTAAAGCCCCTGTATGGATCAGACTTCCAAATCTCCCAGTTCACCTGTGGCGCACAGAAGTATACAGGGAAATAGGCAATGCCTTGGGTTGCTTTTTAATAGGAGATTACAAGAGAGAGCGGCAGGGTCTCTATACATACGCCAGAGTTTGTGTGGAGCTTGATTTAAGCAAGGGACTGCCGGAGTACATCAATCTCAAGATCAAGGACTTTGTCTGGACCCAGTTTCTAGAGTACGAAAACACTGCCTTCCGATGCCGCCATTGTCACCTAACAGGGCACCTGCATAGCTCCTGCCCATCGCTGACAGCAAGCACGAAAAAGAGCTTCTTCGCACATTCCAAGCCCAAGCGTTGGGCTCCCTGTCCACCGCCGCCAGCTGGTAGCTCAAGTTCCCCAAGTATGGAAAAGGAGGAAAGCGAGTCAGAACCAGATCAGACGCCTCAGCCGATGGACCCGCCCTCGGAAAATATGGAGCACACCCATGTCTCAGCAAGCTCCCAGAAACGTCCCCATGAGACTTCATCCTCTGAATCAGAGAAGGAGTCCCCGAAGATAGAGAACTCCAGTCTTCAAGTAGTTCTAGCCCACTCGCACCATGATGGCTGGACAAAAGTCAACAAAAAGAAAGGGAAAAAACATTGTGGTGTAGTTACTGTCCCGCTGGGGTAATAGCATGATAGCTAGTCTCTGCTCTCGAATCTTCTGATGTAGCTCTAGATTGTATCTTTCCTCCGAGGCCGAGATTGATGAATCCATCATTTCGGGTCTGTCGGTTTTTTGCTTTTCCTGTAGCTCTGAGATTGTATCTTTCATTCGGAACCGAGGTTGATGAATCCATCATTTCCGGTCTACCGGTATTTTGCTATTCCTGACTGTACTATATTTTACTTAATAAATTTAGTCTTTACCACTACAAAAAAAGAAATTGAAGAGGTAATTAAGATTCTGAAATCATTAATCTGAAATAAAAGTTTTTGCCCAAAGGATTAACTCCTTTGGAAGACTAGTTTGATTCAAATGATGTCTGTAGAAAACCAAATATGGAACCGTTAAAATCTGATATAGAGGAGTGCAACATAGGGAATGAGGAAATTCCAAAATTGATAAAACTCTCAAAGTCTTTACCTCCTATTGAAAAAGTAAAGTACATAGAACTGCTAAGGGAATTCCAAGATGTCATTGCTTGGGGTTATGAGGACCTCAAGTCCTATGACACCAACATAATACAACACACCATACCCATAAAAGAAAATCAAAAACCTTTTAGACATAAGCTTAGAAGGATTAATAATATTCTATTACCTTCTATTGAAAAGGAAATCAGAAGAATGTATGAAGCCAAGATAATACCACCAATTAGGTTCTCTGATTAGGTTTTAAATTTGGTGCCCATAAGGAAAAAGACTGGTGAGATTAGACTGTGTGTTGATCTTAGGAATCTCAATAAAGTTTCACTCAAAGACAATTACCCTCTTCCTAAAATGGATCATATATTAAAAAGGGTAGCAGGGTCAACCAGGATCTCATTATTGCATGGGTTTTCTAGTTACAATCATATTTTAGTTCACCCAGCTGACCAGGCCAAAACAACGTTCACTACTCCTTGCGACACATTCATGTATGTGAAGATGCCTTTTGGATTAATGAATGCAGGGGCCACCTTTCAAAGAGCTATGGACATAGCTTTTCTAAGGAAATCCATGACTTCCTAGTAATATACTTAGATGATATCATTGTATTCTCAAAATTTCATAAACAACACTTAGATCATCTAAGGCATGTTTTCATCAAATGTAGGAAGTATGGAATTTATTTGAATCCTAAAAAATCTTTATTTGGTTTAGAAGAGGGTATATTTTTAGGCCACATAATCTCTAAAGACGGTATCTGAATAGATCCTGCAAGAATTGAAGCCATCTTACTGATACAACATCCTAGGAGAATTAGGTAATTACAAGCCCTTTTAGGAAAAATAAGCTTTCTTAGGAGATTTATTTCTAACTTAGCAGAATTGCTTAGCTTATTGAATAGCATGTTGAAGAATGATTTGACCATAAAATGGATAGTTGAGGGCTAGAAGACCTTTGAAGATATTAAACTAGCCTTAACAAAAACACCACTTTTGATCATTCCAAATTTTGATAGGGATTTCATTATTTTATCTTTTGCCTCAGAACACACAATTGATGTAGTCCTACTGTAGGAAAATGATGAGGGTTATGAACAACCTATTGCCTTTTTTAGCGAAGCCTTGAGAGATGCCTCTTTAAAATACAATATAATGAAAATCAAGCCTTTGCTTTGGTCAAAGCTATCAAAGATTTTAGAGTTTACATTTTATATTCTCATATAATAGCTTATGTCCCCAATGTAGTAGTCGAGGATATCCTAACACAGGATGGTCTAGATGGAAAGAGAGGGAAATGGATTGCTACTATATTAGAATATGACCTAGAAATCAAGCCAACAAAGTTAATCAAAGGCCAAGGTTTATCCAAGCTCATGGCTGAATCGAACTGTCAAGTCTTAGACATAAATTTTATTGCAGAAATTGATAATGGAGAGGAGATGGCGACTCCACCAATCAGCTAGAACTTTATTGAATCACCATGGTATGCTGACATCATAGACATTTTATAAAATTTACAAGCTCCTCCTGAATTATCCAGGACCAAAAGTAGGTATTTAAAAATAAAATCTTTAAAATTTTGCATACTTGATAATGCTTTGTTTTGGAGGAATCATGAAGGTATCCTTCTTAACTTTTTATTAAAAGAAGAATTTGACAAGGTGTTACAAGAGTTTCATTGAGGTGACTGTGGAGGACATATTTACTGGAAAACCATTGCTGTCAACATTCTTAGAGTTGGTTTCTATTGGCCCACTTTTTTTTCTGATGTAAAGAAATTTGCAACCTCATGTCATAAATGCCAAATTTTTTAAGGAAAGAAAAAGCTTTTACCCCTGCCCCTAAAACCAATATCTGTTGAAGCACCTTTTCAACAATAGGGCCTTGACTTCATTGGTGAAATCCATCCACCTTCTTCTGTTCAACACAAATGGATTCTCACTGCAACAGATTACTTTACTTAATGGATAGAAGCCATACCATCAAGGCAAGCCACTGACACTATTATAATAACCTTCCTTGAATCCAACATCCCATCTAGATTTGGGTTCCCAACCAAGATCATCACTGATAATGCAACAACCTTCAAATCTAAGAGAATGATTGATTTATGTAATAAGTACCATATAAGTTTGGGCCATTCCACGGTTTATTACCCCCAAGGAAATAGACTAGCATACTCTTCAAATAAAAGTCTAGTAAATCTCATCAAAAAACTATTAGAAGACAACAAGAAAACATGGAACAAGAAGTTAGTAAATGCCTTATGGGTAGACAGGCTAACCACAAATAAATCCATTGGTACTAGTCCTTATCAATTATTTTATGGAATGGAAGTTATTTTCCCATATTCCTTGGGAACACCGGTGATGAAGTTGCTCCAAGAGTTGTAGGTTGAACCAAATTACATCCAAAGGAGAATCAACCAAAATATTCACTTGCAGCAGAATAGGGAAGAAGTGTACATCAGATCTCAATTTGTATAAGAAAGAATCAAGAAGGCTTTTGACAAAAGGACTAAGGCAGAATATTTTTACCGAGGAGACAAAGTTTTGAAATGTGACTCAAGAAGAGATCATAAAGGTAAACATGGGAAATTTGATTTCCTATGGAAAGGCCCATATATCATTTATGCATTCATAGGTAACAATGCTTTCATCCATAGATAAACGGATGGCACAGAGGGAAAAGGAGGACTAGTTAATGGTTGAATGCTTAAAAACTACATTGAGCCTAGTTACTGATTCCACTAATCATTTGTAGATATTCTATTTTTCAAACTCTAAGAGTTGATTGGATAGTGAATCTTTGGAGTTGAAGCACGAAGAGAAGGCCCTAAGCTTCAAAGGACTTATTTTCATAAATATCAATAAGGAAAAAAAGTGAAAGGAAAAACGTTGCAGAAGAAAATCTCAGCAATTCAGAAGGCCATTTATCTACAAGATTCTTGACATTTCACCAGAAAATGACATCCCCAAGTGGAGCCACTGTTAGGTTCCTATAACAATAGGAGTCATAATTTTTCAATGACTAAGATTAAAACCTGTAATATGTACATACCTTTTCTCTTTTCAAATGCTTTCCATATTCAAAAAATTAAAAAATGTAAAGAGGGTATGTCCAAACAAAATAAATCAAAGTACAAGAAGAATAAAAAGGTAAAAAAAAAAGATGAAAAATATGAACCCCAAGAAAAGAAAAGACCATAAAAGTGTGCTAGTTAAAATGTCACTACTATTTACTTTTTATGCAGAATAAATGATTGTGTGCAGTTTATAACCTATGCCACAATACATGATAATAAAAAAATTTAAGCTTGGCTATTTCATGCTTCAATTTCATGTTTATAGATAGAGAATAAAAATATGACTAAACAGTGTAATCTTGGTAGATAAATAGATTAGGTAGAGTAAATAAAAAGGAGCTCAATTGTTTAATCTGAGACCTAGGATGTAATAATTTTATATATAGTTAGATTACCATTGTAAGAAAAATAAAAATGTTTATAAGTGTTTTCTAGCTCAAATGCACCCTAATAAAGAGAAATAAAAATGGTAGGATGAGTAGATGGGTAAGTAGAAGAAAGGTGGAAAAATTGTGATGATTGTTAGAGAAAAGTATATTTATCATCCTCATCATGAAAGTTCTAAGTATGAATGAGAAATTGGACTGGCATAAAATTCACAAAGTCAAATTGATTAATTTCCCCTCACTCATTTCACCCTTTACTTAACTAATTTCCCAAAGTAAGTTTCAAGTACGCAAAATATTAAATTCAAAGGGGCTCAGAGCATTTATCTATCTTCTGGAGGGACCAGAAACTCAACCCAATGACTTATAGATCTTAAGTACTAAAATCCCCTCCTAAACATTTACTCCCCTTCAATTCATTCATTTTCCCTAATAAAACCCTTTTCCTAAGGTTAAAACTCTATTTCTCCTCAGGAAAAGTAATTACCCCCATGGATACCCCTCTTTATGAAAAACCCACAAAAACACACTTAGGTTAAGTTATAATTTTTCTATTGAAAAAGAAATTGAATTACAAAAACACATTATTCTTAGTGCAATCCATTTTTCGCCTTTTTCATATTAACTTCTAGTTTTATTTATATTTACTAACTCCCGAAAAAAACCCTCTTCCCGTATACTTTATTAAATCCCTTTAAATAGTAATATCCCTACCCCGACGTTTGAAATATAAAATTTATATTATCCAATCTTGACTAATTGACATAATTAATCGATCTATGGTTAATTAAATTCAAACCATCCACCAATCATATCCCACCCGATACTTTAATCCCCAACTTAACCCCTTGTTAAGCTAAAACCACTGCGTTTAATTCCCTGCAGGACCCCTCCTTTACCTTCCGTGAAACTCTTGTGCTCTACCACCACACGATCTCCCCCTTACCCATCCGATGACCCATGTTGATTTTGGAAGGGCCCAAAATCTAAACGATACCTGCTCGAAATGGGTTTCTTTCCACCAGGCCCCCAAAGTGACGTGGTGCTCGACGAGTGGAATCGGGCGGCCTCCCATCAATATTACCAAGCGCCCAAACGCAGTGCGAAGTAAACCACTTACCGTCAGCCTGCTACCGGCCAAAATAGCCACTGTTCACCCCCTATGCAACAAACCGTCACTGTTCACCTGTACCAGCCAAATTTATTCGTGCATAAATCGAGAAAAGCCCCAAATCATTGTTTTTATTGTTTTTAACTGTAATTTCCATGCACATGCCTATGAATGTTGAAAGCCATCAAGCCACGTACACTTTCACTTTGAAGACACCAAAAGCTCCCAGATTGCCTTCCAACCTAATTGAAGCCTTTTCAACCATTTAGAATTGCCAGTTACGTGGTTCACACCCCTTTATCTTCAATTCTAAGTATTTAAGCCAAAATCCATTGAAATCCTTGTAAATTTCCAAACCAGTCTTATGTTTTCTTAATTGAAATTAAAGGGAACTTTAGTAATATAAAATCCACCTTTAATTGAACCCCCATTACCTCAAAAAACTGAAAATTTATTGTCCCCATTCATAAATCCACAAGAACTAAGAATGTCTGCCCTATTGCCATGGATGCCAGGCCAATTACTACTCCTCACCTAGACCTGGACCACATTTCCCTTTTTGATAAAGATTTCCAAATCAAGGACACCTCTGTCCATGAATCCCCTCTAAAATTATACTGCCGATACAGTGATCAATACCTAAACCAAGCTGACAAAATAGGTCTTTGGGAGTCTTGTTTACCCAAATACCAACTCCCTAAGGTGCACATCTTTCCAAAGATTGTCCATTACTACCATGCAAAATACATCCCCAGTCAAAGAGCAGTGATGTGCCCTGACCAAACCATACTTTTCACCATCACTTTCGAGTCAATCAATGAAATGTTGCAACTACAACAAAAGAAGAACTTAAACCCTATTTCAATTGGAGACCTACTAAACAAATTTCCCAAGCTTACCGCTGCCAAGCTTGTTGAAATGTTCCAAACTTTTATTGTTGAAGAAAAAATATCCCACAAGATCCTCCCCCATATATATGTACCATATTTTCTCAGTGTGGCAAAGACATTGTGTCAATGATATCTAGTATCTTAGGCTATGCAACGAGTGAATACATAGATGAAGTCATCTTAGCCTTCATTTCCATTTTTACTCCATGACAGCCCCCTGCTTTCATGTATGATTATGCCAAGTAAATAGTCGATAGGATGCATGAAAAATTTCTGAGAATGAGTAATGAAAGAGTATTTAAGTATTCTTAATTTTTGTACCACGTTTTCTTATATTACCAAGCTGACAAGTTCCCCTTCACTCTCCAAAATATTGACACTAAAGGTCATCCTAGGTCAGTTGTTTTCTGGAATCCTTTGATACATAAGTATGATTCCAAATATCCATACAAACACTTCATAGATCTTTTTGTATGTCCAGTAATGACGATGTTGCTAGGAAGTCCTCCTCCAAGAATCAGTTCAAATATCAGGAGGATCTTGCAACTGTCAAAACAACACAAAGTGGGAGATTGGTACTTGTACCAAAATCACACATAAATTAGGATCTATGGCTGTGATTTGGCCCCATATAAACTGCCCAGATACCTCCCAATGAGGTTATTTTCTATGGAGTACTATAGGAGAATAATCAACTCAGATGAGGTGCATTTTTTTAAGACCAAAAAGAAGGCCTAACTCAGAATCAAATATGAACTGTGCCCCTTTGTATGTAATAGTTGAGGATCTAGAAGAGAAGCAAAGGAAATCCTTCAAAGATTTAAACTAAAACAAAGACTAATTTGTAGATATGATCCCTATGAATTCATCTACAATACGAGAAAGAAAAACAAGATGGCTACCTATATTCACCACCAAATCCCTGAGATAGAGAAATATCAAAACCAATTGGAATGGGTGGAGAATACTTTAGTGGGCAAGGATAGCACTGAATTAGCTATTGAAAATTCTCTAATTGATTTAGAGAAAAGGCTTGATGAAGGTTCTTTCCTGCAGGTGCGAGGAGAATCTAAAGTCCAAGGAGAATCACAAATCCAAGAAGAATCACAGGCACAGGGAGAATCTCAGGCACAAAGTGAATCACATATAAAAGAATAATCCTAGGTGAAATAAGAATTAGAGTAGCCAGACCTATTAGAGGAATTAAATCAAACAGGTATACAACAGCGCATAATGAGTATTTCCACTAACTTGCAAACTCCTCTAAATTAGGAGAAAAACCTCAAAAGGAATAGGGAAGAGGCCACTACATCAGGCATAGAAACCACAGAAACATATGAAGACACCATCCTAGTTAAAAGGCAGAGGTTAAATCATGTTTTAGAAAAGGAATTCATAGAGGAAATTGTTGGGGCAACTAGCACAAAAACAGAAAGAAGCAAGCCTTCCACTCCCTCTAGGGGCACACTATAACCTTCCACATCAAATAATCAGATGTTGGAGAGGCAACAGAGTGTTGAAGTGTCCTCCTTTAGGATGCTAGCTGATAGGGATCAGGACGTCATAGGAAGGTACAAGGATATAAAGGCCAGAAATGAAAGGCTAAAACCCCAGACTTATGCATAATACCTAAAGATGGCACCTACAAACCATACAAGGATTATGTCAGCCTATGATGTTGAAGAAGGCAAGACACAAATGACATTTGTGAAACCTACCACTCAACAACCAATGACAGCCGCTGACTTCAAAAAGATAGATTTCGAAGTGTTGAAAAAGGACATACATCCTCTCGACCAGATTGAGCTACACAAACAGACAGGGGAGATGATTTAATCCACCTTAACAAGGAAAGCCATCATAGCTCACCAATTGTAAAATTCCCTAAATAATATTCCAATTGGAAAAGGCCTCTTCACAGGAAAGAAACACTAGAATCAAGTCCTTAGAGGACTTAATCATTGAGTTGGGACATGATCCCAAAGATGTGGAGGCCATTGAAAGACTGATTAAGAAGAAAAATTATGACAAAGCTGCTTTGAAGAAGCAACTTAAGATTCCACCACTAAATCACCCACAGACAGCAGAAGTCCTAGAGACCCAAAAAGGACAAGAAGAGCTTATGGACTTGGTCCTAAAGCTAAATGACCAGTTGAAAGAAACAAGGAAAGAATTGGATACATTGATTCAATCCAAACAAAGTGAATTTTCCACCACTTCTACAACTACCATTCCCACAGTAACAACTACAATTCCCTCAAAACTATCAACATCCTTGGCACCAACAGCTCCACCTGCCATAGCACTGCCAGTCACAATTGATTATACAACAATAGGTACTTCAACAAAAAAGACAACGAGCTAGTGAAAGCCATGGAGGAAATGTCCATCCAGGAAAAAGAACTTAAAAGGCCTAAGGAGAATGTGGAAAGCTTAGAAATTGACAGCAATCTTGCCCATATTCAATAAAGAGAAGAAACACAGAAAGCCCTAAGGATGTGTGAGAATATTAAGGTCATAGAAAAAGATTTAACTCTACAAAGGCCACTGGGACAGATCAAAGAGATGCTCTGGGCCAATATCATTAACTCTGTCAATGTTATGTACCTAGGGGGGATAATATGGAGTACCAAGGGAGGTACCCAAGGTAATAATCTAATAATGGGATGGGCCGTAGTAATAAATAAGGTGGTTAACCCATGTCATGTAAGGGACCACAAGTAGTTAATAATAATGTAATGGGCTCATGGTATTAGTTGATGGTATGAGGAAACCATGGTAATGATACATGGTATTGTATGTATGAGGCCTATATAAAGGCTAGAGACTCCAGATATGAAGATGAAGAGAAGTATTCTTGTATGAACATGCATATGGCTTGTGGAGTGTTCTCCTTCCTTAAGGAGTGAATGTATGGTGTTGCCCTACCTTAAGGGTTTGATCAATAAAGTATCATTTCATCTTATTCTTGGGTTTATTTGCATTGTATTATATTTCATATCAGATCTATAATATTTCGGGGTTAGATTTACAACAATTGGTATCAGAGCTCTTTCTTGGGCAAACTGTGGAGAATTTTTTTTTCATTTTTGCAGGGTTTCTCGGGTGGCGAATTTGTAGATCAGATCTGTATGTTTGGTGCAAGATCTGCAGAATCTAATTGCAGATCTATATTCCTTGTGAAAAAATAGCCGATTTCAAAAAAAAAATCGGTTGAATCGGAGTCCGGATGAAGGAGATATCGCTGATCTAAAAATCAGTGGGGTTGTAGACAATTTTCAGGGCAGCAAGTTTTTCGTGCCAGATCTGCAAGATCTAATTGTAGACCTGGAATATTTGGGAAAAAAAACATGATTTCAAAAAAAAAAATCAGTCGAATCGGAGTTTGGATAAGGGAGATATCGCTGATTTAAAATCAGCTCTTTTTGCAGAAATTTTGGTTGACGCCGGGAGCGTAGCAGCGCAGATCTGGAATTCTAGTGCCTGGATCAGGATTTTTATCATATGGGTAGATGCAGAATGATTGTTCCATTTCCATAAATAGGTTATAATAGAGATTCTGAGCAATATTGACGGATTTGTGGCCATTTCAAATTTTCGCCAAGTTTTTTCAAAACCCTCTTCATGGCTTCTAGCAAGGTTCTATATTTTACAGGAACAGATGATGGTCCTACTATTGAAGAATTTATACAAAGATACAAGTCCTCACATGGGAAATATTGGAGGCTTCCAATAGTATGTAGTATGAGAGATGAGGCTAAAAAGTGGTGGTTATCACTTGACCACCACCAGAAGATGGCCAACATTTCAGATGCAGAATTTGAAACAGTCTTTTTGGACAAATGGTCTCAGGCTAGAAAAAAGGAGAATGAGACACATAAGGGTTTAATTGCTACGGGTGTCTCCTTATTGCAGGTTCATGGATTGATTCAGAAGGAGAAAATCATTGTGTATATAAATCTGAGTTGCAAGCAAAATCTCATAAATATCAACTTGACAAAGAAATTGCAAGTCCCGGCAAAACAAATTGAAAATACACAGGTTGATGATAAGGATGTTCAAATCTATAAGGATTTGAAGCTTTCTATGGATAAGTATGTGTTTCATGGTGATTTTTATGCTTCAGAGATGGATAATATCAATGTTGTTTTGGGATATCCTTGGATGGAATCTATGGGTACTATCAATATTAATGTGCAGAAAAAATTCCTGAAGCTATGGTATAAAAAGAAGAAAATTACATTACAGGATATTTCCATCCATAAACAGGTAGAGCACATGGAGGCGGAAGCAGAAGATGTTCAAGGGACTGACATATCAGATGATGAGCCTTTGATGATCGACAATCAAACACAAACAGAGGCTGCAGAAGAAAAGGTTACAGGTGATGATACATCAGAGGAGGGCTCAGTGGTTGAAGTCATATTGACAAAGAAGACACCACAGCAGGGTGAAGTCAAGCAAAAGCCATCGTGGGTTAAAACTTCAACATATCATCACCCACATCACCCAGCGAGACAACCATCAAGATGGAAACCAAGTCGTCACATGACAGATCGCGAGGAGAGAAGATCCACCCACTGCACATCAACACAGAAGAGCTGCCACGATAAACTTCCATCTCAAACGAGCAAGGCACCAGCGAGATCGAGGGTTCACCTTTCTCTTGGATGGCTAGATGCACGTGCATGGTATCAGTGGACTACTCTTTTGAGTAGATCTTATTATTTATGTTCTTCCCATGTTTCGGGGACGAAACATGCTTAGGGGGGTGGAATGTTATGTACCTAGGGGGGGTAATATGGGGTACCAACGAAGATACCCAAGGTAATAATGTAATAATGGGATGGGCCATAGTAATAAATAAGGTGGTTAACCCATGTCATGTAAGGGACCACAAGTAGTTAATAATAATGTAATGGCCCCATGGTATTAGTTGATGGTATGAGGAAACCATGGTAATGATGCATGGTATTGTATGTATGAGGCCTATATAAAGGCTAGAGACTCCACATATGAAGATGAAGAGAAGTATTCTTGTATGAACAAGCATATGGCTTGTGGAGTGTTCTCCTTCCTTAAGGAGTGAATGTATGGTGTTGCCCTACCTTAAGGGTTTGATCAATAAAGTATCATTGCATATCATTTATGTGTTTCTTTGCATTATATCCTATTTTCATATCATATCTATAATATTCTTGGGTTTTTGAAATCGGCTATTTTTTCACAAGGAATATAGATCTGCAATTAGATTCTGCAGATCTTGCACCAAAACATACAGATCTAATCTACAAATTCGCCACCCGAGAAACCCTGCAAAAATGAAAAAAAAATTCTCCACAGTTTTCCCAAGAAAGAGCTCTGATACCAATTGTTGTAAATCTAACCCCGAAATATTATAGATCTGATATGAAATAGCTCCGATACCACTTGTTGTAGATCTAACCCAGAAATATTATAGATCTGATATAAAAATATAAGATAATGCCAGTAAACCCAAAGATAATATGAAATGATTCCTTATAGATCAAACCCTTAAGGTAGGGCAACACCATACATTCACTCCTTAAGGAAGGAGAACACTCCACAAGCCATATGCTTGTTCATACAAGAATACTTCTCTTCATCTTCATATGTGGAGTCTCTAGCCTTTATATAGGCCTCATACATACAATACCATGCATCATTACCATGGTTTCCTCATACCATCAACTAATACCATGGGCCCATTACATTATTATTAACTACTTGTGGTCCCTTACATGACATGGGTTAACCACCTTATTTATTACTATGGCCCATCCCATTATTACATTATTACCTTGGGTATCTCCCTTGGTACCCCATATTACCCCCCCTAGGTACATAACAGTCAATGATATTTGGCCATCAATTCAAGTAATATTTGAGCAAACAGAACTGGTGAAAGTGGCCACTGAAGCAGTTCAAAAGATAAAGGAAGACTTACGAGACCAACTTAAGGATGATAATTGACTCATCCACTTCTTAAACAACAAGAACATACATGAACTTAATGAGATGGGTGTAGAGGATAGAACTGAATCTATCATATAAGCAAAAAAGGTCCTTTCTAAAAGAAACGTTATGCTTAACCTGGAGGAAAAAGGTCATAACATGTAGGTGGGCATTGACAGATTGATGGCCAAGTTTCAAATTTTGAGGGATAAAGGTCTTCCATGTCCTATGGTCATCCATGACAAACTAATGATCCAATTGGATTACATTGATAGATTAAGAAGGTTGTCTAAGGAACAGGCAAGCACTTCAGGTATCAAAGCCTTGCCAACAGGGAAAGTATTGTATGATACTTTAGAAAATCTGTTTTTTCTAGTGCATGAGGTGAAACATCTATTTTTCACCAAGCCTAATTTTTCCAAGTACACTGACACAGACGAGATCTATAGGAGAATGGTCAAAGCAAAGTTACCTGAGGATGAATGGTGGGAAAAAATGATAGATGTATTATAAGTTACCATAGGAAATCTGAATGGTAGCCAGATGAAATAGGTAAAGAGGGTCAAAGGGTAGCAGGTTAAAGAATATCAGTAAAAGACCAAAGACAAAGATGACTCCAGCGTAAAAATATCAGCCAGCTTAAAAGGGCTCAAATTCAACTGTAATAGCTAGCACTACCACAATAAGAGGGAAAACATGATGCAGTTTTCCATCTGTCTCTATCTTCATGCTTGAAGATATTTTTATTTCGTTAATCAAATCTCAAACTATTATGAGATATTTTGTAATATTTTTTGTATAAATACTTCCCATTTAGAAGTATTTACAGTGGATTCAAAGACATTTATGTATACTTTTATCAAAAGTCAAAGTGCTATTGTATCAAAACTAGATTGGCTTGCTAGATCTTGGAATAAAATTGAGACATTTTACAAGATTCTTGTGTAAAGAGAAAATAAAATAACTATTATCTCATGTGTATTGTTGTTTTTCCTTATGTTTATTAATAATCATATGTGTTTCTATGAACTCTAAATTGTAAACTAGGAATGATATTTTAGAACTTACTTTAATGCACTTTGTCTTGACTGTTTACCTTCTTAATGTTTTCTGCTAAACTATCTTAGTTAAGGAATTCTTAAAGTCTCCCTTACTTCCATAGTATCTCCCCATGGTCTATAACAAAGGGTTCTTAATTGCCCTTTGTTCATGATCACCTATTTTCTTTCATTTTGATCCCAGTCTAAGGATTCTTTGTTGCCCGTTCACCCTGGTTAGAATCATTCCATCCATTACCCCTTCGAAGATTTCCATTTTCTTTGCTAGACTTCCCTACAAGCAATCCCTTTAATGATATGGTCGAGTTAAGCTATCATTTGATTGACTCCATAGCCCAATGGATTGAAGACCTAGCTTTATCCATTTGTTGCAAGAATTCCATCACCTAACTTTCAATCAAAATCAAAATCCTCCTGAACACTAAGAACAAGCCTAAAATTTAACAGAAACAAAGTTAAGTTATAAAGAGAGAGCCCTCTCTAGACTTAGGTTGTATAGAACCTGAGTGTAAAATATTTGGTTTGTGGTTACCTCGGATTATTCCTTCTTGTGATAACTTCTAGGGAAAACTTCTAAGTGATAACACCTGTGACCTATGGAAAGGACCAGAAAACTCCGGAAGTTAAGAATTTGATAGATATAGGGTTACAAATCTAGTAAACAACATTAAGAGACTAAAAAAAAAAAATACCCTAAGTTGAAAATTGAAGGTCACCAACGTTTCTGGATCAGAAGTCAAAAACAGAACAGAGTCATCAATTTTGTTATAGTGTTTTATTCTCAAAGTGTGTAGAAAAAGAAATCACCTAAGGCTATGCATGACAAACAATCTTAAAAATATAAATGGCTGCTAAACATTGTATATCTATAGCAAATAATAGAAACAAAACTTGTTAAAACCCTGATCTATGCCACACACATAGTTAAACATCAAAATGAAATAGTAATAAAAGCGGGTACCTCCAATAATCTAATGGAAACCATATATACAAATAATAGATTTTATTAAATAACACTTGTGAAGGGAACAAATAAATTCTAACAATCCCCCTCTATGGGATGGGTTCTTGGCTATCCTCAAATGTCTTCAGGTTTTGTGGAGTCTCTCTAGTCTATAATGTGTAAACCTAGGAAATAAAATGTTTTAGCTCAATGGGAACTCAAATGGAAAGAAAAATGGTGTGTGATAGTGATGATAATTATAGCTACAATAGTGAGTACCACAGTGGAAATGGTCAAAAGTGAATAATGAATGGAAATCCCTTCTATTTATAACAAAAGATTGAGTTTTCCTCGAATAATGAGCAATAATAAAATATTATTAACCCCATTCTAGGAATAACCACTTGGAACATTTTATTATAATTGATTAGGAGGGAAAAAGTATTTAAAATTTCATTTAGAAATGATAAATAAATAAATGATTCATTTATTATCTCAAGAAATACGGTTAGGAAATAATCAACAAATAATGATTCATTTAATTATTCCTAAGGGATTTAATCAAACTTGAAAAGGAATAATAATCAATTAGTGATTAATTAATTATTCATAGAGAAAAATAAGATAATTAATAATTTGTCTCTTTATTTTTCATAACCACGTCAAATATGACAAGGAATATTATTTAATCAATGGTTTAATTAATTATACCTATAATATAATTAAATAAAAAGTGATTTATTTAATTATTCTTCATGGTTTCAATTATAAATTAATTAACAAATGTGGTTTATTAAGTAATTTCTCACAGTGAAAGAAATTCTACTATGGTAAAATTGGTCATGCATGTTGTACTTCGATCCAGTGGATGGGTATGGATGGAAGAGGTCATCGTTGAGACGATGATATAACTTAGGCAAGCACACCAAACAATTTTGCACTATATAGCCATGGCGATGGCTATGGGTGGCCCAATTTTGGCTCCAAACGCAGAGATTGGGCCATCAGGGCCCTATATTTTGTTGACCTGTTTTTCCTTCTCACGGGCCAATGGGCAATGTGATATTTTTAGTACTTGTATAGTTTTTTATGTATATATAAGATTTTTTTTTGGAGGTTCTCATGATATGTCATATGTGTCTATACATTTTTTGTATTTCTACATTTAGTTTGAGATGTATCTTATGTTTATGTTTTATGTATCTTGATCGGTATATATACGTGATGGATGTCGGTCTAGGATTCGATTAGCAATGCAATCAACTGTATGATTTTCATCCCTTGGTATATGTGTAATTATGATATCATCAAAATGTATAGCCAACCTTTGTCCATGTAGATACTTACGAAAAAGGTGTATATCTCGGAGTTGAAAGGTCTTATTTAACTCTGATACAAATAATTGAGAATCATGGAATACATGTAGGTGATGGATACCTAGGTAATGGGCATCGGCCAAGAGGACTATGGTGGCATCATACTCTACTTCTTTGTTGGTGGCTGATCAGATACAAAGTCCATTAAAGAGAGGAGGTGTCCAGTCATGAGAGTATCTGACCCAAGCTGCAGCAGTGAGGTTTCGTGACCATTGAGATGCACCATTAGAAAACCCATGATGATAAGCTGGTGGAGGATCCATCTCTTGACATATGATGAGATAATTATATTTAGAGTGAATCCATGATGAGGTGGTCATCATAAAAAATAAGTCATGGTTCATACATGTCTACTCTAACATTTTATGGGTGGAAGTTTTTGAGGTATAGACTACTGACGAGATTTTTCAGGCAATTCCCGGGCTCTAAACATTTATATGCCCCTTTGAGGAGGCAATGTTTGATGATGTATGGGACCTTCCAAAGGCTCTAAAACTTTCCAGGTCATACTGCTTCTTAGGCAACACTGTAGAGGATGACTAACTCCCCTTTGTTATATGTCTGAGGGGTGATGTTGCGATTGAATGAGGGTTTGACCCTCTTCTTGTGTGCTTCATTATTCTGGAGGGACTTTCATGTTGAAAATTCATTTGATATAGGGATCACTTTAGTGTTATGAAAGGTTTTGGTAAAACTACCACATAATGGTCTAGAACTAACCTACTAGATTGTATGTGAGGAGGTGCTGCTCATAGTATGGGATGTTGATGCCTCATTCACATCACGAGATGGAATATCCTCTTGTAGTATACATCTCTGGTTCATGGTATTGGCATCATGTGTATTCCTTTTATGGGTGGGCCTTAGCATTGATCTTTTTGTGCGAAATCGTGAAAGATACTAGCAATTCATTGTGTGGTGGAATTGAGAGCAAATGTGACAATAAAAACGTGTGATTGTCTATTGGTTGTGTTATCCTTCACAATGTCCTAGGCTAAGAGGAATCTATAGAGGTAACCACAGACCAAGGTTTTAGTTTGGTAGCAAGCCCTTGCAAACCATAGAGTTCTCTCTCTATGAAATTATAGTTAAAATATGGCTGAGATATAAAGGATTTTAGGCTAGACAACTAGGCTCAGGTGCATTTTGGGAAATTTAGTGTTTTTTATGTTGGATAAGGGAGACGAACTAGGTAGCTAGGTGAAAGGGTGAAAGGGTTACAACAGTAAAGATATGAAGGAGTAAGGTAGCAATACTTTTGTGATGGATCTTACGTTTTTTTGATGTAGTATGGTGTTCAAAAGAAGCATAAAGGTCTTAATGAGTATGAAACATGAATTCATTAAGTAAGAGAGAAAGTAACATATAATATTTTTTTATCAAAATAGAGCTTAGAGAGAAGAATTATGTTTATAAATTGTAAGGAAAAGAATTGAAGAATTGATGAATGGAAAGAAAAGATGAATATCTTTCATATAAAATGATAAAAGAGGAAAAACAACACCACAAACTTACTGCACATGAATTCCTAGATAATAGTTGCAAACAGTGTCCTTTGATTTTTAGAAAATGTCCAAGTACAAGCTACAATAGTTCTCTCCGCTCAAGTCAAACCCCTGGAAAAATGATTCTTCCCTATCTCATATAGGAAAATACAACATATGAAATCCCATCAGGTCAAAAATTTTATTCAAGGTTCATCATAAATGGCTCTGATGAGTCCTCATCTAAAAACTAGGATAGTTGACAAAATTTCCAAAATTTAGGCTAAAGTTTATGAGAGCATATCTCCTCATTAATAACAAATTTCCTCATAAAGTGAGGGAAAAAACAACAAGGAACCCTAAAGTAAAATTAATATATCACAATATCTCAAATTTTCCACCATTAAATGCTCAAAATGTTACTAGACTAGATGGGTCGTGACAAGGATAGAAGGGTCGCACCAGCTAGCAAAAGGTTGCACCAGCATGCACCAAAACAAGAATTTTCAGAAGGGTCACGTCTATTGAAAGTTAATTTTGGCGGAATTGTAAGAGTCCATTATGTAATCTAAAAGTTGAGTCAAGTAGCCCCACGTGTCTAGTTTCTAATAACCCATAAATGTCCAAACAATACCCATGGGAAGGCCTGAAAAAATTGATTTTTTCTAACCTTACTCAGAAGTGTCACACGAGTCCAGATTTAATGGCAGAGGCATGAAAACAGTGAGGTTTCTTGAGTTTCTGATCAGAATAGGAAGATTTTATCATAAACTAAACTGATATTTGGCATGTACTCATCATTATGAACTCACCCATGTAGGAAATATATTGTTTGGATGTCCAGGGAAAAAGGGTCGCGCCTCTGTGCGGCGCTTCTGAGTGCCATTTCCTGCAAAATTTCAGAAAATTTTCAAATTGCTCCGAAATTTAAAAAAATTTCTCCTTGGCTACTATCGATGATAGGATAAACATCCAAGGGTTTTTTAGCCACCAATTTCACTCTTCTACCCATTTTTCTTGTCTTCATTTATTTCCGTAGCCAATATTCCCTATCTTCATTTATTTCCATAGCAATTTTGTCTTCAATACTCAAATCCTCGTCCAATAGGTTTTGGTCTCATTCCTTCTAATATTCTTTGTTGAGACCAATGGTTCTTGGTCTTCTCCTTGTGACCTTTCCTTCATGATTCCTTGAGTCCTCAATGGCAGCCACTCTTTTACCTTTCACATCTTTCATGCTAGCTTTAAACAAGTCCTTCTCTAAAAGCAACTTCTTTGCCTTCAGCTGCTCATTTTCTTGTTCTGGAAAGGAAATGATGAAGCCATATCTTGAAAAATTATCCTTTAGGTTCTTGATTGTAGCATCCTTCTCTTTGATAACCTATTTTAGACTTTTATGATGATCTTGGGACTCCAAGTCCACCAGGGGCCCACAACATGACCCTTCTAGGAAAAACTTGTTTAGAAGTCTCTCTAGCATTAGGTTTTAGGAGCATCTTATAATCATCAAGGTGTAATTCCATGCCTTTGAATCAAGTTTCACCATGATTCGGAATACGTGTGGCTAAATAAATAATATCCATTGAAATGCTGAACTCTATACCTGTTATGACAACCTTTTCTATGATGAAATTTTCGGCAAAAAGGCTTGTCAAAGGGACGTGAGAACCAACCTCAAATCTTCTCACAAAACTCCATACAACCAACATTTCTGAAACATATTTGGAAAAATGGAGAAGCAATTATTTCTCTTAGGTTGGATGGCTCAAACCTTGAATGATGTCCTCCCTTGTGCACTTTCTTTTGACTCTCTTGTTCAGTCTCCATTAAATTTTTTGAAGGATAATACCCTAGCCAGATGATGTTGACAAAAATGATGTGGGGGTTTTATCAAAGGTGAAAAAATAGTGGAAGGCTAGGGTTTGATGAAATCGATGGTGAATGAGTACTGAATTATAGGAGATCTTAATTTATGGTTTCATGGATGATAGACATAGTGGTAAAGTAGTAGAAGCTAGGTTTCATTCACCAAAATCTTGGCTGGAGAAAACCTTGAGAAGAAATCAATTTATCTTAATGAAATTATTTGAAATGATGGTTTAGATGATCACTTATTGCTTGTGGAGGCTTAGGAGTCCTTAAACAATATTTGGAAGCTGGAAAAAATCAAATATTATCTTGAAACCAAGAAGAAATATAAACATTGTGAATTTCCTAGAAGAGTCGCGTTGTTGGCCACTCCTGGGGTCGCACCTCTCCCAAAATGAAACAAAACCCTCGATTTTTCACAAATGTTTCTCCTTCTTGACTTTGCATGATGATGATGGAGATTTATTTTAAACTCGAATTTGGAACCTTGACACTTTATAACATTTGAAATTTCAACATTTGTAGCTTTATTTCCTTTCTTAAAATATTGAATCTTTTTGGAACTCTGAAGTACAACCTTTGTAACATTGAAGTACTTATTACATATAAAAACAGAAAATTAAACTTGAAATCAAAATTTATTGAAGAGACTTGCTTATTACCACTACCCTTTTGGTAGATTTTCTGCATGAAATGAAAGTTTTAGTGACCTTGAAACACTAATGACCTAATGGAGACACTGGACTAAATGAAATCATGATGGTGATGAATAACATGATTATGATAGTATCTTAACAATGATACCCTTAGCTAAGTGTTGAAAGTGATCGATAGGTGAAATTCTTGAGAGAGTAGAAATAACCCTAGACACACTAACCAGTCACTAGATTTTATTCTAAAAACCTTGTGACATGATAAAATTTGACTTGAGACTCCGAAAAAAACTTGGTAAAATAGTATTTGGTCCCTGGTGACAGGCATAATTGACTAGCACTAACAGGTTGGAGAGATGATTTTTTTGAATTTGGATGTCTAAGCAGAAGATTACATTGAACTTACTCAATTCACAACATTCATTTATGAAATTTTTAGGTTTATCACATAGGGTGCATGTGATGGGTGATTTTCTTTTCCAGGTGGTTTTATATCATTTTTGGCCTAATCTGGATTCATGGTGGTGATGGGAGACATAATTATGGGGGTCCTTCTTTGTTGTTGGCTATCATTTCTCCTTAGACACGTAGAAGATATCTAGGGGTTGTATGGACTCAATATCTGAGTCCATTAGATAACAGTTTTCATTCATGAATCGACGTACAAAAATCAATGATTCTGATAATCTAGGAAGGTGGGAGCACATTATATTATGATGGTTTCTCACACCAATAGTGTATGTATGGTGTCAGCATCTAGGTTTTCTTCTTTGAGCACCCTAGGTAACTAGGTGGTTTTGGTAAAATGTCCATAGTGTGGGAAGATGCTTACCCGATGCATAGGTTCATCACATAGAGCACATGGTAATGTGGAGGACAGTGTTGGTTGTTCACGCTGCCTTCGTTTCTTTTGGGAAGTTTTTTTAAATCATGCAGCTGGTTCTTCTTGAATGTAGAAGATTTTCTTGCATCCATCGTCCACTTGAGGTTTGGCTGGTGCTATTTTCTCATTAATGTTGGCTTGAATGAGTGTGCTTAATGTCTCTCAGTATCAATGGATATCAAGACAATGATGAGTGTAGTGCCCATTTTTTTTCACATATAATACATGCATGATTGGTGCATAATTATTTATTACATATAGGCACAACTTTTTCTCTTTTTGGTGTTGCTTAAGTTACCGATGTTTTGGAGGCATGCATGAGGGTTTTGAATTAATCTAACTCATGTCATATGTGGGTCAAAGGCCCAAATTATTCACATAATGCACAGGGTTATCAAGCTTTGGAATAGGTTGAGGATTATCCTCTTTTGCCATTTTGTTTGGCCTTCTCTCCGGCCATGGTTGGTGTCTGCGTAGCACAATTTTGAGTAGTGATGCTTCC
This sequence comes from Pinus tabuliformis, assembly GCA_031772625.1. NCBI lineage: Eukaryota > Viridiplantae > Streptophyta > Pinopsida > Pinales > Pinaceae > Pinus > Pinus tabuliformis. Next base: position 280,355,430 of record CM062818.1, read on the forward strand.
CTGCGATGGAGGCATAAGGATACTACCTACTGAGATATGTCCTGGATCAGTCGACATGGTCATTGAGACCAGATACTAGATCAGTATCACAAGAGCCATATTTAGTAATGTAAGGGTTTCCATGACTTGGTTCGAGACAAATCTAGGTGGGGGGTATAAAAACGGTGAATGCATAATGGTGTGAGGTAGAGACACAGAATTAATAGTTGCATGGTTTGTTGTGTCTAGAACTAGTTCCTAGGTTTGGGTGTTGTTTAATGAAGTCATCATGCACACTTTTTCTCTGGTGTTTGGGAAAAGTTCTTGTAGCACTACAAGGTCTCCTTGGAATGTCCCTAGGAGTGTTGATGGCTTAAAATGGCCCGGGTTGAGGTCAGTCTATGTAGTGATCAACTTATGTGAGGATGAGAGTAAGGGTAGCACATCGTCAGGTGTGGGTATGGTTTCCTTCTTGTAGGATGTAAGTTAATCGATATTAATGATCTTTCCATCATGGGAGAACATCATTATTTTGAACATCGATGAGGCGACTGCGAGAATCTTGTATGTGTAGCCTCGGCCTAGTAGGATGTTGTAATCCAATTGGGAATCTAGTACTTTGATGCCTATTAACATAGTTTTTCTAGCCAACTTAACTGGAACACTAAGCTATATAACAATGAGAGTAGAAGTGTGCCCATCATATGCTCTCAGCATAATATCAGAAGGGTTGAGTTTGGGGGATCCTAGTTTTGGACATGATACATGTGGAGGCCCTTTCATCGAAAATGCGACAATGAATGTTAATGTTTTCGACTAAGACTAGAATTTGGAAAGCAACAGCTAATGGTAGTTGTGGAGTATTTTTATCCAAGTCAAAGACCATTATGTGAGAAACATGGGATGATTGCACCTAAAGCGGAAAGTAAGGAATTCCTTTGGGTTGCCCATATTTGTAGGACTTCTAATGCTGACATGGATGATGGTGATTATGCTAAGTCATCAACTACGATGTAGCTATGACAAAATTTTGAGTCGTGTCTTGTGCATCGTAAAGGTCCTTTGACAATTTAGGCATAGATTCTACAGTAGGTCGGGGAATGGTCAATGTCGTGTAGGAATTTCCATAGTCAAGGTGGACAAGTTGGACTTTGGGGGAGCTTCATAACTTCGATTCCAAGTTTGTAAGAGGATATCCTCTCCTTTCATGAAAAGATCGTGATTAGGATTGTTATGGGGGTTCCCTCAAGATGGATGAGAAAGGTGAGTTTGTTGTTTTGTGTTAGCCAATCCCCCATGGGGGAAGGGATCATGCATTAATCCATTTTGTTGACCTCCTTTCATCCTACTGCCTTATATCCTTTTTAAGTCAGGAAGTTGAGAATAGTGGTCTGTATAGTGACTGTATTCCCCACATATAGAACATGAATTATTTGTTCATAGACTGGTGTTCTTGCCTTGTTTATGTGGGTTATTGTTGCTCTTTACTCCATTTTTATTCTAGTTAGGGTTACCTGTGGGGTTTTCTACTAATTTTTTCCTCTTGGTCGAGTTCTTCCTTTAAATTATTTTTATGTTTTCTCTTAATAATATTCAAGGGGTTAGATGGATTTACCTGTTCCTTTGATTATTGCTATGAAGTGAGAGAAGGCTGTACTAAATTAACCCTTGCATTATTTTGTGTCGGCGGGTTATTCTGTGGTTTTGTGGGGAAATAAGAATATTGGGTCCCTTGACCCTGGTTAATAAATGGATTCTAGGAAGAGGAGATTACGTATGTATTCCGAGAGGAGTATTAGTTTCCCTGTGGGGGAGGATATGAGCCTCCATAAGGGGGCTGGAATTGGTTAACCTTGTTGATCATATTCTGCATAGGTTGGGGTTAATGGAGGTAGTATTTTGTACATTTCAATGGTAGTGCATTCTACGTAGCATCAAATTCTTGGCCATTGAACGAATATCCAGGGTAATGGTAGCTATTATTGAATGGGTTTTGGGTAATGGACCCAATTAATCCATTAGTAGCATTGGATGCGCTTGGAATCTCTTTATAAGTTTGTAGGTGTGGGGCATCTAGAAGCACATGATAATTGTACTTAGACTACATGTAAATAAGCTCCAATTGTTGGGCTTTAATAATGGCCTCTTCCTCAGTGTTCGGGAATGAATTTTCCACATCCCTAGAGATTTCATATGTGAGGGATTTGATGAATAAGTTCAAGATGACTTTATCTTCAAATTGTGATTTACACAAGCTACGATGTTTCTGTCATTCATGTATATGATTCAGGATATGGGTAGCAGGTGTTTGTTTGAAGTGGTTGAGGAGCTCTAGACTCAAATCATGGTAGACTTGGAGCTAGAAGAAGGTGAGAAAGTTGTATCTAATGAGCTAAAGTTTTTGTGTGATGCAAAATGCTGGTTAGTATACCATTTCACTACAGCCCAAGTTAGAGTGTGCTGAAATAATCATAATCTGATAGTATCATCAGTGATACTATTAGACGAACTTCACAAGTGAAAAGTCATGACATGATTTCCTGGTTCTCCTCAAACTTTGGAATATTTGAAGGGAGGTTAGTGGACATAGCCAACCAATTTCTAGCCATGGGAATGCGTGTCATTGGTTAGGTTTCTTAAATACAATAGGTTTAGTGAAGTTTAAAATGGGATCTATGTGTTACCTGCCATTGTAAAATAATTTTGGAAAGTGATATGAAAAGGAGTCCTCTGTGGGGAAGTCTCAAGAGAACTACCTCGATGGGTGTCCTCAGGACTATTCAGAGGAGCGGTATGTTGGCTTCCAAAGGGGATAGTACTTGGGTACCCTTCTAGAGTGGTGAATGGTGTACTTTCTCCAATAGAGGTTCCGAGAAATATGCACTAGCAGAGGAAGATCCAAAATCGTGGTTCTATGACGTCGTCTATGTCTAAATGGAAAGAGTCTTGGGATATGTCCTAATAATGGGTGGAGATTCAAAGATTGTCCAGATCGATGGGGAGTCATGGGGTCCCCTATGGTGTCAATTAGAGTGCATGCTACTTTGTGTATGGTGAGAGAGGAAGATAACTATCAATGTAATATGATAACATACATAAAAAAGGAAAATATAAATGGTTTCCATTCCTATTATATCTAAGCTACGTGATCAAGAAAACAAGAAAAAATTTTGTTTTCCTTGTCAAGGTATCTTCCAATGGGTCCTAGGGAAATATCCTGGAATAACAAGAACTGCCTTCCAACTACGGAAGAATCAACCAAGGTAGCGGTAATTACAATGAAGTGTTTCCTTCACCATAACCTATAGCGAAATGATGCCCTATATTTTGGCCACTAAAGTAAATTGGCCCCATGTGAGCATTCGTTTCTTTAGCTTCTTGTTAGTTAGTTATCAGTATTGAGCACTAGATGGGTCAAGTATCCCCAAAGGGTACCACACGTACTAAATCTACGTCGAACCCCTTTGAATCAAGTCTCTTCCATGCTCGGGTATTCTTTTCCTTCGGATGATTGAAGGATTTTAAGCATCCTAAAAATTAAACACCCATTTTTCAGAGGTGTAACATGACCATGGCAGCCTATGGGATGCCTACCCCCAATGATCCTAATCTGAACTATGAATTTTTTGGTCACCCCTATAGGAAAACTTAGTTCATTATGTCCCTATACTACTTGTGTAACCCCTTACTATTATTAGTACAACCCCCTTATTATATTTTTGTGCCCATTTAGTCCCCATATTGTTATTATTGTGCCCCATAGAAGCCCACTATTGTTATTATTGTTCCCTTACATTATTTTTGTTATGTCGACTCTAATTATATTATGACCCCTTAAACTCCTATATATAGAAACGAGGTCTTTTTATTAGTATCATCGAAGAATTTATCATTTGTGTAATTTAAAGGAGGTTTCCCCTCAAAGAGGCTTAGTTCTAAGGCATTTACCTCTCTTTTCTGTCATTTTGTGAGCTAGTTTCATAACATTTGGTTTCAGAGCTTTGGATTCTAGGGTTTCGCTGCTCCAAACAAGTCATCGTGGAATTTTCACTATAACTTTGTTTCTGAAATGTCTCAAAAGCTAAAAGAAAAACCCATTTCAGATGATATAGTTTCAGAGATATGATGTGAAGAAGTTAGGGTTTTGGAAGACTCCCGAATTACATTCTAAACAGGTGACCTTGGGAAAATTGTCATAACTTTTTCTCTGAGCAACAAATTTAAATTTTGTAAGAAGTTATAGAAAGAGGATGGATTGTAATTTTTTGTGTATATGTTTTCGATCCAAATAGGGACACGTGTCACATCATACAAGTTTGCTCTACTAAAATATTATATAATCAGGTCATCTTAGGAGATTGGGCATAACTCTTCCTTGGATAGTCAAATTATGATCAGACTTGTGGGTTTAGAAAGAGACCTCAGAGGGCTACTACAAGATGCAATTTGAGAACTTGGAGATCTGAAATTACCGAGTTACAGTCGTTTCAAGATTAAGATTCTAAAATCAAGAAAAGCCGATATGAGGAAGTTTGATGGTAAGGATCAAATAAATTGGATACTACAGATGGAGCAATATTTCGATCAACATGAGGTTAAACAATTAAAAAAGGTACATATTGTATCTTAATATTTACATCCAAATCAAATTTTACGGTATAAAGGGTTTTGTTCTCATAAAGCACTTTTCACTTGGTCAATTTTCACAGAAGAAATGATAGCACGTTATGAGGATACAAAGAGTAACATGTTCTTTAGCCAATTGATAAATCTCAAACAAGAGGGTTAAATCATAGAGCACATTGAGGAGTTTAAAAAATTGAATATAAGGGTAAATGATATTCCGAAGAAGCAAAGGGTTTATGTCTTCATAGGGACTTTAAAGGATAACATTCAACATGAGGTTCATCTTTCGGAACCTGATTCATTAGAGAAGGAATTTAGGTTGGCAAGAAAAATTGAAAGAGAAATTATGGAAAAAAAGAATCCCGCCACTTATGGCTATAATTATGGAAGTGTTTTTCTCCTAGCCTTCCACAACCTACAAGGTTTACATGACAACAATTGGAAGAAAAAATAGAAAAAGGGCTTTATTACAATTGTGATAGCAAATACACTAAAGGCCATAAGTGTGCTGAGAAGAAATTATTTTACATAGATTATGAAGAGGAGGAAGGAAAGGATCAAGAAACATTAAAAGAAGAGGATATACACCGGTAACCAACCCCAGAGAAATAAGAAATGAATCCGACCATATCTTGTAAAGCATTGGCAAGAGTTACCACTCCTCAAACTCACAAGATAGAAGGACATATCAAAAAGAAAAAGGTTCAAGAAGTGAAACATCACATCGAGAAAGAAGAAATGAATCTAAAGATATCTTGTAACGCATTGATCAGAATTACCACTCAAACTATCAAGATAGGAGGACATATCAAGAAGAAAAATGTTCAAGAAGTGAAAGAGGACATATAGCATCAAGAAATGAATCCAACCATATCTTGTAATGCATTGGAAGAAATTACGACTCCTAAAACTCTCAAGATAAAAGGACATATCAACAAGAAAAAGATTCAAGCAGTGAAAGATCATATCGAGCATCAACAACAAGTTCTCCAAATTTTAAAGGATAACGCCACTTTGCTACAAAATTGAATGGAACAACAGGCAGATCAACATCGCACTAAAAGAAGTTTTGATGTAGGCAATTAGGTGTTTTTATGGCTACATCTCAAGCAATATATTTATGAGAAGGAAATGATGGCAATATTACATGCACTTAAGAAATGGCAAACTTACCTAATGGGAAGACACTTCAAGCTGAGAATGGATCATGATAGTCTTAAATACCTTTTAGAACAAATATTATCTCTACAAGAACAAAAAATATGGGTCACAAATATGTTGGTTTATGACTTTGAAATAATCTACAAGAAAGGGAAGAAAATTGTTGTTGCAGATGCACTCTTAGGAAATGCTGAGGATGTGGAAGCTTTGTTTTGTGTTATTTATATTATCCAACCAAATTGGATAAATGAAGTAGGGCATGAATGTGATGGATGTGGAGCCTGATTATCTTCTATATTCACAGGTATTGCGACATTAGACCCCAATTCGAAATTGGGCGGCAACGCCGCCCGTAAAATATATGCTACATGGGGGGTGCAGGGGTGGTGGTTGCGACCTTTGGGGAGCCCCCTCCTAGCGGGGGGTTTTGGGGGAAGTACCCCCAAAGCTAAAAATAGATGTAAAATTGCCTTGTAAAAGTATTGTAATTTCTAGTCAATCTGGGCTGTTCATTAGGCGGATGATCTGATGGTAGAACTTATGTTTAGTTTATGGTTTTTGGCCCTAGAAGGAAATCCCTCTCTTTGTATGAGGGCATTGTATTGAGGCTGTCTAATAGATGTGTATTCTCCAAGAGAGAAACAGAGAGGTCAGACTGTGAAAGAAAATAGAGGATATTATAGCGGATCTGCTGTAGGTTGTGTCTCTTCATTTTGTTGGATAATAGAAAGGAAGGATTGGTTGTTTCGGGTGGATCTAGCCCAAACTGGGTGAACCACATATATCTTTGTCTCTCTGGTTTTATGTGTTTTCTGTGTTTCTATTTATGCAATATTTTGTGTGTTCCATGGCTCTATAATATATAATTTTCTAACAACTGGTATGAGAGCTGAAGGTCTATTTGGCTGATAAACTCGTAGAAAGAAGGGATCCTCATTCAAGTGGGAGCAATGGCAGAAGATGGTAAGTTTATGGTCGAGAAATTTAATGACCAAAAATTCTCACTGTGGAAGATGCAGATGGAAGATTATCTGTATCAGAAAGATCTATACCTACCATTGGGTGGAAAAACAAAGATGCCGACATGTATGACAGATGAAGAATGGAACCTTCTCGATAGGAAGGCACTCGAAATAGTACGATTGTGCCTCGCAACGTCGGTCACCTTCAACATTTCAAAGGAAACAATTATAGAGGGTTTGATTAAGGCGATGGCGAAACTATATTAAAAACCCTCAACCTCAAACAAGTTATTTCTTATGAAACGGTTATTTAATATGAAGATGTCTGAAGGTGGATCTGTTGCAAACCATTTAAATGATTTTAATATTGTTACAAATTAGTTAAGTTCTGTAGGGGTAAATTTTGATGATGAAGTTAGAGCTCTGTTATTCTTGTGCTCATTGCTAGAAAGTTGGAATGGTTTAGTAATGGCCATTAGTAACTATGTTTCTAGATCTAGTACTTTAAATTTTGATGATGTTGTCGATGCTATCTTTAGCGAGGAAATGTGATGGAAAAGCCCCAGTGAGACATCAGGTAAGGCTTTGAGTGCAGAGTCTAGGGGAAGAAAAATGGAAAGAGGAAATAGCTCAGGATATCACAATAAATCAAGGAAAGGCAGATCCAAGTCCAGATCAGGGATAGTTTGCTAGAAACGCAGAAAGAAAGGACACTTAAAGAAAGACTGTAGATCTCGGAAGGGAAAAGAAGGAGATGCATAGCAAGAAAGCAATCATGAAGCAAATGTGACAGGTGAGGTGTTACAATATGCTTCGATTCTTTATTTTGAAAATATTACTGATTCCTGGGTGGTAGATTCAGGGGCCTCATTCCATGCTACACTATATAAGAAATATTTTCATGACTATGTTCAAGGAGATTTTGGACAAGTCTGTTTGGGTGATAATAAGCCCTGTAAAATTGTTGGAATGGGTAAGGTTCTTGTAAAACAGTAGAATGGAAACCAATGGCTATTAAAGGAGGTAAGGCATGTTCCATATCTGAAGAAAAAATCTTATTTCAACAGGTCAGTTATGCGGTGAAGGTTGTGTGACAACTTTCATAGATAAATTTTGGAAGGTCACCAAAGGAGCCCTGGTAATAGCAAAAGGTGAAAAGGTTGGTACATTGTATTTATGCAATGGTATTTCTAACTTTGTTAACGCTTTAACTTCCAAAGGAGTATATGCAGCATTATGGCATCATAGGCTCGGCACATGAGTGAGAAGGAGATGAAGATTCTTCACTCAAGGAATTTGTTGCCAGGTTTGAAGAATGTTGATTTAGACTTCTGTGAGAATTTCATTTATGGAAAATAGAAGAGAGTCAGACTTCTTAGCGTTGGAAAATAAAAGAAGAGAAGAAAATTATAGCTTGTGCATATAGGCGTATGGGGACCTGCTCAGGTATCATCTCTTGGAGGCTCTCGTTATTATGTTACTTTTATTAATAATTCAACTAGAAAAACATGGATTTATTGTATTAAGAATAAATCTCATGTATTTGATACTTTCAAGAAATGGAAAGCTTTGGTTAATATTGAGACAGGAAAGAAATTGAAGTGTCTCAGATCAGATAATGGAGGTGAATATTGCAACAAAGAGTTTGATAGGTACTGTTCAGAGCATGGAATTCACAAAGAGAAGAAAGTTCCAAGAACACTGTAAGAAAATGGTGTGTCAAAAATGATGAATAGAACAATCATGGAGCATGCAAGGTGCATGAGATTGCATGCAGGATTTCCTTTACAGTTTTGGGCAGATGCTATAGATACTGTTATTTATCTAATAAACAAAGGGCCTTCAAGTTCCTTGGATGGTGGTGTTCCAAAGGAAGCATGGACAGGTAAAAAGGTAAACTACTCTTTTTTAAAGCCTTTTGGTTGTGAGGCCTTTGTCCATATCAATAAAGAAAATAGAACAAAGCTTGAGGAAAAATAGAAGAAATGTAGCTTTATTGGATATGGTGTTAATGATTTTGGTTATCGCTGATATGATTATGAAAATCACAAAATCGTTAGGAGCAGAGATGTAATATTCAATGAAAAGGTCTTGTATAAGAATCAGTTGCAGGAAAAGAAATAGGAGAAAGAAAACAAGGAATACACAACTTTTGATGAGATCACTGAAAAAGTAAAGGTGCCTGAAAATAATAATAATCAACAACCAAAACAACAGTAACCACCACAATAGCAACAGGCACCCCAAACACCTGAAAGTAGTGTTAGAAGATCTACCAAGATAAGTACACCCCCTGGACGATACTCTCCTTCATTATATTATTTCTTGTTGACTGAGTTTGGTGAACTCGAATGTTATGAAGAAGCAATGTAGGTTGAAAGCAAGAAGAAGTGGGAGATAGCCATGGAAGAAGAGATGGTCTCCTTAATGCATAACCAGAATTGGGACTTAGTCAGGTTTCCTGCAGGTAAAACTACATTGCACAATAAATTGGTTTACAGGCTGAAGGAAGAAGATGGAGGAAAACAGAGGTACAAAGCCAGACTTGTGGTGAAGGGGTTTGCACAAAAGAAAGGTATTTATTTTGATGAAATATTTTCTCCTATTGTTAAAATGGCTTCAATCAGAACTATTTTAAGTCTAGTTGTAGTTGAAGATTTGCATCTTGAGTAGTTAGATGTAAAGACAACCTTTCTCCATGGGGATTTGGAGGAAGAGATATATATGCAGCAACCACAAGGATATGAGGTGAAATGGAAGGAGAAACTAGTGTGTAGGTTGAAGAAGAGCTTGTATGGCTTAAAACAGGCTCCATGGTAGTGGTATCTAAAATTTGACAAGTTTATGTCTAAACAAGGTTATACTAGATGTCACTTTGATCATTGTGGTTATCTGAAAAATCAAAATGATGGCACCTATATTATATTGTTATTTTATGTAGATGAAATGGTTGTTGCAGGGTCCAACATGCAGGAAATAAATTTGCTCAAAAGAAAAATTGGCAAATTCACTTGCAATGAAGGATTTGGGAGCTGCAAAACAAATCCTTGGTATGAGAATAACTAGAGATAGGAAAAATCGCAAATTAACATTGTCTCAGAATGAGTACATACAAAATGTGTTGAAAAATTTAATATGCACAATGCAAAACCAGTTAGTAAACCCTTTGCTAGCCATTTTAAACTTAGTAAGGAGATGTGCCCAAAGACCCATGAAGACATGAATTATATGTCTAAAGTTACATATGCATCAACAGTTGGAAGCTTAATGTATGCAATGGTCTGCACAAGGCCTGATATTGCACATGCAGTTGATTTGTAAGTAGGTACATGAACAATCCAGGAAAAGAACATTGGATGGCAGTGAAATGGATTCTTAGATATTTGAGAGGTACCACAAATCAATCGTTATTATTTGGTGGTTCAAACATTTCTCTAGAGGGATATGTTGATGCAGATATGGCAGGTGACAGAGACAACAGGAGGAGCACTACAGGATATGTATTTACTATAGGTGGAACAACTGTCAGTTGGGCTTCAAAAATCCAAAGTGTTGTTGCACTTTCAACAAGAGAAGCAGAGTATGTTGCTGCTATAGAGGCTAGTAAAGAAATGATTTGGTTACAAAGATTTATGGGTGAATTGGGTAAGGAGCGTGATATGGGAACGTTATACAGTGATAGCCAAAGTGCCATTCATATTGCAAAGAACTCAGCATTTCATTCTAGGACTAAACGCATAGAGCTCAAGCACCATTTCATATGATCAGTGTTGGAAGATGGAGAGTTGAAGTTGGTAGAGATACAAACTAGCCAGAATCCTACAGATATGCTAACAAAAGTTGTAACCAGGGAAAAACTAAGAATTTGCTCAGTTTCAATTGCTCTTCAAGGATGACAATGAAGATGACAAATAATCAGGTCCAAACAGGAGTCATTGTTCAGCAAATGAAGCAGTGGTGGAGTTGCTATAATCAGTCTCCAAGTGGGATATTTTTGGGTTTGGGGCTTGATTATCTTCTGTATTCACAGGTATCACCGCATTAGACCCCAGTTTGAAATGGGGGGCATCCGGGGGGGACAGCTACGATCTTCAGGGAGCCCCCCCTTGCGGGGGGTTTCAAGGGCAGCGCCCCCGAATCTAAGAATAGATGTAAAATCGCCTTGTAAAAGTATAGTAATTTCTAGTCAATCTGGGCCATTCATTAGGTAGATGATCTGACGGTAGAACTTATGTTTAGTTTATGGTTTCTCGCCCAGAAGGCAACCCCTCTCTTTGTATGGGGGAATTGTATTGAGGCTTTGTAATAGATGTGTATTCTCCGAGAGAGAAACAGAGAGGTGAGACTATAAGAGAAAACAGAGGATATTACAGTGGATCTATTGTAGGTTGTGTCTCTTCATTTTGCTGGATAATAGAAAGGAAGGACCGGCTGTTTGGGGTGGACGTAGCTTGAACTCGATGAACCACTTATATCTGTGTCTCTCTGGTTTTATGAATTTTCTGTGTTTATATTTATGCAATATTCTATGTGTTCCATTGCTCTGTAATATATAATTTTCTACTAGAATGGAAGAAGGAAAAAGAAGTGTGGCCACTCATTCAAAAGTTGCAGAAAATCTGATTTCAAACAATATTGCCAGAACCTGACAAGGAAGGAAACTTCATATTGGAGCCTAGAGTGGTCATAGAAACAAGAACCCGACAGCTACGAAATCAATCAATTTCATAGTATCTCATAAAGTGGAAGAAATTATCCACTGAATATTCCACATGGGAGGATGAGAATTTTATACAGAAGAATCAAGAACTACTCAAGCGTTGAGGACAACACTTTTTGATGGAGAGGAGCATGTTAGGTCCCTATACTACTAGTGTAACCCCTTATTGTTATTAGTACAACCCCATAGTTATATTGTTGTGCCCATGTAGTCCCCATATTCTTATTATTGTGGCCCATAGAAGCCCACTGTTGTTATTATTTTGCCCTTACATTATTATCGTTATGTCGGCTCTAATTATATTATGATCCCTTAGACTCTTATATATAGAAATGAGGTCTTATCATTTTTATCATCGAAGAATTGTTCATTTGTGGAATGTAAATGAGGTTTCCCCCTCGAAGAGGTTGAATTCTAATATGTTTATCTCTCTTTTCTATCTTTTTGTGAGCTGGTTTCATAACAATGTTAGTTCAAATTATGGTTTTTTTTTAAGGAGTCTTAATTCAGTTATCGAGTGATTTTGTAAGACAAAAATAGACTGAGTACCCAAAGCTCCAAAAACTGGATTCCCTTGAGGACAAAGTGTATGTAAGCTTAGTGTGTGATGCAAAGGAACATATAAAGTGTGATAAGATTTAGATATGTGTTGGTACTTTACAATGTCCTTTTAATTACATTAAGTCTTTATTGTTCCTTGCATGGGAAAAAGAAATATATTCTAGGCTATGGGCCAATTACTCTTTCCCTATTAGTCTATGTGGAGTTTAATAAGGGAGATGGAAATTCAAATTCTTAAGAGAAATTTTTCATATGCAAGCCTAGGTTCGTCTAAGAGATGCAAGGGAAGAAGATATTACTGACATTGTCTAATAACATTTTCTCCTAGTCCCAAAAAATGATGAATTAAATTCTTTGATTAGTAGTAATATTTATGGATGATGGGCCACGTTTTTTTTTACTAGTTTAGTAATATTTAGTAATATTTACAAATAGTAGTAAAATAATTTTAAAAACATATGTGGAATTTGGCCACTTACTTTTATCCCTGATTAAGCTATGTGTGTATTGCAAATGAAAAATGAAAAATACTCTAATTGCTCCACTAATTGAGGTTAGTAAAGAAACCAGTGGTATTAAACAAAAAGCACAGAATGTAGAGGTGAAGGAAATCCATTAAAGGTTGCTAGTCACCTGAAATAAAGAGGAAAATACAAGACTCCTTTTTTGTTTTTTGTGGAGGCGCAAGTTTAGAAGCACATAGGTGTGCTTGCATATGTCAGAGAAAAATTTGCATGACGCAAAGAACAAGAAAATTTTCTCTTATGCGGGCTCAAATCAGGTCCTTGAGGTCTGTAAAAATTCCAAAGAGGTGTTGAATGCCTTGTAGGATGTTTTTGTAGAGAAACAATCTTTAGATTAATGAAAGTACAACTGTATGGTCGTCATTCCTGTGTTAGTTATTTTGTCTTCCATGACCTCGCTCATCTTATACTAGCCTATTTGGACACCCTCATGATACAATCCAAAAGGTTCTCTGACCATTTGGAAGATATATGCTTACTGTTTCAGAGATGTTAGAAATGCAACCCATTCTTGAACCCTCTCAAGTGTTTCTTTTGCATCAATTTAGGAGCACTACATCTGACATTGATGATGATAATGTGGATGCACATTTATTCAGAGTTGAGGCAATCCCCTTGAAGATCACTGAAATATAACAATTTATACATACTAGTAAGGCACTTGAGTGACTATATGAGAAGAAGAAAATTAATTTTGTAATTAAAGCAAAACCATTTACATTCTTAAATGGATTACTATCTAACCTTGGTATCGACGAGGTACTTTGGAGATTTGTAGTAGAAAACAAAAGAAAAAAATCTTCGACGAGGCACACTAAGGGGCATTCAAGGTTATTTTCTAAGTGAAATGATTGCATGAAAAATATTGCAAGGAGGATTATAATGGCTAATGTTATTTCAAGACTGCCAACAACATGTACAAATATGTGACATATTCCAAATATTTGGATGACCACTATCAAGAAATCATATGTAACTACACTCAATTGTTCCATCACTACCATTTTGATATTTTGGTGATCGACTTCATTCCTCCCTTTCGCAAAACGAGCAAATGAATACGAGAAAATATATAATAACAACAATTGAATATTTAAGAAAATGGTCAGAAGTGTGTTGGGTTATGTTATATTAGAGGGGGAGCAGCAGTCGCCTTGTCGATGGGGTTTGAGGGGGAAGGGTAGGCCCCGTCTACGGGGTTTGAGGCAGCACCCTGGGGAAAATTTTTTGGACCCTATATTAGGTGGGAAAACCTACCTATATTTGGTCCATGGTATTGGATGCTTCAGCATGTATAAATATGTATTGTTACATTGAAAGGAACATAATGAAAAATAAAGCTGGTAGTCCCGGTTTTGGGATCTAGGGGAAAATCTCTATGTATATGTGTTTTATGTGTTATGCTCTTGCTATTGTTTATTTCATGTGTTTTAGAATTTGTGTGCAAATAATTTCTATAAGGGGTTAAAACCTACAAAGTGGAACCAGTCACTTTGTGTACCAAACAAGTAGCATCAAAGTTTTATACAAAATATAAAAGCATGATTCAGATGTCCCATGATTAATATTAGTGATAAAGGGACACGTTTTGTCAGCAATACAATTCAAATATTAATGAAGAACTTTATGATTAAACACAGGGATACTGTGACATATCACCAATTATTGGTTTAAGGGGGAATCACCTAGGTTCAGATTGTACTACGCACCAACAAAACTCTCAACCACTAGAGTTTTGGGCAATGTCCTACAAGCATATCGCAGTCTCACCCGAAGTGGTTATGTGAGGTTGCAAAATGAGGTTTCTGCGGTGAGAGGGATATGCTCTTTGTTCCGTCTATGTGTTCACTTATGTCTTATATCGTCCTACAAATTCACATACATGAATAACTTTGCGCTGATGATTAATCTTACAGATTGGTACTTAACAAATAGACATAATAGAAAATAGTACAACATGTATTCTTTAACATAATTCAGTAAAATGAATGCATAACAATATTAATAAAAATAGAGAATCAACACATAAAGATACATAATACTTCACCATAACTACTTCTTTATTAATAAGGATCTTCAATACGTGATCTTCCCTAACCTGTACACCTAGCCGTAGGTGGTTTGTGCACTCAAATGCAGACTCTTCAAGGCCTCCCTGCACTCAGCTATGGAGCCTTCCCCAGAAGTACAGACTCAAGATAGAGAACATCAAGTATCTATTCTTAGTTCTTTTATATCTATTTGACAGAGTATTACATCTCCTTATATAATTTTCAATACTACAAAATAATGGTTGACATACCATGGATCCGACAAAATAATGACTAAACCCCAATGCCCATTACAAAATAAGGGTCTTTGACCCATCCTAAATCCCCTAAAACATCACATGATGAATATAACTTCATCTGCTCCATGCACTTCACTCCATAAAATGTGAATTATTTGACCCAAAACATGGACCAAGTTGGGTTGCGCCGAACATGCCCCCAACACTCAGCCATGTCTCATCCCAAGTCACTCAACATTAGTTCCCTTGATTTTCACTACAATTTCGTTGTATACTGCATTATATTGTTAGATTTTCTCTGATATTTGTTTCTCCTATTTGTGCACTTCCTCTAGTAATCTCTTTGTGGTTGGACCGACAACCTTCTGCAATATTTCTGCCTCCCTTTTCTTCAACTCTTTGAGCCTTTCTTCCACTACCCAAGATAATTTATGGGTGTCATCCTTCCACGATGGAGTCCTCGCTTGCAAAATTTTCTCCTTCCTCCGAAGATCATCTATCTTCTCTTGGAGGTTCTTCCCTTAAGTAATCGTGGCAAGTTTATGTAAGACTGGTAGGGTCTTTACAACTGCAAGATTTCATCGCACTAATTTTGCTTCACAAGTAATTCCTCTTTGATATTTTGGATGTTTGGATCGTCCTGCAGCGAGGTCCAAATCTACATCGTGTCATCCAATAATTTTCCACAGTCCATTGTTATGTCGAAAATTCCTTTCAATGTTACCTTTAAGTCTCTCTTCCTCTTCTCCCGTATGTCTAGTGGCGTGGTTGGCTCTAGCATTATTTACAGATATATATGCATTTCATACCAAAATTTTATCTTCACCACTGTGTTCTTTGATTCCTTAATCATGAATGCGAACTTCACAGCCATTTTTGATGGTGGTTCCTCATCATCAACCTTCACATCCCGGACTATGGAATTCGTGCAACATCTGCATGGGAAACACAACAATATTTATGTTGAAATTCTTCCATGATTTAGCTCATTCTTTGTCCTTCTATGAGTACGAGTGAGGTGCACTAGCTGGCACTTGCAAAAACCTAATGTTGAATTATGTTTCTATTCTTTGCTCTACCTACAGTGGTTGAGCTCTTTGTTCTGGTTGTTTTGTTACCTACAGTAATTCCTTCAGCGCTGTGATTCCCTTATGTACCTCAGTAAATATCTTTCTATATCAATCATTAATTCTATCACATGTCTATGTTGCGATCTCTTGGACCTTCTCTCTGATCTCATCAATATCACCATCATTGGGGACAAGCACTTTTGTACCCTTGGACTTATCCACTTTCTACTTTTTCCTCTAACCTGTCGTATTTGTTGTGTCTCTCCTTTTGACAATAAAAGATAAATCCTTTGATACTCCTACATCAATGAGAGGCTCCTCATGCTCCTGCTTTGTTTCCTCTGTTTCTATATCTGCATCCTTACTAATTGTACCTGCATCCTACGTAGTACCCTACTATGTTTCAAACACTCAACCATGTGGAGTCATCCATTCTTCTGACCATTGTTGTAATATAGTAAGAATATCATATTCAGTGACTAAGTATGGCAGTGGGTGTCATGTCCTAGTTGGTTCCTTCATTTCCTTACATAGGCTCTCTAAAAGACCGCTTTGAAATCTGTAATATGACAATAATTCTTATGTAAACTTGTTGAGAGCCTTGGATGCTGATTTACCACCATGTGTGGATAAATTGTCGTCACCACAAATAAAATCATATTTTTCGTTGCACGCGTCCAATCCTTACAAACCTAGCAGGAGGAATGCCTTGCTTCCTCAAAAACATCCACCTTGATAGATGGAAATTGTGAGTCTTTTGGTTCTTTCCACACAACCAACACGATGAGTATTATCATCCAAGCATAGTGGAACATCATCCCCTCTTATTATTCTTCCCTGTAGTCTGCCAAAAATTCCTTTCACAGATAGGGAGCCCACTTAAGCTAGACTCTTGTGCTACACTTCGTAGCCAAAGACACCATAGTTGTAGGCACCTCATTAGCCCTACACTTCCTCGTTATCTTACCTTCTAATATGTTCACAACAAAACACATTCCTTGGTCATCAAGGTAGTTTATGTCATATCCCTACAACTTATTGACTAATCCAAACTACACCATCATTTGTGCCATCTCCTTGTCCTTATTATTTCCCACAAATTCTTCTGTTGGGTCATTTCTCTAATTAGACAATGTTGTTATGTTTCTCATCAACATATCATCAGTTAGGACCCTTTTCCCTAGCCAAATGCATCCATCATGTATGAGTATGAAGAGCTGTTGCACATAGATTGTACTAGATGTGCTTCAATCGAAGTGTGGTTCGTTCAACATATTCAAGAAGCTTTGTATTTATAGTCATGCACCCCACTAGAATGGCTCTAGCCTCGTGAGTCAAATTTTTTGGTAACGAACCTACTTCAGGTATCTACTTGGTTCAAATTGAGTGTATTTGCTTCGATCATTAAAGTTCCAGTCTTCCATATTTATTTATAGGATCATCCCCACCACTTCACCCTCAAACGATACCTCCTCCAACAACAAGGAGTGAACACATTCAACTTTCCATCCTTTTTCTCCTTAACCATCTTGGTGTTTTATTTTCTTGGTGGCATGTAAGGTGGGAGCATAGCATGAATATTTTTATTCTCTATCTCCATGCCTTGAAATTCGACCTCCTTGTCACTATCATTGATCTACTGAGGTGGATTTTGTTGCACTTTCCTTTTTGTGCAAGATTCTTCCCCATATGTTCTTTGTTCTTCATGTGGACTTTCGTCTATGTCTTCTTCCTCTGGAATGTTTTGTGTTCCACCCCAGCGACCTCAAATGGTCTCTTCTCCTGCTTCTTTTGTGGCTATGGTTATGTGGGTACCTACTTTCTTGGTGACCTCTACCGCCTTAGGGAGATGGGTACCTTCGCTCATTGTTCCCCCATAATACCTGCTAATCCTTTCTCTACAAATATTCTAACAAGTTCTTCAAAACTCCTCTAAAACATACAATATTTTAAGCAATTTCTCAACTTCTCTAGACAACAAAGTGTCGAATGTGGCGCGGTATATGGTTTTGATAAATAAATTGAATTCTCATCTCATTATTTCTTCAATATTTTCTCATTTAAGGCAGGTATGGGGCTAGATACAACAAGTTGTGCTTCATAAATTCTCTTTTCCTACTTCCCTTAACAACAATTTCATTTCAATGGTATATTTTTCCTTCCAATGGTCATATTTCTAGCCAACTTTGACGAATCTTTCCTCGTGGCAAAGTTATATTTTATTTGGAACATTTCCTTCAGATTTCATCGTACTCCTAAGTATTGCAAAATAACCTTGCTTCAATGAAGTTCATTTCTGCAAGATAGTTTATAGCCCCGAACCAATTTCAATTGCAGTTCGCACTAACACTTCCTTTCCTTCAATATTTTAGAGCAAAGATCCAGGGATAGATTCATCCCTATATATCTTCAATTTTCTCCCATTCACTCATCTCGGAATTAGCTGACCATTTAACTTCACGAGCTGAACTGCGCCACCATCAGAGATGTGCTTGATAATATGGTCCTTACCAATGTCTTCTAAATTTTCCCAGGAAATTTACGAATTTTTTGTTATATAATAATACAAGATCTCCTTCCTAGAATATCTTCTTCTTCATATGTCTGTCATGCTAGGCTTTCTCCCTTGCTTTATGTACCTGTTGATGGAACCCTCCTATGAAGCTGTCTGCTTCTAGTGCTAGTATCTATGACATTATTTCATTCATAATGTCAAGGTCTGCCATATATGTGACAATTGTAGTTCTCAAACTTGGCACAATGTATTCCATAGGCATAATTTCCTCTTTTCCATATACTGACCTAAATGTCTTCTTCCCTGTTAATTTCTTACGTTTTGTCCGGTATGCCCACAACACTGCTGGAATTTTCAAATTATAGTCATCTATGTTCACATTTCACACCTTGGTCAATTCATTATCTAGAATATTATTAAAAGCTTCCACTGTTCCCTTTGCCTAAGAATGATAAGGAGTGCTCTTCTGGTGGTAGACCTAAAATTCCTCAGTTAGTGCTTCAATGGTTTTATTCAAGAAATGTGTGACTTAGTCACTCATAAAGATCTTCTGACAGCCAAAGTTGGTTAGATATATTCAAATATTAATTTCGCAGTAGTTTTCACGTTGCAATCCTTCACTGGTTGTGCTTGTCCCATATTGTCAAGTAATTAGTCACCTTGCACCAGTCTTCTTTCTTGGCTAACTGATGGGTCAAACAAAGTCAGTTTCCAATTTTTCAAAAGCTTGTGAAGCTACTTGCGGTACTAGTGGAATCGCATCACTTCCAAATGGCTTTCCTCTTCTTTGACATACATCACATTCTTGACATAATTCTTTTGCATTCTTATGTATTGTGGGGCACCATAACTAAGCTCCCAAGGTTTTCTATGTTATGGATTCTCATGCAAAGTTCCCACCTATGATTCCTCCATGTGCTTCTTCTAGAATAATTTATCGTTCATGTTCAAGGATGTATCTATGCAGTGATTCCTCTAGTCCCATTTTGTACAAGTGTCCAGCAATCAATGAGAAATCAGTGGCTTGAACAACCAATTACTTCCTTTGGTTCATAGTGTACTCTGCTGGCACCATTCTTGTGGCTAGAAATAGAATAATATCTGCGAAGTGATCATCCATGACTCTAACTATGAATAGTTGTGAATTGGGCATGTTATCTTTGATTTATTTGGGTTCTTATCCTGTCTCTATTCTTCATAGATGATCAGGTCTAACATTCAATTCCCATGGCTTTACTATAACTTCGAAGTTGTGCTCCTAGAATAATAACAACCATTAATAGATCTCTCCTCCTAAAATGGGTGTATTCACCAAATATTTCAGCGTGGAGTGATGAGTGAACAATTTTGAATGTGCCCCCAACAAATAGTGGTTGAAATTTTGTAATGCATACACTATAGATAATCCCTCTCTTTCCATCTTTCTATAGTTTTTCTCCGTGTTTGATAGTTCCCTGCTTGCAAATTCTATAGGATGATCAATTTCCACTGGTCCTTGTTGTGCTAACACTACACCCAATTCTATACAATATGCATCAACATGTACATGGAACTCCTTCTTCCACTCTGGGAAAACTAGAATAGGCATAGTTACCATCTTCTCTTTTAGTACATCCAAGCTCTTCTGGAAATCTTCAATAAAGTGAAATCTCACATCTTTCTTCAACAATTTCTCCATTAGCGTAGTTATCTATTCATACCCATTTAGAAACCTTTTGTAGCAACCAGTGTGTCCCAGTATCATGCGAAGTGGTCTCATTATTTTTTGTGTTGGCAGTTTCACAATAACTGCGATCTTCATGGGATCCACCATTAAACCCTCCTTACAAACTACATGTCCCAATAATATCCCAAATGGTGCACAAAATATGCACTTCTTAAATTTCAATGAGATATGGTACTGCCTACACATATCTAGTTGTAGAAATTCTACAAATTCTCTACAAATCTCACTCTAAAACTTCTGTAGAAAATCTGACTATACGTTAACCCAATAATGCAATATAACCAAAGAAAAATACTATAACCTACTTCTACTATCAATTTGCGGAAGCTTAAAGATTGAGCTTAACACATATAACTAGAAGAAGAAGAATCAATGCACAATACACATGAAAATACTTTGGGGAAAGCCTCTGCTAAAAACCCCACTATTTGTATTATCATACAAGGTGGAAATACATAGGAATTATACAAAGCCTTAGCTCTCACAACTATCTAGCTCTCAGTACAATCCTCGCAGATGATCACAAAGCCTTGTTTCTAACCCTGTACACTTTCGCTATTATTTACATAATATAATATAGAAACTTGAGTTAGCAAAGTGGGAAAGTCATTAATAAAATTATAAAGAAACATTGCAATGGTGATGAGTTAGCTTTATTCTTGAAAGAGTTCTATTGAACCCTCAAGAAAATCATACAAGAAAGCATTGGAAACCCTAGCCAGTTACAAGCCCTTTTTTCTTTACAAATACCCTAACTATAATGAAATCCTATATGGCTAGTGGAAAAATTGAATCCTAAAGACACCATCAAGGACTTGTAAAAGATAATATAAAGTGAGCATCTATAGTGGCCACAATAGGCAGAAGGAAATTGGAAGTATTTAAACCCCATAAATGTCACATAGGAAAAGCCAAGCAAGACCATTGACTAACCTTAAAAAAAATGAGAAGAACACTCTTATTCCAATCTTAAAACACTTACAAAATTATCCTAAGAGAGGGAAAAATTCTCACACCAAAGCCTTGTTATAGTGAAAATAATTCACTTCAGTGTCATATATATATATATATATATATATATATATATATATATATATATATATATATCGTCCTACAAAATAATGAAGATCATGTTTTGACTTTGGACTTAAATTCCAATGGATTATTGTCGAGAAAGTCACATGAAATGAATGGCATTGGGAAAAATCTCTATAGACAATGTTGTTGACAGTAAAACCTCTAGAAAAAGCTAGGGTTTGACCTATTCATGTATCAATAAGCAAAGAAAATAAATTAGTTGCAGTTAATTAAAAGCATCTTATCAAAAGTTTCATAGAGTTGTACATACATAAAAGAAAAGTAAATGGATAGAATATGAGGTTCAAATTCATGTTGAATTTAGACTTGGTGATAAAACCTTATCTCAACCAAGAAACAAACCTATTTTATACTACTGTTTGAAACAAGACAATCCAATTGATGGTGGAAAATTCTTTGAATATAGGGTAAAACCATATTATCTACCAACTTAAACTTAAGGTTGCAAAGATCAACACTCAACGTGTCAAAACGTAAATGACGCCAAACTGGTAGGGGGAATGGTGGTAGGCAGTTACCCTACAACGTTTAGAGTAATTCTCATCATTGATTAAACCCGGAAAAAATCATCACCATTGAAATCAAGACATGTCTAATGGTTTATTAGGACACAAACCCCTCCTCGCACGTGTTACAGCGATCGATGAATATGAGCCCTCCATGGAGGCACAAGGTAGCCATGAAGGCTTGAAAGGGTCAAGAACCTTCGACAATATAGTAAAGTATACAATAACTCTTAGCTGTTGAATAGGTAAAGATAAATTTGCAAAACAACATTTTGTTACCTTTGTGAAGAAATGCTCAAGGGATATTCAATGAATGTAGCAAATCATGCATATATTATATTTTTAAAAGAAAAATTATTGGTAATTTATAGTTAATTTCTAAGTGGTTTTAAGAGGGATGTTAGAGAATATGTTATTTTAAATATTTCACTACCAGATGTACATGAAGGGATAAATATTTTTACAATAATTTGTTTAGTAAAAAATATATAACAATATGCATGGGTTTTCACCTAAAATATCAATGTCATTGTGCCTAAAGGCACTCTCCAACCCAATATGAAGGATATTTCTAATGTCATGTCGTGCAAACATTTTGACTCGGTCAAGAAATAAAAATAAAAATAATAAAATAAAATAAAAACAAAAACAAAAATGGCCCATGGTATTGACAACCAATGATTTTGAACCATTCTATTCATGTGGAATATTGTCTATTTAAAGGGAGAAATTAAATTAGCCTAGGTCCATCCTAACATTGGATATACCAAGCGCCTATACATTTGATCCCTCTAGGTGCTTGGAATATATATATATATATATATATATATATCTATATATCTATATATATCTATATCTATATATATATATATATATATATATATATATATATATATATATATATATATATATATATTTGTGTGTGTGTGTGTATGAAACTGTATAAAAATATTTGTAAATAGATTTTTAAAATAAATAATAATTTTTTTTTAATTAAATTTTTAAAAATCGCTTTAATTTATTTACTTTTTTACTTAAACTAGCCTAGATTCATTTTACTGTTGGATATACCAAGTACCTAGATGGATAAAATCAAATGTGTAGGCACTTGGTAGATCCATAGTTAATACAAATGTATGCTGGTTTAATTTCGCCCTTTATTTATGGTTATATTTCACATGGATAAGTTGGATGGGTCAACAACATGGGTTCGAAGCTCAAATGCCAAGGTAATAATAATTGGTGAAAATTAATAAATTAATATATATATATATATATATATATATATATATATATATATATATATATATATATATATATATATATATATAGTTTTACTTCGACTGATTTAGGATCTTTACATGACACTACATTGCGTTACATTGCTTTGGGAGGCTCTCTCAAACCCAATATGGAAGATATGAAGAATTTACACTACTTTCTTTTACCCCTTTAAATAGAGTTATATTCCATCAATAAATGATTTTTATTTTATTTTGACCGACTTATAATGTTTACACGACACTACATTACATTGCATTGCTTGGATAGGTGTTGTCAAACCAAATATGGAAGACATCTTGTAATGTGCTATCAACATTTTAAGTCAGTCAAATTCATAAAAATAAAATTTCAAAAAAATAATAATAAAATTAATATGTTGTCATGTCATGTAAAAATTAGCCTTTTTTAGATTTTGGGTTTTGACCATTAGCAGTTTTCCAATGTTATTTTTCTCTAATGTACTATATATGAAGGCATTAAATTCCAGTTATTGCGTTGAAAGGTTCTCTCAGGCCTAATATGGTAGATATATAATGTAATTTTTTATTTAACATTTTAAAGTATTCAAATTACATAAAAATAAAATTAAAATTAAAATAAATAAACCAAACTAGATTCATCTTAAGTTCTAAAATATCAAGCACTAAGAGGGATCAAATCTCTCAAGGGAAAGCCTCTTTTTTTAGTGCAAAATTTGAGGAAAGGTTTGCACCTCGAGAGATTTGATCCCTTTCAACTCTTGGTAGATCCAAAGTTAATATGGATCTATGTTGGTTTCAGTCACAGCCAACCAAAATCTATCAAAGATATGATTAATTTTATCATTTTAAATATGCTAGATATGTGTGAGACTAATATGGTCATTTTAGTTTTAAATTTTCTTAGTTACATCATTTTCTTGAGAGTATAAATACCTTTAACAACATCTTTTGGTAAAAATCATAGAAGAAATTTTCTCGTCAATGCGTTTCAAACCAACCAGTGTGGTTCATCTTCAGTGCAAGATGAGGAACCACATCCACATGTTGTGATAAATAGATGTAGAGAGCTCCTAACTAGCCATTAGGGAGTAACAAGTAGTTTTTTTTTTTTTTTTTTTAATTATTATTATTATTATATATATGTGTGTGTGTGTGTGTGTGTGTGTGTGTCTATATATATATATATATATATATATATATATATATATATATATATATATATATATATATATATATATATATATATATATATATATATATACATAGTTAACTACTTGGTTTGTAATATTATTTTATTACAATACCAATTATTAATAATATTATTACCTATAAAATTTATAATATTAATAAGAATTTAATTCAATAATATGTTTATAAATTTAAGCTTTTTAGTTACCCTTCTTTATCATAACCTAATTTCTAATTCATGCCTTTATTCAAACTAGTTGTTACTCCTTAATGGCTAGTTAGTAGCTCTGTACATCTATTATCCCAACGCCTGGATCTGATATCTCATCTTGTCCTGAAGTTGAACCACACTAGCTAGTTCGAAACGGGTCGATGAGAAAATCTCTTATGTGATTTTAACTGAAAGATGTTAAAATTATTATGGATCACGGAAGTCTAAATTCAAAAACTATAAATATTGTTAATAAGTTTAATGATGAAAACTTTTAATAAAAAATGACAATGTAATAGTGTTAAATTATAGAAAATGAGAATAATAAGAATACAGTCAATTACAAATAGTCTTCACTATGATTGATCTCAAACTATTTTCTTCTACTATTTGTATTGTCACCTTTGTTATTTTTCTCATCTTTTCATATCGATTATATGAGAAGGATAGTTGAAATCGTAAACCATTTAAATATTTAGCTCAAGTTGTTGTAGTAAACATCATACCTTGTCTCTCTTTCTCTCTAATATTAATAAGTTGAATTACTATAACACTAAAAACAATGTACATTGCCAATAAAGTTATGTGCTTACACTAAAATCAATGAACATTGTTAATCCAATCACTTTAAAATTAATGTAGCATCATACATCCAATTACATCAAATCAGAAATCAGCATCTACACTGAAGTCAATGCATCTAATGCCAGCAATAAAATAATATTAGAAAAAAACTTCTACACTGAAATCAATGCTTCCAATGCAAACAATCAAATAGGATTATAAATCAACATTTACAGTCAAATAAATGCATCTAGTTAAAGTAAGCAAATAGAATTAGAAACCAACATTTACACTCGAATCAATGCATTTAGCGCAAGAAATCAAATAGGATTAGAAATTACCATCTACATTGAATTCTATGCATTTAGTGGACCCAATCAAATAGGATTAGAAACCCATCTACATTGAAATCAATCCATCTAGTGCAAGTAATCAAATATAATTAGAAATCAACATCTACATTGAATCAATGCATCTAGTGCAAGCAATCAAATAGGATTTGAAATCACCATTTATTGGTAATATTGGAATTGATGTGAAATGGTCATTATAGGAAAATGTATTCTCATTAAGTTAATTGATTAATATTAATGAACGTTGTTGATGTAATTGGAAATGATGAATGTGATGTAAAGTGAAAAGGCTATGAAAAGCAATGTGAAGGTTGAATATGATCAAATGGAATGTAAAATATTGAGATGAAAGATGAAAAATATATGCTTTCATTGAACAAAATGTATGATACAAGATAACACAAGTCGATCTGTCTCTTGTAATCATTTATGATTTCGTTGTTTTATTTCAGCCTCTTTTTATATTACAATTTTTTTCACGACTAAAAATGAAGAGACAAGTTTGTGAGTAGTTTTAGAAGACCAAGAGACAATGCCTCATTTCATCTTCATACAAAGAATACAAACATATAATAGGGCTTTCATATAAAAAAATACACCGTTGAATAGAAAGAGCAATTCTTTTATGTGAAGAAGTCTACATAAGAAGATTGATTAGAAGTAATAGAAGAGGAACAAACTTTTAAAGGAGAAATAGTGCAACACTAGACTTGAAATCATAATTGTATACAAGGTAACCAACATTTGTGACTTGATATTTTGATTGACATATTGATGTCCCCTTCTATGTTGTATCATGATAAAGAAAAGGTTGTATCCTATGGAGGTAGGAGCCTCGTGTGGGTTGCAGCCAGCAAAAATGTGTGGGAGTAGGAGCTTCCTTTTATGTATGAGCCTCTTGTAGGTTGGAGTCTAAAAAAATATGATGTAATAAGGAGTAGTAGCTTTCTATCACATTAGTTTCAGCCTGAAATTCGTGGTTTTCTCCCTTGAGGGTTTCTGCTTATGTCTCATGTTTTCATGTGTTGGTTCTTGAATGCTGTGTGAATCTTCTTAAATTTGTGATAAATATATCTGCAATTTTACCTCTTTGAAACCTACAAAAGGAATTCAATAGTAATAGAAGACATACACAAACCATTAGCTGCATAAGAATAAAATCAAGTTTCGCATGAATTAAAGAGTTTAAATTATTGATTCACCCCCTTAGTAATTTCCAATCATAAATATTACCATCTACACTAAAATGTATGCATTTTGTGCAAGAAATCAAATAGGGTTAGAAATCATCTATATTAAACTCAATGCATCTAGTGCAAGCAATCAAATATCATTAGAAATCAACATCTACAATATAATCAATGCATATAATTCAAGAAATCATCATCTACGCTAAAATAAATGCATCTAGTGACATAAGTAGTCTTCCCTCTCTCCCCCCTCCATATATATCTATATCGCCCTCCATATCTCCTTATCTATCTATCTATCTCACTCCCCCAAACACACACACTCTCTCACTCCATATCTATCAATCTCTTTGTCCCTCCCTCCCTCTCTCCATCTCTCTCTTATTCCCTCTCTTCACCTTCCATCAATATCTATATCTCCCTCTGTCTCTTTATATCGCCCCCAAAAACATACACTCTCTCTCTCTAATCTATCTATATATCCCTCCGTCCTTCTCTCTCTCTCTCTCACTCTCGCTCTCTTCAATTTCTCTCCCTCTCTTCTTCTCTCTCTCTTTTCCCTTTGATCCTCCTTTCTTCTCTCTCTCTCTTTGCCCTCCAATCCTCTCTCTCTCTCTCTCTCTCTCTTTTCCCTCTAATCATCTCCCTTCCACCATCACTCTCTATCCCTCTCTCTCCCTCTCCAACTATGTTACTATATTCCTACCTCTCTCCTTCTCTCCCCTGTCCTTTCCATGTCTCATTGTTTGTCTCTTTATCTCACCCATAAAGATACACACACTCTCTCCATCTCTCCCTTGTCACTCCCTTTCTGTCTCCACTTCTCACTCTCTATGTATTTATTCTTCCCTCCCTCTCTCCCCCTCAGACTCCATCTTTCAATCCCTCTCCCTCTCCTCCTATCTATAAATTCCTCTCTCTCATACTTTCCCTCTCTCCCTCTTTCTCCCTCTCTCTCTCTCTCTCTCTCTCTCTCTCTCTCTCTCTCTCTCTCTCTCTTTGTCCTCCAATCCTCTTACTATCTCCATCCCTCTCTCCTTCTCTCTCCCCACTCCATTTTTGTGTCTCTGTATCCCTCTCTTACCCTTCTCTAGCTCTCTCACTCCTCTCCAGATGATGGAACCCCAAACTAGAGGCTCCAAATGAAAAGCCCGCTTGGGGAGACGACAAGATATAGGAATCTCTATCCATTGTTGGAATGGAAATATATATTTCTAGTCATCATTGGTACTTTTGTATGATGCTCTCAAATAAACAAATATCCTCTTCATGACCGACACTCTTTTAAGTCATGTTTGACCTCTCCAAAATATTCCAGGTTATCATTGGATCTCAGTTTTCAAGCAAGAGGCAAGGATCTCTAGAGGGGTCAAAGGACTAGGTGGAGTTTCTTGTTTTGCTAGTGAATCACTCCTAAATAGGGTATCCTTGGTAGCTGAAGATGATTTTTCCACATTTATATAGCTTCAGATTAGCTTCGGGGTCTCTCCTCCAAGGGACATCTACATTGCACTCTTTTACTTTCCCCCAACCTCTTCACCATTTTCCATCCATAATGGCTCAAATTGGGACCCCTTTATAGAATTGTACAATGGTATCACCCAATACTCTAATTTTAGGGAAGACATCCTCCTAGGTGACTTCAATGCTTGTTGGGTGTGGAGCCTGATTATCTTCTGTATTCATAGGCCTCAGCCAGATGTATACCCCGGGAAGACTATAAACCCCTCCACGCGGGGGGGACTTGTCCCCTCTACGGGGGTTTAGGGGGGCTTATACACCCCGGCTGTGGAGTTTGAGGCCCAGTGGTCCCTTGGCCTGGCTTTAGGGGCGGCGCCCCCGAAGCTAAAAAGAGATGTAAAATTGCCTTGTAAAATTCTAGTAATTTCTAGTCAACTGGACCGTTCATAAGGCGGTTGATCTGATGGTAGAAGTTATGTTTAATTTATGGTTTTTTGCCCTAGAAGGCAACCCCTCACTATATATGAGGGAATCGTATTGCATCTATGTAGATCCGTATTCTGAGTGAGGAAGAGAGAGGAGATTGAGAGTGAAGAGGACTGGATGTTTCTTCGTGGACATATCCCAAACTGTGTGAACCACATATATCTATGTCTCTCTTGTTTTATGCGTTTTTTGTGTTTATATTGCTGCAATATTTTATGTGTTCCATTGCTCTATAATATATAATTTTCTAACAACTGGTATCAGAGCCAAAGGTCTATTTGGCTGATAAACTCATAGGAGAGGGAAGGGTTCCTGGTTCGAGTGGGAGCAATGGCAGAAGATGGTAGGTTTAGGGTAAAAAAATTCAATGGCCAAAACTACCAGCTGTGGAAGATGCAAATGGAATATTATCTGTATCAGAAAGATATGTACCTACCATTGAGCGGAAAGACAAAGAAGCTGATGAGTATGATAGACACAGAATGGGATATTGTCAACAGAAAGGCACTTGGAAGAATACAGTTGTGCCTGGCAGCATCAGTACAATTTAATATTTCAAAGGAAACGACAATAGAGGGTTTAATGTCGGCATTGGCCAAACTATATGAAAAACCCTTGGCCTCAAATAAGGTATTTCTTATGAAGCATTTATTTCATATGAAGATGTTAGAAGGTGGATCTCTTGTAGACCATTTAAATGATTTTAATACAGTTACAAGTCAATTATGTTTTGAAGGGGTAAATTTTGATGATGAAGTTAGGGATGTGTTATTTCTGTGCTCATTGCCAGAAAGTTGGAATGGTTTAGTTATGGCCATTAGTAACTCTGTCTTTGGATCTAGTACTTTAAAGTTTGATGATGTTGTTGGTGCAATCCTTAGTGAGGAAATGCAACAGAAAATCTCCAGTGAGACATCAGGTAATTCTTTGACTACAGAGAGTAGGGGAAGAAAAATGGAAAGAGGAAAAAGCCCAGGAGATCACAGTAAGTCAAGAAAAGGTAGATCCAAGTCCAAATCGGGGATAGTGTGCTTGAAATGCGGGAAGAAAAGACACCTGAAGAAAGACTACAAGTCTTGGAAGGGAAAAGAAGGAGACATGCAACAAGAAACTAATCATGAAGTGAATGTAAAAGGTGATGTGTTGCAATATTCTTTGATTATTTCATTATAAAATATTATTGATGCCTTGGTGGTAGATTCAAGGGCCTCATTCCATGCCACACCTGATAGGAAACATTTTCATGATTATGTTCAAGGAGATTTTGGACAAGTTCGATTGGGTGATGATAAACCATGTAAAATCGTTCGGATGGGTACAGTTTTCATAAAACAGCAGAATGCAAATCAATGGCTATTAAAGGAGGTAAGGCATGTTCCAGATCTAAAGAAAAATCTTATTTCAACTGGGTAGTTGGGAGGTGAAGTTTGTGTAACTACTTTCATAGATAAAACTTGGAAGGTCACTAAAGGATCCCGGGTAATAGCGAAAGGAGAAAAGGTTGGTACATTGTATTTATGAAATGGTATTTCTAATTCTGTTAATTCTTTAACCCCTACAAGAGAAGACACGACATTGTGGCATCATAGGTTCAGGCACATGAGTGAGAAGGGGATGCAGATTCTTCACTCAAGAAATTTGTTGCCAAGTTTGAAGCATGTTGATTTAAAATTATGTGAGAATTGTGTTCATGGAAAACAGAAGAGAGTCAGATTCCTTAGAGTTGGGAAACAAAAGAAGAGAGAAAAATTAGAGCTTGTGCATACAGATGTATGGGGACCTGCTCAAGTATCATCTCTTGGTGGCTCTCGTTATTATGTTACTTTTATTGATGATGCAACCAGAAAAACCTAGATTTATTGTATTCGAAAAAAAATTGATGTATTTGATACTTTCAAGAAATGGAAATCTTTGGTTGAAAATGAGACAGGAAAAAGATTGAAGTGTCTTACATCAGACAATGGAGGTGAATATTGTAGCAAAGAGTTTGATAGGTACTATTCTGAGAATGGAATTTGCAGAGAGAAGACAGTTCCAGGAACACCACAAGAAAATGGTGTGTCAGAAAGGATGAATAAGACAATCATGGACCGTGCAAGGTGCACGAGATTGCATGCAGGATTCCCTTTACAATTTTGGGTAGATGCCGTAGATACTGCTACTTATCTAATAAACAGAGGGCGTTCAATTTCCTTGGATGGTGGTATTCTAGAGGAGGCATGGATAGGTAAAAAGGTAAACTACTCCTTTTTAAAGACTTTTGATTGTGAAGCCTTTGTCCACATTAATATAGAAAATAGAAAAAATCTTGAGGCAAAATCAAAGAAATGTACCTTTATTGGATATGGTGTTAATGATTTTGGATATCGCTTTTACAATTATGAAAAACACAAGATCATTAGTAGTAGAGATGTCATAGTTAATGAAAAGATCTTGTATAAGGATCAGCTGCAAGAAAAGAAACTAGAAAAAGAAAACATAGAATACAACAGTGCTTGACGAGATCACAGAAAAAGTGATGGTGCCTAAAAATCATAATGATCAACATCAAGAACAACAACCACAACAGCAACAAGCACTTCAAACACTTGAAAGTGCTGTTAGAAGATCTACCAAGATTAGTAGACCCCATGAATGATACTCTCCTTCATTATATTATGTATTGTTGACTAATTCTGGTGAACCAGAATGTTATGAAGAAGAAGTGTAGGTAGAAACCAGGAAGAAGTGGGAGGAAGCCATGAAAGAAGAGATGGACTCCTTAGCACATAACCAGACTTGGGACTTAGTCAGGATGCCTGCAGGTAAAATAGCATTGCAGAATAAATGGTTTTACAAGTTCAAGGAAGAAGATGGAGGTAGAAGAAGGTATAAAGCTAGTGGTGATAGGGTTTGCACAAAAAAAGGGTATAGAATTTCATGTGATATTTTCTCCTGTTGTGAAGATGACTTCAATCAAAACTATTCTATGTCTAGTAGTTGTTGAAGATTTACATCTTGAGCAGTTAGATGTAAAGTTAACCTTTCTCCATGGGGATTTGGAGGAGGATATATATATACAGAGCCACAAGGATATGAGATAAAAGGGAAGGAGAAACTAGTGTGCATGTTGAAGAAGATCTTATATGGCTTAAAATAGGCTCCAAGGCAGTGGTATCTAAAATTTGACAGGTTTATGTCTGAACAAGGTTAGACTAGATGTCACTCTGACCATTTTGTTTATCTCAAAAGGCAAAATGATGGTAGCTATATTATATTGTTATTGTATGTAGATGACATGCTTGTTGTAGGTTCTAACATGTAGGAAATAAATGTGCTTAAAAGAAATTTGGCAAACTCATTTGCAATGAAGGATTTGGGTGCTGCAAAACAAATCCTTGGCATGAGAATAACTAGAGACAGGAAGAATCGCAAATTAACATTGTCTCAAAGTGAGTACATAGAAAAGGTTTTGAAAAGGTTTAATATGCAGAATGCAAAACCAGTTGGTATACCTTTGGCCAGCCATTTAAAATTAATTAAGGAGGTGTGTCCCAAGACTCAGGAAGAAATGGCTCATATGTCTAAAGTTCCATATGCATCAGCAGTTGGAAGCTTAATGTATGCAACGATCTGCACAAGACCTAATATTGCACATGCAATGGGAGTTGTATGCAGGTACATGAACAATCTAGGAAAAGAGCATTGGATGGCGGTGAAGTGGATTCTCAGGTATTTGAGAGGTACCACAAATCAAGCATTATGCTTTGGTGGTTCAAACATTGCTCTACAAGGATATGTTGATGCAGATATGGTAGGTGATAGAGATAACAGGAGGAGCACAACAGGGTATGTGTTTACTGTAGGTGGAACAACTGTCAGTTGGGTCTCAAAACTGCAAAGTGTTGTTGCACTCTCAACAATAGAAGAAAAGTGTGTTGCTACTACAGAGGCTAGTAAAGAAATGATTTGGTTACAAAGGTTTCTGGATGAACTGGGTAAGAAGTAGGAGTTGGGCAGGTTATACAGCGAGAGCTAGAGTGCCATACATCTTGCAAAGAACTCTGTATTTCATTCCAAGACTAAACATATACAGCTCAAGTACCATTTCATATGGTTAGTGTTGGATGATGGATAGCTGAAGCTGGAAAAGATACACACTAGCCAGAATACTGTAGATATGTTAAAAAAAGTTGTAACCAGGGAGAAACTGAGAATATGCTTAGTTTCAATTGGACTTCAAGTATGATGAAGAAGATGAGAAACAACTAGGTCCAATGTGGACTCATTATCTAGCAAATGAAGCAGTGGCGGAGTTGCTATAATCAGTCTCCAAGTGGGATATTGTTGGGTTTGGAGACTGATTATCCTCTATATTCAAACGTCCCAGCTGGGGGATCTGGAGGCTAGCGGTCCCTCGGCAGGGGTTCATGGGCAGTGCCCTCGAAGCTAAAAATAGACGTAAAATTGCCTTGTAAAAGTCTAGTAAGTTCTAGTCAATCGGGGCGTTTCATTAGGTGGACGATCTGATGGTAGAAGTTATGTTTAATTTAGGGTTTTTTGCCCTAGAAGGAAAACCCTCACTATATATGAGGGAATTGTATTGCGTTTATGTAGATCTGTATTTTTAGTGGGGAAGAGAGAGGAGATTGAGAGTGAAGAGGGATTTATAGTGGATCTACTGTAAGTTGTATCTCTTAAGTTTGCTGGATAATATAGAAGGAAGGACTGGCTGTTTCTCCGTGGATGTATCCCAAACTGGCTGAACCACATATATCTGTGTCTCTCTTGTTTTATGCATTTTCTGTGTTTATATTTCTATAATACTTTATGTGTTCCATTGCTCTATAATATATAATTTTCTATCAATGCTCGTACTAGAGATCATCAGATCCTTCTCTACAATCTCCATATCCCTCTTCACAATTGATCAGAGGATGTGTTTTGAACCAGAGGATAAAAACATATTTAGAAGGGATTCATTGGATGTCAGATGACACTTTAGAGCCCACTACAATTTATGGTAAGCATATATTGCAGTTGGGAGAATCATAAGAATTGTTAATTTTAAATGGTCTCCCCTATTTCCCAGACTAATGCTTTCCCATGTGTTGACCATATGGTCGGGGTGTGAGTGTAGTTGATTATATCCTTGCTAGGCAAACCTTGCTCCCTTTCCTTCACAATCTCTCTGTCTCCCCCATCCCCCTTGCTAATCATGTTGTTCTTTCGTTCTCTCTCCAGTTTGACCCTCCACTTACACCCCATCCTTCCCATCGGTTCACACCCCAAATGACTGTTCAATTTCATGAAGGTGACCCTAACATCTTCTCCTCTAGCCCACACAAGATGCTCCCATAAGAGACCCAATTCTCCTTGCTTAATTCTACTTCCAATAAATACACTTGTATTTCATCTACCATTTGGAAAGTAGCACTTAAATCCTACCCTCACTCCAACCGTTCCACTTCCATCTCTCGAAAAGTTGGATATTCCCCATGAATAAATGGTACGATGATGAATGCAAGACTCTACATCAAGGACTTTGATATGATTTCACCGACTCTCAACCCTTCTACCCTAACCTCAAATCTTCTATAATTGTCTCCTTCGTCGGAAGAAATGACTCTTTGTCTCTCATAGAAAACGGGAAATTTCTCTCTCCTTTCCCACTCCCCTAAACATTTGTGGCATAGAATTATTTCTCGATGATCCCCTCTTCTATCAGACCTCAACCCTACATCCATGTTCTCTCAAACTTCTAACCTTTATGATATTTTGAGGCTTGGCCAAATTCATTGTACCTCCACACACCCTTCCTATTACCTATTCTCAATCAAAGATATTAGAGAGTCCATTTGGGTGAGGAACAACAACAAAGTAGCGATGAGGAATGCTACCAAGCATAGTTATTTAAGCACGATTTTCATGCTTTGATTAGCTACTTGGATAATCTCTTCAACCATGTATTCCATGAAGGTTTGCTACCGACATGGTCACACCCCATCACCCATCTGACAAAAAAATCGGGCTCTAGCTCAAATCCCAATAACTACAGAATGTTCATGGTGGGCCTGATCTGATAATGAGATCTTAAACAATTATTAAGGTATTATAGACTCATGTGCATGGATTTTCATATGTTGCTTTTCGCAATGGATCGATACAATTGTGAAATACATAGACAATGAAGTAATTAAATTACATAATAGACAAACACACATAAACACAACAAGCTTAATAAGGAGTTCACCCAATGCTCCTAGGCTACGTCTCCTGGTCTAGCCTTCAGTGTTGGCCTCTCTATTATGTCTTTAGAAGCATATGTTTTACAAAACTGAGCTCAATTTGAGTCTCACATAACAAATACAAAACAACAAGGAATTACTTGGATCCCCCAAGTCTTTTTGAGTACACAGACTCTCTTCGCAGCCTATTTGTCTCTAGTTTCTCTCTACCTCAATAGTTCTTGCCTCTTTCTTCTGTCTTCTGTGGCTTTAAAGCCAATCGACATTGTCTGTTCATTCTACTTCTCGGGCTCTCTGGATTCCTGACCTCTGTCTGCTTAGATCCCCCTCTGAGCATTAGCAATCATTGCTAAACACCTTCAGGGATGGTGGCCACTTGTCCTGTAATGGAATGGGTAATCGGGCCTCTGAAATTCCCATAAAAAAATTTCTCTGTTTACATAGAGAAACACACTAAAAACTGTGAAAATCTGCCAAACTACCGCTTATCGGATTTGAATTATTATAGATTTCGCCCTATAAATCCTATCAAGTCCACCTTTATATTTCTTATTGCATCTCCACCGTTGATCTGAGAAATCTTTCTCCAACCGATGAGGTTCATTTCCGGCGGCTCATTCGTACAGGGGTTAGCCGCCTGAGATGGGTGGTTTTCTCTGTCCAGGGCCTGGACACGTGGTAGCCAGTGTACGGGCTCGGGTGAAGCCTAGCCAAAACCACTTACCGCCTATGATTCGCCCGAAATCCCTCTTGTTTCAGATCTCAAAAAATATATTGTTGTGTCTAAAAACCCTTTCACGTCCATTAAATCACCCAAATTGTGTTTCCCTCGGTTTTTGTTTATTTAACGAAAACACAACTTTACATAGAAAAAGCCCTTTTTTACAGATCTCAAACTATATCAAATATCATTTATGATCTTGTTGGGTCCAACCATCGCATCGCATATATACATATAACCCCACTTTTTTGTACAGCGCCGACATGATATCGCTATATCGCAATCATACATCGCATAAGCCCCTGGGTCGTTTCGTAACCGTTCCTCTGTAATTGCCGATTCCGGTATCGCGATTCAACTTGTGCTGTGTATTTGTGTTCTTGATCGAAGATCCTTGTTGATCCACGATGATCGCAATCACAACTATCATATGGTCACCTTCAATGGCCTCCACCTATCACTGCCCACTGCGATAAGCTGATAGGATCTAGATCGTTAATTGGCGACATCCGACGATTCCTGTGCATTGCCCCATTGATTTCTGATAGGCTTCATTTCACTGTTTTCTTTATGTTTTTGCCTCCTAATAGTGTTAACTTACTTTTCTAAAATTTCTTCTCATGCGATAGTTTTTCTCTTTAGAAGGCTTAGAGGGTTTTCTAGGATCCATTTAGATCCCGCCTTCCCACTGAAAAAGCTTTTGGACCACCAAAAGTTGGTTTTTAAGCATCAATCAAGTGAGGATACAACTTCCTCACTCGTCCAATATCTATCCATGTTGCACTTCTTAGTTTTGAACCTTTGGGTCTACTTCTGAGGTACTCAAGATCCCCTCTATGAGTAGTTCTCACCTTCCTGCCGAGAATTGTATCTTCCTACAACTCAGTGAGATATTCAGGCAACATATGATCAATAGAAGGCAATAGACTTTGCTCTTCGAGATTTCCAATCAATTAAGGTTCATATAGTCTCAAGTTCTCTACATTAATGACTAAATACATGTGCATATAAGGTGGCAAATCAAGGCGAAAAGGGTTCTCACCAATTTTCTCAAGTATCTTGAATGGCCCATACCTTATTGGCTTTAGCTTCTTACCTTCACCTTGCATTATTTCTTTGTTGATGTACAAATAGACTTGATCACCAAATTTGAAGCTATGCTCAATTCGATGCTTATCATGCCTTTCCTTGTACTTGGCTTGGCTTCTTTCCATTTGTTCCTGCACTGCCTGGGGAGTTTCTTGGATCTGTTCAATGAACTTGGTTGCTTTGTCCACATCACTGTGTCCATCAACTGCTATGTCTTCACTAAAGACAAAATCTAAGGGAGACCTTAGTGTAAAACCAAAACAAGTCTCAAAAGGAGATCTCTGTGTAGAAGAGTTCTTAGCACAGTTGTAAGCATGTTGCACATAACGCAAATGTTCATCCCAAAGCTTGGGATGCTTACTACAATAGCCTCTAAGCAACAGGATCATTGTCATGTTGACCATCTCTGTTTTGCCATCTGTTTGTGGATGAAATGTTGTGATCTTCTTTAATATGGCATACATTAACTCTCGTAGACTTGACCAAAACTTCCCAACAAATCAAGAATCTCAATCAGAGACAATAGAAGTGGGTAACCCATAAATGTTGAAAGAACAACTTCGTTGTTTGTTCAGCTGTAATCTACTTGTTACAAGGTATTAGAATACACATTTTGCTAAACCTATCCACAATAACTTATAAATAGTCATGACATTTTCTTGATTTTGACAATCCCCCAACAAAGTCAACGGAAACACTTTCTAAAGGATGAGAAGGAACGGGAAGTGGAGTGTACAAGCCTAGTTTTCTATTATTGGGCTTGCTTTTAGCACACATGGTACACCCTTTAATATATCTAGAAACTGTTTCATGGATTCTTGGCCAATAACGGAACCTTTGCAGCTGTGCAACTATTTTACTTCACCAAAATGACCTGATATTAGAGAAGTATGTGCTTCTCGGATTATGTTAACTCTTCCAGTTTGAGGAATGCATAACTTTCCCAAATGATATAAGAGTTGGTCCTTTACATGATAATCCAATTCTTCTACTTAAGTATATTAGATGCATTTATGATTGGTCTTGATAACATATCTGAAACTTTATTGTGTATGCCCTTCTTATATCTAATGACAAGATGAAACTGTTGTAGACAACCCATCCACCTATAGTGTCTTGATTGCTGCAATTTAGTTTGTGAGTGAAAATGTTGAAGTGGTTGATGATCTGTATGTATAATTGTTTCTTTGCCCAATGGGTAATGTTCCACTTTTTCACACTCTGCACTAATGCATACAATTCGTTATTATATGTGGGATAATTAACTATTGTATAAGTAAATGTCTCTGAATGATAACATATGGGTTTACCATGTTACATCAACACTGCTCCCATGGCATAGTTGTTGGCATCGGTTTCAATCTCGAATGGTCTTTGAAGATATGGCAATGCTAGTACTAATGTTGTACTAATTTTTTCTTTCAAGGTGTTGAAGGCTTTCTGTGTTTTCCTCCCCACTGAAACACCTTGTTCAATCTTGTTAATGCATGTAAGGGAGTTGTAATCAAGGAAAAGTTAGAAATAAACTTTCTCCAATATTGTGTTGCTCCTAGGAAGCTCCTAATATTTGTAGCAGATTTGGGTTTAGGCCAATTCACAATGACTTCAACCTTAGAGGGATCTATCTTCAATTCACCACCCCCTACAATATGACCCAAATAATTTAAAGATGTTTTTCCAAATTCACATTTTGACAAATTAACATAGATATTTTCTCTTTTCAAAACATCTAGAGTCTGATTTACATGCTTCAAATGTTCTTCCCACGTTTTACTAAAAACAAGAATGTCATCTAAGTATACAATTACAAAATCATCAATAAAAGGTCAGAGTACATCATTCATAACTTTCATCAAAGTGGGAGGAGTAGTTAAGCCAAAAGGCATAACTAACCATTCATACAACCCTTGCTTTGTTTTGAAAGCAGTCTTCCATGCATCTTGTGCTGCAACTCTGACCTGATGGTAGGCACTACAGAAGTCCAACTTGGAAAAGTAAACAACTTCTTTAAACTGATCTAATAGATCATCTATGTGAGGAAGAGGATAATGATCCTTGATCGTTATTTTATTCAGCGCTCTATAATCAATGCACATCCTCCACAAACCATCTTTCTTTCTCACCAACACAATTGGAGATCTGCATGGCGATGTGTTTGGTCTTATGAATCCTTTATCGATCAACTCCTGTACTTGCTTCTTGATCTCTGCATTCTCTAAAGCGGATAACCTGTACATTCCGATGTTAGGCAATGAAGCATCTTTTTGCAAATGAATATCATGTACAATTTCCATTTTGGGTGGTAGACATTTAGGTTCTTGAAATAGGATATTATATTTTGAAACAAATTTTTCTAAATCAGCTTTCTATTTATCATCACAACCTTCAAATGCATTGGTTTTATTAGGGGTATTTTCCTTTACAACCATTACTATAAATTTCTTGGATGAATTTACAATTCTTTTCATCTGCCCTGATTTTATGAGACTATAGTTATTTTTGAGATGATGAGCTCTTACAATATATTCTATTCCATCCTTTGTGAGTTGATACTTATTTTCAGCTCTATAGAAAATGGCTTTTCTATCATACAAGTAAGGACTTCCTAAAACAATACCACATATATCGAAGGGAACTATATGTAACTCAACCTCATCTACAAATGTTGACCCAAATGAAAACCTAAGTTTACATTGTCTAGTTACTTGTAGCTTTGCTTTATCACATACCCAACCACTATCAAGTTTACTTGTGAACCACTATCAAATAAAGTGTCAATTTTTGTGTGCTTAGAAATAAATCTAATATGAAAAAACTCATGTATTTTCCTCTCATTTTCTTCGTTATCAACAGATTGTGTAGAATTACTAGTAGATGCTTCAAATTTTTTACCTTTTATACCTGTGGATGTGACTGTTGTTTCATCACCTGAGTCTGGCCCCAAATCTTTATGAATAGCACTAGTAGTCTTCTTCGTCTTGCCATCGCACTTCTTGGGTTTCAGCTCTGGATGCAAAGACCAACAATGTGTATCATCATGTCCATACTTCTTGCAGTGAGTGCATGAAGGTTTGTCTTTATGTATAGCATTTGCCTTCCTCTCTTTCCATTTCTGCTTCCTTTTTTTCCTTGTTCTTGCTTGTAGTGGGTTTTGATGATCCCCCAATCTCTGGGTTCACATTCTTCCCTCTAGCCTCTAGATGTGTAGCTTGAATGGATACCTCATATATGCTACTAGGGTTAAAGATGAGAATGGTGTGCCTCAAATAGATATGCAGATCACCTATATACTTCAACAAAGTTTTAGGTCAGTCTAGAGAAATGCGTAGCATTAAAGCTCTCTTTCTAAATTCCTAGGTATAACTTTGTCCACTTTGGCCCTTTAATTGGTGAAGAGTTTGCCAACTCATCATCACTTGTTGCATATAAGCTAGTGGATAGAATTGTTTATTAATGGTAGAAACAAATTCACTCCAGGTAGAAAGAATTTTACCATGATTCTTCAAATCGACTTGTGTCCTACGTTTCCACCACACTAGGGTAGTTCATCCAAGGTGAAGGCTGGCCAGCTGAATCTTTCTCCTTCCTGAATCGATGTTTTGCACCCTGCAATATACATCAACCTGTCTAATCCAATTATCTAGCTTTTTTGCATTTCATTCTCCATCATATATTGGCAAATAAAATTTTACATCTAATTTAATCAAAGATGTTTTCTTCTTTTAATTTCTAGGGCTAGAAGGAGGAGTTCATGGAGGAGGCTCTTCCCCTTTCCCTTTTCCTTCTAAATGGGAAAATAGAAGAGGTTCCTCTAGTCCTTTACTTCGAGCGG
Organism: Pinus tabuliformis; assembly: GCA_031772625.1. Lineage (NCBI taxonomy): Eukaryota > Viridiplantae > Streptophyta > Pinopsida > Pinales > Pinaceae > Pinus > Pinus tabuliformis. The sequence continues at coordinate 280,395,755 of CM062818.1, forward strand.
GTGTTGAAGTGATTGCACCTCGATCCTTCTTAAATTCTCGATATATTTCTTCCACTATGGCTCTCATGGTCATGAAAATGTCCATGAACTGAGAGTCTAATTCCAAGGGAATTTCTTTTGCCATTTTCCTCCTAGGAAAGACTCTTCCAATTTCTGGATTAGCATCAACCAGTTATCCTTCTCCTAATTTGAGCTTTGACCTAGTTAGCATTCAAAAATATAGCACAAGCTTGTCTAACCATAGCAAACCTAAATCTCTGATACCACTTGATCTGATAATGAGATCTTAGACAATTATTACTTCCCCTATATGTCTTAGATTAGCCAGACTACTTACATCACACTTCTATAAATGATTCTCTTAGGTAAAACTATTATCTTGTCAGACCAGGCACTGGCCAACCTTCTTCAATTATCACACCACACACCACAGATTTGGCGAGGAATGCGTTCTCCACCAAACCAAGATTATCCCTCAACATGTCAAACTTCTCCTTTACTAGTGACGGAGTCACTCACTATTCATATGGTGAGGCAGTGGTTGGGTGTGGGAATTGCACAGAGGGTAATGGAGGGGCCCAACAGGCATTTAAACGCAGTGGTTTTAGTTTAATGATGGGCTTAGGCGAGGATTAAAATATCGGATGAGATATGATTGGCGGATGATTTGACTTTAATTAATTGCAGATCAATTAATTATGTCATTTGTCATGGTTGGATAATTATAAAGCTTATATTTCAAACTTAGGGGTAGGGATATTAATATTAAAGTGGTTTAATAAAATATACGGGAAAAGGGTTTTTTGGGGAATTAACATATAAATAATGTTAAAAGTTAATATGAAAATTGCGGGGGATAAATGAAGTGCGCTAAGCATAATGTGTTTTTGTAATTTTCTTTCTTTTTTACATAGAATATTATAACGTAAGCTAAGTGCATTTTGTGGGTTTTTCATAAAAAGGGGTATCCATGGGGGTGATTGCTTTTCCTTGGGAGAATGGTGTTTTAAGCTTACAAAAAGGGATTTATTAAGGGAAAAAGAATGAATTGAAGGGGCTGAATGATTATGGGGGATTTTAGTACTTAAGATCTATAAGTCATTAGGCCGAGGGTCTGGTCCCTCCAGAAGTCAGAGAAATGCTCTGAACCCCTTTGACATAAGATTTTGGGTACTTCAAATTTATTGCGGGACATTAGTTAAGTAAAGGGTGAAATGAATGAGGGAGAAATTAATCAATTTGACTTTGTGAAATTTATGCCCATCCAATTTCTCATTCATACTTTGAACTTTCATGCTGAGAGTGATAAATATGCTTTTGTCTAACAATCATCACAATTTTGTAACATTTCTTCTACTTACCTATCTACTCATCCTACCATTTTTACTTCTCTTTATTAGGGTGCATTTGAGCTAGCAAACCCTTATCAAACATTTTTATTTATTTACAATGGAAATCTAACTAAATCTAACCTTATTACATCGAAGGGCTCAGATTAAATATTTGAGCTCCTTTTTATTTACTCTACCTAATCTATTTATCTACCAAGATTACACTGTTTGGTCAGATTTTTATTCTCTATCTATAAACATGAAATTAAAACATTAAATAGCCAAGTTTAAACATTTTGACCATCATGGATTGTGGTATAGGTTACAAATCGCACACAATCATTTATTCTACATAAAAAGTAAATAGTAGTGACATTTTGACTAGCACACTTTCATGGCCTTTTCTTTTCCTTGGGTTCATATTTTTCATATTTTGACCTTTTTATTCTTTTTGTCCTTTGATTTTTATTTTAGGACATATCCTCTTTACATTTTTTTTTTTTGAATATAGAAAACATTTGCAAAAAGCGAAGGTATGTACATATTACAGGTTTAATGTCAACCATTAAAAAATTATGACTCCTATTGGTATAGGAACCTAACAATGGCTCTACTTGAGGATGGCATTTCCTGGTGAAATGTCAAGAACTTTTAGATCAATCGCCTTTTGAATTGTTGTGATGTCACTCTGCAACTTTTTCCTTTTCAATTTTTTGCATTATTTCTATTTACGACAGTAAAACCTTTGAATCTTAGGGCCTTCTCTTCGAGCTTCAACTCCAAAGAATCACTATCCAATCCACTCTAGACTTTGAAAAACAGAACATGTACACATAGTTAGTGGAATCAGTAATTATGTTCAATGTAGTGTTTAAGCATTCAACCATTAACTGGTCCTCCTTCTCCTTCTGTGCCATCCATATCTCTGAGGAAGAAAGCATCATTACCTTTGAATGCATAGATTATATATGGGCCTTTCCATAGGAAATCAAATTTCGCATGTTTACCTTTATCCTCTCTTCTTGAGTCCCATTTCAAAACATTGTCCCCTAGGTAAAAATCTTCTACCTTAGTCCTTTTGTCAAAATCCTTTTTTATCCTTTCCTACACAACTTGAGATCAGTTTTACACTTCTTCCCTGGTCTGCTGCAAATGAATTGTCTGGTTGATTCTTCGTTGGATTGCATTTGGTTCAACCTGCAACTCTTGGAGCAACTTCATCACTGGTGTTCCGAGGGAAGATGGGAAAATAGCTTCCATTCCATAAACTAATTGATAAGGACTAGTACTAATGGATTTCTTTGTTGTTAGCCTATCTGCCCATAAGGCATTCACTAGCTTCTTATTCAATGTTTTCTCGTTGTCTTCTAATAGTTTTTTGATGATGTTCACCAGAACTTTATTTGATGACTCTGCTAGTCCATTTCCTTAGGGGTAATAACATGTGGAATGGCCCAAAGTTGTATGGTACTTGTTACAGAAATCAACAATTCTTTTAGGTTTGAAGGCTGCTGCATTATCAGTGATGATCTTGGCTGGTCACACAAATCTAGATAGGATGTTGGATTCGAGGAATGTTATTAGAACAGTATCAGTGGCTTGCCTTGATGGTATGGCTTCTATCCATTTGGTAAAGTAAGTTGTAGAAGTGAGAATCCATTTGTGTTGGGAAGAGGAAGGTGGGTGGATTTCACCAATGATGTCAAGATCCCATTGTTGAAAAGGTGCTTTAGCAGATATTGGTTTTAGGGGTAGGGGTAAAAGATTTTTCTTTCCTTCAAAGATTTGGCATTTATGACATGCGATTACAAATTTATTTACATCAGAAAAAAAAGTGGGCCAATAGAAACCAGCTCTAAGAATCTTGTCAGCAGTGGTTTTCCAGTAAAGATGTCCTCCACAGTCACCTGCGTGAAACTCTTGTAACACCTTGTCAAATTCTTCTTTTAATAAACCGTTAAGAAAGATACCTTCACGATTCCTCCAAAACAAAGCATTGTCAATTATGCAAAATTTTAAAGATTTCATTTTTAAAAACCTGCTTTTGGTCCTGGATAATTCAGGAGGAGCTTGTAAATTTTGTAAAACAAATATGATGTCAACATACCATGGTGATTCAATAAAGGCCTAGCTGATTGGTGGAGTCGCCATCTCCTCTCCATTATCCATTTTTGCAATAAAATTTATGTCTAAAGACTGACAGTTCGATTCAGCCATGAGCTTGGCTAAACCTTGGCCTTTGAATAACTTTGTTGGCTTTATTTCTAGGTCATATTCTAATATAGTAGCAATCCATTTCACTCTCTTTCCATCTAGACCATCCTGTGTTAGGATATCCTTGACTACTACATTTGGAACATAGGCTATTATATGAGAATATAAAATGTAAACTCTAAAATCTTTGACCAAAGAAAAATCTTGCTTTTCCATTAAATTGTCCTTTAAAGGAGCATCTCTTAGGTCATTGCTAGAAAAGGAAATAGGTTGTTCATAACCCTCATCATTTTCCTGCAGTAGGACTGCAGCCATTGTGTGTTCTGAGGCAAAGGAAAATATAATGAAATCCTTATCAAACATTGGACTAACCAAAATTGGTGTTTTTTTAAGGCTAACTTAATATCTTCAAAATACTTCTTAGCCTCAACTATCCATTTTATGGTCGAATATTTCTTCAACATGTTATTCAGTGCTCTAATTAATTCTTCTAAGTTAGAAATAAATCTCCTAAGAAAGTTTATTTTTCCTAAAAAGGCTTGTAATTTTCTGATGCTCCTAGGATGTTGTATCAGTAAGATGGCTTCAATTCTTGTAGGATCTATTCGGATACCATCTTTAGAGATTATGTGGCCTAGGAATTTACCCTCTTCTAACCCAAATAAAGATTCTTTAAGACTCAAAGAAATTCCATACTTCCTATATTTGATGAAAACCTGCCTTAGATGATCTAAGTGTTGTTTATCAAATTTAGAGAATACAGTGATATCATCTAAGTATATTACTAGGAAGTCATGGATTTCCTTAGCAAAAGCTATATTCATAGCTCTTTGAAAAGTGGCCCCTGCATTCTTTAATCCGAAAGGCATCTTCACATACATGAATGTGCCCCAAGGAGTAGTGAATGCCATTTTTGCCTGGTCATCTGGGTGAACTAAAATCTGATTGTAACCAGAAAACCCATCCAATAATGAGATCCCAGTCGATCCTACTACCCTTTGTAATATGTGATCCATTTTAAGGAGAGGGTAATTGTCTTTGAGTGAAACTTTATTGAGATTCATGAGATCAACACACAGTCTAATCTCACCAGTCGTTTTCCTTGTGAGCAGCAAATTTGAAACCCAATCAGAGAATCTAATTGGTTCTATTATCTTGGCTTCATACATTCTTCTGATTTTCTTTTCAATAGAAGTCAATAGAATAGGTTTAATCCTCCTAGGCTTCTTTATAAAAGGTTTCTAGTTTTCTTTTATGGGGATGGTTTGTTGTATTATGCTAGTGTTAGAGGACTTGAGGTTTTCATAACTCCAAGCAAAGACATCTTGGAATTCCTTTAATAGTTCTATGTACTTCACTTTTTTAGTAGGAGGTAAAGGCTTTGAAAGTTTTATCAATTTCGGATTTTCCTCAGTCCCTATGTTGTACTCCTCTATATCAGATTTTAAGGGTTCCATTTTTGGTTTTTTAGGGACATCATTTGAATCAAACAAGTCTTCCAAAGGGGTTAATCCTTTGGGCATAAAGTTGTCTTTGAGATTAATGATTTTGGTATCTTCGTTAATTATTTCTTCAATTTCAACTTTCTTTAGGTTTTGAATATCAGATTTTGTAAACTTTGTGGGAAGAAATCTATCTATCTCTTCATCTTCTAATTTGTTAATTTCTATTTTATCTGTAAAATCAAGATCTAATGTTATGTCAGTATCTATGTTGCTATTTACAAATTTTTCATCTAAAGTTAAAAACTTATTTATTTGTTGGTCATTAGCAAATACTTGCCAGTTTTTCAAGTTGTCTAGGATAGCAGTGTTGGCATTATGATGCATGTGTTGTACTTGATGGCAAACAACTCATAGAAGATCAACTCACTTATATATATCTAGATGAATCTACGGAAGAGATATCAGATGAAAATTCTCAGTATGACAAGTCCAAAGGGGGAGATTGTTGGCATTATGAGACAAGTGTTGTCCTTGACGGCAAATCACACAAATGATAAATTATAGTGCAGCAAATTCATTTGATAAATTATAGTGCAACAAAGTTTACTCCATGTAGAGAAAAGTTCACGCACTTTTATGCAGAGAAAAGTTTATTCCATGTAGAGAAAAGTTCACGCACTTTTATGCAGAGAAAAGTTTATTTCATGTAGAGAAAAGTTCACGCACTTTTATGTAGAGAAATGTTCACACACTTTTATGCAGAGAAAAGTTTATTTCATGTAGAGAAAAGTTTACGCACTTTCATGCAGAGAAAAGTTCCCTTCATGCAAGAGAAAAGTTCACGCAATTTCATGGTTGGTTCATGGTATTAGTTCGACAGTTTTTTATCCTATGGTTTTGGCCCGTGGTATTGCATCCAAAACTGTTGATCTCACGAACTTTCATGGTTGGTTCATGGTATTAGTCCGACAGTTTTTGATCCTATGGTTTTGGTCCGTGGTATTGCATCCAAAAGTGTTGATCTCACACACTTTCATGGTTGGTTCATGGTATTAGTCCAATAGTTTTTTGATCCTATGGTTTTGGACCGTGGTATTGAGAAAGGACTAAGGCTATAAAAGAGGAAGAAGATCATTTGGCAAAGTATCTTCTGAATTATTGAATATCTGATAAAGTGCTAGATCTGGAATACTGTGATTGGGTTATGGTGCAGATCTGGATTTGAGCTAAAGAGGGATCTCATCGGTTGATGGAGAACAAGATCTAAGGATAGATCGGGATCAAATGGTTTGAAATGAACTATCTCTATATATTTGATTATGCTTATTCTAGATCTGTATACTGACGCTTGTAATGATCTGAACTGGGTATAACTTGAGTTTGAAATCGCTGCAAGTCATGTTTGAATATTTATAGATCTGTATGCGGGTTGGCTTTGGTGTAAGCGCGTATGTATGCAGGTTTGGTTCATTGTAGTAGCGTATACAATTTGAGCTATGATATTTGAAGTCACAGGTGGTTCTGGTTGTTGATGGGTTCTGATGATAGTTTAAAGGTGTCAGTATTCTGCATATCCTGTTTGGTTGATTGTGTTTAGCTTCAGTATTGATGGATGAGAACTAATATTGGATCAAGATCATAATGACTCATATTTATGTGATCTGATGGACTAGATCTGGGTGCTAACACATATATTATCCTTGTATATGTATTGATGTGGTGTTTGGGTGATTCAGAAGATTGATTGATTATGTGCTTCAATGATATTAATGGGTCTAGTATGAAAATTGGATGAAACATGGCCTTTCAGATTATGTGTTGTGCTTCAGGAGTATCCAGTATGAAAATGTATGAAACGTGGTACCCGGAGGAGAGAATATTGTAGGGCAGCACCTACGTACTAGTATCTTAGCTAGTACAAGAGCTAAGGGGGTGGTAGCTCCCTTCCAGTAGCAGTTGAAAACTTTGGAGCATTGTAGCAGGTAGCAGCCTGTGTACTAGTAAATGGGTCGACTAGTACAAGAACTATGGGGGTTGTAGCTCCGTTCCAGGAGAGACTGGAGAACGAGAGAGGGTTGTAGCTCTCTGCAGGTAGAATCCTGCGTACTGGTATAAGACTGCACCAGTACATAAATATTGTAAAAGGATTTTCTTATTAAGAAGAAGATTGAGATGACTTGCAGCAGGTGGTTTTCTCCCACATTGGGTTTCCACCTTATATCATGTGTTCATGTGTGTGGCTTATGTGTGATGATCTGTTCTATTTTACTGCACCTATTTACTGTTAATATGGTTGATAATGTTCTAATGCACTCATTAAGGATCAACTAACTGAATCATAAGAAGTTGTGGAAGTAGCATATATGAATCTGAATATGGAAATGAAAAAGTTTTATTGATGTGATAATACTGATTCACCCCCCCCCCTCTCAGTATTATTTCCAACAATTGGTATCAGAGCAGGTCCTTTGGTAGAAGCTTGATCGCTTGAAGGAGATCCGTGGAACTATGGGAAAGAAGCTTAAGAAGAAAGCACCTAAGAAGAAGAAGACATCTCAGAAGAACTATGACAGTGGGAGAATCGATTGGGGATTAGGTATAAGAAGCTCTTCAGATTCAGAATCAGATTCAGAATCATTTCAGAATGAAGATGAACTATCAGGTATGAATTTGGTCTCCTCTGAATGTTCCAGCTATCTATCCATTTGGAAAAGATGAAAGTGATAGTGAAGCAACTGAATTTGCTTTTATGGGTGAGCAAGAAAAGTATCAAATAGAGGCAATATTTAGAAGGCTTACAGACAAAATTAAGGATCAATAAGATCTATTGAACAAAAGGGAATGTGCTTTCAAAGAAGAAGTTACCAAACTAAAAGCTCAATCAGAGGAAGGAAACAAGGTAAGAAAGTTACTCAAGGACAAGGAAAATCAATGTCAAAAGTTGCAGGGTGAAGTGACATCATTAAGAGATGAAGTCAATGAAAGAAGCACAACCATCAAGAAACTTAGAGATAGATCCAGTTACTATGAAAGTCTTGAAGCCACGATCCGCTCGCTAAAGAAAGATCTTGAAGAATCAAAGAAGCATAATAAAGATCTACTCCAAGCTATTGAAAAACAGGAAAACGAAGTTATCAACTTAAAATCTCAACTGGAATGTGCCTTCAGAATTTGTCAAATGCAGCAGAATGTGAATGAAGAACAAGAAAAGGAGATTCTCAAACTGAGGAATCAGTTGGAAGAAGGAAGGAAAGCGGAAGAACACATGAAGAAGCAATGCCTTGAAAAGGAAGAACAACTTCAAGTTGAGGTAAATATCTTGAAAGGTAAATTAGAAGAAAAGGATAAACTATTATGATTTCAAGATATTACTAAAGCATTGGATGATATTCTTAGTAGTCAAAGGTCTCCTGCTATCAAGACTGGTCTTGGTTTTCATGAATCTGTTGAAGGTGAATCTAGTTCACAAGGTGAGGCAAGGAACTCTAAAGAGAAATCTAAAATGATCAACAAAGAGATGAAAGGTCAACCCCATCAACAATCAAGGAAAGAGACTTCTCAAAGAAAATATCTTACTCCTAACTATGGTCGGCCATTTACTTAGATGAATAATATTGAATGTTATGAATGTCATAATCTTGGACATGTTGCAGCTAGATGCAGAAGAAGGATGGTTCAAGATCATCACACAGAAAGATCATCACATTCCAGGTACTTCAATGGATATTGTTTTTCTTGCAATATGTTTGGTCACAAAGCTGCTGATTGCTACAGGAGGAATATGAAACATGTAAGATGTTATGCATGTAACAAGCTTGGACATATAGCAAAGGAATGCAGGAACAAAGGACGGACATCACACCAAAAGGAGAAAACATCATCACACTTGAAGATATGGAAGAAGAAGGAAGTATAGTCAGACAGATGTGGCACAGCACAATGTACTCAGATACAGCACAACACAGACATAACAGACTCAGAGGGAGCTGAAAGTATAAAACTTCAGTATCCTGAATCTCATACGCAAGTTCCATAAAGGGAAGTCGCATATATACGCGAATTAGACACTGCAAAGTCGCGTATATGTCAGTCTGAGGAAAAGTAGTGGGGACAGGCTCAGAAAAAGGGTATGATATGATTCAGTCCATTAATTGCTCTATTGGTTAATAGTTACAGTCCGTTGAGGATGTGTGGAAATGTTTTTATGTCTAGAAATGTTTTGATCCTTAACTTGATGATGATGATGTCTTGATGCTTATTGCTGATATATGCATGATCAGATCTAACAGATGGCACAGGTTGAAGCGGAGCATATGCCTTTAATAATGCATTGTTGGCATTATGGTTAATAGCCTTGGTGATGATGTTTATATGGCTAAATGATATATCTTGCTATTATGTGGTTGTGAGTTGTCTATGATAAACTCTCATATGATGATTGAGGTTACATAGTAGATGTTCAGATCAGATTTATGGTTGATTCTTTGATGATGCATATATGGTGCTTACATGGTGATCTTCAGAAGTACAAAGCTTGAATATACATCTTCCTCACTTGATGATGAGTCTCTCATATGCTACTGTCGTCATATGCATAAAGATCATACAGTTATGATGCAGGCACTCTTGTGGATAAGGATTGTTGCTGTTGATGATATCAAGAAGCTTTGCCAAATGAGCTTGAGCTCAAGATACATAGTGCTGATACATGGATGACTACTCAAAGTTGCTTTGTTGGAGACATGATGATGAGTTCTTATCTATATGATGATAGGTTGATACTTACATATGTTGATTGATGCAGATGTTCCCAAGTAATGATACTTGGATCATGTAGATCTTGATGTTGATGAAATGGCTATGGTGGTCTCACACATGATATAATGTGAATGACTTTGAATTCTGTTCAAAGGGATGAATTGATGATGACTTATACTCTACAGGACATTTACAGGTTGTTGATCTGGAATTGTTTGTACGCGAGTTTCACAAGGAGTATCCGCGAATATACGTTAGTTTCTGTGGATTCAGTCACGTATATGTTGGTTTGAATAAAATCAGTGGGCCAGACTCTGGTTGAAGAGAGTCTGATATGGGTCTGTCAGAGACCATCAGGCACAGGTTCAGGGGGAGTAGATAATCTTCTAACAATGCATTGTTGGCATTACCTTAGAAGCTCTTGGCTCTAGTACTCAAGCTATTTTTGTTTCAGGTGGATCAGCTGCAGAAAGGAGAATAGAAGAACAACATGGTTGCTGATATATACAGTGATTGTCAGATGTTGCTGATAGTAGTTTGCATAGTCTTGATATTTCGTTTCTATGTCATGTATATCTTTTTTTATCAAGGTCATGTAATGGCCTATTTTGGTTTCCCCACTATGCCTGGGATGATTGATGCAATGTGATTGGTTGTCATATGTAAACTTTTGATGTATCCCCACTTGGTTGGGTGAATGAGTCAATTCTAGTATATCCCCACGTGGTTGGGAAATAGATGTATGTATTGAGTCTTTTGGTGATAGGAAGGTCTCCTATGATGTATAATTCATGGTTCTTCTTGAAGAACATCTTTTTGTAGATCTTGCCTTCAGTCAGGAAGAGCATGGACAACACACTTCAGCAGTACAGAGACCTAGCATGTACTCAGGGGGAGCATGGACAGATTGGTACACTTTGGCATATACAAAGGGGGAGAACATTTGGGATTTCAGCAGGTACTCAGCGGGAGTATGAACAGCGGAATGCCTTTCTAGGAAAGAGAATATCTTGGTTCGCCCTTTGCCCTTGATGTCAAAGGGGGAGAGTGATTTGGTATTGTTGCCATCAAGTCCAAAGGGGGAGATTGTTGGCATTATGATGCATATGTTGTACTTGATGGCAAACAACTCATAGAAGATCAACTCACTTATATATATCTAGATGAATCTACAGAAGAGATATCAGATGACAATTCTCAGTATGACAAGTCCAAAGAGGGAGATTGTTGGCATTATGAGACAAGTGTTGTCCTTGACGGCAAATCACACAAATGATAAATTATAGTGCAGCAAATTTATTTGATAAATTATAGTGCAACAAAGTATATTCCATGTAGAGAAAAGTTCACGCACTTTTATGCAGAGAAACGTTTATTCCATGTAGAGAAAATTTCACGCACTTTTATGCAGAGAAAAGTTTATTTCATGTAGAGAAAAGTTCACGCACTTTTATGCAGAGAAGAGTTTATATCATGTAGAGAAATGTTCACACACTTTTATGCAGAGAAAAGTTTATTTCATGTAGAGAAAAGTTTACGCACTTTCATGCAGAGAAAAGTTCCCTTCATGCAAGAGAAAAGTTCACGCACTTTCATGGTTGGTTCATGGTATTAGTTCGACAGTTTTTGATCCTATGGTTTTGGCCCGTGGTATTGCATCCAAAACTGTTGATCTCACATACTTTCATGGTTGGTTCATGGTATTAGTCCGACAGTTTTTGATCCTATGGTTTTGGTCCGTGGTATTGCATCCAAAAGTGTTGATCTCACGCACGTTCATGGTTGGTTCATGGTATTAGTCCAAGAGTTTTTTGATCCTATGGTTTTGGACTGTGGTATTGAGAAAGGACTAAGGCTATAAAAGAGGAAGGAGATCATTTGGCAAAGTATCTTCTGAATTATTGAATATCTGATAAAGTGCTAGATCTGGAATAATGTGATTGGGTTATGGTGCAGATCTGGATCTAAGCTAAAGAGGGATCTCACTGGTTGATGGAGAACAAGATCTAAGGATAGATCGCGATCAAATGGTTTGAAATGAACTATCTCTATATATTTGATTATGCTTATTCTAGATCTGTATACTGACGCTTGTAATGATCTGAACTGGGTATAACTTGAGTTTGAAATCGTTGCAAGTCATGTTTGAATATTTATAGATCTGTATGCGGGTTGGCTTTGGTGTAACCGCGTATGTATGCAGGTTTGGTTCATTATAGTAGCGTATACAATTTGAGCTATGATATTTGAAGTCACAGGTGGTTCTGGTTGTTGATGGGTTCTGATGATAGTTTAAAGGTGTCATTATTCTGCATATCATGTTTGGTTGATTGTGTTTAGCTATAGTATTGATGGATGAGAACTAATATTGGATCAGGATCATAATGACTCATATTTATGTGATCTGATGGACTAGATTTGGGTGCTAACACATATATTATCCTTGTATATGTATTGACATTGTGGTGTTTGGGTGATTCAGAAGATTGATTGATTATGTGCTTCAATGATATTAATGGGTCCAGTATGAAAATTGGATGAAACGTGGCCTTTCAAATTATGTGTTGTGCTTCAGGAGTATCCAGTATGAAAATGTATGAAACGTGGTACCCGGAGGAGAGAAGATTGTAGGGCGGCACCTACGTACTAGTATCTTAGCTAGTACAAGAGCTAAGGGGGTGGTAGCTCCGTTCCAGTAGTAGTTGAAAACTTTGGAGCATTGTAGCAGGTAGCAGCCTGCGTACTAGTAAATGGATCGGCTAGTACAAGAACTATGGGGGTTGTAGCTTCCTTCCAGGAGAGACTGGAGAACGAGAGAGGGTTGTAGCTCTCTGCAGGTAGAATCCTGCGTACTGGTATAAGACTGCACCAATACATAAATATTGTAAAATAATTTTCTTATTAAGAAGAAGATTGAGATGACTTGCAGCAGGTGGTTTTCTCCCACATTGGGTTTCCACCTTATATCATGTGTTCATGTGTGTGGCTTATGTGTGATGATCTGTTCTATTTTACTGCACCTGTTTACTGTTAATATGGTTGATAATGTTCTAATGCACTCGTTAAGGATCAACTAACTGAATCATAAGAAGTTGTCGAAGTAGCATATATGAATCTGAATATGGAAATGAAAAAGTTTTATTGATGTGATAATACTGATTCACCCCCCCCCCTCTCAGTATTATTTCCAACAAGCAAGTCTATGCCTAACCTCAGTAGTGTAATGATGATTAGGTTGAAATGGTAACTTACAAGTGCTAGCAAACATTGTTAAACTATGAGCTTGCATATTATGTTTCCTTGGAATCACTGCAAGCTTACTTTCTAGAAAGTTTTCAATATTTCTACAATTGTCCCTCTATAAAAACTTAATCTAGGATCTTTGGTCATATATACAACATTAATTTGTTTGATAACCAACTTCGAATATCCCATAATAGAAACTCTTATAGCTCTTAACTTTTTAACCAATTTTAGACCTAAAATAAGTGCTTCATACTCAGCCATGTTGTTGGTCCATTTGCAATTCAGTCTGTAAGCATGGCCTCTGAATAATCATTCTCTAAATTGTAAATCCACACTCCTGCCCCTTCTCCTAACTTGTTCACTAATCCATCAAATTCAAGATGCCACAATATTTCATGTTCATAATTCTTATTGTCTGGGGGAACAAAATCTTCTTTGGTTAAGGTACCTTGATCATCCTTTCTATCTTAAAGCTCTTGAGTTTGGACAATTTCATTTTTAACTATAACTGCAATTTCTTTTGGTTATGAAATAGTGTTGTTTGAAGTGGTTTCTTGTGTTTGTTCAACATTGTACATAATAAAAGAATCGATGTCAGAATGCATGGAATAGATAGGAAAGCTTCGAGGCCTAGCCTGAATACTCACTACATATTTCATTAGGGTCTCTCTATATAGTTTTTTAGGATGTCCAAAGACTGGAATTGTGGCATATGACATGTCAAGTTGCAAACATCCTTGGTGTTTAGCCCCCCTTGATCTAGACAATAGCATGCCATATTTAGGTGGTATATCAACAACAACTATTTCCATGACAATTTTCTTAGCAGGGTATTGTACTAAGGAAACAGACAGGTCTTTGATTAGCCCTAGGCACTTTACTTGACTTGAATCACATGAAAATATGTCCTTGTAAGGCCTAGTGATATCTAAGTTCAACTTTTCCATAACAGATTTAGGCACTCAATTGTGTGAAGCCCCAAAATCTAACATTGCACTGTGTAAGATCTTATCATGAATGTTAAGGCTAATATAAAAGGGTGGTATTCCTCCTTCTAATGGTTTTATATTAACACCAGGACTAAAAATAAGCTTGGGCTGATCATCAAATAATTTAACAGGGACTTCATTCACAACGAAGTTTAAAGATTTGCTTATTTGAGATTTGTAAGTTTCATTTTTAATCAATTCTGTAAAGGGGACTAAAATTTTTAGCTTAGCTACCTCTGCTCCCAAATTGAAAGGCAAAGGGGCTTTCTCTATTTGAGGATTTGGAATTTTCATGGTAGGATTTGGAGTAGGTTGGTCTTATTTTTTCTACATTTGAAGTCTTTTCCTGTGGATTTTCTAATATGATGTTTGGAGATTCCTCCACTGTCTCCTTGGAGTGGATTGAAGTGGATTATTGATCATTAAGGGGTTGGTCATTGGTTTATCAACAATGGTGGGACTAGAAAGATTCTAATTTAGTTTAGAGAGGATTTGGAGACTTTTTGTAACTGGAACTGCTTTGATTTTCTTAGGTTGATTTGGTATTGCTTTCTTGTTTTGTTCAGGAGTATCAGTGTTCTTTTCACTCCTCAAGTTGTACTATTTGTACACTTCGAAGATAGCATAATCATATCCTTGCATGTAATCAAATGATTCTCTTGATTGGGTCTGCAATTGCTGAAGCATGTGTAGTTCCTAATCATCTTAAGTCAAAAAGACAGTTTCCTCCTCATCTAATCTCATTAAGTTAATTTGTGTTTCTTTTTCAAAGTCTTCTGAATGGGAAGTTTCAGCATAGTTTTCTTGAAAAGGAGGGCTAACATTCTAATCAGGTCCATTTTTTTCTAGTGTTTTTATTTTGATTCTTTCTAAAGTTTGGATTTCTCACTGGAGGTGTCTATTGATTATCTTAGTGAGGCTTCCTTTCAATATGCTCTATCCTATCCATTAGTTTTTCCATTCCTTTGGCTAGGGCATCTATTTTAAGGTCAGAGGATGAGGCTTCATCTTTCAAGGTTCCTCTCCTTTCATTCCTAACCCTAGCTCTTTTTTCTAGCAGATTAGCTTCTACACTAACTGCTACACTCTGCGTGTCTTCTAAAGTTGGAGGATTTCTCTCTCTAAGTTGGAAGGCCATATCAGTATCAAATCCGTCAGGAAAATTTATCAGAGCTAAGCCAGGTGGGTGTCTAAGATTGACTGGTATTGCATTGTATATGTTGTTGAATATAGTACAGTAATCCTGGATTGTTTCATTTGGTCCTCTCTTGATATTTTCATAGTTTGAAAGGATCTACAGAGGGTTCTTTTTTCTTTTCCATCTATTTAAAAATTGCTAATAAATTACTTCTAAAGTGTCTATGTTTTTAGCAAGTAAAAATCTAAACCATGTTATGACATCACCAGCTAGAGTCTGGGCAAACAGTCTCATTTGGACATCCCCAATATATCAATTTCATGTAATTCAATGAAACCTGTCATTTTGTTTGTATGTTGTTGTGTTGTGTAAGTTCCTAT